>CM038225.1:31783347-32470087 GCA_021442155.1 Cymbidium sinense
TGATTGTTGATTTGATTTAGAGTTTGACTTGAAGAAAGGAAGTACAGAATGTGGTTCAAGCGATAAGATATGTAAATTTTCTTAATACCCCTAAGGCATGACCTATTCTTATGGCTAACTCTTCTAAGTCTCTAGGGCTAGGTTAAGTGTCCACCTAATCACTAGATGTGTCTTAAGACTATGAAATTCTTAAAGTATAAAAGAAGTCTTATGTCTAAGATGGAGGGGTTGAGAGATCATTCCAAAAAAGTGCTCAACACTAGCGAAACAAATCAATTTTTATTTCTCCTCAGTGAGAATCAAATCAAACCTTTCATCCCCTTATGGATGACTTGAACCTGCTTCCCTAGTGGAGGTTCACACTCTATCCCTTAGTGGATTCTTCCCTCTCTCTTATGTCTTGGACATAAGTAGAGCCACATTGCACTAAGCTATGGATTCTTTCTTTTCCTTGGGTTAAGGAAAGATTATTTCTATTCGTGCTTGTGATCTCTCGATGTTGTTGATCATTTCGGTAAACACCAATATGTGCGGTTTTCCTTGTCAATCACACCGCACCTATTGGGCGCCCTTTGTTTGCCTCATTTTTATAATGAGCTCTCAACCCCTCCATCTTAGGCTTAGGACTCCTCTTAGACTTTAAGAGTTCCTTAGTCTTGATACACATCTAGTGATTAGGTGGATACTCAATCCTAGCCCTAGAGACTTTGAGGGATTAGCCATAGGAATAGTTCATGCCTTAGGGGTATTAGGAAAATTATATACCCTTAGCTTAAACCATTCCTCACTTTCCTTCTTTCAAGTCAAACTCCAAATCAATTCTATTTGATTTTCTCCAAAACTCAAATCAAATCCATGATCGAGATCTATGATTAAAATCCATGATCAAAATCCATCAAAAAATTCTTACGTCCAAATTTTGTGTAAGTCCTTAATCTTCCCTTAAGGACTTAACCAAAATCATGGTTCAAAACTATTCAAACCTTTGAGATTTTCTCATAATCCATTTATATTCTCATTTATATTCACATATATAAATGAAATATAATTTCAAATCAATCAAACTAAACTCAAAATTCTAAATCAATTCATAAAATTTTCCTAAGTCCCTTAAATTTTCATTAATGGACTTAGCCTAAACCAACTCTAAACCGATTCAAAATCATGGGATTTTCTCAAAACTCATTTATATTCTCATTTATATTCACGCATATAAATGAAATATAAATATAAATCAATCAAATCAAATCTAAGAATTAAATTCCCAATTTAAAATCTCCTTAAGTCATTAATTTTCTATTAATGGACTTAGCTTAAATCTTGATCAAATCAATTCAAAGTCATGGTATTTTCTCATAATTTATTTATATTCTCATTTATATTTACATATATAAATGAAATATAAATATAGATCAATCAAACCAAATTCAAAAATTCAAACTCTAAACTCCAAAATTTTCATAAGTCCCTTAAATCCTTCTTAATGGACTTAGCCCAAATCATGATTAAATACTTCAAATCCTTGAAATTTTCTCATGATCAATTTATATTTTCATTGAGATTCACATATATAAATGAAATATAAATTCAAACAATCAAAACCTATTCCAAAGATCAAACTCAAATCAACTCAAAATCCAACCTAAGCCTTTCAAGTAGAAATCTTGAACTTAGCTAAATCAACTTCAAATCAAGCCAAACTCTTGATTTTCTCTCATGGTTCAATCACCCATGTCATCCTTCAATATAAACTTCAATCAAACAATCAAAACCTAAGTCAAAAATCAAAGCCAAAACTCCTTCATATTCTTCCTTTGAATATGAAATTTTCAAATGGATCAAAACCCATTTGATTTCAAACCACTTGTAAGTGGATTTATATTTCAATCATAAGTCCATGTACAAGATCAATCAACTTCAAATCAAGCTTTGACCAAGCCATTTGACCCATTTAGGCTCACTTGACCCAAAGTGACCTAAAGTACTCCTATGAGCCAAATTTTGATCCTAACAAAATTGGATTAAACCAAACTCATATATCCCTCTCATGATGATCAACAATCATCCTGTGAGATGATCAAATCTGGTCAATTGGTCAAACCAAGTCAAACTAAGGGTTGACCAAGTGCGACCCAAAATGAAACCTAACATAAACAAATTCCACCATAGGCTAAATTGATTGAAACCATTGATCTAAGTTCACTCATGACTTATGTTTGAACTTGACCAAAATAACATTTAAGCCTAAACCTAGCCTAATTGGTCATTTGATCCAAGACCCATTTTGACCTAAAGGGTCAAATGTGTCAAAATTTGATCTAAACCAATTGATTGAAATGGGTCAAATTCATTTCCAAATCACTTGTGGAAAGCCTCGATTGGCAACTAGAGCCAAGCCCAATTAACTTTATGTTGATGACTAAAGGGGTCATGTTGAGAAGAACTTAACCCAAATTGATTGGATACAAGATCCTCCATATGACTACCAAACCTAAACCTTGACCCCAACTACCTCATAGGTCAAATGGGTCAAGTGGTCAAATTGGTCAATTCATCCATTTGACTAATTGCCAACTTCTTCCACACACTTCTTTCCATTCAAGCTCACTGTTGATTCTGATTCTAAAGGTGAGGGATTGGATCAAACAAGTTACCTAAAGAGTTGGTCTGATTACCTCAGTGCTCATACTCTCAACACGATTTCATTTCAAGCTTCTCCAGGGAATCGAGCATTGGTGATCACCTCCAATGAGGTATGGAATTTTTTGACCATTAAACTCAATGTGGTGAGGAGCTTTGTGAAAGAAATTTTCACACCATCGATTTTTTATTTGACGGATTTGCCTGTCTTTAGATGGTGGGTTGAGTTTGATTGGAATCCATGCTAGATCAAGCTTGGATCTTCCCTTGATCATGGGCCGATCTCTATTGATCAGTGGAAGAACTTGGATGATCTCGGCCGTCCATCCTTTTTTGGGAGATGGGCGTTAAATTCCATTTACCCTTTTTAAAATCTTTGGGAGATCCCTAGTTGTTCGATCTTTTGATGAAGGATAAAGCATGTATTACACATGTGCCGACCCATGTAAATAATCCCCATAGTCGCGACACGTGTAAAGCATCTTTGGCATACCGCTTTATCACTACACGGAGATTAGTTTTCTAATTCACTTAGAGACCTTCCAAAATTCATAACTCTTGCTAAAAAATTTAGAAAATGTTAAATAAAATCCTATGGATAGATAATTAAACCTAGAATATTTTAAAATTAATTTTGATGAGTTTTAAATTATGATTTTCTCTGAATTTATTTTTTATGGGAAAGTTTATTTTGCTAATTACTTTTTGATCAAGCCTCTAATTAATCCCAAATTTCTTGGGTAAGTTTTAAGAGATGACTTCTACCTCCCCTAATTTTTTTTATATTTATTGAATGCTTAATTAGAATAATTATATATAGTTTTCTTAATTACCCTCCTTATGTAATTAAGCATAATTAGGGTGTGATTAATCATTTTAACCTATGGTTAGGGTTTATTAAGGTTAGATCCAGTAAGTAGGAGATTTATGGAATAATTTTAGGACATTTCCCCTAAGCTATTCCCTAAACCCACTTTTCTCTTCTTAATCTCCTCTTAATTAAGGGTTAATTCATTAATTATCCCATTAATCAATTTCTAAATATTCTAAAAAATTCCAGAACTTAATTAATCCACCTTGGGTAGATGCTTTGGTGTTTAGTAGTCTGAATTTCATAAGTATGAAAGGAATTAGCTTAATTAAAACTAAGCCTCTTGTGGTAGCGCATTACCCGTTTTATTCATCTCATTGCTCATTTAGTTAATTCTTCTAAGGTGGTGTAGGTAAGTTAAAAGTTACTTAATTTAATCTTAACCAATGCATAAAAATTTATTTATCTAAAAATTAAATCAAAACACATGTGCAAATGGGTTAGGAACAACAAACTCATCTCACCTTTTCAAAATCAAATCAAACTTCTAACTAAACAAAAATAATTACTTTGAAATTTTATTAATTTATTCTAAAATTCTACTATAAGATGTCTTTAGGATTTAAATGTAGTGAACTTGTTTACATGCTTTCATTACTTTGAATCTCTCCCTAACATATTAAGTTGTATACCATGTGATTTCATGCATTCATAATTTCATTTCTCAAATTTTAAAATGAAGTTATTTACTTTATGTCAAATTTGCATGTGTTGGCTAAAGAAAAAATATGAATGACTATTATCACTACTAAATCCAAATTATTTATAAAAACATATAAATCAAATATTAAATCTCAAAGTATGCTACTTATATTTTAATTATGAGTTTGCATGTGATAGAATATAAAGGTATGCTTAGCATTTCTTTCTTATGTTGGTTAGTTTTGAATAAGAGTTGGTAAGATGTAGGGTTCATTTGAAAAGAACCCAACACTTAATTAATTTTATACCTTTTTCATCCCTATGCTATCACCTAAGAAGGGTTGCCTATATTTGCATACATAAATTGCATAAATAAAAATGAATCAATTAAATATTTTTTTGCATTCTTCTTTTCCATTTCATTTCTATTATACATATGTTTGTATTTAAGGAAATTGATATATTAGTCTGGACAACCACGAGGTTGTGAGGCTTTAAGTAGCCCTAAGTAGTCTTGCACCTTACACCTCTAGTTAATAATGGCGCTGTACTCACTTATGCCTTTCTTACTTGCATATGTGTATGTGAAAATTTGGATAAGAAAAACCATTTCTACTTAAAAAAAATCATGCATATTCAACTTTTAAATTTTTCTTAAATGGATTACTTAGCATGTTTCATAAAGTGTGTCTAATACTCTCATTTGTATGTATAGATATGCTTAGGATTCATCCATATGCATGTTATATATGTTGGGAAAGAAATGAAGTAATGTGTGTTATGTGAATTTTGATTCATTTTATTTAATCTTAAAATACCTTTCTTTTTTAATAGATTTGTTTAGAGTTTATTTAAACTTAGGATTAATTAAAAGATTTAATCAAAATATTCACCTAAATGAAACTAAAATGTAAATCTACTTTAGAAAAATTAGGTTCTCTTCTCTTTCCCTCTCTTCATAACTTAGTAATTAATTGTAGGATCCACTTAAACCAAATCAAAATATGAAATAAAATTGACCCAAAATAATTAACCAACTTAAATAAAACCCTCCTCTAAGTTTAACATGTTCTTCATACTTAAAAAAATTAAACCTAAAGATATAGCTAAGCATACACAAGCCTTCAAGCTTAGCCACACTTAGGTTAGGTTGCATGGTTTGATATTTGTTTTATTTTGTGATATATGTTTTTGGATGTTAGGTGTATGCTCGTAGAATGAGTGGTAGGACGTTCTTACTATTATTTTGTAGGGGATTGTGCTATCATAAATAAAAATATAAATACTTTGCTTGGGTGCTTTATACCCCTAAGCATAATCCATGGGTCAGGTGGACTTAATCACCCATGTGTGGGGTGATAAGACCAATATACATGTTTGGGATTTGTGTGGTGTATTTTAGCTAACCTTTATTTTATAGGTGTCAATTAGATTTCCACTTTGTCTTTTCATGTAAAAATTTATGTAATTAGGATTTTGGAATAATTATTATGGGGATTATGATGAACATTGGTCATAAGATCATATTTTATGCACAAGTGAAGCCTTGGAGCATCTACCATCCAACCATCCAAAGGAAGGAACCAACGAAGAAAAGAAGAAGAAAAGAAGAGAAGAAAAGAAGAAAAGAAGAAGAAAAGAAGAAGAAAAGAAGAAAAGAAGAAGAAGAAATGAAATGAAGACCCCATTATATGAATTTCTTTTAATTTAATTTATTTGTAATCCGGTTGTATAAGGGTAGCTCATTACCATATTTGATTTTGATTTTTGGTGACCACAAAACCTTTTATTCTTTTGTGATTAGTATTATAAATTGATTAATGATTTGTTTAGCTTTTGTATTAAGTGGCATGATTTTCTTAATTTCTTCCTTGCTTTATTTATGGCCTAGATGTGGATTAGGCTTTTTAGGAAAAAAATAAATATTTTACCACATTTAAGAGCTCAAAAATAAAATTAAACAACTTATAACCTCACCTAAAGCTTAAGTTTAAAATCAAGATAAAAGAATTAACAACCCTTAACTAGATGATCATTTCTTTTGCAATATCATGCACAAATACATCTTATTTCACTCTTGATTAGAGATCTTCCACCTTTGCTAGAGAAACTTGGCTTGACCTTTAAGAGCTATGGTGGAAACTCATCTCCTCTCTTTTCGCTGATTTTAGCCAATAATTCTATTTCTCATGCATTAGTCATATGTCAAAATAATTGTCCAAAATAAAAATAAAATGAAATTTGATTAGATTTAGGTCATTTGAAGTGTCCCGATAGTCTCTTTAGGAGTTTTAAAGACTTAATATCCTTATCTTGCATAAGCATAAAATCGTAATGAGGAGGAGTTAGTTGGCGGCCATCCCTAGCGGGTTATAAGTCCAAGTTGTGTGGTTTGTCCTCTCTTGTGGGAAAACTAATTACCCATTTCCCTTAGATTTAGGTTGTGCTTCCAGCCCTCATCAGCTCCTAGATTTAGGTTGAGGTTGCTTCTCATTTATGAACCATAAGCATAATTCCTCACCTCTTAGATATTTCTTTAATCTCATGTTAAGAAATCTTAAGTCATAAATTTCTAATGAAAAATACAACCCAAACAAACTAAATCAATTTCCAAAATGTAAAGCCCAACTATAGGATAGTTTGAGATGCTCGCTAAGTTTCCTAACATCGTGGGTATCTTCTACTTATCTTTCATTTTGGCGATAATAACTCCTCTGATCAATCTCATTTGATCTTCAAACATAAACCAATCGATAGTCCTTTCTTAAAATCTTCAAAGACGGTGATCATTTACCTTCGAGTTTTCCTATGGGATCTCGTCTCTTAGATATAATATGAGGCTCAGAACCCGATTTAAAATAAATCATGTTTTATTTTTTTCATGTAGGAAAGAATCTACATATGCCATCATTCTAGGAGTCTTTATTGAGGTGATTAAGTCCATTAAAGGATAGTGACTTCTATCTTGAGATAATACACTATTTCTTGATGGCTACTCGATCACTGAATATATCTGTGGATCTAAAAGATGAATTTCTATAGGCATGCCTTTCTTTCTCTCCACAAATTTGAAGGCGACTCCTATGGAAAATTTTCACCATAAACATTAAAAAGATCCATCCATTTAATCACGAATATAGATGCAGTTTTTTATTTAGTTTTTGGAAGTAAATTTAAGATCATTTGAACTCTATTTCAAAATACTCATAATGTAGCACAACATCTCAATGATATTAAAAATGATTAGATCCAAATCCAAATAAAAAAATTGAACTATAGTTAGAAATATTGGATATTAATTAAAATATTAAATGATTTTCAAATATTTCATACTTAAAATCAAAATGAGTATTTTGATAAGTGAAATTTAAAAGGCATAGATCACTTAATTTTGAGTTCATTAATGCACTTAAATGCTTAATAAATTGTTTAGGATTAAGGAAAACAATTTCAGATCTTGTCGACTCTATTAATTTCATAAAATAAAATACTACTTAAGAAACTATAAATAGATTCCCACTTTTTACATAAAAGAAACTTGGTTTTAAGACTTAAAAGAGCTTAGAAATTTAAAGAACTTTAGAACTTTGTCTAACAACCAATGCTAACAGCTAACAACCATTATCGCCTTAGATCCTCATCGCTCAACCATCAACTTTTGATGATCATCACCTGGCCACTGCACCCTAAAGTTTTCACCCAATCACTATCTCTTGATCTTTCTATATTAATTGTCATGAATTTTTTAATATGTAATAAAACCATCTTCTCATAATCCCTTATAAAATAAGTGAATAAATAATCATGATTTAGTCAAACATGAAATTGTATATCATCTGCATGCGAAAGAAAACTAGTTATTTATTGCAAATATTGAACTAATAATTGAGTGAATATATCTTATAAATTTTGGTGATATTTTCTAATAGAATCCTCGCTTAAGACATTATGAGCCAAATTTAAATAAGAATGAGCCCATGATTTGGCCTTTATTTTATCATTTTATATATATATATATATATATATATATATATATATATATATATATATATATATATATATATATATTATATTTTAAATCAGTCAACCATAAATTTTGATGAATTTTTTTTATTTATAAATTTTTGGAAGCAAAACTATTTAATTTAGATAACTTTAATATAACTCATAATCTAACAGACAAATCTCAATGAGACAAATTGAAGAAAAGATATTGATCAAAAGTTAAATGATCTCCAATTTTATATATATCAAAATGATCAACTAAATAAGTGAAATTTAAGAGGCATATATCATTTGATGATATTATTAAGGGTGTGCATTATTGGTTAGAACCGAAAAATCTAAGTGGAACGAACTTTTTTATATGATTTTGTTTAGGTTTGAAATTTGTGATTCCGATATTAACTTTAGTTGGAAAATAATTGGTTTTTGGTTTTTGGATCAGATAGTGAATCATTATTTTAGATGAAGCTAAAAAAATTTGACAAATACTAATAAATTAAAACTTATTTCACAATTCATATTTTTTGTTTCATTTTGGCTTTGTCATTCAAACTATGAACTTCACAATTCAATGCCTCTTCTTAGCTTATTATACAATAATTAATTAACTCGCTTATAATTCCTAATTTATTTATTATTTTTAGATTTCCTTTGCTATTTCACCTTAGCTATAAATTGCATAAATAATTTTCAAATACAACTAACTTCGGCTTATCAAAATCCAAATAGAAATAATTGAACCAAATTATTGTTCAATTTTGTCTGATTCTACATTTTTATTTGTTTAGTTTGGTCCAGATATATGGACATATAAAAGTAATTAATTTTATAAATTTATCATCTAAATTGATCAAATATATACCCATATCATTACACTTAACATCTTGAATAAATAATATATGATCAATGAAAATAGCATGGGTCTTCTCATGAAGTGTTTGGGACTTTGGTATAAAAATAAATATCATTTTTAAAATTATAAATAGATATTCATTCTCTACATAAAGAGAATCTTGATTTGAAATTGGAGAGATTATGAAGATTTAAAAACTTTTGAGTTCTAACAACCAATGATCACATCACCATCTTCACATACCCTCATTCGTCTTCAATAATTCATTTCACGCTACACTTTCTTTTTGTATTTGATCGTAGTATTATAATATTCATATAAAACTAAGACTCGAAACTCTATTTACTATCATGAATTTTCTACATCCAATAAAACTATCTTTCCAAAATCATATAAAAATAAATAAATGAATCATTTGATCCTCATTTAAAATTATATCCACAAACAAATATACCATTAAAAAAATTGACTGCCAACAAATATGGAATAAATTAAAATTTTAAGAAGGTCCAAATATTTATAAATTATCATTAATAGGAGATCTAGTTGGCCTATGGTCAAGATTCATTTCAACAATCAGCCAAACTTCTTATATCATCAAGTTGTAAATTTTCATTTAAACAAGGTTGATAATTCCTGAATTTACAAGGTTCAAAACAGAAAATTATAAGGAGACAAAAAAAAGGCGTGTTTCCTCCCTCTCGTCTCAGTTGTCATTTATTGCCCCATGGATAACAAAAAATTATTATTTTATAGTTATTTCTAAATCTCTATGTATGTATGAATATAAAATGCGCATAAATTGTCTAATAGTAATAATTGCAGATGGCCAAAAACTATTAATATATTATTACTGCTGGAGTGTGTGTCAGACAGACCTTAACAATAAATTCTTTATTATTATTTTTTTCATTTAATTATTTCTTAGAAACGAAAAAATAGCGATGATCAATGAACAAAATTGAGTAGAATTAATTTTTAGATTTTTATTTTTATTTCAAGATAATTATAAAATAATAATTGAATGATTTTTATACGAATATTTTGATTTTTTTAATAGACAATTTTTAAGTTATCTTTCTGTTCAATTTTTATTTTTAAATTAATTTTATTATTCATATATCTTCTTTTTAAAATGATTTAATTTTATTTATTATCTTGCTCTTATAATCTTGCTAAATATTAATTAAATTTTGATTATAACGAATTTTAAATGTCTTTGAATTTATTTAAATATAATTATAATAGATAGATAATCACTTAGTTTTTTTTTTACCTACTCTTTATCTTATAGTAAATTTAAAAAAATTTAAAATCCGTTCTAACAAAAATTTTCTTATAAATTTTTTTCTTAAATCATATACTTATTTATTAATTTTATTTTAAAATAGATTTTTCTTGACACTCATACATACTAAACTCAATTTATTTATTAACAATTTATTTTATTTTTCATAACACGAAATCTAATGAAGGGGATGTATTCATTAAAAAAAAAAAATCAATAATGCACCACTTGAATGGGTTATGGGACAAATAATTAAAATATTTAAATGGGTCCCTAAATACTTTAAATATTTAAAATATAATAGTTGGGATCCGCATCGTTTAAAATTAAATTTTACACGTAATGATGGCGTGGCTGCAACTCTATTTGAGTTGACTGAATAATTATAATTTCAAACAGCAAATTAAAAAAATAACTGAATGGATCTGGCAGGTAAGTTATGGTGTCATATTCCAATTGGTATAGGCGGAAATTTAAGACTATTTGTAAGAAGTGATTTACATCTATTTTATATAATTTTTATATATTTAATATCTAAATTCTAATTTTTACATATTAAATATTTTAATCTTCAACATCACATTAAAAATATTATCATTACTTACTTTTTAAAATTAAAATATACATATTTAAATATAAAAAATAATATATAAAGTAAATATCAAACTTTAAATATTATATATATAAATATATAAATAATTATATATATATAATTTATATATATTTATAAATTTAATATTTAAAATTTAATATTTATAAATACAACATTTTTTATGTATAAAATATATATTTAATTTTAAAAATTAATGATATTATTATTTTTAGTATAATATTAATGATTTGAATATTATTAAATGCTTAGGTATTAAATATATAAATATATAATAAATGTGTGCAATGTATGTAATGTAAAAATATCAATCCAAAACATAATTGCCTCCTCACCTGCCTTAACAATATAAAAACCTAATCAATGTTCTAAGACAGAAAAAAAAAACACTATTAGTCTAAACCCCGCTTTCGATCCTCTAAAACTTTAATTAAGAGGTGAAAGCTCAAACTCTCTCTCTCTCTCTTCTTCTTCTTCTTCTTTTTCATCTTATTCTTCTTCTTTACTCAAATCCATCCCAAAGAATCGGTGAAGTAATCTCAATTCTAATCAGTCACGTCGATTGCTAAAACCGCGGCGCCGCAACTCACTGTAATCATCCTCCTTCCATTTTCTCCGGCGTTTAGCTCGCCAGCACCATTTACAGGGCAAGAGGAAACCAAGCAGAAGCAGGCTTCCGTTAATCCAGACTCCAAGGATGATCGCCACCGGTCGGCGAATTGATCGCCGGCAGATAATGGGGCGAAATTCAGGTCACGGTTCTGTTGAAACCAAGCGTAACGATAGCACCGTGATCAAGATTTCGTCGCCGGCGGTCGCACCACCTCCGCCGCCTCCTCCACACCGCAGTCGGCGGCAGCCGGTGATCCTAAAGGATCAGAAGAGGAAGAACGTTCGATTCGCGGAGATCGTCGGCGGGAAGATGGCAGAATGCGCGGCCATCTTCTGTTGCTGTCCCTGCGGCCTAGCAAACCTCTTTTTCCTCGCTGCCGTGAGGCTTCCGGCTGGACTCTGCTGCCGGGCGGTCCAGAAGCGGATCTTGCTCCGGCGGGCGAAGAAAAAGGGGAAGCTTTTCGACTCCGGATCCGGATCCAATAGTGGCTGTAGTGGCGGATCCTCCAGTAGCGTATCCGTTACAGACGATGGGTTTCTGGAGTTTACCGGTGCGCAAAGAAGCGTTGTGATGGTTATCGGCGATAGTTGGCCGGTGAGGTCGCCGACGGCGGAGGTCGTGGAGTTCGAGAAGGAGGTCTGGTCTAAATTTTGCAGGGGGTTCTGGCGAAGCATGTCGCAGAAGGATGATCTGTAACGGCACCGTGACGGAGCTGTAACGAAGTCCCACCAACTTTCGCTGCAAAATAAATGAGGATCTCCCTTAAAAAATGGAAATTGGAAACCTGAGCGTTATTATTATCAATATTTACATTTTTTTCAGGAAAATTTATTTGGATTGAAGGCTATCGAAGGAATTAAATAAATTTTTAATAATTTAATTGTTGATCATTAATTTGTTATTTTAATTATTTTTTTTATTTTTAAAACTGATATCTTTGTCATTTAAAATTGTTCTAAAATATACTTGGAATTTATTTTGACATTTACTTAAATTAACACATATTCAACATTTTGAGTGTTAGTTTATTTATATCATCTTGATATTATATAAAATCTTACATTTAAATAAATTAATCGTAATAAGAGATTGAAGATTTTTTGTGAAATACTTAATAAAAGAGAAATCATTGGATGTGTCATAATTAAAATGATTTCAATATTTGTGAAGTTTTTTTTTATTTTATTTGAACACCACATAGATCTTCGGAGTTTCTTATTTAGGTGATTAAATGTATCATTAAAGAATAATATACCATATCAAGAAATAGAAATATCAACCTATAATAAATTCAATCACTTAATAATAACTTTTAAAGCCGATGTGTCCACATATTCCAAATATTCTTCTCCTTAACTAAATGGATGAGACTAATAATAGTTTATTTTATAAAGGATTCTTAACTCCTCATAAAATAAATCCTTATAGTTAATTACATCTCAAGAGAGAGGGACCTCCTAGGAAAACTGCCGATTAAAAAAATTAGCTTTTATCTCTATGAATTTCAAAGTTGAATTCAAGACTATTAAATATGTAAATCATATAGGATAGACTAAAAGAAATAGTTCTTTTTAGACTCCAAATAAAAACAAATAGGGAATGCTTTAATATTTGGAAACCTAATAAGCACTTCAACCAGCTTTATGGTTGGGTTTTATAGTTTTGAAAGTGAAATTTTATTATAAGTTAACATTTTATTAGAATGCTAGGATTTAGTTTCTAGCAGCACGAGATTGCAAAAAAGCTTTATAGGTGAAGACTTGATCATGTAGCCAAAGAGAACTAGAATGCTTTAGCCATATATCTAAAAGTACTTAACATAAGTCAAGAGCTCGACTTGGTCTAATAAGAAAATTGAGATGTATTGATTCTTTCTCACATGAGAACTACAACCTAGTCTGATTTTGTCTAGACTTATAATATGCTTGGTAAGGTTGCCAAGTAATGTCAACTACATTTTATAATAATGCGACCAAGTCTTACATAAATGTAAGATGGTTAGAGTGTTATTAGTTAGAAAAGAGACCAAGAACCTAGGATTGCTCTCTAAACCTAAGAGATCATAACTGGTATGATACGTTTTTAGGCAAGTGCTATAATTTTAAAAAAATTTATATATTTTAGATAGTTGATTTTACTTTAAGACTTTGGGTATGCGAATCATGACTATAATGAGATGTAATTAGAAATAAGTCATGGGATAAATTAAACAAGAAGATAGGCTTCCCCAAGAAGGGTGTTTATCCTCATAGGTTAGATGCCCTCTTATGTGTAATGGAAGAAGAGCCTAACTCAACAAAGATAGAGAAATATGCAAATATGGTTTACAAGTTCTAATGATTTCTTGTTGCTTTTAATATTTATACCTAAGACTATAATTATGTGAGGTTATGAGTTGATTATTTTTATATTTAAGTTTATTAAGTTAGATAGAAAAATTAATTTTATTTTAAAAGCCTACTACATAAAGCAGACTTTCACATCAGCACATGAAATCACAAAATGAAACCTATAAAAAAGCATGTTAGTCTAATACGCACCCAAAGTAAACACACCAAGTAAAATTAAATTAATAAGAAAGGTTAGTGCAACTGGGTTCCGCTATACACCCCTGAAGAAAGAAAAATGTGTAACCAAGCTCTACCTTTATACAATCTAACATAGACTTAAAAGTTTCGATCTATAGGATCTTCATTTCACTTTTTCCTTCCTTGAATTGTCCCCTTCTCCAGGGACCTCCTTAGGCTCCATAAGGTACCACCAATTTGTGTAGTCAGCTCTGGTTAATCTTAAATCTCATAGATCATATCCTAATTCTAGTATTTAATTGCATTTAAAATTTCAAAAAGAAATCCTAACTAAACCTGTAAATAAAGATTACTAGAACACACATACTCACATGTAGTTTTTATTTGAAATCTTCGGGCTTAACTCCTGCAGGTATTAAGCCTACCTATCTTAATAGGCCATGCTTAAAGACTAAAACAAATAGCACTAGCTAGCAAATGATATCAATTTTTATTTTATTACAGGGAGCCCTTTATTAATCATAACCTCTTCCCAAAATAATGTTAATGTAATAAAAAACACTCTGACATTTGGTCTATGAATAAATAATCATAACATATAGTCTAAAATAATACACCATAAAATAAGAAAATAATACATCACGAACAAAGCATTGGTCAAACCTAAAGTTAGGGTTGGTAGCCTAATAAGATTGTATTAGATTTAAGCTTGGAGTTTAATTTAGCTTACCATTGGCTGATTTTAACTTGATTGTTTAGATAATTTTAAAATGTGTTTTAAATTTTATATGATTCAGTTTAAAGGTGATTTAAAGATTTTAAAGAGTGAAGAAGAGAATAAATCTTTCTTAAAGTAAGATTCAATTCAATTAACACCATAATCCTAATACAATGAACCTTCATTAAAGGATGAAGAACTATCCTAAAGGACTAAACTAAATGATTTTTTGTTTTGTTTTTGATTAATGACAATTTTCTTCAATTTAAATACATTTGGTTACTCTTTTCATCTTGTACACTATTTCTTTCGATTTAAGTTTATTTTACATTTTTGCATCTACAGGTGCGTGTCATTGTAACATTAGAGATATGAGATTAATACCTCCTTCAGACCTATAGCCTTGTGATCACAAGTTTCCAAATTATATACCTTATATTTAGGCATTATAGAGAGATTAATTTTGAATTTAGATATATTATATGTATTGATATGATTTAATTAGAGCTAAATTATTTATGCTTGAAGAGGATAACTTAAATGATTAGATTTTGATTATTTATTACCTTAGTTCTAAGATGGTTGATTTGATGATCAATCTAATTAAAATTTGATTATGTTCTTTTCAATTTCTTTAGATGGCTTAATCAATTAAGTAAGTTTGTTTAATTATCAATTTAGTTTTGATTAATTAGATTAAGTATTTGCTTTGATTAAAGGTTTAGTTAATTTTCAATTGAATTTAAGTGATTAATTTATATAAGGTTCAATGATTAATCAAAGTTCAATTAAGTTGGTTTGGTTACGTAATTAACTTAGTTGAGGTTTGAAACATGATTATTAAATATTCATGATTAACTTAATTAATTGATTTGTATAGTTAAGGTTTGATTACTAGTTAATTTTAATTTATCTTATTTAAGTATTTTTTTTTTCAAATTGGATTTAACTTGGTTATATATTTGATTGACTTAATTTAATTAAAGATTATTTGGGTCCATAATGATTAATTTAATTAGATAATTAGCTTGATTAAGGGTTTAATCAAATGACTAAATTAATTAAAAATTAGTTAATAATTTAATTAATTGTGATTGATTTGATTGAAATTTGATGAATATTTATAATTACTTAATTAAGCATTTGATTTAAGTTAAATTAGACTTAAGAATTATTTTGAAATGACTTATTTGGGTAATTTACTTAGTTCAGTTTAACTTAGTTTGATGATTGGTTGATTTAATTAGAGTCCAATTAAAGATTCTTTGAATCCATTATTATTAATTTGATTAAATTATTGTCTAATTAATGGTTGATAAGTAAATAACTCTATTTATTTAATGATCGATTAAATTAACCATAATAAAGTGATTGTTTAAGTTCATTATTAGTAGCTTAGTCACATGATTAGCTTGATTAGGTAGTTAACTAAATTAAAAGTTAATTGGTGATCAATTGAATTAATCATGATCAATTCGATTGAACTATTCATTCAATCAAGACTAAATTAGTAATAAATTAAGCTTGACCTCAATTAAATGCTTAACTTAATCATATGATTAAAACTTAATTTGATAATTGATTAAACTCACTAAAATTAATTTAATTGAGTGTAATTAATGAGTAATTTAAGTGATTATTTAATTATGGTCAAATAAGGATTAACCAACTCAATCATGGTCAATTTAATCAAAGTTTAATTAAATATTAATTATGGTTAATCAAGTTAATTAGGACTTTATTAGTGGTTCATTACACCTAAAAGGTCATTTAAGTTGATTAATTAACCTAATTGAAACTTAATTAATGTATAATTTGATTATATATGGTTAACTTAATTAAGTTTTGATTAATGATTACTTAGGTTTATTGGGTTTAATTAAATTAAATTAGTAATTAAGTTAGGTTTGTTTAGCTGAATTTAAGGCTTAGTTAATTAAGACATAAGTCTTAATTTGTCTACAAATTTTGGGCAAATATTCAATTTATTCAAAATTTATTAAAATTCCATTATAATTTATTTATTGAAATTAATTTGTTTAGATTAATTAAGGTTTGGGTTTCATAATTTTATATTCTAATTAAGTTCAAAAGGTTTAATTATTTAATTTAAGCTTTTCTCTGTTAAAGAAAATGCTTGAAATTAGTTAATATTATTTTTTATATTTTTTGTAACTTTAGAATTAATTATTTACTTAAATTATCTTGGAATGATTAACAATTAATAACTTTTGATCCAATGACCCAAATGTCTTGAAAATTTTATGAGAAGTGGGCATTGATATGATGAACCTACAATAAAAATTTTAAAATAATTAAGCTTGCAATTTATGAATAATAAAAAAAGTATTAATTTTGATAATTTTAAATTAATCATAAAATATATGACAAAGTTTTGAGTTTTAATTTTATTGGATTCTTCTCTAAAATAGGAATTCAAAGATGGTCATTTATAATTTTTGGCCAAATGGTTAATTTGTTATGAATTTTTGAAATTCAGGCATAATTAATTTAATTAATTGAATTTTTAATTCCCCTTTAACCCTAATTAAGTGCTTTTTATGATTTAATTGAATCTAAAGGGTCTTGTTAATTTTTGTAGGGTCTTTGATATTAAGGAAGGTGTTTCCAATCATTTTAGGGGTGTTTTTATAATTTTATAAATTTATATTAATTATTTTATCTAAATTACTCTAAAAATATCTCAAAAAAGCATATCTTTTGATCTAGGGCTCTGATTGATTTGAAAATTCTTTTGTAAGTAGATATTTGCATAAGTTCTCTACCCTATAAAATGTAGAACAAAGAACAAATTACATGATTTAATTATTTTGAATTAGTTTAGGATGAACTAAATTTTAACATTTAAAAATTATTTGTGCAATTTATATAAATTATGCATATTTAAAATTATATCGTTGCAAAAGCAATTTGTTACTTTCATATACTTATAAAAGTATGGTTAGAATCAACTTGGTTCTTAATTGAATGGTAGAATAGGCTTCAATTTATTAGAATTTAATTAGTTTTTAGTTTTAACTAAAATTTTGAACCACTATCTCATAAAAGTTTTAAAAATAAAAAAGCAACAATTAAAATCAATATCCGAATCACTTATTTTAAAACTGAATAAAATCATTTAAGAAAATTTGATTTTTGTTTAATTTTTTTTTGTTACAATTAAATAATACACACACTTATATTTGATCTTAAACTATACTAATTTTTTCATCATTCAAATGATTTGGGCATGATTTGCCTATTTGTAAAATAGCAATAAATATTTGCTAATAACTATTTCTAGTCTCATCCCAACAAACAAAATGACATCCTTTTTTTTCCATTTGAGAGTTATTAAAGAATTAACATTTTTGATAATTTCTAAACTAATCTCAAAATATCCAATGAAGCCTATATATTTTAATTTTGTTGAATTCCTCTCTAAAATATAAATTAAGTGAGAGTATATTTGTATTTTTTTGTCTAATTGATTGATTTATTATGAATTTTTGAAATTCTAGTCAAAGTAATTCATTTAATTAAGATTTAATCTTTTAATAAACCCTAATTTAGGTGATTCTGAGATTTAATTAAATCTGTTGAACCTAATTAATTTTGGTACGACCTCTAATGTTAGTGAAAATTATTTTACATCATTTTGACGCATTTTCATTTTTTTATAATTTTAAATTAGTTATTTTATTTAAATTACCCTAATATGTTTCAAAAAAAAATCATAATTATTAATCCAATGCTCTAATCGACTTGAAATTGTTAGAGTTACTAGATCTTAGCATTATATTCATATTCTAAGGTTTGTATTTTGAGAGTAATTAAGAAATTATTATTTTGATAATTTTTAAATTATTCTCAACATACTTTGTAAATTTTGTTAGATTCCTCTCTAAAATGTAACTCTAGAGAGGGATTATTTATATTTTTCACTTAATGGTTGATTCATTATAAATTTTTGAAGTTCATCTTGATTAAGTTAATTAATTAAGATTTAATTACTCCCTATTTCGATGATTTTATCATTTAGTATGATTCAAAGGATATAATTAATTTTACTATGTTCTTTGATGATTATTAACGTGCTTTGAACTAATTTGATAAATTTTCATAATGTTCATAATGTTTAATTAATCATTTATTCAAAATAAGCCAAGGAACTTTAAAAATCAATGACTACTAATCTAGAAGCTCATTTAATTTGAAAGTTTTATGGTAGGTGGAGATTAACATTAATTATAATCTCTAAAAATTTTAGCTTAATTGGATGATATTTTAGGATTGATTAAAGAAACTTATTTTTAAATCAACTCAAATTAATCCCAAACTACTCATTTAAGGATTTTTTATTCATTAGATTCTTCTCGAAAAGGCAAATTCATAAATGGATTATTTATAATTTTTGATTATTTTTATGTAATTTCAAATCCAAAAATCTCTTATTGGAATCCCTTTAGGCTTGTCAACTGTTGATTGGGCCACATGGATTTTGGATATTACCTCACTCAAGTTAATATTGAGTGAATTTTTTATTCAAAATGATCCTTAGGTTGAAGGGAGGCTTTAGAATGAATATATGCCCACTTACTTCCTCGTCATTTACCATGGACGTTGAGCTCTATTATTGATAGGCATAATTTGCTCATTTTTTGCATTTTTGTGGTTGGAAAAGATGGGAAAAGTTTGGGTTTTAGTTAGTAAAGTTGTAGAAAGATGTTTGATGCCAAAGAGAGGAGCCTTCAATGCTATTTTCTTCCCCCTTTTACAGTGGCTGAAAATCTCTATTAATGTTGATGTGGGTGATGGCTACTTGATTGGGATGGGTTGGATTAGTTTGACACTATTATGAGCATGCTCCTTTCAATTCCAATGTCAGAGAAAAGCCCTCTTTGGTGGCTACATATTTGTGGTGAAGATTTGGATTTTGTTCTTTTTGATTTGGCTTGTCTTTTATGCCTCTTCATTTGGGTTGGTGATGTGATTCAACAAAATTTAGTGGCTTTTCTTTGACTTGAGATACTAGATTAAGATGGGGTTGGTTGGATATAGTTGTATTGCTAAGGATTTCAAAAATCAAACTTGATCTTGTTCCTTAGTGTTTGTTCACCGCCAACAACAGCAAGCCTTTATCCCACTATGTAGGGTTGGCTACATTAATCCTTCTTCTCCATTGTGTCCTATTATGTGTCAAATTCTCATTTAATTCAAGTATACTCGGATCATTTTTATACATATTAACCAAGTATTTTTAGATCTACCTCTACCTTTTCTTAACATAAGGCAAATCTAATGTATCTACTCTCCGAACCGGGTCATCGGATGGTCGACGCTTTATGCGGCCAAACCATCTAAGGTGACTCCCTCTAATCTTATCTGCCACTAGAGCCACTCCAACCTTTTCCCGAATATACTCATTTCACATTTTATCTCTCAGAGTAAAGCCACTCATCCACCTAAGCATCCTCATTTCTGCAACACTTAACTTAGTCTTATGCTTCTCTTTTATTGGCCAACATTCTGCACCATAAATCATTTTAGATCTTACCACCATCTTATAAAATTTTCCCTTAAGTTTAAGTAGTACTTTTCTATCACTCAATAGGCCAGATGTATTCTTCCACTTAAACCATCCAACTTGAATTCTACTAATAACATCTCCATCTATTTCACCATCATTTTGAATAGTAGAGCCTAGATATCTGAATCACTCACTCTTTTTGATGACTTGTTCACCTAATGTCATAACACTACCCCTAGAATTTCTACAATTAAAATTACACTCCAGATATTCAGTTTTAGATCTACTTAAATGAAAACCTTTAGACTCTAAGGTTGACCTCCATAATTCAAGTTTCTTTTAGACTCCCTCTCCAGTCTTATCAACAAGAAGAATGTCATCAGGAAAAAGCATACATCTTCCTATGAATGTCTAGTAAGAACATCCATAACTAAAGAAAAAAGATAAGGGCTTAAAGCTGATCCTTGATGCAATCCAACTGAAATAGGAAAATATTTTGTCAATCATCCTTGTGTTTGAACACAAGTAATAGCTCTAGTATACATATCCTTAATGGCTTGAATATTTCCAATTTTAACTCCTTTTTGTTCTAAAACTCTTCAAAGAACATCTATTGAAACTTTATCATAAGCTTTCTCTAAATCAACAAATATCATAAGTAGATCCTCCTTAATTTATCTATACTTCTCCATCAAACCTTTTAACAAATGTATAGCATCCATAGTAGATCTACCTAGCATGAAACCAAACTCATTGTTACAAATTTTTGTATCACATCGTAACCTATGCTCAATTACTCTCTCCTATAATTTTAATTTATTACACGTTAACTTAATTCCTCTATAATTTGCACACTCTTGTGCATCACCTTTATTCTTAAATATAGAAACAAACAAACTCTTTCTCCACTCACATGGCATATTTCTAGTCTTTAAAGTAACATTAAAAAGATTTGTAAGCCAAGAAATTCGTTGATCTCTTAAACATTTCCACACTTCTATTGGAATATCATCAGGTCCTACTATTTTTCCACATTTCATTTTCTTTAAAGCTTCTCTAACTTTAAATTTACTAATACAATAATAAAAATGAAATTCTCTATTTCTATTTAGGGTATTAAGGTTGCTAAAATCAATTGTATTTTCAAATCTTTCATTGAAAAGTTTATCAAAATACCCCATCCACCTATTTTCAATATCCTTTTCTAAGAAAAGCACTTTATGATTTTTATCCTTAATACACCTAACTTGAACTAGATCTTTACTTCTCCTATCTCATTGGTTGGATAACTTATACATACATTGTTCACCTTCTTTGGTATCCAATCTATTATATAAATCACTAATTCAATAAATTTTAAGTGATTCATGGGTTAGTATGAGTTTAGTTGGGTTCATTTTCATTTAAACTTTAGATTAACCCAATTTTGCCCAAGTTGGATAGTGTTAACTCAAGCAACCTTCATTGACTTGGGGGAGTTGAATTAGAAGCAAATCATGTTTAATCGATTATTTAAAGCTTTTAGGTTCAATCAATTTGAATTGATTTGGATTTGAATGGATTTAGACCTAGGTTGACCCATTTTAACCTAAGTGGGTCAAATTAGTTTAAATGACTTAATTGACCACTTTGAGTTTGGATTTGACTTAAATTATATTTGATAAATTATTTATAGTCATTGATTACAATTAATTTAAGTTAAATTTTTGATTTGATCCCCACCCAAATTGACCAAATTGGTTCAATTTGGGTTCACTTAGGTCCATGGATCAAGTAGATCAAATTGGACTCAAAGAAGTTGGATTAACATCAATGAGTACTTAAAGTGATTTGAAGTATTTAATTTGATTTCATTTAAGCTTCAAATTTCTTTATGATGCCTTATTTGAGTCGATGGTGAATGTTAGGCATTAGCAAATTAAGCCTCAAAATTCTTCATGATCCCTTATTTGAGTATCCACCAATGTGTGAAAGTTTTGCTTATTATAAAATCTTGAAGAAGAATATTTAGTTTTTTTGATGAAAAACTTGAACACGTAATCAAACAAGGGGTGTTGATATATGTTGAGTATATTATATTTTTTTTGAGATGTTGTAATGCTTTAAGTGCTTCAAAGGTCATTGGGATTGTCTCATCAACATGCTCATTTTAAGTATAAGTATAAGAATCAAAGATCCTTTGATATCTCAATTTTTTCTATGAAGTTAATAACCATACTTCCAAGTATTTGATTTAAGTTCACTTTCACTTAACTTAATATTTTTGGTTTTGCCTCATCAATATCTGTTTCCACTATAGGTTTTATAAAAAATGAGTTTAGATGGTATTAAAGTTATTTTTTATGTTTCTAATTCAAAAACTTGATCACTCTAAAATTGTAAAATTTATGCTCAATTTAATAGATTTTTATTGAAAAACACCCTTTAAAATATATGTCTTACATATAAGTGAAATCATTTCAATTAAGCCAAGCCTCATAATTTTTCTTCTTTTTAAATTTTTATATAAAATCCTTTAGTTTACTGCAACATGCTTGTAACTTATTTATTTGCATGTTACCATAATTTTTGTATATACTAAGATGATAAATTAACCCACTCTTAAATATTTTGATAGTTAATAAGTTGGTATCATCTATAGGAAATGATTTTAGATTGAGAGGCCACCTTAAATATAGACTTAAAATGGCATTTATGTTAATATCTTAGATATGATTATAACTATGCATTCTTCTTGTTTTCTATTTTCTGTATTAGCTCCATAAGAAACAAAATCATGATGTGAGGAGACATTGACTATATCCTTAATAAGATCTTCATGTAAATATGTTGGACATGATTATAATCAAATAGCTCCTTCACTTAAACATATGTTGATGCATTGATTTCACATGATGCAAGTTAGGCTTGGGGGCTAAACCTAGCTATATTCTCAAATGGACATTCAAAGCAAGCACACTTCTACATCATCATTTTATATCTAAATTAACCTCATCAACATCTTCTTACAAAGCTTCTACTCTTTGGGTAGATTTATAAACATGACTTCAAAAAAGCAAAAGTGGTCAACAGATAAATTATTTTACTCTTTATTTTTAGAAATACTTGGTAACATAACATCCCAAACAAGGTAGAATCAATCCCAAAGGGAATTTGATTTGGCCTCTTTACCACATATTAAAGTCATCAAATAAAATGTGATGAAAAATCTAAGAAAGGTAAATAAATTCTCAGCGAATGTCTCTCACACTCAAGTTCAAGTGTGAACCCTTTATTGATAACCTAAAACATGCTTACTTCTTAAGAGAACTTCTTTAAAACTTTTTCTTATGACTAAATTTAATGATTTAGAGTTTAATTAAACTAAGAAAAAGTAAGAGGGCACTAAATAAATCAATAGTAATATATAAGGTCCTTATTAAAATACATTATGAGTAATGATGCTATACTAAGTCTTCACTCTCAAAACCCATGGAAGGCAAATTGATAAGAAAGACTTGAATGGTAGCTAATAATAGATATGGTACTAAGCAGGAAGTCTCCTATTGACCTCAGTTTTGGAGTGAGGATTGATCACTCCCATCTTAAGCCTAGGATTCTTCTAGACACTTAGGTTTCTTTAGTGCTAATACACTTCTATTAATTAAGAGAACATTAAACCCAAGCCTAGAGACTTGTAGGGTATGACCCTAAGCCTAGAGCTTATTTTAGGATAAGTGGGCATCACCCACCCTAGGGCTAAAACCAACACTCATACCCATAAATTAATTTAAACCCAAAGTCATATGATTGAAACCAAACTAACCCAAACTCATTTCAATTCAATTGATCTTGATTGAATTTGCTTTCCAATCCAAGTTCCAAGCCAAATTAACTTGAATCCAAAGTTAACCCACTTCAATTCTACAAGTTTATTCAAACCATTTCAAGAAACCAAACTCAATTTAATTATCTCAATCATTCAAACTATCTAATGGATAATTTCAAACTATTTCAACACTTTCAACCAAGCCAATTAAATTAATTAGACTTACGTAACCCAAGTTAGCCCATTTGACCTAAAGGTTCAAATGAGCTAAAACCCAATTGAACCCAAAACAATTATAGTCAAAACCACCAATCAACTTCAAACTCATCATTGAATTTATTCTAACCATCCATAGTCTCAATTGGTTCAAATTGACTTGACCAAACCATTTAACCCAAAGTGACCTAAAAGGCCCAATCAGACCAAACTTCAATCAAACTACCATTGAATCAAACCAAGCTATTAAATCTCTTCATTGATGATTGTAGGTCACTATTAAACACCTCACTACAATCAATTAGACTTAACCAAGCCAATTCGACCCCTTAATCCAAGTTGACCTAAAGTGACCTAAAGGGCCAAATTAGGCCAAATCATGTTCTAAGCCAAATTAATTGCAACCAATGACTCTCATCAACCAAAAATTGAATATTGAACATGACTAAACCACCAATTGAAGCCAATTAAACCTAACCAAGCCAACTTGGCCTCTTGACCCAAGTTGACCCAATTTGACCTAAGGGTCAAATTGAACTAAATCAAATTCTAAACCAAATTGATTAAAACCAGTGCTTCTAATCAATCACATATTAGATATTGGACATGATCCAACCTTCAATTGGACCCAATTTGGTCAACCCAACCCAATTGACCTACTTAGCCCAATTTGACCTAAAGAGTCAAATTGAACCAAATCACTCCTTAATCTAAATCAACTCAAACCAACTCTTTCAATCAATCAGTAATGATCAATTAACATGAACCTAACCCATGCTCAAGCCAATTTGGCCAATTTGGTCAAATTGGTCAACATGACCCATTTGACCCAAGTTGAACCATATTAACCAAATCTAAATTTAATCCAAATTGAATCAAACCAATTTAATCTAAATTTGACACAAATTGAACCATATTAATCAAATCACTAATCATTCCAAATGACTAACTAAACTTAACCAAACTCCC
Source organism: Cymbidium sinense (assembly GCA_021442155.1). Lineage (NCBI taxonomy): Eukaryota > Viridiplantae > Streptophyta > Magnoliopsida > Asparagales > Orchidaceae > Cymbidium > Cymbidium sinense. The sequence continues at coordinate 31,808,639 of CM038225.1, forward strand.
ACTTTGACCAAATTTGGTTAAAATGGTCAATTTAGCCCAATTGAACCCCCACCCCATTTGACCTACATGAATCAAATTAAGCCAAACTTAACCAAACTTGGCATGAATCATCCTCGGGTCACCATGAGCCTTCTCAAGTGGGACTAACCAATGATGAACCTGGGTTGGAGAAAACTCATTGAACCATTCCCTCCAAATAGGATAAAATCCCCATTTAAAAGGGTTCTCCACTTCTCCACTCCTTGGTAGCCATCTTTAGGCCTTCTATGACAAAGGACCACTGACTCAACCTAACTCAAGATTGTTGGGTTCAGTCTTTGGCTAAGAGAAGGTGAGTTCACCCATGGAAAACCCTTGGTCCACCTGTGGAGGAGTGTGCACTCCATGGCAACCCACTACACTCCCTTAGCTGCTCACACACATCTACCTCAGCAGTCTCCTGCCACCACCGGCCATCTACTCTGGTCAGACGACTACCAAAGGATGAGCCAATCTTAGCCCTTAATTTAGTTAGGGAGGAGATCCTCCCAATCTATTCAAACTCATCAGACACCTTCTCTAGAGAATTCTAAGTAGCCCCCAAGCATTCCACGAGCTCCCCGTGCACTCCATCACAGATGAGACCAAGCTCCACCCAAACCAGAGAGCCCTGTCCATCCAACCTCACCAAAACTTCATGAAATTTAAATTACTTTTTTTGACACGTTCCCTAGACCTCGATGAATGAAAATGAATTGATTTTCAATCGATTCGACCACTGAAAGGCATCCCTAGACTCTCGGTGACTTCCACATGGTCCATACTATTGGTGAGAGGACTGAGATCTTTACAATAGGGCTTCGTCTCTTCAAGAAGAAGCTACCTCTATCAATGGACTGCCGATCTTTAGGTCTAGTGAGGTAAAAATTTAGCAGCCATAGATTTAATTATCAGGTGTTGGTTTTTCTCAAAACAAATTATGATTTTCTATGATTTCCATCATAGGATCTCATTAGATCTTTTCCTTGATCATTTTGGATTCGATAACGCCATCGAATGAGCTCTAGGGAGCTTGGATTAAGTGGCAAAAGGCAAACGGTGTCCATCTTCTGGCACTTGTGGGATGACGGATCACCGATCATCCGTTTCGCACGATTAAAATGGAAGACCATGATTAATCATGCTAGAAATCTTGATTTACTCTCTTTGTAATCATAGGATTAATTACGCCCGTTTGATCCAAAATTAGATGACTAAGATAAAACTACATCCGTCGTTGCTGACCCAATAGCCGTGTCGGATATTTTAAATAACCAATACCATGGCGTCATGTGGAAAGTGTTGCCACGTTAGCGTCCACGTAGTGGTGATGGTTTAAAATGATTTAATTAGATTTAAAAATATAATTAAATAGCCAGAACTTAAAATAAGGCATAACTAATTATAGAAAATTCAAAAAATGCAAATAACCCATTTTGGAAAGCTTAGAAAGAGAAGAATTTAATAAAAATTTAAATCTTAATTAATATTTAATGAATTATGTTTAATTAAAGTTTGAAGCTTAGGCTAATTACCTAAATTAAGGCCAAATTACTTGGATAATTAATTCCAAATTTGGCAAGTTGATTCTAGGGGATGTTCTCTACCTCTCATATTTTTGTTGAAATTATTTGTCATGTGGTTTGAGAAATTCCAAATTTTCAATTCTAATTGCCCTCTTTAAATGATTTATAAATATTAAAATTAATAAATAATAAAATTAAGTAATTAATGTTAATTAATTGAAGTAAATAATGGGGATAACATGAGAATTAATTAGGATCCCCTCTCCTAATTGCTTTCAAATGTATTCTCTTAAAGAGTTTAATTGATATGTTTAATAATTACGATAAATTAGGGAAAATTAGTAATAAAATATAAATGAAATCAATTTAAGTAACTCAAGTGCAATCCATTAATCCTTTTATGTGTTTAATAACATAAAGTTGTTAAAGAAATTATTATTTTCCTATTTGTGTGAGAAAATTATAAGAGTATTTATCTTAAATATTTTCTTTCTTTAATTTAGTTAATTCTTAAGCATGAGCCTAATTGTGTTAGATCTCTTTAGGTGCATTGCAAATTTTATTTTTCCAAAGAATATCACATTTAGAATCCATTTATTTATTTTAAATAGATACCATCCCATCTGATCTAAGGAATATAAGCGCAGGCCATCGCCTTTAGCTTAGGTGATAACTTAAGTTGTCCCCTCACGGTGCAACGCATGTAAGGCACGCTAATTGCTACCGCCACGCATCGTGCTGTGAGCTAAGGATTAAGCAGGGATTAGTTAAGTAATTAATTAATTCCTAATCAATTCAGAGACTTCTAAAATTCATAATTCTCTCTAGAAAAATAAAAAAATATAATAAAAATGCTATGAAATGATAATTTCATCTAGAATATTTCAAAAATGATTTCAATGGATTTTGAATTACTCTTTTCTCTAAATTTGGGTTTCTTTGGAAATCTTAATTAGCTAATTATCCTTTAATTAGTTCATCAATTAATCTCAAATTTTTAGGGTTCTTTTTAGGGGATGACCACTGCCTCCCCTAATTTTCTTGAGATTTATTGAGAGATCAATTGGAGAAATTGCTATTTCATTCCCTAATTACATCTTTCATAGCCTAAGTTCAATTAAGAAAGTTAATATCCAATTCACATGTGTGAAAGGGTATTTTGAAATTACTTAAGCTAAATCCCTTAGCTTAATTAACTTTTAATTGTGAACCAAATTGCATTAGGCATTTTCATTATTAGGTGCATTACAAGTTTAAATTCCTTGTAAGTTTTATGTCATCTCATTGGCTCATAATTATCTAGTTAATTCTCCTAAGGTGGTGTAGGTAAGGGTTAATTAAGTCACTTAATTCATACCTTAACCTAATCAACACATAAAAATGGATCTAATTACCTAAAAATTAAACAAAAAATACAAAACACATGTGGGAATGGGTTAGGAACAGCAAACTCATCTCACCTTTTCTAAATTAAATCAAACTTTAAACTAAACAAAAATCACTTTGAAATTCACTTTGATTTATTCTAAATTTTCTTATTCTATAAGAATGTCTTTAGGATTTAAGTAATGTGAGTTTATTTACATGCTTTCATTATTTTGGATCTTTCCCAACATATTAAGTTGTATGCCATGTGGTTTCATGCATTCATAATTCCATGTTCCAAATTTTAAAATGAAATTGTTTACTTTATGTCAAATATGCATGTGTTGGTTAAAGTAAAATATGAATGGCTATTATCACTACTAAATCCAAATTATTTTCAAAACTTATAAATGAGATATAAAATCTGAAAGTATACTACTTATACTTTAGTTATAAGCTTGTATGTGAAATACTATAAAGTTATGCTTAGTATAGGTGTCCTTTCTTTCCTATATTGGTATAGTTTTGAATAGAAATTTTGGTGAGATATAAGGTTCATTTGAAAAGGACCTAATGCCCACCTCATTTCATATCATATTCATCCCTATGCTACCATCTAAGAAGGGTTACCTACACTTACATGCATAAATTGCATAAACAAAATAAATCTATTAAACAACTTTTGCATCTTCCTTTTCTATTTTATTTCTTTTTATATGTATGTTTGTACTTAAGGAAAGTGGTATATTAGTTTGGACAACCCTGAGATTGTGAGGCTTTAAGTAGCCCTAAGTATGTCTTGTACATTACACCTCTGGTTAACAATGGCACTGTACTCACTTATGCCTTTCTTACTTTCATATATGTATGTGAAATTTTGGATAAGGAAAACCTTTTCTACTTAAGAAAAATCAAGCATATTCAACTTCTAAATTTTCTTAAATGGATTACTTAGCTTGCATTATAAAGTGTGTTAACTACTCTCATTTGCAAGTATAGATATAATTAGGGTCCATCCATATGCATGTTATATATATGTTCGAAAAGAAATGAAGTAATGTGTGTTATGTGAATTTTGATTCAATTTACTTAATGTTAAAATGCCTTTCTTTTTTGAATAGTTTTGTTTAGAGTTTATCTAAACTTAGGATTAATTAAAAGATCTAATCAATATATTCACCTAAATGAAACTAAAACATGAACCTACTTTAGAAAATTACTTAATGTTAGGGAAGGAAAGAGAAGTTCTCTTCTCTTTCCCTCTCTTCACAACATAGTAATTAATTGTAGGTTTCACTTAAACCAAATTAAAACATGAAGTAAAATCAATCCAAAACACTTAAACAACTTAAATGAAACCCTCCTCTAAGTTGAACATGTCCTTCACACTTAGAAATTTTGAACCTAAAGCCCAAACTAAGCATACCACACAAACTTTCAAAGTACACACATTAGCCTAAGTCACCACTTCTAGTTTTAGGTTAGGTCAGTGCATGGTTTGATGTTGTATTTTATTTTATGATATATATTTTAGACTGGATGTTAGGGTGTATTCTTGTAGAATGAATGATAGGATGTGCTTAGTTTAACTATTCTTTTCTGCAAGGGATTGTGCTTAAGGGACGCTATCATAAATAAAAATATAACTACTTCTTGCTTGCATGTGCTTATACCCCTTTGCATAATCCATAGGCTAGGTGGACATAGTCACCCATGTGTGGGGTGGTAAGTCCAATATACATGCTTGAGATTTGTGTGGTGTGATTTAACTAACCTTTATTTTGCAAATGTTAGTTAGATTTTTTCTTCTCCTTTTTCATGTAAAAATTTATATAATTAGGATTTTGGAATGATTTGTTATGGGGATTAGGATGAACATTGGTAATAAGATCCCATCTTATGCACCATTTGAAGCCTTGGAGCATCCACTTTCCAACCATCCAAAGGAGGAACCAAAGAAGAAAAGAAGAAAAGAAGAAGAAAGAAAGAAGAAAGAAGAAAGAAGAATGAAGCTTGAAGACCTCCATAACAAAGAATTCCTTTGCTTAATTATAAAATTCATTTGTAATCCAGGTTGTATAAGGGTTGAGCTTGGCTACCCACATTTGATATTTTCAGGTTTGTGCGGTGGTACCTGACCACAAACGACCATTTATTCTTTTTGTGGTTAGCTTTATAAATTGATTGATGATTTGTTTAGATTTTGCATTAACTGGCATGATTTTTCTAGTTTCTTCCTTGCATTATGTATGGCCTGCATGTGGATCAGGCTCTTTAGGGAAAAATAAATCTTTTACCCCATTTAACAACTCAAAATAAAATTAAAATAACTCATAACCTCACTTGAAGCTTAGGTTTAAAATCAAGATAAAAGAATTAGCAACCCCTTAGCTAGATGAGCTTTTCTTTATAACATCATGCAGAAATGCATCTTATTTCACTCTTGATTGGAGAGATTCCACCTTTGCCAAAGATCCTGGCTTGACTTGTGAGAGCCGCAGTGGAAACTCAACTCTTCCCTTCTTGCTGATTTTGGCCAATAATCTGATTTTTCATGCATTAGTCATAAAAATCATATTAGCGCGAGTCAAAAATAATTGTCCAAAAATAATAATAAAATAAAATTTGAAATGGATTAGATTTAGGTCATTTGGATCATGTCCCTTTACATGATTTAGTCTCTTTAGGGAGTGAGTTTAAGGACTTAGTCTCCTTCTAAATAATAATAACCTAGCTATCTTGCATAAGCATAAAGACTTGCCTACATGTATTTAAAATCGTAGGAGGAGTTAGTTGTGCCACCCAGGTTGTAAGTCCAAATCGGGTGGTTTGTCCTCTTTGGAGGTAAACCAATTACCCATTTTTTGCCTTAGATTTAGGTTGCTGCGAAGCTCCCTTTAGGTTAGGTTGCTTCTCCTCTGGGCCATAAGCATAATTCCTCACCTCTATTTCCTTAACCTTGTATTAAAGAATCTTAAGTTCTAAATTTCTAATGAAAAATGCAACTCAAATAAATTAAATTAATTTCTAAAAATATAAAGCCTAATTTTAGGATAGTTTAAGATGCTCGCTAGGCTTCCTAGTATCGTGGGCATCTCCTACTTATCTTCCATTCTGTCTTTGATAATAACTCTCTCTTTTGATCAATCACATTTGATCTTGCAAAAATAAACCAATTGATTGATAATCCTTCCTATTGAAATCTTCAGAGACAACGATCATTTACCTTAATCGAGAGTTTTCCTAAGAGATCTTGTCCCTTAGAATGTAATTAACTATGGGGCTTGTCCTAGAACTTAACAACATTTAAAATAAACATTTCTTTTCATGTAAAGTAGGAGTAGAATCTATGATACATATGCAGACCCATTATTCTTAGGAGTCCTTATTGAGGTGATTGGTTCCATTAAAGGGTAGTGACTTCTATCTTTTGAGATAGTACACTATTTTCTTGATGATGTATCTGATCACCTGAATAAGTACATCTGCAGATCTACATGGTATCATACCAAGATGAATTTCTACATATATAATTTTTCCTCTCCTTTCTACTAATAGATTTGAAGGTGACTCTATATGTGTGTGGGAATTTTTCACCATAATGATCCTACCTTCAATTGGGCCCAATTTGACCTAAAGGGTCAAATTGAACCAAATCACTCCTTAATCCAAATCAATTCAAACTAACTCTTTTAATCATTTACTAATGATCAATTGAACATGAACCTATATGCTCAAGTATTTGATCAAATCAACATGACCCATTTGACCCAAGTTGAATCATATGAACTAAATTAAAATTTAATCCAAATTGAATCAAACTAATTGCATTAACTCATTTCAAATGACCAATTAAACTTAACCAAACTCCTACTTTGACTAAATTTGGTCAAAATGGTCAACTGAGCCGAATTGAATCCATTTGACCCACATGAATCAAATTGAGCCAAACTCAACCAAGCCAAATCTAAACCCAACCAAACTTAGCATAACTCATCATTGGGTCACCATGAGCATGCTCAAGTGGGCGCACCCATGGTGAACCTGGGTTAGGTTAAACCCATTGAACCAAGACCTCCAAATGGAACAAAATCCCCATTTAGAAGGGTTCTCTACCTCCCCACTCCTTAGCAATCATCTTTAGCCTTTCTAGGACAAATGACCACTAAAGGTTCAGCCTTTGGCCAAGAGAGGGTTCAACCTTCGCCAAGAGAGGGTGAGTTCATCTATGGGCAACTATTGGTCCACCTAAGGAGGAGTGTGCACTCCATGGAATCCCACTACACTCTCTTAGTCTCCCACACACATCCACCTTAGCAGTCCCCTACCATCTCCATCCACCTACTCCAACCGGATGACTACCAAAAGCTGAGCCAATCTCAGCCTTGGTTCAATGGGGAGGAGATTATACTTCTCCCCGTCTATTCAAACTCAAAAGATACCTTCTCCAAAGCATTTTGAGCAATCCCTAAGCATTCCCTGAGCTCCCCATGCATGCCATCGTTGTTAAGACCAAGCTCCACCCAAACCTGAGATCCCTGTCCATCCAGCCTCACTAAAACTCCATGAAATTCAAATTAACTCTTCCCACATGTTCCCCAGATCTCGACAAACAAAAATAAATCGATTCACGATCGATTTGGCCACCATAAGGCATCCCTAGTCTAACTCTGATGACTTTCGCAATGGCACTTGGTCTACAAACCGATTGGCAGGGAGACAGGTTGAGATCTTCTCAACAGGGCTTTGTCTCTTCAATATGAAGCTGCCTTTGTCGATGAACTGTCGGTCTTTAGCTTTGGCAAGGTAAAAATGCAACAACTATAGATTTGGCCATTAGGTGTTGGTCTTTTTTGAAATGAATTGTGATTTTATGATTTCCATAATAAAATTTCTTTAGATTATTTCCCTGATCATTTTGGATTCAATTTCACCATCGAATGAATTTCAGCAAGCTCGAATCGAGCGGTGGAAGGCGAACGATGTCCATCTTTCAGTGTTCGTAAGATGATGGATCACCAGTCATCCATTCCACATGATTAAAATAGACATCGTGATTAATCACACAAAAATCTCAATTTATTGTCTTCATAATCATGTCATTAATCTAAACCATCCAATCTGAGATCGGATGGCCGAGGCAAAACTGTGTCCACCGCCGCTGAGTTAACACTAGCATCAGACATTTTAAATAACCAATATCATGGCGCCACGTGGAAAGCATTATTGCATCAGCATCCACACGGTACTGATGGTTTAAAATGATTTAATTAGGTTTTAAAATGTAATTAAATAGTCTCAACTTCAAAAAATCATAACTAATTATAGAAAAATCCAAAAATACAAATAAACCCATTTTTAGAAAGCTTAGATAGAGAAGAATTTAATAAAAATAAAATACCTAATAAATATTTAATGAACAATACATAATTAAAGTCTACAACTTAGGCTAATTACCTTAAATAAGGCCAAATTACTTGGCTAATTAATTCCAAATTTGGCATGTTGATTTTAGGGGATATCCTCTGCATCCTATAATTTGTTTTGAATTATTTATCATGTGAATTGAGAAATTTTAAATTTTCAATCCTAATTGCACTCTTTAAATGATTTAATAATTATGAAAATTAATGAACATTGAAATTAAGTAATTATTATTAATTAATTAATCTAAATAGTGGGGATTATATGAGAAATAATTAGGACCCCCCTCTCCTAATTGTTTCCAAATGTATTCTCTTAAAGAGTTTAATTGATATGTTTAATAATTAAGGGAAAATTAGGAAAAATTAATAATGAAATGTAAATAAAATCAATTTAAGTAACTCAAGTGCAATCCATTAATCCCTTTATGTGCTTAATACATGAAGTTATTAAGAAAATTATAATATTTTTATTGGTGTGGGAAAATCATAAGAGTATTTATCTTAAATCTTTTCCTTCTTTAATTTAATTAATTCTTAAGCATGAGGCTAATTACATTAGATCTCTTTAGGTTCATTACAAATTATATTTTTCCAAAGTATATCATTAAAGGCTCATGTTTAGGTGATTAATTAAATCAAAGAAGCTTGGGAAGGGTGATCAAATTGATATAATTAATAGATTGAACTTAGTTAATCCATAAAATACATTTAATTTCCTCCCTTTAACATATTAAATAGCCAACATTGGGATGGAAGAATTCTAAGTATTGCTTTCTCCTCTTTAGGTTTCAACAAATTGAATATTAAAATTAAATATTAAAGAAACTTTGATTAGACTTAAGGATGTTTATCTAACTTGATTGTCCTTAGGTTCTAATGAAATCAAGTATGTTGTGTGGTTATATTCAATTACTTTCGTTCAATTATCATAAATCTGCATACAATGTGCTTTATGTATTCATGTTTTAAAGTTAAAAGAATATGATTGCATTTAAATTACATGACTTAGACAAACATTATTATGTGGTGTGGCTATTATCATTAGTAAATCTCAAACTATTTTGAAACTATATTTAGTTGTAAATTAAATAATCTAAAGTTTAAATCAATGCTTATTATAAATAATTAATTATGTAAAAAATCTTAATTCTAAAGTTCGATCAAGACATATCACACTAAGCCTTAGAACACGCATTAGAATACTAAATCACGATCTTAGTATTATGTTAGCGGTGCATGTTGTGGTAATATGTTTTATTTTGTGATGTAATATTTTAGAGAGTTAGAATTATTTCGTAGACTGGATGTTAAGTCATTATTACTAATGATATTTTATGTAGGAGATTGTGCTTGAGGGACCACTATAATAATAAATGAATATAAAATGCTTTTGATTGTAGCTGATGCTTATGTCCATAAGCGTATTCCAATTAAAGCAAGTGGGCTTGTTTACCCAAGTGCAATGTACTAAGCCCAAATATATAAAATATAACTGCTTGGTTTGTATGTTTGTTTAGCTAATATCTATTTTACTGGTGTAGTCAAATTTTATTTTCATAGTGATGTAATTTTTGTAATAAGATTAGATTAATGTAATAGGATTTAGGATGAAATGGCTATAAGGAAAAAACTTGGGAGGCCCTGTGAAGCCTAGAACAAACTAATCTAAAGGAGAAAAGAAGAATAAGGATTGAAGGCCCCCAAAAGATTTATTTCATTTGTAAGATTTAATTATAATATGGGTTGTATAAGGGTAGAACATAGCTACCCAACTCTTTTTTTCCTTTTCAGGGTATACGGTGCTACCTGGTTGCACTGGCATTTTATTATTTATGAAATTGAAATATTTGATTATTATGTTTAGATTATGTAATAGAAATGATATGCTTTTCATAGGCTTCATAAAGTGTGTATGTTTAATGTGTGGCCTAGATGCGATAAACTCTTTAGGATAAAATTGAATTTTTTATCCTCACTAAATAACTCATAACTAAATTCTAATGCAACTCACAACCTCACTCTAAAGCCAAGGCATATAAACAAGATAATAAAAGATTTAGAAACTTTTAACTGGATGGTTGTATGCTATAATAATATGCATGTCATATTATTATATTCTTAAATATAGAGGATCTCCACTCTTGCATGATAAGGGACAAGCTTAGCCTTTGAGAGTGGTCCCTTGTAGTAGAACACCTCTTATAGCTGATTTATCCCATAAGTGAACTTCATCATGCATGTAGGCATAATTTTCCTAGGCCTTAATCTAAAATAAATGTGTCAAAATGATCCAAAACTTATAAATTTTTTACATTAGTCTAAGTCATGTCTGCATACCAAATATAATCTAGTCTCTTCTAGAGTGAGTTTAGGATTCTAGATTCTTTCTAATTAAATAATAGCCTAACTATCTTGCATATACAGAAGACTAGCATATATGATTTTAAAGCATATGAGGTGTTAGCTGGTAGCCACCAAGTGATTATAAGTCCAGAAGATTGTGATGTGTTCACTCTCTCTTATGGAGGTGAACCACTATCCCATTCTCCTTGATTAAATTTTAGGCCATGCTTCTAGCCTGTGATAAAGCATTTTAGACTTATGTTCTGAGGTAGCTTGTTTCTCTTTTCCTATGAGTATAAGTCCTCATTTCTTAAGTATCTCCATAATCTTGTGTTGTTGGGTTATAAGTCCTAGTACTTGTTGACCTCACTTTTGGAGTGAGCTCTCAACTTCTCCACCTTAGACATAAGACTCTCTAGACACTAGGAATTCCTTAGTCTTAAGATACTTCTAGTGATTAGGTGAACACTTAACCTAACCCTAGAGACTTAGAAGAGTTAGCCATAGGAATAGGTTATGCCTTAGGGGTATTAGGAGGACTTGCCTACCCTATAGCTTGAACCCAATCCTTATTCCCTCCTTTCAAACCAAATCTCAAATCCATTCCAAATTCAATTCCAATCTTAAATGGTTCAAAATAAAAATCAATTCCAAAATCCAAATCATGAATCAATTCCAAATGATTGAAACCCATGATTGAATTCAAATCCAAAATCTTCCTAAGCCTTATGAATCATATCCATAAGCTTAGCCAAACCCTTTAAATCAACCAAAGCTAAGTGATTTCTTTATAAATCACTTATTCCATCATTTGTAGTCACAACTATAAATGAAATTGGCATCCAAATCTTCCAAGTCAAATGAAAACAAATCAAACTAAATCAATCCCCTACTTAAGAACTTTTGACCTACATTCTTAAGCTTGGTCAAATTTGCTTCGAAATTTCTTCTAATTCACAAGATTCTCTCATGGATCATTTATATTATCATTTATATTCACAAATATAAATGAAATATAAATTCAAATGACCAAAATCAAATCAATATAAATTCAAGAATTAAATGCAAAACTAACTTACATCCTTTAAGCCAATTTCTTGGACTTAGCCAAATCATTCTCAAATCAATCAAAACCCTTAGATTTTCTCTTCAAACAATCACTTCTTCAATCACATGCCCAAATATAAACATAATCTACAATCATCAAACCAAAATCAAACTAACCCAAATCAAACCCATGTTCATCCTTTTGACTTGAAATTGTCAAATGAACTAAAACCCATTTGACTCCAAACCACTTACAATTGAATTTATATTTCCATGATAAGTCCCTATGTGAGTTCAACCCAACTTGAATCAAGCCTTGATCAAGCCAATTGACCCATTTAGGCTCACTTGACCCAAAGTGACCTAAAGCTCCTTTTTGAGCTAAGTTATAATCTAACCCAAATTGGATTGAACTAATCCCATCCAAACCTCACATTGTGATCAACAATCATCCTAGAATGATCAATCACTCAAATTGGGTCAAATCAAGTCAAACCTAGCCTTTGCTTAAGCCAAAACTTAGCCCAAATGAACCCCAAACTAGCCAAAATTTACCATATGCCAAATTGATTGAAATCATTGATCTAAGCCAATTCATAATTAATGATTGAACATGACCAAGTCATCAATTGAGCCAAACCAAGCCTAATTAGTCACTTGACCTAAGTTGACCCAAATTGATCTAAAAGCCAAAATGGGTCAAATCTTCATCTAAGCCAAATTGATTGCAATGGGTCAAATTCATTCTAAATTGATTGTTGAACATGGCTTCAATTGGCCAATTAGACAACCAGATTGACCCCAACTTCAACTTGAAAAGGTCAAATCAACTTGAAATCAAACCAAATCATAATTGATTAAAACCAAAGCTTGCAATACATTTTAATTGAACAACCAAGCCTAAACCAACCCATGCTAATTGGGTCAAATGGATCAAATTGGTCAACTTAACTCGTTTGACCTAAGTGAACCTAAATGAACCAAAATTAAATCTAAACCAAATTAAACAAAACCAATGACACCCATAGGCTCTGATCATTTGAACTTGTAACTCATGGTTTGAATTTGACCAATTGGTCAACCTAACCCAATTTGACTCAGCTTGATCTAAATGGGTCAAATTGAACCAATTCAAATCAAATGAAATCCAAATCACTTGAAATTTGGCCCAACCCATTTTTGAATCATTTCAAATCTGCCCAAATCAAATTCATAGCCAAATAACCATTTTTCCCTTAGATCAAAGTGTATCCTATGACTAAATTCACTTAGAATTTAATCATTTCTTTCTCAAGGTCACTTGTCATCCTCCTATTGGTCCACATGGGCACCAAGAAAGGTGGTGAACATGACCCAATGAGCTTGGGTCAGCCATGACCCAAGGCAAGGCCAAACCGATCTCTCCAATGGAATTTGAACACTTGAAACTCCAAATGCACTCACCTATCACATGGGCATCCATGCTCCTTTAGTCCACTTCCCAAAATGATCCATGTGGGGTATTTTGCAGAACAAACTATGCCTACAATCCAAGCCATTGATCAAAAATGGTAAAACAAACCCTCACCGTTCAATCCAAGTTGGGGGAGATATACTCCCCCTCATTCTGACTCAAATGAGAAGCAATCATTTCCTCATAGCTAAAGAGGTTGAATCAAATATTCCCTAAGTTTTTCCAAGCCATTCCCAAGCTCCCCCATTTCCCACTCTCGGCTTTACTCAAAGTCAAAATAGGGGAGGTGAGCTCAAATTCCAATTCACTCAATTCTTAATAAAAAATAAATTAACCTTGCATACACCATCTTTGGACCTCGTCCACCTCAATCGAATCATTTTCCAAGTCTCAAGCCACGAGAAGTACCATTTCGATCAAAGTCGATCACCATTGAAGGGGAGCTTGATCAACCAACAAAACTACTTCAAAACAAAGCTGGATTCCTTCAACAGGGCTTCGTCTCTACTAAACGAAGCTACCTCCTTTGTTGGAAGCTCCGGTGATAGCCTCCGATGAGGTAATTGCTTGAAATTGTAGCCATAGGAAAATTCAATTAGTCCTTCTTGAAGGAAATTATCACCCCATAAAATCTTGACCATTGGATGTGCATCCCCCCTCCTTCGGAAGGTGTGGGATCATTTTGATCTCAATCCGAGCTCGGGTGAGCTCAAATTGAACGAGGAGAGATGAATGGCATTCATCTCTTATCGCTCATGAAGGAGAAGGATCATTCCATTTCTGTGATTGAAATAGACAGCTATGATTAGATTATCGCTCCGATTCATTAAAACACAAGATTGATCTCGATCGATCTTAGATAGATGGCCCGGTAGAGAAGGCAAGTTCACCGTCAGCTGACTGAGTCGATGGATGTGACAACTTAAATAACTTATCCCATTGCGCCACATGAAAAGAACACCATGTCAGTGTGCCGCGTCAACCGCCACATGGCCCGATAGGCTTAGGGGTTTAATTAAGCTTAATTAATCCAATTTTAATGGTGAAACTTTCCAAATTCATAACTAATTGTATAAAAATCCAAAAAATACAAATAAACACTTATTTTAAAGATAATTCAAAGGAGAATAATATAAAATTAAAATAAATTAATTTTGAATAGTAATTTTCACTCAATTTTGGTTTTATTAGAAATATAGTTAAGCAAATTACTCTAGTAATTAATTCCAAACTTTCTAAGATTGATTAGTGGGATGATCTCTGCCTCCCATGATTTTCTTGGAATTTATTGCTTCATTAATTAGGAGAATTGCTTATTTTATGCTTAATCCCTTTCTTAATTAATTAATGATTAATTAACATGTTAAATAGTAATAAATTCATTAATTAAACTTGAGAATCATCATGAAATAGTGAATGGACATAGGGAATGAGATGAGAACTTCTTTTCCAATCTTTCCCCTAAGTTTATTTCATTTGGATAAACACTTAATCAATTTGCAATTAATTAATGACTTAATCACTTCATTAAATAGTTTGATTAATCAAATTCAAAACCAAATCATTATAGAACTTAATCATTCAATTCTTGGGTAGATTTTTAGGTATTCAATAACCTAAGAGATTTCAAAGAAAAATTATAATCAAACTACATGTGTAGGATGGTTATGAAAGTACTTAATTAAACCCTTTAGATTAATTAATCAATAATTCTGAGCCAATTGCATTAGAACCCTTCATTTCTTGCATTGCTAATTTAATTTCATGTGGTTGCATATCATATGTTGGCACATAATTACTTGGATAATTATGTTAAAAGTGTATAGGAAAGGGTAATTAATGGATTTAATTCATACCTTCTAAACATATAAAATCAACCTAATTGTTCTAAAACTAAACCAATTCACACATGAGGGAAATGGGTTAAGACTATCAAAATCTTCTCATATTTCTTAAATCAAATCAAATTCAAAGATAAAAAAATCTCTTTAAGTAATTTTGATTCATTTTAAATGATCTTATTTTATATGATTGTCCTTAAGAATTAATTAGGGTAAATGAAGTCATGTGCTTACATCCCTTTATTTCTTTCCAATCATGTTAAATATTGCTTGTCATATGAAATCATGCATTCATCTCTTTTAAAATTTAATCAAATAAAATGTTTCCTTTTATGTCAAAATTGTGGGCTAAAATTAAGAATATGAGTGGCTATTATCACTATTAAACCAAAAAATATTTTCATAACAAATAAATCAAAGAATATGAATGAAGTGATGCTACTTATAAATATTTATAAGCTTGCATGTGATTATAGCATAAGATGTGTATTATGAAGTACTCTTTTCTTCTCTTAACATGGATTTACATGGGATTTCCAAGTATATAGTTCATTTGAAAAGAACACAACACTTTCTTAAATCCATTCTTATGTATTTCTATGTTATGACTTAAGAAGGATCTTCATATTACATATGTAAATTATACAACCAAATCAAATATGATCTTTTGCATGATTCTTAATCCAATTGGTTCTTTCTGTACATCTAGATGTATTTAAGAAAAGTAGTCTATTAGTCTGGACATCCCGGGACTGCGAGACTTTAAGTAGCCCTAAGTAGGTCTTGTACCTTACGCCCCTGGGGTTAAAAATAATGGCATCGTACTCACTTATAACTTTTATACATGTGGATGTGCACTTAGTCTGGACATCCTGGAATAGGCTTTAAGTAGCCCTAAGTAGGTCTTGTACCTTCTTTGTTGAAAATAATGGCAATCTTATAACTTTTATACATGTGGATGTGCACTTAGTTAATGGATGAGAAATACCCCTTTTCTACATAACCAAAACATGCATCAATGGAATATCCAAATTTTTGAATCATATTTCTTAGCATTCATCATCAAAGTGTACTAAGATTTGCATTACATGTATATATATGCTTAGGATTACTCATATGCATGGTATACCCGGTGGAAAGAAATAAATGGGTGTGTGTTATGTGGTAGTAATCCACCCTAACTAATCCTAAGATGCCTTTCTTATGAAATAGGACTATTTAAAGATAACCCAAACTTAGGATCAATTAAAACACATAATAAAACATTCACTAAAGGAAAATCATTAATGAATCTTCCTTAGAAATGCTTTAAGGTAGGGATGAAAGAGAAGTGCTCTTCTCTTTTCTTCTCTTCATAACATTTAGTCATTAAGTGTAGGTTCATTCAAACCAAATCAAATCACCAACTAAAATTGACAAATCAACTAAATCACTTGAAATGAAACCACCTAAATTGAATCTTTCACACTTAGAAAATTTCAACCTTAAAGCCTAGGTAAGACATGCCACACAAGCCTTAAATGGCATACACATTAGAATAAGTCACCATTTCTAGCTTTAGGTTAGGGCGGTGCATGGTTTGATAAATGATTTTATTTTGTAGTGTATTATTTTAGAGTGGATGTTAGAGTGTTTGTGCGTTGACTGGATGATAGGGCGATCTTAACCTAATCATATTTTCTGTAGGAGGTTGTGCTTAAGGGGCACTGTAATAAAAATATAAATGCTTTTATTGTGCAGGTTGCTTATACCCCTAAGCATAACCCAAATTAGGATAGGTGGACTTGGTTACCCATGTGTGGAGGTGCTAAGTCCAAATTATTTATATAACTTCTTGGGTTGTGTGGTATGTTTAGTTAACCTTTATTTTGCAAGTTTAGTTAGATTTATCTTTTCCCATTTTGATGTAAATTTTGTAATTAGGATTTGGAATGAATGTTATGGGGGATTAGGATGAACATTTGTTACAAGACCAAGTCTTATGTACCATGTGAAGCCTTGGATCTACCACATCCCAAGTCAAACCAAAAGAAAGAAAGAAAAAGAAGAAAATCAAAATGAAGAAATAAAGAATGAAGAAATGAAGAATGAAGACCCCCATAACATGAATTTCTTTTAATTGTAATTATTCATTTGTAATCCGGGTTGTATAAGGGTAGAGCTCGACTATCCACATTTCTTTTCGGGTTGTATGATGGTACCTGACCACACTAGCCTCTTAGTCTTTTTTTTGCTAATTTTATAAATTGATTGATGTTATGTTTATGATTGTGCAATTAGGATGGCATTATTTTTTTAGTTTCTTAATTATCTGATGGTTGTTGAATGTCCTGGATGCGATTAGGCTCTTAGGAATAAATAAATTTTCTATCCAATTAATCAACTCAAAATTAAACTAAATAATTCATAACCTCACCTAAAGCCTAGGACATAAATCAAGATAATAAAAGATTTATAAATCCCTTAGCTAGATGTTGTATGTCTCATATCATGCATAAATCATATTATCTCACTCTCGCTAATGGAGGGCTTCCACCTTTGCTAGAGAAAATGGCTTGACCTTTGAGAGCCAAGGTGGAAACACACCTCCATCTTTTTGATTTTGATCCATAATTGAATTTCTCATACATTAAGCATATGAAATCCCATAGCAGGTGTCAAATATAAAAATGTCTAAAAAATTAAAATAAAATTTGACAAAATTTGTATTAGATTTAAGTCATTATTCATGCCTTTCATGATCTAATCTCTTAGGGAGTGTGTTTAAGGAATTAGTTTCCTTTATAAATAAACAACAACTTAACCATCTTGCAAAGCATAAGACTTTCCTACATGTATTTAAAATCATAGGGGAGTTAGTTGGCGGCCATTCCAGACAGTTGTAAGTCCAACAGACGGGTGATTTTACTCTCTCTTGTGGTGGTAAATCATATACCAACTTTTTCCTTAGATTTAGGTCATGCTTCAGCTCTCGGCAAAACTTCCTAGATTTAGGATCTGAGGTTGCTATTTTTCTTATGGGCTACAAGCATAAAACCTCACCTCTTAGGAATTTCTATAATCTTGTATTATGGAATTGTAAGCTCTAGATTTCTAATAAAAATTCAACTCAAACATATAATTCTCCTTAATTTTCAAAATATATAGCGCAACCATAGGATAGTTTGGGATGCTCACTAAGCTTCCTAGTATCATGAGTATCCCCTACTCATCTCCCTTTGATTTTGATAATAACTCTCTCCTTTTGATCAATCCCACTTGATTTTCTAAAATAACTAATTGATTGATAGTCCTATCTTTGAAATCTTTAAAGACAATGATCATTTACCTTAATCAAGAGTATTCTTAAGGAATCTCATTCCTTAGGATGTAATTAACTATGGAGGCTTGCCTCCATAGGAAACTTAACGAACTTGGCTTAAAGTAAACCTTACTTTACTTTTTCATGTAACTAGGGGAAAGATCTCTGGCACATTCGAAGACCCATCATGCCTTAGGAGTCTTCATCAGGTGATTAGGTCCATTATATGATAGTGACTTCTATCTCTCGAGATAGTACACTATTCCTTAATGTCATACCTGATCACCCTAATTAGTACATCTACGGATCTGCGTGGTGTCCCCTCACATAAACACACACATAACATCATACCAACATAAAAATTAAAACACCACAACACTCTAATAAAATATCAACTTAAACAAAAATAAATTCTCCTCTTCAAAAATATAAAGCCTCATCATAGGGTAAATTAGTGCATTCACTAGGATTCCTAGTATCTTGGGTGCTCCCTACTTATCTTCTTATGGAATCCATAAGTAAGTCTTCCTATTTGAACTCTTCCTATTTTATTTCTAATAATAATCAATTCTTTGATAGTCTAGCCTTGAAATCTTTGGAGATATTTATTGACTACTTTAATCGAGAGTGATCTTATAAAACTTCCATTTCTTATGATGTAATTAACTATGGGAGCTTGCCTCCATAAGGAACTAAAGAACTCGACTTAAATCAAATCGCTCTACTTTATCCATGTAAGGTGCAAAAAAGATCTATGGTATATATGAAAATCCTACTCTACTTTGTCCAATGGTTCAATGAATTCTTTTGCATAATTAGAATAGCTTACCATCAAGAGATTCATAAAAGCCCAATAGAGAGCGAATGTGGGGGACCTTATTGTAGAAAAACAAAAATCCAATAAGACTCTTATTGATTATATTATCAGGTAATGAAACTTGAGTATGAAATGTGAATCATAGTTGCAAGAACACCATGTCATTGAAATTCTTCTCAAGAATATTCCCAACCTAGTTGCTTTCATGCTTAAGGGCTTCACTATTAAGATATTTGAGAAACTAATTACCAAAGTGGCTAATCTACAAGAGGAAGCCAAACAATTATCCTTATTAGACTAATCATTCAAGCCCAAGCCTTAGAAGTTATTTGAGAAAAAGCTAAGAGTTGTAGCAGTAGTAGATAAAGGGAAGCACCTAGGATAAGAGGCATGAGCCAATAGCCTCCACTCCCACCTCCTCTTCCACTACCTCGAATACCACAAAGGCCACCTCAACAACCTACACAACAATGACATAAACATCTACTTTCAGGTTGTTACTATCCACCTACTTTTATTTATAAACTCAACAAGCCATATTCATTCAAGATAGTCAGGAAAATCTTCAAAAACCTTATTAAGAAGCCTGACATTTAACTACCTGAGCCTAGAAAGCTAGAGGAAGTGGGTAGGAGTGATGATCCGAACTACTTCCCCTATCTTTGTATGCTAGGCCATATCTTAGAGGATTGCTTTACATTCAAGAATTGGCTTGAGCCCAACTACAAGCCAGGAGCCATAGTGATCCCTAAGGAATACTTAGTTGAACAACTTTCTAGTTCTGTTAAAGTAATCTTTGGAGAGACATCTGATCCTCTCAAGATAAAAGAAGGTTAGGATATTTCTCTATCTCATACCTCCAAAAAGATCATATCTAAAATCAAGAAGCTTTTTTCTGTGCACGACTTAGAAACTTCCGATCAAGGAAGGTCTACTAGTTGTGTGGGACAACTTCAAGAGGGAAGAAAGCGACAACCACCACTTGCTTGGATAGTTCATAGCACCATCAACGTAAGTCCAACATTCCTTCTTTCACCATTATAGTCAGCCACATCTACCATTTTGCCACCACTTCAGTATTGTATTCGGATGAGGGGAAACACTCAAGTCGCATACTTTGCTTGGCTTTTATCATGTACCTCCCAAATTGAAGAAATCAATAAAGAAGATTAATTATGTTTATATCTTATCTACTTTTGATGACCTTAGTTATTTCATTACTATTGATAACTCTCCAAGTCACAATAACCACTCATATTCAAAAATAGATTGCCCTTTTCTGAATCTCCAGGGTTTACCACTTGAGATAGATTTAGAGTTATCTGACTCTGATGATCCTTTAGGAGAAGCTGTAGGTATACTCAATGAGTAGGTAAAACTTTCCACAAGCTACTAACCACAAGAAGTTATTGAAGTTAACCTCTGTAGTAGCAAATTTCCACCTCCTCGGATAGTACCTCAAGATAAGGGTGCTTGTTTCTAATGGGTAGATAGCCCCTCCACAACATGCTCTGCCCTTGGATATGCTTATGGAGGATTAGCCCAAAGTTGACTACAATGTCTTGACGCATCTTAGAAAGTTATCAACTAAGAAAAGCATATATGGCTCCTTTATTTTATCTAAAGAAATGAGGGAGTTACTAATCAAAGCATTACTTGAACGAGATATGCATAGTTGGGTTAGGCACTCTTGCTAACTAGAGAGAGGCATATTTTTTGAAAGAAGTCCTAGGAGTCACCTTCTCAGATGAAGACCTACTACAAGTGACAACAAAGCACAACCATCCCCTCTACATTATAGTGGATGTTGGCAAGTTCAGGATATCCAAAGTGTTGGTCGATCCGAGTGCATCATTAAACATTATGAGTCTAAGAACCCTTGCCTACTTGAAGTTTGAGAACTCTAAACTTTATTCTGAAAAGATGATATTGAAAGGATTCAATGAACAAGGAGAGAGTGTCTTAGGCTTTAAAATGTTGCCATTGGAGATACATGATTGGAAGACTTAGGCCAAGTTTCATATAATAGGCTCATATACATATTTTAATGCTTTGCTAGGGTGACCTTAGATTCATGAGAACAACATGGTCCCATCCTCCTTCCATCAGTGCATCAAGTTCATCAGTGATGAGATTGAATATTGTGCCAGAGGGGACCTCAAGCCATTTATAGTACATGAGATCAGGATTTATGAGGATGCGGCCTATTATCTCCTTAAGAAACAAAATATCTTCTCTCGTGAACTCAATTAAAATAAAAAAAAGAAAGAAAAGAAAAAGATAGAAAAGAAAATGAAGAAGAAAAGAAAAGGGAGCGAGAAGAAGACATTAGGGAGGAGATAGAGGGATTATTCCACCCACACTTCATCACTCCATTCGAACAAGTGGGTAGGATGACCCGACCTCTACTAGGATGAGGAAGAGGTAAGTCTAGAGGAGTCCTACAGTAGACCTTCCCCACCATCAGGAGATTCATTTTAGATCCAGTACACCTACCACATTAGAATTAGAATTAGGATAAGTCATATATTAGCACACTAGCTACGTCATTAAAACCGTTGGAGGTGACTAGAATCTGATGAAGATGTCCCAAGCAAGCATGAGTGTATAGTCCTCTTTTATGGAAAACATGTGAGTTGCTTAGCACTTTCCTAATAAAAGTTGGGGTTTGGTAGTTAAGAAGCTCTAAATATATATACAAATGCTAAGCCTCGGTTTTATCCAAAGTAGTATCCTCAAGCCAAGAAGTTGATGTAGAAACGAAATGAATAAAGAGTTAATGAATTATCATTTGGTGAGTACTTACATTTGTGTTTTAATATTTATTCGAATTGTTATTTTTGTCATGTCATCTAGAATCGATGGTTCCTATAACTATATTAACTCATATGAAGAGGTGTGTTTAGAGACATCGGATGATCAAGATGATCTTCAAGTCAAAGCACCCCAAAAGTCTAAGAAGAAATCAAATCAACCATCGAGGTGAAATTAACATGTCTAAGCCCAACATACATCGATTCCTGTTGAATGAATCTAAAACCAATGACTTAGTAGGATACTCAGAGTTTAAGGATTACTTCACATGGAGCTATGAAGAAATTCCCAGATTAGCTCTTGAAGTCAAATTCATAAACTAGCAATATAGCCAGACATTATCCCCTTCAAGCAAGCTCCTAGACACATGTAATTGGACATTGAATATCAAGTCATTTCTGAAGTCGAGAAACTAATCAATGCTAGTTCCATCCAGGAAAGAAAATACCTCGCCTGGTTGGCCAATGTCATCTCAGTTAAGAAGAAAAATGACCAAATTCATATATGTGTCAATTTTAGGGATCTCAATAAGGCTTATCCAAAAAATGAATCTTTGCTACTAATACCAGAATTGATGGTGGACATTACCTCATCTCATGCAATCTTCTCTTTTATGGATGGTCATTTGGATATAACTAAATCAAGATGGAACCTAAAATGAAAAGAACACTACCTTTAGAACCACGATTAGAATTTATTACTATAAAGTCATCCCTTTTGGCCTTAAAAATGCTGGTGCCACATACCAGCAGGCCATGTCTCAAATTTTCAACAAACTCATTCACCACCAAGTTGAGAGCTACATCGATGATCTTGTGGTCTAAAGCAAAGAGAAGGTAGACCATTGAAGTAGTTTTCAAGCGTTAAGGTAATATAATCTTAAAATGAACTCTCTGAAGTGTGCGTTTGGGTTAACTTCAAGAAAGTTTCTAGGGTTCATTATCTGAAACCATGGGATTGAGATCGATCTAGAGAATATCAAAGAGATATTAGAAATGGCACCCCCTAATAGCCTAACATACCTTAGATCATTCCAAGGGAGGTTGGAATATCTAAGATGCTTTATATTCAACCTATCAGGTAGATGTTAACCATTTTCAGTACTAGTCAAGAAAGATATTAAATTCAAGTGAGATGATAAATGTCAACATGCATTTGAGAGGATCAAGCAATACCTTATGACAACACTAGTCCTAGTTGCCCCCATCCCAGTTAAACCCCTCATAGTCTACACTATTGCATTAGATGACTCCATTGGTGCTTTATTGGCCCAAGCCAATGACAAGGGGAAATAGAACACTCAACTATCTCAATCATTGTCTTGTACCTATTGAGGCAAACTATCCACCCATTAAGATGCATTACCTAGCTTTGATCTTCGTAACCCAGAAGCTACAACATTATATGCTTTCTCATAAAATATACTTGATTTCTATAGTTAATCCACTACAATATCTCATGACACGGCCAATGCTATATGGAAGTTTGGCATGATGGTCCATGATTTTATCGTAGTTTGACATTACGTTTGTGCCCCTTCGTGCAGTGAAAAGGTAGGCACTTGCAAACTTCTTTGTATTACAACCTCTTCCTACAGATTCCCCCTTCAATGATGTTCTTACCAATAAACAAATCATGAATTTAAGAGATATAAATACTCATCGATAGGAGATGTATTTGATGATGTTCGTAAAGAGGAGAAGAACCACATCTACTCGGGTAAACATGGGTAGGAATAGTCCTCTAACACCATACTACGATATGATGAGATTCTCTATCACCTATTCGAACCTTGCACCAATAATGAAGCAAATATGAGGCTCTGTCGATCAGGTTAACCATCCCCTTAGGCAGCCAAAGCATCAGTATATTCAAGCATTCATAGCTAGCGGTCAACCAAATTATTAGGATCTACATGGTTCTAAAGCCTAAACTCCATCACTAGAGCAAGTATACTATAGAGTTACTAGCCCAAATCCTAGAGGTCATAATCTATAAGATTCCTAGAGAAGAAAATGTCATAGAGGATGCTTTAGCTAAACTTGCTAAGGAATTGGCATGTCTAGAAGATAAGTTCATATCAATAGAGGTTCAAAATAGACATATCTTGTCTCTTGATGTTGAACTCATCTACAAATACACTCTTGAAGGGAGGTTACCATTCAAAGGACAAGAGCTAGATTAGGGAACCTTTCATTTATTATCTAAATAAAGACAAACTACCTTAAGAAATCTCAAGCCCTTCAAGTCAAGCGAGAGCCCTCTATGCTCTCATTGATGGCACCCTGATGATCTTTCTATTAAATGTGGTTACACTATTTGGGCAAACATGAAGCCCGAAGGATTATCACCGAGGTACATAGGTCTATGCGGAGTGCATCAATTTGGTCTGAGGATGAAGATGAAGATCAAGAGATTAGGATAATAGTGGCCTTCGATGATCATAGACTGCATGGATGTAGCTAGGAGATGCCATCAATGTTGGTACATGGTGTAGTCTACATCAACCACCTGATTCTACACCCCATTGGCCTCATGGCCATTTGAGTGTTGGAATGACATTGTGGGTCCTATCCTTCCTTCTTCTAAGGGTCATTAGTTCATCTTAGTTGCCACCGACTACTTTTCCAAGTGGGCAAAGGTAATCCCACTCGAGAGGTCCAGCATGTGCTTATTTTAGGAACCATATCATATATAGGTTTGAGGTGCCTCGATGAATTATATCGATAATGGTACTATTCAAAAGCACCAAGATCAACTTAGAAAGACATGGTATAAATTGGAGATACTCCACCATCTACTACCCGAGAGAAAATGGATTAGTAGAAGCATTCAACTAAACTTTAATCCAAATACTATAGAAGACTCTTAATGATAACAAGCAGTAGTGGAATGAGTAGTTTGTTGAAGCCTTATGGGACTACTGCACCAGATACGAACTCCAACTCAATCTACCCCATTTTCCTTAATGTATAGGTCCAAAGCCATTCTACCTTTAGAAGTTCAACTCTCATTACTAAGGATAGCATTGGGTAGTAAGATTACCACAGAGCAGAATGCAAAGTCGCGATTAGAAGAGCTTGAAGGTTTGGAGGAGAGTCTCCTATGGGCATGCCAGAACCTCGAGTTATACAAGGCCAAAATGATTCAAGCTCACAACAAGCTGGTCTGCCCTAGGACATTCCAAGTAGGAGAACTTGTGTTAGTCCTAAGGAGACCAATTGTTGCTCGTCAAAAAATGGGAGGCAAGTTTGAACCCACTTGGGAAGGCCCCTATGTCATAGAGATGGCTTACCAATGAGGATCCTATCATCTCATTGATTGTAAAGGGGAATACCCGATACTTCCCATTAATGGGCTCTACTTGAATAAATATTACCCATAAAACATATTTGAACAAATTATCAACAAAAAAACAAAAATATAATTCCATTTTATCAAAATCTTCACTTCTTTCGAAGCATTATTTATTTATCTTGTGAATCCACCATGACGTCTTTAGGATAGGTGTAAGAGTCCCCCAGTGGCATCCTATCCCTCTTTCATAATACAAACACAATCAAACACACTCTCTTGGCACCATTAGAGTAGGAGTTATAGAACCCAAGAGGCATCCCATTTCAATTAGCACAACTAAGTTAGGTGTAAGAGAAGTTGAGCGACATACTTTCTTAGTGGGAATTCTCGATTGCCATCTGTGGCACCGCTTCATTAAATTCCCCAAGTGTGTTTAGGGTAGGTGTGAGAGAACCCAAGAGGCATCCTATTCCCTTTAACACAAGCACAAAAATAAACAAATATATTTTATCCTGGGCTATTTTGATGTGAGAACAAACCCCTGTGGCACTCACTCATTAGCTGCTCTAAGTCGGGTTTACATGCTACCTCGCTAGTATATCACTCCAGTGATCACTTATTTGGAAGATGTGAGTCCCTGCGCTATCTTCCTAACTTGACCATTGCAAACTAATGAGTACCTTGTTAGTTTGGTAGACTTTACTTCCTAGCTAGTAGTCTACCTCGTATTGATTTTGTTTAAGAAGATGTGAGTCCCCGTGCTTTCTTCTTGAGCACTAAACATGATCGACTAGGTAGTATAGGTTTAGGATAAGTCCCTAGAGGATCCTTTCCTCTTGACTACATTTGAGTCAATGTAAGTCCCTGAAATTCACTCGGTAGGCCTAGGTGGAATGCTATCGAGCGAAGATAGACTTCGACAATCGGTTCAACATAAGATGATGTAGTTCTCGAGCTTTCTTCCTGTTGTTTAAGCGATGGGCACCTTAGGTTGGTTGATGTTAGCTATGACAATGGCTACTCAGATGGATACCACTCTTGGCGATGTGAGTCCACACTTTCTTGGGTTGGCCAGAATACTTATTTGATATTTAACCATGTCATCTTCTCCAGGGTTTTGGGTTAAGCCCTTAGCAGCCCCTCTCCCTACTGGCATTCTATTTGGATCACGTCCTTTGCGACCTCATTTAGAGACTACCCGGGTTACTCTTAGATTGGACAACCTCCTTTTCCTAGTAGCCACCCCTATTATTAGATAATTTTTTTGGATCATGAGATTCTCCTTTGGTTTGATTAAATCTAAGATAGGTCTGGGTGGCTCCTTCTCAGTTTGATCCCTCATAAACTAGGTCCACGATAAACCAACTAAACAAACAAAAAAAATATTTGTGGATTAGGGAATTCAGGCCCCTTTTCTCCAGACATCTCATCTTTAGGTTAGTATCCGTGAGCTCCCCTCGAGGTGGGTGACTACGGTTGAGATAAATCCAGAGTACTCACTTTGGCAGTTGAGATCAATCTGAAGATGTAAGACTTGATGCATTCTTTCTAGCATGGCAACCACTAAGTGAGATCAATTTGTTGCCCAGAGCAGATGGTCTTACAGTGGAAGATGTGATCCACGAGCTTCCTTCCTTAAATTGATCATTGAAAATCAAAGGCACTCCTTTGGTTGGATAGCTTTCCCATCAGTTGGGAAGCTATTCCCTAGTTCGATAAATCTAGATAGGTCTAGTACCAACCTCCTTCTGTGATCTATCATAGACCAATGGAATCCATCAAACAACAAGAAAATGAAACTAATCTCTTGACTTTCCTTGAGCAAATCTAAGTCCCCCATTCTCATATTCAACTCTAAGTCGAGTTTGATTTGTTGTCCAAAGCTCGATCACCCGTGGTCCCTTATTTTGGAAGATGTGAGTCCGTGCTTTCTTCCTTGACCATTGCACATTGAAAGGCACCCCTTTGGTTGGATAGTCTACCTTATGGTTGGTAGACTACTCCCTTTGAATTGGTAGTAAATCAGGGTGGGTGGACTCCATTACTGGTCAATCCATCACAATAGGGTTCATCCCAAATCCAAAATCTAAAACATATCAATCAATCTCTCGGTGGAGTCAATCAAATCAAAATAACAAAACAATCAACAAATCAAATCAATTTCTCTCCCTAGTGAGACTCAAATCAAATCATCCCTTGTGGATGACTTGGATTTCCACAGTGGAAGGTTCATATACTCTATCCCTAGTGGATTCCTCATTCACTCTCTTATGTCTTTGACATGAGTAGAGTCACATTGCACTAAGCTTTGGATTCCTTCTACACCTTGGGTTAGGAGTAGATTGTCTTTGTTAGTGCTAGTGATCGTTCGATGTTGTTGATCATTTTGGTCAACACCAATACGTACGCTATTTCTTGTCAGTCACACCACACCTATTGGGGGCCCTTTGTTGGCCTCATTTTTAGAATGAGCTCTCAACCCCTCCATCTTAGACATAGGACTTCTCTTAGACTTTAAGAGTTCCTTAGTCTTAAGACACTTCTAGTGATTAGGTGAACACTCAACATAGCCTTAGAGACTTAGAAGAGTTAGCCATAAGAATAGGTCATGCCTTAGTGGTGTTAGGAAAATTTGCCTACCCTATAGCTTGAACCAAATTCCTCACTTCCTCCCTTCAAGTCAAACTCAAATCAATTCCAACTTGATTGATTTTCTCCAAACTCATATCAACTCCAACTCTAAATCAAACCTTGAACCAATTCAATAGATTTTCTCAAATCATGAATCAATTCTAATTGAAACTATTGAAGCTTGAGATTGATTCCAAACTCTAAATATTTCCTAACTCCTTTGATTCCTTCTCATGGACTTTGCTCAAATCAAATTTAAATCAATTTAAATTCAAGGAATTTTTTCATAAGCCATTTATATTTTCATTCATATTCACAAATATAAATTAAATATGAATTCAAATATCAAAACTAAATTCAAAAATTGAATCCAAATTCAATCAAAAATCCAACCTAAGCCTACAAGTCAAAATCTTGAACTTAGCCAAATCAAATTTAAATCAAGCAAACCCTTGATTTTTAATCATTATTCAATCAATCCTTCAATCATGAATCCAAATATAAACATAAACTTTGATCATCAATCAAAATATTAATTCAAAAGTCAAACTCAAATTCAATCAAAATTCAACCTAAGCTTTTCAAGTCAAATTCTTGAACTTAGCCAAATCAAATTCAAATCAAGCAAAACCCTTGATTTTTCTTCATGATTCAATCAATCCTTCAATCATGAATCTAAATAAAATACAAATTTCAATCATCAATAAATTCAAAAAAATTAAACCCAAGTCAAACTCATGTTCACCATTTTGAATGTGAAATTGTCAAATGAATCAAAACCCATTTAACTTCAAATCACTTGAAAATGGATTTATATTTCAGTCATGAGTCCATATGTGAGTTCAATCAAACTCAAATCAAACTTTGACCAAGACATTTGACCTACTTAGGCTCACTTGACCCAAAGTGGCCTAAAGTACCCCTTTTGAGCCAAATTCTAATCCTACCCAAATTGGATTGAGCTAAACCCACCTAAGCCTCACATTGTCAGCAAGAATAATCATGAGATGATCAATCACTCAAATTGGGTCAAACCTAAGGGTTGTCCAAGTCAAACCTAAGGGTTTTCCAAGTTAGTACTTAGCCAAAATGAAACCTAAACTAGGCAAAATCCACAACAGGCCAAATTGATTGAAACCATTAATCAAACTCATTCATGATCAATGTTTGAACTTGACCAAGTCACCATTTGAGCCTAACCTAGCTGATTGGACCCAAGTTGACCCAACTTGACCTAAAAGTCAAAATATGTCAAAACTTGATCTAAGCCAAATTGATTGAAACTAATGGGTCAAGTTCATTCCAAATCACTTGTTGAACTTGACCAAAAGCCTCAATTAGCCCAGACTTAACCTAGCTCAATTGACCTTGACGACTTTAAAGGTCATGTTGAGCCAAAATCAAATCTTACTAAATTGGATAAACAAAGATACCAATCCATTTCAAATGATCAACCAAAAAATAAACCAACCCATAACCTAACAATAGGTCAATGGGTCAAATTGATTGGTGAACTTGACCCATTTGACCTAAATGAAATCAAATGAACCAAATATAAAAATAAATCAAATTGAAGCAAACCAATGGTTTCAAAATATTTGAGATGGTCATATAAACTTGACCCAATTTGACCAATTGGTCAACTTGACCCAAGTTGACCCATTTTGACCTAAATGGGTCAACATGAAAATCATATCAAACCAACTCCAAATTCATTGAAACTTGGCCCATTTTTCAATCATACCAAACATATTCATTGAAATAAGCCAAATGACCATTTTGACCCCTAGGATATGGGTAACCTAAAATCAAAACCACTTGGAATTTGGTTAATTCTTTTTCATGGACACTTGGCATCCTCTTAGTGGACCAAATGCTCACTAATGGATATGGTGCACATGACCCAATGGGTTTGGGTTAGCCCAACCCAACCTAAGGCTAAAAATTGACCACCTCACTGGACATGGGTACATGGGAATCCATCCTCCACTCCTTTTAAGCACATGAGCTTCCACTCCACTCCCAAATTGAATTCCATGCTAAATGGCCTAACAAACCCATTGAATAGGGTGAATTGGATCAAAATGGAAGGAAGCTTGCCATCGATTTACCTGGGGAGATATACTCCCCACACTTGAATTAGAGTCTTTCATTAGGAGAGGAAGCTAGAGGAAGCAATTGCAACTCTCCCAAGCTCCCCATTTTTCCCATTCTTGATTTCAAAATCAAAAATAGGGGAGTAGAAATTTTCATGATCAATACTCAAATTGTCAATTCACTTTGCAAGCACCTGGGAACCCAATTGAGCTCACCCAAGCCTTCATAAGTCCTCAAGGAGGGAAGAGTGCTTGACCAGTTACAAGCACACTTGGTCCATAGAGAGATCTACTCAACCTCAACACCAAATATTCAATGGGTGACAACCTGATGAGGTATGCCTTCAACGAGCTTAAACTAGAGAGTGTGGTCTTTATGGAAGGAATTTTCATCTGTAAAAATTGGCTGTTGGATGTCTTCTCCCTTGCATGATGATGGTGTGGGTTGAGTTTGAGCTCAATCTGAGCTTGAATTCGAGCTCAATCGAGCTCAGATCTTATCTTAGAACATGGACGGTGGCCATCTTCTGTAGGTGAGCTTAGGGATGGATCATGGGATGTCCATCTGTAAGTTTTGGATGGACAGCCATGATGAAGATGCGTAGGATCCTCTGATTTATCCTATTAATACCTCGGGCTTGATCTATCGATCCTTGATCACGGATGAGGAGAGAAAACAACGCGACATGGTGCTATGATTTGTCAACTTAAGTGACCTCTCCCATCACGCCATGTGGAAAGCGCATGCCGCGTCAGCCTCCACATGGCACCGACAGGATTAGTCATATAATTAAGTGTTTAATTACTTAATAATCATGGAAACTTTAAAATAATATAACTAATTCCAAAAAAATCATAAAAATACAAGGTAAAATGTATTGTAAAGATATTTCTTAGGATAACAATCTAAAATTATTTCCAATAAATTTTGAGTAGTGTATTTTCCTCAATTAGGTTTTCAAGAAATTTAATAACCTAATTACTCTAATTATCTCATTAATCACTTCAAATAACTTCTCTGTATTTAATGGGATGACTCACCTCCCTAATTTTGGGGATTTGAAGAGTTAATTAAGAAAATCATATAATGAATCCTTAATCACCCTCTTAATGTAATTAAGCTTAATTAAGCATGTGAACAATGGACTAATACTTTTATCAAGTCAATTAGGCCTTACTTAAGTGAAGAAGAGGTTTATGGAATGGATTTGGAGAATTTTCCAAGCCATTCCTAAACCCTTTCCTTCTTAATAAAAACTAATCAATTAACTTGATAAAATTTTTCAAAACATTCTAGAACTTAACCAATTCATCTTGCATAGGTGCTTAAGTGTTCATTAACCTAAGTAACTTAAGGAAATCAAAATCCAACCCACATGTGTGGGAAAGGTTATGAAAGTACTTAAATTAAACCCTTTAGCTTAATTAATCACTAATTTTGAGCCACTTGCATTAGGCCCTCTTTCTTTCTTAGGTACATTATTGATTAAATTTCTTGTGTGGTTTTATGTCATACATTGGCTCATAATTGTTTGATTAAATATGCTAAAGTGGTGTAGGTTAGAGGTAATTAATGCACTTAATTTATACCTTAACCTAAACCAAAATATAAAAATCATCTAATGGTTCTAAAATTAAACTAAAACAACATACACATGTGAGAAATGGGTTAGGACCAGAAAACCTCTTCACATTTCCCAAATTGAAATCAAACTCAAACAAAACTAAAAATCTCTTTAAAATATTTTTGATTTGCTTTAAATAATTCTATTTCATAGGATTTTCTTTAGCAATTAATTAGGGTGAATGAATTTACATGCTTTCATCACTTTATTTCTTTCCTAGAATACTAAATGTGTATGCCATATGAAAATCATGCATTCATGCTATTTGAAAATCAAATTAAAATTGAAATGTTTCTTTTATGTCAAATTGCATGTTTTGGCTAAAGTAATAATATGAATGGCTATTATCACTATTAAATCCAAAATTACTTTCAAAGCTTATCAAACAAACATCAAAACTGAAAGGTATGCTACTTATAATTATTTATGAGCTTTTAATAGAGTAAAAATATAAAGATGTGCATAGTGTGGCTTTCCATCTCTTTTCTTTTAACATAGTTTTGAATAGGATTTGGCAAAGTGTATAGTTCATTTGAAAAGAACACAACACTTGCTTAAATCCATTCCTAATTCTATGTTACTACTTAAGAAGGGCATCCACACTTACACATATAAGTTGCATAAACAAATCAGACAAACAAACACAAACTTTTGCAATTTTCTTTTTCCATTTGTTTCTTTTGTACATGTATATGTATTTAAGGAAAGTGGTATATTAGTCTAGACAACCCTGGGGTTGCGAGGTTTTAAATAGCCCTAAGTAGGACTTGTACCTTACACCCATGGTGCTAACAATGGCGACGTACTCACTTATGCCTTTCATACATATATGTGTGTGTATGAAAAATGGATAAAAGAATCCCTCTTTTCTACTTAACAAAATCATGCATCATAAAAACATTCAAATTTCTCAAAAAATTTCTCTTAGAATTCATCATTAAAGTGTGGTAAACATTTCCATTTGCATGTATAGATATTCTTAGGATTCATCCATATGCATGTTACGCATGTTTGGAAAGAAATGAAGTGATGTGTGTTTTGTTATTTCACTTTACTTAATCATAAAATGCCTTTCTTTTAGAATAGGATTATTTAGGGAAAATCTAAACTTATGATTAATTAAAACACATAATAAAATATTCATTAAAAAAATCAAATATGTATATATCTTAGAAATTACTTAAGGTAGGGAGGAAAGAGAAATTCTCTTCACTTTTCTCTCTTTTAGTAATTAATTGTAGGATTCATAAACCAAATTGAAATACAAAATAATATCAACCAAATCACTTAGAACAAACCCTCTAAGTTGAACATTTTTCATATTTAGAAAATCTTAAAAACTAAGCATACCACAAATAAATAGCATTAGGCTAAGTCACCATTTCTAGCTTTAGGTTAGGTGGTTTGATGTTTGCTTTATTTTGTGATGTTTATTTTAGTTTTGTTTTAGTGTTATATGGCGAATGAATGGCGATCTTAGTCTAACCATTATCTTTAGGAGTGCTTAAGGACGTGATAAAAATATAATTATTTTTTATGTGCGTGCTTATACCTAAGCATAATCCAAAATAGCAGTGGACTTGTTACCCATGTGTGGGGTGCTAAGTCCAATATATATACATGCTTGAGATGGTATAGTTTGTTTGGCTTATCTCTATTTTAGGTTTTAGTTAGATTTCCTTTTTCCCATTTTCATGTGATTTTATAATTAGGATTTTAGGATGATTGTTATGGGGATTAGGATGAACATTGGTTATAAGACTATGTCTTATGTACCATGTATGAATCTTTGGAACAACCACATTCCAACCAACCAAAAGAAGAAAGAAGAAAGAAGAAAGAAGAAAGACAAAAAAAGAAGAAAGAAGAAAGAAGAAAAGAAGAATGAAGAGCCCCCATAACATAAATTCCTTTATGTAATTCATTTGTAATCCGGGTTATGTAAGGGTAGAGCTCGACTACCCAATTTGTTTTTCGGGTTTGTGATGGAACCTCAAATGGCCTTTTTCTTTTATTTTATAAATTGATTGATGTTTTATTTAACTTGCGCATTGACATCTTTCTAGTTTCTTCCTTTCTTTGATGTATGGATGATTAGGCTCTTAGGAAAATAAATTTTCTATCTAATTAAACAACTCAAAAATAAATAACTCATAACCTCACCTAAAGCTTAGGTTATAAAATAAGATAAAAAATTAGTAAGCTAGATGTTGTCTTTTCTAACATGCATAAAATATTATTTCACTCTTGATTAAAGGGCTTCCCTCTTTGCCAGAGAACTTGGCTTGACCTATGAGAGCCATGGTGGAAGCACACCTCCTTATCTTACTGATTTTGGCCCATAATCTAATTTCTCATGCATTAGGCATATAAATCCTAAAGCCTTTGTCAAATTGATTGTCTAAACTAAAAAAAAAATGTAAAAAAATTTGCATTAGATTTAAGTCATTAAAGCATGCCCTACATTCTCTTAGAGTGTGTTTAAGGACTTAGTCTCTTTCTAATAAATAATAACAGCTATCTTACAAAAGCATTTGACTACATATTTTAAAACCATAGGAGTTAGTTGGCCACCCATTGTAAGTCAACGGTTGTGGTTTATCCTCTCTTGTGGAGGTAAACCAAATGCCCATTTCATCTTAGATTTAAATCATGCTTTTGGCCCTCACCAAAGCTCCCTAGATTTAAGTTCAGGGGTTGCTACTTCCATTTGTGGGCTAAGAGCATAAATCCTCTCCTCTTAGGCATTTTTGTGACCTTGTATCATGAAATTATAAGCCCTAACATTCTAATAAAAATTTAACTCAAATATATCAATTCAATTTCAAAAATGCAAAACCCCACCATAAGATAGTTTGGGGTGTTTACTAGGTTTTCTAGCATCTTAAGCACCCCTTTTTTTCATTTGGCTTTGAAAAGAACTCCCTCCTCTTGATTGATCCCACTTGACTTTTTAAAAATAAATAAATCAATTGATAGTCCTACCTTTCAAAATCTTTGGAGACAATGATCATTTACCTTAATCGAGAGTATTCTTACATAATCGTGTTCCTTAGGATGTAATTAACTACAGGGGCTTGCCCCTATAGGGAACTTAACAAACCCGATTTAAAATAAACCCATTTTTACTTTTCTATGTAAAGTAGGCAAAGAATCTTTGATACATTCTGAAGACGCATAGTCCTTAGGAGTCCTTATTGAGGTGATTAGGTCCATTGTAGGGTGGTGACTTTTATCTTTCGAGATAGTACACCTTTCCTCAATGTCGTACTCGATCACCCTAATAAGAACATCTGCGGATCTGTGTGGCATCCCAACAAGGAATATTTTATATATTTTTTTGTTTTTTCAGTTATGCTTCTTTTACCTCAAAATAAAGGGAGATAGATGAAGGAGAATATATAAAATATTTTCACCACAGATTTTCTAGCCACTCTTGGGAAGGTTCCTCTCTCCATCTTTGGTAAATGATCATTGTCTCAAGTATTGATAGTGGGTTTGTACTTTTGTATGAATCCAAGACTATCTTTCTTTCCCTTAGCACTTAGCTTATTTTGTCCTTAAGTTAAGGTAGGCAACATCTTTAGGTTTTAGGATCTCCCCCATGTTGGTCTTGAAACTCCTGTTAGGTTTCCCAATGGGTGAAAATAAAAATTTAATAAAAATAAAATGACTAAAGACTTCCTCCTTACCATTTTATGGTAAGGAAAGGTTCATTCTAAAAATAAAGAAAAATAAATCCTTTATGAAAGTCTCTATTTCAAAAGCACTTTTCAAAATACACTTAATAAAATGCACTACATCTAACAATTTTATAATTATTACATGTAGAAACATTTCAAAAATAAAACCAACAAATTATAACTTCCAAAAGCACAAATGAACTTCTTGACTCAATTCATTTTGATGAAGACTTCATTTGAAAAAAAACAATAATAAAATTTTTTTTTTTTCAACAATCCTAAACTTTCAAAAAGCACAAAATTTGAAGATGGGCCTTTCCATTCAATACATCCAAATGTGTTGGATGGATGTTACATCTTCAAGCAAAATCACAACTTTGAAATTCCACTCAACACATTCCACATGTGTTAAGTTGGAATTTTCACCTTTTCAAAAAGCACATATGAAACCTCTCCATTCAATATACCCATTTATTGAATGGAGGTTTCATTCAATCAAAATCAAAAAAAAAATTCAAAAAGCACATATGAAACCTCTCTGTTCAATATACCCACATTTATTGAATGGAGTTTTCATTTCCAATCAAGATCAAAAATAAACATTCAAAAAGCACATATGAACATCTCCATTCAATATACCCAAATTTGAATGAAGATTTCATTTCTAAATAAAATGACATTATTTTGAAATGCCATAATATTCCATATATATTAGGTTAGAATTTCTCTTTTAAAAAAATAATCACACATGAAAATACATCTTTGAAAAATGAAACATAATTGATTTCCATCTTACATACCCAAATTTGTTAAATGGAAATCTCTCTTTTCAAAATCAACAAAACACAACAAAAATTTCAAAACACATTTGGAACTTCATTCTAGCATACCACATTTGCTAAAGTGAAGTCTCCATTTTCAAAACAAAATTCAAAAACAAAAGAAAAACTTTTGGAACTTCATTTTAGCATACCATTTGCTAAGAAGTCCATTTTCAAAACAAAATCCAAAACAAAGAAACACATTTTTCATTTAGCATACCACATTTGCTAAAGTGAAGTCTCCATTTTCAAAATCAAAACAAAAGAAACACATTAGGATTTCTTAGCATACCCAAATTTGCTAAGAATCCTATTTTCAATCAAAAAAACAAAAAAAAAATCAAAATAAACACATTAGGATTTCTTAGCATACCCAAATTTGCTAAGGATCCTATTTTCAAAATCAAAATATCTAAAAACAAAAGAAACACTTAGATTTTCTTTCATACTCAAATTTGCTAAGAGTCCTATTTTCAAAAAAAATTTCACAAAATTTTAAATGATTTAAAATCTAAACAAAGCAAATAAAGAAGAAATTGTTTTCAAACACTTTTGCATACCCAAATTTTAAGTAAATAAAAAATCACAAATCAAAAATAAAATCAATTGACCTTTACTTTAACATACCCAAATTTGTTAAATAAAGGGTCCTCAAAATCAAAAATCAAAATTCAAATATGAAAGTATGGAAGCATCTCTCCAAAAATATTTGAACCCATTTTCAACATACCCAAATTTGTTGAAAGTGGATTCTACATTCAAAAATTCTTCTTTCCAATCAAATCTAAAAATCACTTCTGAATCCATTTGAGCCCAGCTTAATACTTTCAAGATGTTGAGTATGGGTTCAAATTCTAAATTTGAATTCAAAATCAACAAAACAAGAATTTGATTCAAGTTTATTTTTAATTGCGACCTTGATTGATTTTTCAATCTTTAGTTTTAGTTGATTGCAATGGTATGGTAAAAGTATGTGTTTCTTTCCTCATGGGATGGACTTGGCCCCGTCGGGCCTTCCTTCGATCGACTATGCCCACCTCATCCACTTTGATTGTGGCTTGAGGGGATTACATGTGAGGGCACTCCTCATGGCTAGGAGAACATGATAGGTGGCGGTCATCAGATTCATTTATGCTCGACTGATATTCTATCATTGAGAGGAAGGTAGGCCCATAGCGATGGTGCTAGTGTCAATATGTCGATTATTCCCCATGTTCCCAGGTTAGTAGCACCCACTAGCACCCCAAGGGGAAGGCTCCCGATCCAGGGATTGTCTCCCCACTTTTGAGGTTGGGTCTAGCTCTTACTCACTTCTACCCAAAGAAGAAACAAGAATCATGATAAGACACACTCGCATTGCTAGGGAGATGGAGGTATACTGGTCATTGTAGAGGAGTTTGATGGTTTCCCACAGTTATACAAACCGTTCCATCTCTCTAGGTCTGAGAGGATGTTGAGGATTTTGCTTCACCTCCACGGTGTTGGTTAGCACTAGCGGTGAGAGGAGGAGTCATATCCCCTGGTTCAATTTATCAGTAGGTAGAGCCTATGAATGATATGAGTTCAGGGCTTAGTTTGATTTGAGATCAGTCATTCTCCATAGTGTGGGTAGGCAACTTAGGTAGGAGAGGGCTAGAGAAGCCCACTTACATGTCACTAGCTGGGAGGCGGAGGTATAGAAGATGGTCGGCCTCCCATGGATTTTCGGATCGTCTACGTATGACCATACAACTATCTTACTTATGGGGACTACATCATGGGAGTGCTCCAAACCTCGCTCTCTCCATCCATTCTCAGATGTTTGAAGATCTCCATCTCTGCATGGCCATACCAGATTTGGGGCTGAGCTCTCACCTTGCTTGACCTTCACCCCAATGGTGGTGAAGAAGAATGGGTGACCTCAAAGTATAGTGGTCATCCCATCACCACCATCACGTGGGATATAGATGGTTGCGAGCTTGAAGGAGGGTGATAGTTGGTCTCACCTATGATGATAGATCCTCCTAGTGCCACTCCATATAGAGTGGTGATAGCTAGGAGCATATTTCTTCCGGAGTATAGCCTCACGGGGTTAACTCTCAGGAGGTAGGTGCCTCATGTACATGATAGTGATCCCACCTGACTAGATCCTTTGTGCATTGAGATAGATTCTCTAGATGATATTGCCAATTATTTCATGGAGAAGAAGGAGATCTTAGGATATGACTAGTCGATGAGGAGAAAGTCGCTTTGATCCCAATGAGATGATATTGGAAGATTTAGGGGTTGCACATGGTAGATGGGTTCTCTCTCCATGAGCGGGACTATGGAAGGTGTTGAGGCCGAGGAAGACGCATCTACCAACACCTCCTTCAGTAGATAAAGTAGAAAGGTGATAAGCTAGATAGGATGGGAAAGTAGCTTGATGACTTGTTAGTAGCATATCTTAGAAACAAGCGTTCCATACTATAGACGTCGACTAGTTGGTGCATGTCTTGGATCTATCCAAGACTTT
The DNA here is from genome assembly GCA_021442155.1 of Cymbidium sinense. NCBI lineage: Eukaryota > Viridiplantae > Streptophyta > Magnoliopsida > Asparagales > Orchidaceae > Cymbidium > Cymbidium sinense. Next base: position 31,847,237 of record CM038225.1, read on the forward strand.
ACCTCCAGAGCAAGGTAGCACCGATGTAGAAGGTAGTGGAATGGTACCTCCATACAAGAAAAGAATATCAAGAGCATGGTTGAGCAAATGAGAGAGAAGCATTGGCTCAAGCCCGAAGGATCATCAATTCCAAAGGGTAGACCCTACCCAGAGGAATTTGATGCCATCCAATATCCTAAGGGTTTCGTGTCTCCTTCTTTCAAGAGCTTCAATGGTAGTGGGAACCCGAGGCAACACATTGCACATTTTAGGGCTAGTTATTGCAATCGGTGGCAGTGACGCTTTACTCTTCCATCTCTTTGTCAGTAGCTTAGTAGGCATAGCCTTTGATTGGTACACTGTACTTCCCAACAGTTGAGTGAAGACTTTTGCTGAGTTGGAGCAACTCATCATCAAGAGGTTTACTGGAGCTCAACAAAGGGTGATTGTATGCGATCTTGTTGTGGCTCAACAATGAGTCTCTTGATTACATTCTCAGATGGCATAATTTGAGTATGAAATGCAAACCAACTCTATACAGCATGCCATTGAGATTCTGCTTAAGAATATCCATGGCTTAGTCGCCTTCATGCTCAAAGGTTTCACCATCAAAACTTTTGAGAAATTAATCAACAAGGTGGCTAGCTTACACAAGGAAATAAGCATTCTTTTTCAAACCAATCAAAAAAAGCATAATGAAATCTTTTGAGAAGAGCACAGGCTGATGTGATGAGAATAAGGAAGCGAGGCTAGAGGTAGTTTGAGAGACCTCGTGCTACGCATCACTTCCACCTCCTCTACCACCCAGGCCTACCTGGCCCACAGCCTCCATGGCACCACCCTCCTCCTCATCATCTGATGGTACACATACATCCACGTAGCTATGGTCCACCTACTCTTTTGGATAAACTTAACAAGCCTTATTCATTTAAGAGAGTAATCAGAAGATCTTTAAGAATCTCTTAAGAAGCGATTTTTTAGAACTGGGAGAGGAGAAAGTGGGCAAAAGTAACGATCCTAACTTTTTCCCCTACCATCGTATGCTAGGTCATATTTTGGAAGATTGCTTAACATTTAAGGACTAGCTTGAACATAGCTTCAAGACCAGTGCTATACAACCATCCAATTCCATTAAGGCAATCCTTTCGGATACTTGCAATCCTTCCAAAACCAAAGAAGGTTGGGATATCTCCTTATCCAAAATCTCTAAGAAAATTATCTCAAAAATCAAGAAACTTTACTTGCAAGTGCCTGAGCAAGCTCAAACCTCCAACATCAAGGAAGGTTTGTAAGTTGCCAGAGCCAACTCGGGGAGAGCTCATGCAGAACGGTAGCTGCCGCGAGATAGCCAAGTAGTGCAACCACCAACCGAGTCTGACCTCCCACCATTGCAGCTACTACATCAGTGACTATCTCTACTTTAGCTAGTTCTTCTGCTTCTAGTAGACATCTTGTATCAGCGAATGAGGGCATCAAATCCCTCACCCCTCTTACTTTACTTAATTTCTACTATGTACCTCCTATCAAATCCAAGAAATTGAAGAATAAAGCTAGCTTGAATTATATATGTCGCCACATGGGTTGTCTAAATCTATTCTAATGATAACTCTTCAAGTCTAAATATATAATAATTTATCTTCCTCTTTCGATTGAGTTGGATTTTCCTTCTCTGAATGCTACGGGTTTGCCTCTTGAGATAGACTTGGAATCATCCATTTTGAGGGTCCCATAGGAGAAGTTGTAGGTGAGCGATGTGCGGTAGAATCTTCCATTACCACACAGAGAAATCAAGTCAACCTCAATAGTGGCAAGGTTCTACCTCTAGGGCACCTCAAGATGGGGAAAAGTCATTATTTGAGGATCAAGCCCTCCATAGGATGCTCCACCCTTGGATATGTGGAGGATCAAAGGTGGACTACAATGTCTCTCTCACCTAAGAAAGTTGCCATCTAAGCTAAGCATATATGATGCCCTTGTCTTATCCAAAGAGATGAGGGAATCATTAATCAAAATCTCCTTGATTACGAGATATGCTTAGCTTTGAATTTGTGGAGAGGGAGGCACTAGAAGCTCAGGGGATCACTTTCATAAATGAAGACCTTTTTCTGGGGACATGGATGAGTCCCTCACATTATAGTGGGCATGGATATTTAGACTTGTAGAGTTCTCATCAATAGGTGCATCGGTGAACATTATGAGTCTAAAGACCCTTGATTTGAGGATTGGCATCTCCACACTCGAGGAGACGATGATGTTGAGAGGATTCAATGAACAAGGTGAAAGGCTTTAGGTTCCATAGTGTTACCTTTGGAGATAGGTTATTTGGAAAGGCTGAAGCAAGTTTTATATCATTGATTTGAATACTTCATTCATGGCTTTTGTTGTAGGCCTTGGATACACCATAGATGATTCCATCCTCCCTCCATCGGTGCATCAAGTTTAGGAAGGATGGGATTGAGTGCAAAGGAGATGAAAAGCTATTTTTAATTAGAGGTTGAGATATATGAGGATCGACCTACTATCTTCCTCAAAACACCCTTTATCATGAACTTGGACAAAATTCAAATTCAAAAGAAAAAGAAAATGAAAGAAAAAGAAAAAAAGAAAAGAAAAGAAAAAATGAAAAAGTGAACAAAAGAAAGAAGAAAATGAGGCATATCACATTCCACCCATAGTTCATCCCATCATATGGACATGTGGGTGGGATGACTCGACCTCCACCAGGAGGAGGCAGAAATAGAGTTCAGGTGGAAGACCCCTTGGCCATCAATTGGTTATGTTCGTTCATAGAGTACCCTACACATAGACTTGGAATCCAGCTGAGGATGAGTCTAATGTGATTAGTATACCAACCTCTCTGGGTTTCATTAGAGGTGACACTGACAGCGATGAAGAGGGCCTCCAGAAAAGCAAAGTATTGAATCAAATGTATGTAAAACTATCAGCAGGTTAACCTTAGCTCTAACCACTTTAAAGTTGAAGGTTTAGTAGTTAAGGAAGCCCCTGTCTTTAGGATGTCAAGCCAAGAGATTCTTTTTGGGATCATCATCCTCAAGTCCACGAAGTTGATAGACTTGAGGGATGATTCATTTAAAGAATTAATGGAATTACCTTTGATTGGTACTCACCTTGTTATTAATCTTGCAAAGAAGGGTTTGATTCCTTATTCATGGTCTAGTCAGTTTGAAAAGCTATGGAACAACACAGGGTAAAGATGTCAAGATGACTAGGATTGATATAGTGGGTCCAATGATGATGATCTTTATACTTGGTTATGTAACCATCTAGAATCTTATAAGTTATTTTCACACCAAATCAACTCTTATGAAGATGTGTGTTTAGAAACCTCAGATGATCTAGATGATCTCCAAATCAAAGATGCACCTCCAAAATTTAAAGAGGAGATCCATTCAAGAATCAACAAGCTTAAAGAAATCAACATCGAGATAGAAGAAAATCCATGGTTGACATACATCAGTTCATTGCTGAATGAAGAAGAAACTAATGACGTAGTTAGGCTATTGACGAGTTTAAGGTACTTTGCATGAGTTATGAAGATGCGGATTATCTCTAATAGCAATCCACAAACTAGAATAGATCCTAGCACTAACCTATCAAGCAAGCTCCTAGACGCATGAGATTAGAAATCAACATGTCATTTAGTTAAGAAATTGATGTTGGTTTCATCGGAAGAAAAATATCCTACCTAGTTAGCAATGTCATCCTAGTTAAGAAGAAGAATGGCCAAATTATATGTTCGACTTAGGGACTTATAAGGCATGTCTAAGGATGAGTTTCTTTTTCCTATACCGAAATGGTGGACATCACCTCATCTCATGCAGTTTTCTCCTTTGATGGGTCATGTGGCTATAACCAAATCAAGATGAGGATGAAAACACTACTTTTTTTGAAATCAGAATCTATTGTTATAAGGTCATGCCTTTTGCCTTAAAATAATGGTGCTATACCAATGGCCATGACTCAGATCTTCAATGAACTCATCCATCATCGGGTTGAGTGCGTTGATGATCTAGTAGTAGTAGAGAAAAGGAAGACCATCTCTTTGACTTGAGTATTTTTCGAATGGTTATGGCAATATAACCTCAAAATGAATCCCCTGAAGTGTGCATTTGGAGTAGCTTCAAAAAATTCCTTGGGCTTGTTGTCCGACATCGAGGAATAGAAATAGATCTAGAAAAGATTAAAGATATCTTAGAAATGCCACCTCCTAAGAGTTTAACTCAACTCAGATCTTTCCAAGGATGTTTGGCGTATCTAAGACACTTTATTTCCAACCTATCAGGGATATGCAAGCTATTATCAAGCAGTTGTCAAAAAGGATGTCAAGTTCATGTGGGATGATAAGTACCGACATGCCTATGAAGATATCAAACAGGATTTGGTGAAGCTGCTAGTTCTAGAAGCCACTATCCCGGGTAGGCCACTCATCCTCTACACTGCTGCATTGGACGAATCTCTTAAAATTCTGTTGACCCAAGCTAATGACAAAGGGAAGGAGAGTGCTCTCTACTACCTCAACCGTCGATTCTTCTAAGTGAACTATCACCTATTGAAACATTGCTAGCTTTGATCTTTGCATCTCAAAGCTATGACACTATATGCTTTCTCATAAGGTGAACTTGATTTCTAGAACCAATCCTGCATCTCATGACATGGCCAATGCTATGAACATTTGGCATGATGTCCATGATCTCTCAGTTTGATATCACATTGTACCCCTCGTGCGTAAAGGACAAGCACTAGCATTTCTTAGCACCCACTTGATTATCCACTTTGGTGATCCTTGATGAACAAATCATGAACTTAGGGGAGGTTGACAACCGTCGATGGGAGATGTATTTTGATGGTGTAACTTCTTTTCATAAAAGGGAAGCACCACGATCTACTCTTCCAGGAAAGGCAGCGGTAGGGATAGTTCTCTTAACTCCATATCACAATCTCATACTATCTTTCTAATCCCTGCATGATTATCGGTCTAGAGTTAGCTATTACAGTTTGTGTCAAGAACATCAACATCTATGGGGATTCTCGGTTGGTCATCAGTTAGGGTCCTAATTCTCAAACCAAGATTCATCATTACCAAGTATATAATGAAGTATTGGCCCAAATCCAAAGTCACCATCTACAAGGTTCCCAGAACAAGTAGCATGCTTTGGCCAAACTTGCAAAGAATTGGCATGTTAGAAAGATGAGTCCATTCAATAAGGGTCCAAAATAGACAAGTCCTATTTATGATGAACTCATCGAGAGACTTTCTCTTGAAGGGAGGTTGTCATTTCTTAAGAACAAGGAGGCTGGATTGGAGGTAACCATAGACTATTTGAACACTAACTACCTCAAGAAAAGTCACAAGCCCATCGGGTGAAATAGAGAGCTCTCTCCTATGCTCTATGATGACACCCTGTGATCTTTGATCAAATGTGGTTTTGTTTGGACAAACATGAAGCCCATGGGATTGTCCGAGGTACATTATCTCTGGAGTGCATCAATCGGTGAGATGAAGATGAAGATCAAGAGACTAGGATACTTGAGATAATCACATGGATGTAGCTAGGAGATGCCATCTGTAGGTACCGGTGTGGTCTACATCAACCACCCAATATTCAACACCATACATTGGCCTCATGACCATTTGAGTGTTGGGGTACCGAAATTGTGGGTCCTATTGATCCTTCTTCTTCCTAGGGTCATCAGTTCATCTTAGTTACCACTGACTACTTTTTCAAGTGGGCGAAGGCAATCCCACTCAGAGAGGTCATGCATGTGCTTTATTTTTAGAACCATATCGTATATAGGTTCGGGGTGCCTCGATGAATTATATCCAATAATGATACTACATTCAAAAGCACCAAAATCAATGGCTTCGCTAGAAGATATGGTACAGATTGGAGATACTACACCATCCACTACCCAAGAGAAAATGGATTAGCAGAAGCATTCAATAAAAGTCTCATCCAAATACTAAAGAAGACTCTTGATGATAACAAGTGGCAGTGAAATGAGCTGTTTTGTGGGCCTACTGCACTATATACCAAACTCCAACTCAATATACCCTATTTTCCTTAATGTATGGGTCCAAAGCCATTCTACCTTTAGAAGTTCAACTCCCCGTATAGCATTGGGTAGCAAGATCACTACAGAGCAGAATGTAAAGTTACGGTTAAAAGAGCTTGAAGGTTTGGAGGAGAGCTATGCGCTAGATCCTCAGTTGTATAAGGCCAAAATGATTCAAGCTCACAACAAAATGGTCCACCCTAGGTCTTTCCAAGTAGGAGAACTTATGATAGTCCTAAGGAGACCAATTGTTGCCCATCGAAACATGGGAGGCAAGTTTGAACCCACTTAGGAAGGTCGCTATGTCATAGAGAAGGCCTGCCAAAAAGTATCTTAACAACTCATTGATTGTAAAGGGGAACACCCGATGCTTCTAATTAATGGGTTCTATTTGAAGAAATGTTACCCATAAAATATATTTAAAATAATTATCAGCAAAAGAATAAAAATTTGATTTCATTTCATCAAAATCTTCTTTTCTTTCGAAGCATTGTTTGTTTGTCTTGTAAATCCTCCATGACATGTTTAGGATAGGTGTAAGAGTCCCCCAGCAGCATCCTATCCCTCTTTCACAATACAAACACAATCAAACACAATCTCCTAGCACTATTAGAATAGGTTTAAGAGAACCCAAGAGGCATTCTATTTCGATTAGCACAATTGAGTTAGGTGTAAGAGAACCTGAGCGACATCCTTTCTTAGTGGGAATTCTCGGTTGCCATCCATGGCACCATTTCATTAAATTCCCCAAGTGTGTTTAGGGTAGGTGTAAAAGAAACCAAGAGGCATCCTATTCCCTTTAACATAAGCACAAAAATAAACATATATCTTTTATCTTGGGCTATTTTGATGTGAGAAAGCCCTGACACTCATTCATTACTCTAGGTCGGGTTTATCTTTGCCTCCTTGGTATGTCACTAGTGGTCACTTGTTTGGAAGATGTGAGTCCCACTTTCTTCCTAACTTGACCATTGCAAACCAACGAGTCTTGTTGGTTTGGTAGACTTCCTTTGCCCATGGCTACCTCATGTTGATTTTGTAAGAAGATGTGAGTTCAGCTTTCTTGAACTAATCATCATGATCTAACTAGGTTGAGTATATTTGAGGTTTAGGATAAGTCCCCGAGGCTCCTTTCCTCTTGACTACATTTGAGTTGATATAAGTCCCCGGTGGCATTCACTCGGTAATTAGCCTTAGGTAGGATAGCACTGTCGAGTGAACTATCCGATGTCGGTTATCTATAGAGGATATGAGTCCCAGCTTTCTTCTAAATTGTTGCCGATGGGCACCTTAGGTTGGTTGATTTTGGCTATACTGATAATAACTCACCCGGTAGATACACCACTCTTAGCAAATGTGAGTCCCCGTGCTTTCTCCTTGAGTTGGCCACCGAATACCTATTTGATATATGACTAACCATGTCATCTTCTCCAGGGTTTTGGATTAAGCCCTTAGCAGCCCCTCTCCCTATGGGCATTCTATTTGGATCACATCCTTTGACCCATTTAGACTACCGGTTACTCTTGGATTGGACAACCCCCCACTCTTACCACCATGGTTGGAGAATTTGTTCAGCGGATGCACAAATTCTCCCTTGGTTCATTAAATCTAAGATAAGTCTAGGCTAATATAAGATCTTTCTTAGTTTTATCCCTCGCAAACTAATAGGGTCCACGATAAAATAACTAAACAAACAAACAAAAATTATTTTATTACTCTTTGGGAATTCCTTATAGTTTAAGCCATCTGATAGATTACATGCTAATATAAGCTCTTCTCGTGTGATCCATCATAAAACCGAAATCCATCAAAATAATAAGAAAATAAAACTAATCTCTTTTTATCCTTGAACTAATCTAAGTCTATGGCATTCACTCAATAGTGACCTAGGTGGGTTCAATTTGTTGCCCAAAGCAACCGATCACCCCAGTGGTCTTTTTTTGGAAGATGTGAGTCCCCCTTTCTTCCTTGATTGATTTAAAGGCACCCTTTGGTTGGATAGTTCTACCTTTGGGAAGCTTCTCCCTTTGGTTGGTAAATTTGAGTTAGGTAGCCTCCATGGCTCCTCGGTGTGATCCATTCAAACCAACAATCATCCCAAATCAAAATCTAAGAATCTAAAAAATCCAATCAATCTTGATTGATCAATCAAATCAAAACAACTAAATAATCAACAAATCAAATTAATTTCTCCCCCTAGTGGGACTCAAATCAAATCAAGCCTCTCATCCCCTTGTAGATGACTTGAACTTGTTTCTCTAGTGGAAGATTCATATACTCTATCCCTAGTGGATTACTCCTTCAATCTCTTATGTCTTTGAAATGAGTAGAGTGACATTGCACTAAGCTCTAGATTCCTTCTACACCTTGGGTTAGGAGTAGAGCATCTCTCTTAGTGCTTATGATCGTTCGGTGTTGTTGATCATTTCAATCAACACATGCAGTGTTTATTGTCAGTCACACCACACCTATTGTGCACCCTTTGTTGACCTCATTTTAGAATGAGCTCTTAACACCTCCATTTTAGACTTAAAGAGTTTCTTAGTCTTAAGACACTTCTAGTGATTAGGTGAACACCCAACCAAGCCTTAGAGACTTAGAAGAGACAACCATAGGAATAGGTCATGCCAGGGTGTTAGATTTCCACCCTTAGCTTGAACCAAATTCTCACTTCCTCCCCTTCAAGTCAAACTCAAATCAATTCCAACTTGATTGATTTTCTCCAAACTCCTATCAACTCTAACTCTAATCAAACCTTAAACCAATTCAATGGATTTTCTCAAATCATCAATCAATCCTAGAAAATTGAAACCTATGATTGAAGCCCATGATTGGATTCCAAACTCCAAAATATTTTCTAAGTCCTTTGATTCCCTCTCATGGACGTAGCTCAAATCAAATCTAAATCAATTCAAATTCAAGGAATTTTCTCATAACCCATTTATATTCTCATTCATATTTTCAAATATAAATGAAATATTAATTCAAATATCAAAAATAAATTAAAAAATCAAATCCAAATTCAATCAAAAATCTAACCTAAGCCTTGAAATCTTGAACTTAGCCAAATCAAATTCAAATCAAGCCAAACCCTTGATTTTTCTCCATGATTCAATCAATCCTTCGATCATGAATCCAAATATAAACATAAACTTCAATCATTAATCAAAAAATTAATTCAATAGTCAAACTCAAATTCAATCAAAATTTAACATATGCCTTTCAAGTCAAATTCTTGAACTTTGCCAAGTCAAATTCAAATCAAGCCAAACCCTTGATTTTTCTTCATGATTCAATCAATACTTCAATCATGAATCTAAATATAAATACAAACTTCAATCATTAATCAAAAAATTAATTCAATAGTCAAACTCAAATTCAATCAAAATTCAACATATGCCTTTCAAGTCAAATTCTTGAACTTTGCCAAATCAAATTCAAATCAAGCCAAACCCTTGATTTTTCTTCATGATTCAATCAATCCTTCAATCATGAATCTAAATATAAATACAAACTTCAATCATCAAACCAAAACTAAATTCAAAAATCAAACCAAAGTCAAACTCATGTTCACCCTTTTGAACTTGAAATTGTCAAATGAATCAAAAATCATTTGAATTCAAATCACTTGTAAATGGATTCATATTTCAATCATGAGTCCATATGTGAGTTCAATCGAACTCAAATCAAACTTTGACTAAGCCATTTGACCTACTTAGGCTCACTTGACCCAAAGTAACCTAAAGTACCCCTTTTGAGCCAAATTGTAATCCTACCCAAATTGGATTGAACTAACCCCACCTAAGCCTCACATTGTGAGCAACAATCATCATGAGATGATCAATCACTCAAATTGGGTCAAATCAAGTCAAACCTAAGGTTGACCAAGTCAGCACTTAGGAAAAAGGAAACCTAAACTAGCAAAAATCCATAAATGGCCAAATTGATTGAAACTATTTATCAAAACTCATTCATGATCAATGTTTGAACTTGACCAAGTCACCATTTGAGCCTAACCTAGCCAAATTGGCCACATGACCCAAGTTGACCCAACTTGACCTAAGAAGTCAAAATATGTCAAAATTTGATCTAAGCCAAATTGATTGAAACCAATGGGTCAAGTTCATTCCAAATCTCTTGTTGAACTTGACTATAAACCTCAATTGGCCAACTAAACCCAACTTAGCCCAATTGACCTTGAACCCAACTTGATCTAAAAGGTCTTGTTGAGCCAAAATTAAATCTAACCAAATTGATTGAAAATGAAGATACCAATCCATTTCAAATGATCAACCAAACATAAACCAACCCATGACCTAACCCAAATAGGTCAAATGGGTCAAATTGGTCAACTTGACCCATTTGACCTAAATGAAATCAAATGAAATAAATCTAAATTTAAACTAAATTGAACCAAAAAAATGGTGAAAAAATATTTCAAATAGTCATATGAACTTGACCCAACCCTTAGTTTGACCTGATTTGACCAATTGGTCAACTTAACCCAAGTTGACCCATTTTGACCTAAATGGGTCAACATGAGGCAAATCATATCAAACCAACTCCAAATTACTTGGCCCCACCAATTTTTCAATTTCAATCATACCATATTAAAATTTAAATCCAAGCCAAATTACTATTTTACCCTTAGGCTATAGGGTAACCTAAAATCAAAACCACTTGGAATTTGGTTAATTCCTTTTCATGGACACTTGGCATCCTCTTAGTGGACCAAATGGTCACTAATGGACATGGTGCACATGACCCAATGGATTTGGGTCAGTCCAACCCAACCTAAGGCTAAAATTGACCACCTCACTTGACATGGGCACATGGGAATCCTTCCTCCACTCATTTCAAGCACATGGGAGGTTCACTACTCCACTCCACACCCAAAATTGATGACACTCTAAATGGCCACCCATTGAATGTGAATTGGATCAAAATGGAAGGAAGATTGCTATCAATTCACCAGGGAGATATACTCCCCTAATTTCACTTGTAAGTCTTGGATTTGATTGAGTAAGGAAGCGAGGAAACAGCAAATCTCCCCAAGCTCCCCCAAGCCAATTCAATTTCCCCATTCTCGATTTGTTCAAAAATTGAAAACATGGGAGGTAGAAAAATTTTCCAATTGATCACTCAAATTATAATTCACTTTGGAAGCACCTTGGGGAACTCATCGAGCTCAAGCCTTCATCCAAGTCCTCAAGCCACATGAAGAGTGCTCTAGACCAAGCAAGCACTTGAAGGGGCACTTGGTCCATAGAGATCTACTCAACGAACACCTAAAATATTCAAGGGCTTCATCTCCACTGATGAAGCTACCTCTGATTGGCCGGTGATAGCCTCCAGGTGAGGTATGCCTTCGAGCTAAATAGAGAGTGTGTGGTCTTTGTGAAAGAATTTTCATCTCAGTAAAATTGGCCGTTGGATGTCTTCTCCTTGCATGATGATGGTGTGGGTTGAGTTTGAGCTCAATCCAAGCTCAATCGAGCTCGAATCTTGCCCTAGAAGATGGACGGTGGCCATCTCCCATAGGCAAGCTTAGGGACGGATCATGGGCCATCCATCCATGCATTTTGGATGGACGACCATGATCAAGATGCATAGGATCCTATAATTTATCTTATTAATACCATAGGGTTTATCTCAACCGTCCGATCCTTGATCAAACGGATGAGGAGAAAGCGTGCACCTCGATGCTACGATGTGATAACTCTCCCATCATGCCACATGGAAAGACGCCCGTTATGCATGTGTGGCGGGTAGTATATAATTAAGGGCTTATTACTTAATAATCATGAAAATTTTAAAATAACATAACTAATTCTAGAAAATCATAAAATACAAAAAAATTGTAAAGATATGAGAATAATCTAAAATTATTTCCATTGATTTTGAATGTATATTTTCCATATTAGTTTTTTAATGAAAACAACCATTACTCTAATTATCTCATTAATTCACTTCAAATTACTTTAGTAGTGGGATGACCTCTACCTCTTCTAAATTTCTTGGGATTTATTGATGAGTTAATTAGGGAAATCATATAATGATTCGTTAATTATCCTCTTAATATAATTAAGCTTAATTAAGCATGTGAATAGTGGCATAATCCTTTTAAGTCAATTAAGCCTTGTAAGTGAAGAAAGGTTTATGGAATGGATTTGAGAATTTTCCTAAGCCATTCCCTAAACCCCTTTCCTTCCTTAATCCAAACTTAATTAAGGGCTAATCCACTAATCACTTAATTAATTTGATAAAATTTTCAAAATATTCGAACTTAACCAATTCATCTTGGGTAGGTGCTTGGTGTTCAATAACTTAAGTAACTTAAGGAAATCAAAATCCCCACATGTGTGGGAAGGGTTATGAAAGTACTTAAATTAAACCCAGCTCAATTAATCACTAATTGTGAGCCAATTGCATTAGGCCCTCTTCTTTCTAAGTGCATTCTGATTAAATTCTTGTGTGGTTTTATGTCATACATTGGCTCATAATTATTTGATTAAATATGTTAAAGTGGTGTAGGTAAGGGTAATTAATGCACTTAATTCATACCTAAACTAAAATATAAAATCATCTAATGGTTCTAAAATTAAACTAAAAAAAAACATACACATGTGGGAAATGGGTTAGGACGAGTGAACCTCTTCACATTTCCCAAATTGAAATCAAATTCAAACAAAACTAAAAATATCTTTAAAACAAATTTGATTTGGTTTAAATAATTCTATTTCATAGGATTGTCTTTAAGAATTAATTAGGGTGAATGAATTTACATGCTTTCATTACTTTATTTCTTTCTAGCATACTAAATGTGTATGCCATATGAAAATCATGCATTCATGCTTTTGAAAATCAAATTAAAATGAAATATTTTCTTTATGTCAAATTGCATGTTTTGGCTAAAGTAAGAAATGAATGGCTATTATATTAAATCCAAAATTACTTTTGAAAACTTATGAATCAAACAACAAAACTGAAAGGTATGCTACTTATAATTATTTATGAGCCTACTTATGAGTAAAAATATAGAGATGTGTATAGCGTGGCTTTCCATCTTTTTTCTTTTAGCATAGTTTTGAATTGGATTTGGCAAAGTGTATAGTTCATTTGAAAATAACACAACACTTGCTTAAATCCATTCCTATTCATTCTATGTTATTACTTAATAAGGACATCCACACTTACACATATAAATTGCATAAACAAATCAAACAAACAAACACAAACTTTTGCATCTTTTTTTTTCCATTCATTTCTTTTATACATGTATATGTATTTAAGGAAAGTGGTATATTAGTCTGGACAACCTCGGGGTTGCGAGGCTTTAAGTAGCCCTAAGTAGGACTTGTACCTTACACCCTGTATGATGGCATCTTACTCACTTATGCCTTTCATACATATGTGTGTATGAAAAAATAGATAAAGAATCCCTCTTTTCTACTTAACAAAATCATGCATCATAAACATTCAAATTTTCAAACAAATTCTTAGCATTCATCATTAAAGCTAAACATTTTCATTTGCATGTATAGATATTCTTAGGGTTCATCCAAATGAATGTTACACATGTTGGGAAAGAAATGAAGTGATGTGTGTTTTGTGATAATATTTCAATTTACTTAATCTTAAAATGCCTTTCTTTTTTAATAGGTTTGTTTAGGGAAAATCTAAAATTAAGATTAATTAAAACACATAATAAAATATTTACTAAACAAAAATCAAATATGAATCTATCTTAGAAATTACTTAAGGTAGGGAAAAAAGAGTTCTTCTCTTTTCTCTCTTTACAACTTAGTAATTAATTATAGGATTCACTTAAACCAAATCAAAATACAAAATAAAATCAAATCAATAAATCACTTACATGAAACAAATCCTCTAAGTTGAATATTTTCATACTTAGAAAACTTCAACCTTAAAGCCTAGCAAAACATACCACACAAACCTTAAATCGCACACACATTAGGCTAAGTCATCATTTCGAGCTTTAGGTTAAGGCGGTGCATGGCTTGATGTTTGCTTTTATTTTGTGATATTTTGTTTCAGTCTGGATGTTAGGGTGCATGTGCGTAGGCTAAATAGTAGGGTGATCTTAGTATAACCATTGTCTTATATAGGGGATTGTGCTTAAGGGGTGTTGTAATAAAAATATAACTTCTTTTGCTGTAAAGGTGCTTATACCCCTAAGCATAATCCAAAATAGGCTAGGTGGGCTTGGTGTGGGTGCTAAGTTTATATATATACATGCTTGGGATTTGTATGGTTTTATTTGGCTAATCTCTATTTTTAGTTTTAGTTAGATTTCCTTTTCCATTTTCATGTAATTTTACAATTAGGATTTGGGATGATTGTTATGGGGGATTAGGATGTACATTGGTTGTAAGACTATGTCTTATATACCATGTGAAGCTTTTGGAGCAACCACATTCTAATCAACAAAAAGAAGAAAGAAGAAAGAAGAAAGAAGAAAGAAAAAATAGAAGAAGAAAGAAGAATGAAGAAAAGAAGAATGAAGACTTCCCATAACATGAATTCCTTTTTGTAATTCATTTGTAATCTGGGTTGTATAAGGGTAGAGCTCAGCTACCCAATTTGTTTTTCAGGTTTGTGCAGTGGAGCTCGACCACAAATGGCCTTTTATTCTTTTGCACTAGATCTATAAATTGATTGATGTTTGTTTAACTTGCGCATTAAGATGGCATCTTTTCCTAGTTTCTTCTTTGCTTTGATGTATGGCCTGGATGACGATTAGGCTCTTAGGAAAATAAATTTTCTATCTAATTAAACAACTCAAATTAAAAATAAATAACTCATAACCTCACCTAAAGCTTAAGTTATAAAATCGATAAAAGAATTAGGAACCCCCCAGTTGGATGTTGTCTTACTTTTCTAACATCATGCATAAAAACATATTATTTCACTCTTGATTGAGGGCTTTCACCTTTGCTAACAACTTGGCTTGACTGTGAGCCATGGTGGAAACACACCTCCTTATCTTGTTGATTTTGGCCCATAATCTAATTTCTCATGCATTAGGCGTATAAATCCTAAAGCCCGTGTCAAATTGATTATCAAAAATAAAAATAAAATGTAACAAAATTTGTATTAGATTTAAGTCATTAAAGCATTCCCTACATGATCTAGTCTCTTAGGGAGTGTGTTTAAGGACTTAGTCTCTTTCTAAATAAATAATAACTTAGCTATCTTCCTAAAGCATTTGACTTGCCAACATATTTTAAAACTGTAGGAGGAGTTAGTTGGCGGCAAACCCCAAGCAGTTGTAAGTCTAATAGTTGGGTGGTTTATCCTCTCTTGTGGAGGTAAACTAAATAATCATTTTTTCCTTAGATTTAGGTCATGCTTTTGGCCCTCGCCAAAGCTCCCTAGATTTAGTTTCAAGGGTTGCTACTTCCCTTTGTAGGCTATGATTAAATCCTCACCTCTTAGGCATTTTTGTGACCTTGGATCATGGAATTATAAGCTCTAGCATTGTAATAAAAATTCAACTCAAATAAATCAAATCAATTTTAAAAATGTAAAACCCTGCCATAGGATAGTTTGGGGTGCTTACTAGGTTTCCTAATATCTTAAGCATCCCCTACTTATTTTTATTTTGCTTTGATAGGAACTCCCTCCTCTTGATCGATCCCCCTTGACTTTCTAAAAATAAACCAATCGATTGATAGTCATACCTTTCAAAATTTTTGGAGACAACGATCATTTACCTTTATCGAGAGTATTCTTAAAGAATCATCTTCCTTAAGATGTAATTAACTATGGGGGCTTGCCATTATAGGGAACTTAACAATAGTTTAAAATAAACCCTGGTTTACTTTCCCATGTAAAGTAGGGGAAGAATCTCTAATACTTTTTGAAGACCCATAGTCCTTAGGAGTCTTTATTGAGGTGATTAGGTCCATTGTAGGGTGGTGACTTCTATCTCTTGAGATAGTACACCTTTTCTTAATGTCATACCCGATCATCCTAATAAGAACATCTGCGGATCTATGTGGCATCCCAATAAGGCATATTTTATATATATTTCTATTTTTTCATTTATACTTCTTTTCCCTAAAAAGAAAAGGGGGATAAATGAAGGTGGAGATATATATAAAAATATTTTCACCACAATGTATTCTATTGTGTAACCAGAGGCCATCCCAATGGTTATTCATGTTTTGGAGAGGTGAGTCCCCGAGCTTTCTCCTCAAGCTAACTATCATTAGCTGACCAGATCCAATTATATATCCAAAAGTTAGGGTAAGACCCATAATGGCTCATCTTCCTCTTGACTAGTTCAAGCTTGGGTTCAGTCTTCCTTTATGACCCCCACTTAGTAATCACCCTAGGTTGGATAGTAGTTGTCTAGCCAATGATAGACTATCTCAATGATTAGTTCCGCTTAGGAAGATGTGAGCCCCCGATGCTTTCTTCCTAGATTGACCATCATAAATCAATGGGCACCTTAAGTTTACCTGTTGGCCTTACTGATAGCAACCCACCCGGTGGATAACACTACTCAAGTAGATGTGTGTCCTCATGATTTCTCCCTAAGCCAACCACTGTATACCTACAAGCTTTATATATTTCAGGAATTAGGATAAGTCCCTTAGAGGCACTTTCCCTTTGGGCATTCTATTTGGATTACGTATTCATGACCCCATCTAGACATGACCCAGGTTACTATCAGATTGGATAGTTTCCCTTCCTAGTAACCACCCCATTGGTTTGAAGCTCACATTGGACCATCCCTAGGGAATCTAAGATTGGCCAAAGCTCTCGCAGCTCCTTCTTAGTATGGCCAATCGTAAACTAACAGGGTTCACACTAAACAAGCAAACAAAATGAAATTTCTTGTGGATTAGGATAAGACCCCCAGTGGCATCTCTTCCCAAATGGGCATCCTATATTTTTGGGAAGTATTAGCAAAACTCCCTATAGGAGTCTCCTCAACTATTTCAGTAAAGATAAGACCCTCATAAGCCCTCACTTAGTAGTCACCCTAGGTCAGGTTCAACTTGCTACATCATTAGTGGGTCACCCCGGTGGTTGATTCCACTTTTGATAATGTGAGTCCCTAAGCTTTCTTTCTAATTCAACCATTGCAAACTAATGAGCAACCCATAGGTTGGATAGTCTCTACTATAAGGCCGATAGACTATTCCTTTAAGTCAGCAATTCTAAGGTAAGTCCAGACTTTTATAGCCCTTCCTCAATGTGACTCTCAGACTGACTAGGTCAATTTTCATATGTTCAGAGTTAGGATCATGTCATCGAGGCCCCTTTCCCAAGTGGCTACTTTAAGTTTGATGAAGCCAGTACAGCCTCTCTCCTAGTAGTTGCCCCTTTAGGTTGGGTAGTGTCCATTACGACCTCTCTCATTTGGGTTGATAAATTTAAGGCAGATCTAGGCTCCTGTAGCCCCTCCTTAGTCTGGCCCATCAAAAACCAACACGGTCCACATCCATTCAATAATCAAATATAAATCAAAATCAACATGAATCACCAAAAGTAAAATTCTTCAACATAACCAATCAAACCTTATTAAATCAATTAAGCTAACTAAATCAAATTAATCAAATCAAACTAATTTTAATACAAATATAATCAATTTCTAACAAATCCACATTCATGCCCTTGGCATGATTCAATCCCCAGTGATTCTTCTTTGTGTTCATAGCACAAAGACAAACTTAAAATAATCATTCCTAACAAATTCTCTTTCATGCCCTTAGCATGATTCAATCTTCAGTGAATTCAAGCCCCCCTCCCATTTCATGTTCTTGACATAAAACTTAACTTCAAACAAATTAGACCAAATTCAAGTAATTCTCATTTCATGCCCCTGACATGAAACAAAACAAACCAAATTAAACTAAGGTCTAAATTTTTTTATTCTTCCATTTAGGTATAAACAGTCTTCATTGATGTTCATGACCTTCTTAGATGCTATTGATCATCTTGACCAATACAAATACATGCAGTAGGCCTTATTAGTTGCACCTCACCTATTGGGGGCTCTTTTGTTGACCTCACTTTTAGAGTGAGGATTCATCACTCCTATCCTAGGCCTAAGATTCTTTTAGACATTTAGGTTTCCTTTATGCTAAGACACTTCGGCATGACCCTAGGCCTAAAGCTTACCTCAAGACAAGGGAGATTCACCCATCCTAGGGCTTAAACAAACACTCGTACCCATCAATTCATTTAAACCCAAACTCATATGATTGAAACCAAAACCACCTAAACTCATTTGAATTCAATTGATCTAGTTGAATTTGGTTTCCAATCTAAGCTCTAACCCAAATTAACTTGAATCTTAACCCAAGTTAACCCACTTTAATTCTACAACACCATTCAAACCAATTCAAGCTAACCAAAGTCAATTTAATTCTCTTAGTCATTCTAACTATCCAATGGATCATTTTAAACTATTCCAACACTTGCTACCAAGCCAATTAAATTAATTAGACTTAGGTAACCTAAGTTAGCCCATTTGACCTAAAAGATTACAATGACCCAAAACCCAATTGAACACAAATCAATTGCAATCAAAGCCGCCAATCAACTTCAAACTCATCATTGAATATATTCTCACCATCCATAGCCTCAATTAGTTTAAATTGACTTGACCAAATCATTTAGCCCAAAGTGACCTAAAAGGCCCAAATAGACCAAACTTCAATAAAACTCCCATTGGATCAAACCAAGCTATCCAATCTCTTTATTGATCATTATAAGTCACTATTGAACACCCCACTACAATCAATTAGATTTAACCAAGCCAATTTGACCACTTAACCGAAGTTGACCCAAAGGGTCAAATTGGTCCAAATCATGTTCTAAGCCAAATTAATTGCCACCAATGACTCTCATCAACCAAAAATTAAATATTAAACATGACTCAATCACAAATTGAAGCCAATTGAATCTAACTAAGTCAATTTGGCCTCTTGACCTAAGTTGACCCAATTTTCCCTAAAGGGCCAAATTGAACCAAATCAAATCCTAAATCAAATTGGTTGAAACTAATGCTTCTAATCAATCACCAATTGGATATTGGATATGATCCTACCTTCAATTGGCCCAATTTGACCTAAAGCTTCAAATTGAACCAAATCACACCTTAATCCAAATCAATTCAAACCAACTATTTCAATCAATTATTAATGATCAATTGAACATGAGCCTATATGCTCTAGTAAATTTGACCAATTTGATCAAATTGGTCAACATGATCCATTGACCCAATTTGAACCATATGAATGAAATCCAAATTTAATCCAAATTAAATCAAACTAATTGCACCAACTCATTTCAAATGACCAATTAAACTTAACCAAACTCCTACTTTGACCTAATTTGGTCAAAATGGTCAACTTAGCCTAATTGAACCCATTTGACCTACATGAATCAAATTGAGCCAAACTCAACCAAGCCAAATCTAAACCCAACCAAACTTGAAATAACTCATCATTGGGTCACCATGGGCATGCTCAAGTGGGCCCACCCGTGGTGAACCTGGGTTAGGTTAAACCCATTGAACGAAGCCCTCCAAATGGAACAAAATCTCCATTTAGAAGGGTTCTCCACCTCCCCACTCCTTAGTAACCATCTTTAGCCTTCCTAGGATAAATGACCACTAAGGGTTCAGCCTTTGTCCAAGAGAGGTTCAGCCTTTAGCCAAGAGAGGGTGAGTTCACCCATGGGCAACTATTGGTCCACCTAAGGAGGGGTGTGCACTCCATGGCACCCCACTACACTCTCTTAGTCTCCCACACACATCAACCTTAGCAGTCCCCTTCCATCTCCAGCCACCTACTCCGGCCGGATGACTGCCAAAACATGAGCCAATCTCATCCCTTGGTTCAATTGGAGAGGAGAGTATACTTCTCGCCATCTTTTCAAACTCACCAAATACCTTCTCCAAAGCATTTTGAGCAATCCCTAAGCATTCCCTGAGCTCCCCATGCACCCCATCATCTCCACCCAAACCTGAGATCCCTGTCTATCCAACCTCAACAAAACTCCATGAAATTGAAATTAACTCTTCCCACATGTTCCCCAGGTCTCGACAAACTAAAATAAATTGATTCCTGATTGATTCGACAACCATAAGGCATATCTAGCCCAACTCTAATGACTTCTGCAATGGAGCTTGGTCTACAAACTGATTGGTAGGGAAACAGCTCGAGATCTTCTCAACAAGGCTTTGTCTCTTCAAGGTGAAGCTACCTTTGATGACGAACTATCAGTCTTTAGCTCTAGCAAGGTATAAATCCAGTAACTGTAGATTTTTCCATTAGGTGTTGGTATTTTTTGAAATGAATTATGATTTTATACAATTTCCATAATAAATCAATTTTGCTTATTTCTTTGATCATTTTGGATTCCATTTCACCAACGAGCCGACAAGCTCGATCGAGGGAAATGGTGTCCATCTTCCGTTCGCAGATATGGATCACCAATGATCCGTTCCATGTGATTAAATCAAACAATCATGATAAATCACACTAAAATCTCAATTTAATCTCTTCACAAACCATCCGATTCAAGATTGGATGGCCAAGACAAAACCGTGTCCAGTGCCGCTAAGTTAACCATAGCGTCGGACATTTTAAATAACCAATATCATGGTGCCACGTCGAAACCACTATTGCATCAGCATCCATGCGATATTGATGGTTTAAAATGATTTAATTAGGTTTAAAAATGTATTTAAATAGTCTCAACTTCAAAATATCATAACTAATTATAGAAAAATCCAAAAAATATAAATAAACCTATTTTTGGAAAGCTTAGATAGAGAAGAATTTAATAAAAATAAAATCCCTAATAAATATTTAATGAAAATACTTAATTAAAGTCTAAAATTTAGGCTAATTACTTTAATTAAGGCCAAATTACTTGGCTAATTAATTCCAAATTTGGCATGTTGA
Organism: Cymbidium sinense; assembly: GCA_021442155.1. Taxonomy (NCBI): domain Eukaryota; kingdom Viridiplantae; phylum Streptophyta; class Magnoliopsida; order Asparagales; family Orchidaceae; genus Cymbidium; species Cymbidium sinense. The sequence goes on from CM038225.1 coordinate 31,868,242, forward strand.
TTTTAGGGGATATCCTCTACATCCTATATTTTTTTGAATTATTTGACATGTGAATTGAGAAATTCTAAATTTTCAATCCTAATTGCACTCTTTAAATGATTTGATAATTATTAAAATTAATGAAATGTGAAATTAAGTAATTATTATTAATTAATTAATATAAATAATGGGGATAATATGGGAATTAATTAGGACCCCCTCTCTTAATTGTTTCCAAATGTATTCTCTTAAAGAGTTTAATTGATATGTTTAATAATTAAGGTAAAATTAGGAAAAATTAATAATGAAATGTAAATAAAATCAATTTAAGCAACTCAAGTGCAATCCATTAATCCCTTTATGTGCTTAATAACTTAAAGTTATTAAGGAAATTATAATATTTTTATTGGTGTGGGAAAATCATAAGAGTATTTATCTTAAATCTTTTCCTTCTTTAATTTAATTAATTCATGGCCTAATTGAGATCTCTTTAGGTTCATTACAAATTATATTTTCCAAAGTATATCATTAAAGGCTCATGTTTAGGTGATTAATTAAATCAAAGAATCTTGGGAAGGGTGATAAAATTGATATAATTAATAGATTGAACTTAGTTAATCCATAAAATACATTTAATTTCTTCCCTTAATCCATAAAATACATTTAATTTCCTCCCTTTAACATATTAAATAACCAACATGGGATGGAAGGAATTCAAAGTATTGCTTTCTTCTCTTTAGGTTTCAACAACTTGAGTATTAAAATTAAATATTAAAGAAACTTTGATTAGACTTAAGGGATGTTTATCTAACTTGATTGTCCATAGGTTCTAATAAAATCAAGTATGTTGTGTGGTTATATTCAATTACTTTCATTCAATTATCATAAATCTGCATACAATGTGCTTCATGTATTCATGTTTTAAAGTTAAAGAATATGATTACATTTAAATTGCATGAGTTGGACAAACATTATTATGTGGTGTGGAAATTATTGTTAGTAAATCTCAAACTATTTTGAAAATATATTTAGTTGTAAATTAAATAATTTAAAGTAAATCAATGCTTATTATAAATAATTAATTATGTGAAAATCTTAATTCTAAAGTTCAATCAAGACATATCACACTAAGCCTTAGCACACACATTAGAATACTAAGTCACCGATCTTAGTATTAGGTATGCATGTTGTGTATGTTTTATTTTGTGATGTTATATTTTTTATTGGTGTTAGAATTATTTTTGTGTAGACTGGATGTTAGGTCATTATTACTAATGATGTTTTATGCAGGAGATTGTGCTTGAGTGATCACTGTACTAATAAATGCATATAAAATTCTTTTGATTGTAGGTGCTGCTTATGTCCCTAAGCATAATCCAATTAAAGCAAGTGGGCTTGGTTACCCAAGTGCAGGGTACTAAGCCCAAATATATGAAATATAACTACTTGGTTTGTATGTTTGTTTAGCTAATATCTATTTTATAGGTGTAGTAAGATTTTATTTTTCATAGAGATGTAATTTTTGTAATAGGATTACGATTAGTGTAATAGGATTTAGGAAGAGTAATGGCTATGAGGCAAAGACTTGGGAGGCCCTGTGAAGCTTTGAGCAAACTAATCCAAAAGAGAAAAGAAGAATAAGGATTGAAGTCCCCCATAACATTTATTTCATTTATAAGATTTAATTATAATATGAGTTGTATAAGGGTAGAACTCAGCAACCCAACTCTTTTTTTCTTTTCGGGGTATATGATAGTACCCCGCTGCATTGACCTTTTATTATTTTACAAATTTAAAATATTTTATTATTATGTTTAGATTGTGTAATAGAAATGACATGCTTTTCATAGGCTTCATAAAGTGTGTATGTTTAATGTGTGACCTAGATGCGATAAACACTTTAGGATAAAATTAAATTTTTTATCCTCACTAAATAACTCATAACTAAATTCTAATGCAACTAATAACCTCACACTAAAGACAAGGTATATAAACAAGATAATAAATGATTTAGAAACCATTAACTAGATGGTTGTATGCTATAACAATATGCATGTCATATTATATTCTTGAATATATAAGATCTCCACTCTTGCACGATAAGGGACATGTTTAGCCTTTGAGCAATCCCTTATAGTGGAGAACACCTCTTCTAGCTGATTTAGCCCATAACTGAACTTCATCATGCATGTAGGCATAATTCTCTTAGGCATTAATCAAAAATAATGTGTTAAAATGATCCAAAACTTTTAAAATTTTTACATTAGTCTAAGTCATGTCTGCATACCAAATATAATCTAGTCTCTTCTAGAGTGAGTTTAGGATTTTAGATTCCTTCCTAATTAAATAATAGCCTAACTATCTTGAATCCACATAAGACCGGCCTATATAATTTTAAAGCGTATGAGGTGTTAGTTGGTAGCCACTCCAGGCAGTTGTAAGTCCAGAAAAGTCGTGATGTGTTCACTCTCTATTGTGGAGGTGAACCACTATATCCCATTATCCTTGATTAAATTTTAGGCCATGCTTCTAGTCTGTGCTAAATCATTTTAGACTTATGTTTTGAGGTAGCTTGTTTCTATTTTTCTACGAGTATAAGTCCTCATTTCTTAAGTATCTCCACTGTGTTGTTGGGTTATAAGTCCTAGCACTTGTTGCCCTCACTTTTGGAGTGAGCTCTCAACTTCTCCACCTTAAACATAGGACTCCTCTAGACACTGAGAGTTCCTTAGTCTTAAGAATCATCTAATGATTAGGTGAACAATTAACCCAACCATAGAGACTTAGAAGAGTTAACCATAGGAATAGATTATGGCTTAGGGGTATTAGGAGGACTTCCCTACCCTATAGCTTGAACCCAATCCTTGCTCCCTTCTTTCAAACCTAATCTCAAATTCATTCCAAATTCAATTCCAATCCTAAATGGTTCCAAATCAAAATCAATTTCCAAAATCCAAATCATGAATCAATTCCAAATGATTGAAACCCATGATTGAATTCAAATCCAAAATCTTCCTAAGCCTTATAAATCATATCCATAAGCTTAGCCAAACCCTTTAAATCAACCCAAAGCCAAGTGATTTCTTTATAAATTACTTATTCCATCATTTGTAGTAACAACTATAAATGAAATTAGCATCCAAATCTTCCAAGTCAAATGAAAACAAATCAAACTAAATTAATCCCCTACTTAAGCCCTTTTGACCTACATCCTTAAGCTTGGTCAAATTTGCTTTGAAATCACTCCTAATTCACATGATTCTCTCATGGATCATTATATTCTCATTTATATTTACAAATATAAATGAAATATAAATTCAAATGGCCAAAATAGAATTAATATATATTCAAGACTCAAATCCAAACCCGACTTACATCCTTTAATCCAGTTTCTTGGACTTAGCCAAATCATTCTCAAATCAATCCAAACCCTTAGATTTTCTCTTCAAGCAATCACTTCTTCAATCACATGCCCAATTATAAACATAAACTATAATCATCAAACCAAAAACAAACTAACCCAAATCAAACCCATGTTCATCTTTTTGACTTGAAATTATCAAATGAACCAAAACCCATTTGACTCCAAATCACTTACAATTGAATTTATATTTCCATCATAAGTCCATATGTGAGTTCAACCAAACTTGAATCAAGCCTTGATCAAGCCAATTGACACATTTAGGCTCACTTGACCCAAAGTGACCTAAAGCGCCTTTTTGAGCTAAGTCTAATCCAACCCAAATTGGATTGAACTAAACCCATCCAAACCTCACATTGTGATCAACAATTATCCTAGAATGATCAATCACTCAAATTGGGTCAAACCAAGTCAAACCTAACATTTGACCAAGCCAACACTTACCCCAAATGAAACCCAAACTAGCCAAAATCCACCATATGCCAAATTGATTGAAACCATTGATCTAAACTAATTCATAATCAGAGATTGAACATGACCAAGTCATCAATTGAGCCAAACCAAGCCTAATTGGCCACTTGACCAAAGTTGACGCAAATTGACCTAAAAAGCCAAAAATGGGTCAAATCTTGATCTAAGCCAAATTGATTGCAACCAATGGGTCAAATTCATTTAAATTGATTATTGAACTTGACCAAAGCTTCAATTGACCAATTAGACCCAACCTAGCCTAATTAACCATGAACCCAACTTGACCTAAAAGGTCAAATCAACTTGAAATCAAACCAAATAAAAATTGATTGAAACCAAAGCTTGCAATACATTTCAAATGATCAACCAAGCCTAAACCAACCCATGACCTAACCCAATTGGGTCAAATGGGTCAAATTGATCAACTTGAGCCATTTGACCTAAGTGAACCTAAATGAACCAAAACTAAATCTATACCAAATTAAACAAAACCAATGATGCCCATAGGCTCCAAATTATCATTTGAACTTGACCTAACTCATGGTTTGACCCAATTTGATTAATTGGTCAACCTAACTCAATTTGATCCAACTTGACCTAAATGGGTCAAATTGAACCAATTCAAATCAAATGAACTCCAAATCACTTAAAATTTGGGCCAATCCATTTTTGAATCATTTCAAATTTGCCCAAATAAAACTCATAGCCAAATGACCATTTTGCCCTTAGATCAAAGGGTATCCTATGACCAAATTCACTTGGAATTTGGCCATTTTTTCTCAAGGCCACTTAGCATCCTCCTATTGGTCCACATGGGCACCAAGAAAGGTGGTCAACATGACTTAATGAGCTTAGGTCAGCCATGACCCAAGGAAAGGCCAAATTGACCTCTCCAATGGCATTTGAACACTTGGAACTCCAAATGCACTCACCTAGCATGGGACATCCACTCTCCTTCACTCCACTACCCAGAATGACCCATGTGGAGTGTTTTGAAATTCAAACCATGCCTCCAATCCAAGCCATTTATCAAAATGAAAAAAAACAGACCCTCACGGTCTGATCCAAGTAGAGGGAGATATTTTTCTCATTCTTACTCAAATGAGAAGAAATTATTTCCTTAGACCTAAAGAGGTTGAATCAAGTTTCCCATGCTTTTCCAAGCCATTCTTGAGCTCTCCCATTTCCCAATCTCGGCTTTACTCGAAGCCAAAATGGGGGATGTGAGCTCAAATTGTAATTCACTCAATTGTCAACAAAAATTAAATTAACCTTACATACACCATCCTTGGACCTCGTCGAGCTCAATCAAATCATTTTCCAAGTCTCCAAGCCATGGAAGTACCATTTTGATCAAAGATGATCACCATTGAAGGGGAGCTTGGTCAATCAAACAAACTACTTCAAACCAAAGCCAGATTCCTTCAATAGGGCTTCATCTCTACAAGACAAAGCTACCTCCTCTGTTGGAAGCATCGGTGATAGCCTCCGGTGAGGTAATTGCTTGAAACTATAGCCAAAGAAAATTCAGTTGGTCCTTTTGAAGGAAGTTATCACCCCATAAAATCTTGACCATTGGATGTGCATCCCCCCTCCTTCCGAAGGTGCGAGATCATTTTGATCCCAATCCGAGCTCGGGTGAGCTCGAATTGAATGAGGAGAGATGAACGATATTCGTCTCTCATCGCTCATGAAGGAGAAGGATCATACACCGTATGTTCCACATGATTGGAATGGTTATGATCAGATTACACTAGATCCCCTCTGATTCATTCCTAAACCACGGGATTGATCTCGACCGTCCGATCTTAAATTAGACAGCCTGTAGAGAAAGTGCGTTGCCGCCAGCTGACTCAGTTGATGGATGTTACAGCTTAAATAACTTATCCCATCGTGCCACGTGGAAAGCGCACGGCATCAGCCACCATGTGGCCCATCTAGATTAGGGGTTTAATTAAGCTTAATTAATCTTATTTTAATGTTAAAATTGCCAAAATTCATAACTAGTTGCATAAAAATCCAAAAATATAAATAAACACTTATTTTAAAGATAATTCAGAGGAGAATAATATAAATTAAAATCAATTAAATTTGAATAGTAATTTTCACTCAATTTAAGTTTTATTAAAAATATAATTAAGCTAATTACTACCTAATTACTCTAGTAATTAATTCTAAGATTTTTGAGATTGATTAGTGGGATGACCTCTACCTCCCATGATTTTCTTAGAATTTATTGCTTCATTAATTAGAGGAATTGCTTATTTTATCCTTAATCCCTTTCTTAATTAATTAAATGATTAATTAACATGTTAAATAGTGATAAATTTATTAATTAAAAGTATTAATCATCATGAAATAATGAATTGACATAGGGAATGAGATTAGGACCTCATTTCCAATCTTTCCCCTAAGTTTATTTCTTTTGGATAAACACTTAATCAATTTGCAATTAATTAATGACTTAATCACTTCATTAAATAGTTTAGTTAATTAAATTCAAAACCAAATCATTCTAGAACTTAATCATTCAATTCTTGGGTAGATTTTTAGGTGTTCAATAACCTAAGAGATTTCCAAGGGTAATTATAATCAAACTACTGTGTAGGATGATTATGAAAGTACTTAATTAAACCCTTTAGCCTAATTAATCAATAATGAGCCAATTGCATTAGACCCCTTCATTTCTTAGGTGCATTATTGATTTAATTTTCATGTGATTACATATCATATGTTGGCTCATAATTTCTTAGATAATTATGTTAAAGTGGTATAAGTAAAGGGGAAATTAATGGATTTAATTCATACCTTAACCTAAACAAAACATAAAATTAACTTAATTGTTCTAAAGTTAAACTAAACTAATTCACACATGAGGGAAATGGGTTAGGACTAGAAAACTCTTCTCATATTTTCTAAGTCAAATCAAATTTAAAGATAAAAAAATCTCCTTATGGAATTTTGATTCATTTTATATGATTGTCCTAAGGAATTAATTTGGGTGAATGAAGTCATGTTTTTACATCCCTTTATTTCTTTCCAATCATGTTAAATATTGCTTGCCATATGAAATCATGCATTCATCTCTTCTAAAAATTAATCAAATAAAATGTTTCCTTTTATGTCAAATTACATGTGCTGGCTAAAATTAAGAATATGAGTGGCTATTATCACTATTAAACCAAAAATTATTTTTAAAGCCTATAAATCAAAGACTATGCATGAAGTGATGCTACTTAAAAATATTTATAAGCTTGCATGTGATTATAGCATTATGGTGAAATATTTTCATCTTCGTCAATCTTCAAAAAAATAAATGAAGACAAAAATACACGCCTTGTTGGACACCATGTAAACCTGCAGATGTTTTTATTAAGGTGATTAGGCACGACATTGAGGAATGATGTACTATCTCATGAGGCAGTCATCCTACAATGGACTTAATCACCTATTAAGGACTCCTAATGATAATGGGTCTTCAGATGTACCAGAGATTCTTCCCCTACTTTATTTAGAAAAGTAAAGCAAGGTTTATTTTATACTGGGTTTGTTAAGTTCCCTATGGAGGCAAGTCCCCATAGTTAATTACATCTTAAGGAATGAGATTCCTTAAGAATACTCTCAATTAAGGTAAACGATCATTTTCTCCAAAAATTTTGAAGGTAGGACTATCAATAAATTGGTTATTTTTATAAGATCAAGTGGGATTGATCAAAATGAGGGAGTTATTATCGAAACCAAAGGGAGGTGAGTAAGAGATGCTTATGATACTAGGAACCCTAGTAAACATCCCAAACTACCTATAGTTGGGCTTTATATTTTTGAAATTTGAAGTGAATTAATTATTTGAGTTGAATTTTTATTAGAAATTTAGGGCTTACAATTCCACAACATAAGATCATGGAAATGCTTAAGAGGTGAGGATTTATGCTTGTAGCCCACAAAGGGAAATAGCCACCTCAAAACCTAAATCTAGGGAGATTTGAAGAGGGCCAAGGAATAACCTAAATGTAAGGCAAAAAATGCATATATGGTTTACCTCCACAACAGAGAATAAACCACACTTGGACTTACAACCTACCAACTAACTCCTCCTATGATTTTAAATACATGTGCAAGATAGCTAAGCTATTATTTACTTAGAAAGAGACTATGTCCTTTAACACACTCCCTAATAGACTAGATCATGTAAGACATGAATAATGACTTAAATCAAATGCAAATTTTGTTAAATTTTTATTTTTATTATTTTTGCACAATTTATTTGACATAGGCTATGGATTTCATATGCCTAATGCATGAGAAATTGGTTATGGGCCAAAATCAGCAAGAAGGAGGTGTGTTTGCATCATGGCTCTCCAAGATCAAGCCAAGTTCTCTGGCAAAGGTGGAAGACCTCCATAAGAAAGAGTGAAGCAAGATGCTTTTTATGCATGATGTGAAAACATATAATATTCAGCTAAGGTGTTGCTAAATTTTTTATTTCTTGATTTATGTCCTTAGCTTTAGGTGAGGTTATGAGTTGTTAATTTTTAATTTTTGAGTTGATTAATTGGATAGAAAATATATTTTTCCCTAAAAGCCTAATCGCATCCAGGCCATTCATCAAAGCAAAAAGAAACTAGGAAAATCATGCCATCTTAATGCATAAGCTAAACAAACATCAAACAATTTTATAAAGTTTGCGCAAATGAATAAAAGGCCGATGTGGTAGGGCTCCACTGCACAAACCCGAAAAGAAATGTGTAGCTGAGCTCTACCATTATATAACCCAAATTACAAATGAATAATTACAGTTTAAAAAGAATTCATGTTATGGGGGTCTTCATTCTTCATTTCTTCTTTTCTTATCTTCTTCATTTCTTTCTTTCTCGCTTTCTTCTTTCTTCTTTCTTTCCTTCTTTTGGATGGTTGGGATGTGGTTGCTCCAATGCTTCACATGGTGCATAAGATATGGTCTTATGACCAATGTTCATTATAATCCCCCATAACATTCATTCCAAATATTAATTACAAAATTACATGAAAAAGGGAAACTAAATATAACAAAACCTATAAAATAGAGATTAGCCAAACATACCACACAATCCCAAGCATGTTATTGACCTTATTTTTAAGATGAGCCCTCAACCCCTCCATCTTAGACATAATACTCCTCTTAGACACTAAGATTTCCTTAGTCTTAAGACACTTATAGTGATTAGGTGAACACTTAACCTAACCCAAGAGACTTAGAAGAGTTAGCCAAAGGAATGGGTCATGCCTTAGGGGTGTTAGGAAAATTTGCCTACCCTATAGCTTGAACCAAATCCTCACTTCCTTCTTTCTAGTCAAACTCCAAATTAAAATCAACCTCAAACTCAAATCAACTTCAATTCCAAACCAAACCTTAAATCAATTCCAATGGATTTTCTCAAATCATGAATCAATTCTAAATAATTGAAACCCATGATTGAATTTCAAACCTAAAATCTTTCCTAAGTCACTTTGATTCCATCTTATGGACTTAACTCAAATAAAATCTAAATCAATTCAAATTCAACAAATTTTTTCATAACCCATTTATATTCTCATTTATATTCACAAATATAAATAAAATATAAATTCAAATAACCAAAACTAAATACAAAATTCAAACCCAAATTCAACCAAAATTCAATTTAAGTTTTTCAAGTCAAATTCTTGAACTTACCCAAATCAACTTCAAATCAATCCAAACCCTTGATTTTTCTTCACGATTCAATCAATCCTTCAAGCATGAATCCAAATATAAATACAAACATCAATCATCAAATCAAAACTAAATCCAAAATTTAAACTAAAATTTAACCAAAATTCAACCTAAACTTTTCAAGTCAAATTCTTGAACTTAGCCAAATCAACTTCAAATCTAGCCAAACCCTAGATTTTTCTTCATGATTCAATCAATCCTTCAATAATGAATCCAAATATAAACATAAACTTCAATTATCAAATCAAAACTAAATCCAAAACTCAAATCCAAATTCAATCAAAATTCAACATAAGCTTTTCAAGTCAAATTCTTGAGCTTAGCTAAATCAACTTCAAATCAAGCCAAACCCTTGATTTTTCTTCATGATTCAATCAATCCTTCAATCATGAATCCAAATATAAACACAAACTTCAATCATCAAATCAAAACCAACTTCAAAATTCAAACCCAAATTCAACCAAAATTCAACCTAAGCTTTTCAAGTCAAATTTTTGAACATAGTCAAATAAACTTCAAATCAAACAAAACCCTTGATTTTTCTTCATAATTCAATCAATCCTTCAATCATGAATCCAAATATAAACACAAACTTTAATCATCATATCAAAACTAAATCCAAAACTCAAATACAAATTCAACCAAAATTCAACCTAAGCTTTTCAAGTCAAATTCTTGAATATAGCCAAATGAACTTTAAATCAAGCCAAACCCTTGATTTTTCTTCATGATTCAATCAATCCTTCAATCATGAATCCAAATATAAACATAAACTTCAATCATCAAAACAAAACTAAATTCAATAATCATCCCCAAGTCAAACTCATGTTCACCCTTTGAGCTTGAATTTGCCAAATGAATCAAAACCCATATGACTTCAAATTACTTGCAAATGGATTCATATTTCAATCATAAGTCCATATGTGAGTCCAATCAAACTTGATTCATGCCTTGATCAAGTCAATTGACCCACTTAGGCTCACTTGACCCAAAGTGACCGAAAGTATCCCTTTTGAGCCAAATTTTAATCCTACTAAATTGGATTGAACTAAGCCCACCTAAGCCTCACATTATGAGCAACAATCATCATGAGATGATTAATCACTCAAATTGGGTCAAACCAAGTCAAACCTAAGGGTTGACCAAGTTAACACTTAGCCAAAATGAAACCTAAATTAGCCAAAATCTACCATTGGCCAAATTGATTAAAAAAATTGATCAAAACCATTTCATAACCAATGTTTGAACTTGACCAAAGCCTTAATTGGCCAACTAGACCCAACCTAGCCCAATTGAACATAAACCAAACTTGAGCTAAAAGGTCAAATTGAGCCAAAATCAAACCAAACCAAAATTGATTGAAACCAAAGCTTGCAAAATATTTCAAATGACTAACCAAACATAAACCAACCCATGACCTAGCCCAATTAGGTCAAATTGGACAACTTGACCCATTTGACCTGAATGAAATTAAATGAACCAAAACCAAATATAAACCAAATTGAATCAAACCAATGAGGCCAACACATTTTAAATAGTCATATGAACTTGACCCAACCCTTAGTTTGACCCAATTTGACCAATTGGTCAACTTGACCCAAGTTGACCCATTTCACCTAAATGGGTCAACATGAACCAAATGACATCAAATCAACTCCAAATTCTTTGAAATTTGGACCAACCCAATTTCAAACTATTTTAAATCTACCCAAAGTGAAATCCATGCCAAATGATCATTTTACCCCTAGGTCAAGGGGTAACTATGACAATTCCACTTGGAATTTGGTCATATCCTTTTCATGGCCACTTGGCACCCTCTTAGTGGACCAAGTGGACACTAGTGAGCATGGTGCACATGACCCAATGGGTTTGGGTTAGCCAAGCCCAACCCAATGGCCAAACTGACCACCCACTTGAAAATGAGCACATGGATCACCTCCATACTCTCATTCTCCACATGTGCAACTTCTCCACTACCTCCCTTAACAAAACCAAATCATGTGCCATCTAAAACAACCTAACAAACTCATCCAATCTCACCAATTAATTCAAAATGTCAAAGAGAAGCTCGTCATCAATCCTTCTAGGGGATATACTCCACCTAATTTCACTTGAAACCTCATTGCTTTGCATTCGATTGAGTGATAGGAAGTGAGCAAGCATTCCCAACCTTCTCCAAGCATCCTTAAGGTCTTTGCATTTCTCCATTTCTTGGTTTATCAAAGTCAAGGGAGGTAGTAAGAATTCCCAACTTACTCAATACCTAATTTCAATCCAATTCCTCTTGCAAGCACCCTCAGAGGATCCCATCAAACTCATCCAAAGCTTCTTCCAAGCTTCCAAGTCAAGGGAGGTGGGAGCTAGACCAAAGCCGCAAGCCTAGGAGGAGCACTTTGGCCAATTGAGAAATCCACTTCATCTCAAAGCTTGAAACCTTCAACAGGGCTTTTCTCCACTAGACGAAGCTACCTCGATAATTAGGAGCATCGGTGATAGCCTTCAGAGAGGTATTCCTTCAAATCGAGCCTAGAGTAAAAATTCTTTGGTCCTTTGTGAAGAGAAGTTTCATCTCATTATAAATTGGTCGTTGGATCTCCTTGTGCTTGCTCCTAGATGGTGTGTGATCGATCCTAGTTCAATTTGAACTCAATCAAGCTCAGATCAAACCCTAAGGGACAGACGGTTGTTGTCTCCCATAGGCAAGCTCAAGGATGGATCATGGACCATCCATCCGCGCATTTTGGATGGACGGTCTTGATTAATCTGCATAGGATCCTTCAATTTATCCCTTAAGAACCACATGCTTAATACTAACCATCTGATATTTGATTGGATGGTCAAGGAGAAAGCGCATAGTGCTGCCAGGTGACTTGACATCGGATGTGACTACTTAAATAGCGAATCCCATCACACCATGTAGAAAGTGTGCACCGTGTCAGTGGTCCATGTGGTGCGAGATTAGCTATATAATTAGGCTATTTAATTGAGTTTTAATCACATAATCTTTAAAATTACATAACTAAATATACAAAAATCAAGAAAATATAAACTCAAATGCATTGTGAAGATATTTCAAAGGGGAATAATCTAAAATTAAGTTTGATGGATTTTGAATAGTGAATTTTATGAAATTTAGGTTTTATTGGGAATGTAATTATATTAATTAACCCTAATTATTCCATTGATTAATCAAACTTCTCAAGTGTATTTAGTGGGATGGCCTCCTAATTTTCTTGGGATTTATTAATGGTTTAGTTAGGGGAATTTATTGATTCACTTCTAATCACTCCCTTAATCAATTAAATGATTAATTAACCTATTAAATAGTGATAAATTATTAATTAAGTTTGCAATTACCTTAGAAGTGAATGGACTTGGGGGAATGAGATTAGAGCCCTCTCCTAAATCTTTTCTCTAAGTTTATTTCAATTGGATAAAAATCTAATTAAGGTGCAAATTAATTAAGTAATTAATCACATAATTAAATGCCTTAATTAATCAAAATTTTAAAACCAAATCAATCTGAACTTAATCAACTCCTTTCTTGGGTAGATACTTAGGTGTTCAATAACCTAAGTAACTTAAGGAAATCATATATAACCCATGTGTGTGAGAAGATGAAAGTACTTAAATTAAACTCTTTAACTTAATTAATCATTAATTGTGAGCCAAATGTATAGGCCCCTTTCTTTCTTAGGTGCATTGCTGATTTAAATTTCTTATGGTTTTATGTCATACATTGGATCATAATTATTTGGTTAAATATGTTAAAGTGGTGTAGGTAAGGGGTAATTAATGAACTTAATGTACACCTTAACCTAGAAAAACATAAAATTAATCTAATGATTCTAAAATTTAAACTAAAATAACATACACATGTGGGAGATGGGTTAGGACCATCAAACCTCCTTACATTCCTTAAACTCAAATCAAACTCAAAACAAAATTTTCTTAAACTAACTTTGATTCATTTTAAATAATCTTATTCCATAGGATTGTCTTTAGGAATTAATTAGACTGAGTGAAGTTACATGATTACATCACTTTGTTTCTTTCTTTGCATGCTAAATGTATATGTCATATGAAAATCATGCATTCATATCTTTTAAAAAATAAATTAAAAATGAAATGTTTCATTTATGTCAAATTACATGCTTTGGCTAAAGTAAGAATATGAATGGCTATTATCACTACTAAACCCAAAACTATTTTCAAAACTTATAAATCAAATAATACAAATGAAAAGTATGTTATCCATAAGTACTTATGAGCTTGCATGTGAATAGTATAAAATGTGTTATGTGATTTCCTTCTCTATTCCTTAACATAGGTTTGTATAGGATTTGCAAAGTGTATAGTCCATTTGAAAAGGACATAACCATTGCTTAAATCCATTCCTATACACTCTTATATCCTGACTTAAGAAGGAACTCCACATCACACATGTAAACTAAACAATCAAATCAAAATAAACAAACCTAAACTTTTTGCATGATTCTCTTTCTATGCATCTCTTTTTGTACATGCACATGTATTTAAGAAAAGTGATATATTAGTCTAGACGCCCCAAGGTTATGAGACTTTAAGTAGCCCCAAGTAAGTCCTATACCTTACACCCCTGGTGTAAATAATGGCACCGTACTCACTTATATCTTTCATACTTGTAAATGTGCATATGAAAATTGATAAGAGAATCTCTACTTAACTAAATCATGCATCATGAAGCATCCAAATTTTCTTAAATAATATCTCTTAGAATCCATCATGAAGGTGTGCTAAATACTTGCATTGCATGAATAGATATGCTTAGGATTCATTCATGTGCATGTTACACATGTTGGAAAAAAATAAGTGTTGTGTGTTTTGTGATAGTAATTCACTTTACTTAATCTTAAAATGCCTTTATCTTTGAATAGGTTTGTTTAGGAAAATATAAATTTGGATTAATTAAAACACATAATAAAATATTCACTAAACAAAAATCAATAATGAATCTACCTTAGAAGTTACTTATGTAGGGATGAAAGAGAAGATCTCATCTCTTTCCCTCTCTTTACAACATTTAGTGATTAAGTGTAGGCTCATTCAAACCAAATAAAATCATTAAATAAAACTTAACTAAATCAACTAAACCACTTAAATGAAACCACCCTTTAAGTTGAACATTTTCATACTTAGAAAACCTCAACCTTAAAGCCTAGCTAAGCATACCACACAAACCTTATAAGGCGCACACATTAGACTAAGTCACCACTTCTAGCTTTAGGTTAGGGCGGTGCATGGTTTGATGTTTGTTCTTATTTTATGATGTAATGTTTTAGTCTGGATGTTAAGGTGTATATGCATAGACTGAATGGTAGGATGATCTTAGTCTAACCATTATCTTATGGAAGGGATTGTGCTTAAGGGGCGCTATAATAAAAATATAAATATTTTTTCTATGCAGGTTGAGCATAATCTAAAATAGGCCAGGTGGACTTGGTTACCCATGTGTGGGGTGCTAAGTCCAATTTATACATATAAATGCTTGGGATTGTGCAGTTTGTTTAGCTAATCTCTATTTTACAGGTTTTAGTTAGATTTACTTTCCCTTTTCATGTAATTTTGTAATTAAGATTTGGAATGAATATTATGGGGGATTGGGATGAACATTGGTTATAGGACTATGTCTTATGTACCATGTGAAGCCTTTAGAGCAACCACATTCTAGCTAATCAAAAGAAGAAAAGAAGAAAAAAAAGAAAGAAGAAAGAAGAAATGAAGAATGAAGAATGAAGACCCCCAAAACATGAATTCCTTCTTGATTGTAATTAATTCATTTGTAATCCGAGTTGTATAAGAGTAGAGCTTAGCTACCCAATTTGTTTTGGGTATGTGCAGTGGAGCTTGACCAATGGCCTCTTATTCTTTTGCGTTAGCTTTATAAATTGATTGATGTTTTTTTAGCTTGTGCATTAAGATGACATGTTTTGCTAGTTTCTTCCTTACTTTGATGTATGGCCTGGATGATAATTAGGCTCTTAGAAAAAAATAAATTTTCTATCTAATTAATCAACTCAAAACTAAAAATAAATAACTCATAACATCACTTAAAGCCTAAGTTATAAATCAAAATAAAAGAATTAGTAACCCCTTAGCTAGGATGTTGTATTTTCTTTCTCACATCATGCATAAAAATTATATTATTTCACTCTTGATTTGGAGTGCTTCCACCTTTGCTAGAGAATTTGGCTTGACCTTTGAGAGCCATGGTGGAAACAGACCTCCTTTCTTTCTAATTTTGGTCCATAATTCAATTTCTCATGCATTAGGCATATAAATCCTATAAGCCTGTGTCAAATGAATTGTCCAAAAATGAAAATAAAATATAAACAAAATTTGTATTAGATTTAAGTCATTAAATCATGCCCTATATGATCTAGTCTCTTAGGGAGTGTGTTTAAGGACTTAACTTCTTTCTAAATAAACAATAGTTTAGCTATCTTGCAAAAGCATATGACTTGCCTACATGTATTTAAAATCGTAGGAGGAGTTAGTTGGTAGCCACCCCAGTTGTAAGTCCAAATAGTCGGATGGTTTATCCTCTCTTGTGGAGGTAAAGTAAATACCCATTTTCACTTTAGATTTAGGTCATGCTTCAATCCTCACCAAAGCTCCCTAGATTTAGGTTCAGAGGTTGCTACTTCTATTTGTGGGCTATGAGCATAAATCCTTACCTCTTAGGCATTTCCATGATCTTGTATTAAGGAAATTATAAGCCCTAGATTTCTAAATAAAAATTCAATTCAAATAAATAATTCCCCTCATTTTCAAAAATATAAAGCCCAACCATAAGATAGTCCGAGATGCTTACTAGGCTTCCTAGTATCATAAGCATCTCCTACTTATCTTCTTATGGCTTCAATAATAACTCCCTCCTTTTGATCAATCCCACTTAATCTTCTAAAATAAACTAATTGATTGATAGTCTTATCTTTGAAATCTTTGGAGACAATGATTATTTACCTTAATCTAGGGTATTCTTAAGGAATCTCATTCCGTAAGATGTAATTAACTATGGGGGCTTACCTCCATAGGAAACTTAATGAACCTAGCTTAAAATAAACCCTGCTTTAATTTTCCATGTAAAGTAGGGGAAGAATCTCTGGTACATATGAAGACCCATAGTCCTTAGGAGTCCTTACTGAGGTGATTAGGTTCATTGTAGGGTGGTGATTTCTATCTTTTGAGATAGTACACATTTCCTCAATATCGTACAGGATCACCCTAATAAGAACATCTACAGATCTACATGGTGTCCCAACAAGTGGCATATATTATATATTTTTGTCTTCATTTATTCTTTCTAGAGATAGAATGAAGAAAGAAATATATTTTAGATTTTTCTTACCACAGATATTTCTTTCCACAGATTTTTCTAACAACTCTGCTGGGAAGGTTCCTCTCTCCATCTTTAGTAAATGATCATTGTCTCAAAGTATCGATAGTGGGTTTGTACTTTATATGAATCCAAGACTATCTTTCTTTTTCATTGGCACTTAGTTTATTTCACCCTTAAGCTAAGCTAGCTAACATCCTTTAGGTTTTAGGACTTCATTCTATGAAGGTCTTAAAACCCATGTTCCCCAATAGGTGAAAATAAAAATTTAATAAAAATAAAAACTAAAGACATCCTTCTTACCATTTCTATGGTAAGGGAAGGTTCATTCCAAAAATAAAGTAAAAATAAATCCTTTATAAAAACATCAATTTCCAAAAAATAATTTTTCAGTTGCGCATAATAAAATATTTTCACACAAATTTTCCTAAATCACCCTCATACAACAATCTTCATGATTATTATATGTTGGATCATTCCAAAATTAAAATCAACAATCATATCTTCCAAAAAATACAAATGAACTTCTTCACTCAATTCATTTTGATGAAGATTTCATTTTCAAAAATAAAATTCATAATCATCCTTTTTCAAAAAGCACAAGTGAACTTCCTCATTCAATTTATTGAATGAGAATTTCACTTTTCAAAATAAATTCCAACAATCATATTTTCCAAAAATACAAATGAACTTCTTCACTCAATTCATTTTGATGAAGATTTCATTTTCAAATATAAAATCCATAATCATCCTTTTTCAAAAAGCACAAGTGGACTTCCTCATTCAATTTATTGAATGAGAATTTCACTTTTCAAAAATAAATTTTAACAATCATATTTTTCAAAAGCACAAATGAACTCCTTCATCAATTCATTTTGATGAAGACTTCATTTTCAAAAATAAAATCCTAAAATCATATTTTTCAAAAGCACTAAATGAACATCTTCATTCAACTTGTTAAATGAAGATTTCATTTTTAACAAAAACAAAATCAACAACCATATTTTTTAAAAGCACAAATGAACATCCTCTTTCAATTTATTAAATGATGATTTCATTTTCAAAATAAAATCAATAACCATCTTTTCAAAAATGAAACACATTTTGATTTTTCATTTAGCATATCCAAATTTGTTAAGTGAGGATCCACTTATCAAAATAAAAAATTCAAACAACATTTGGATCTTTCATTTAGCATACTCAAATTTGCTAAGTGAAGATTCACTTTTTAAAATCAAAATCACAAAAATTCAAACAACATTTGGATCTTTCATTTAGCATACCCAAATTTTCTAAGTGAGGATCCACTTTTCAAAATCAAAAATTCAAACAACACTTGGATCTTTCATTTAGCATACCCAAATTTGCTAAGTGAAGATCCACTTTTCAAAATCAAAATCAAAATAATAAAAAACAAAAATATGAAACACATTTGGATTCCTATTTAGCATACCTAAATTTGCTAAGTAAAATCCTATTTTAAAAACCAAAAGAAGAAAATCAATTACATTTGGATTTCCTTAGCATACCTAAATTTGCTAAGAATCCTCATTTCAAAATCATCAAAACAAGAAACACATTTGGATTTCATTTAGCATACTCAAAATTGCTAAGTGAAGGTCCACTTTTCAAAATAAAAAAAAAATTCAAAGAACATTTGGATCTTTTAGCATACCCAAATTTGCTAATTGAGGATCCACTTTTCAAAATCAAAAATAAAACACATTTGATTTCATTTAGCATACTCAAATTTGCTAAATGAAGATCCATTTTTCAAAATCAAAAAAATCATAAACAAGAAACATATTTGGATCTTTTATTTAGTAACTAAATTTGCTAAGTGGAGGTCCACTTTTCAAATCAAAAAAATCACAAACATGTAACATATTTGGATCTTTCATTTAGCATACCCAAATTTTCTAAGTGAAGATCCACTTTTAAAATAAAAAAAATAATAAACATGAAATATATTTGGATCTTACTAAGTGTTCATTTCATTAATCCAGAATTTCTCTTTGCCGTGGGTGGGCTGTTCGGTCATCCTCTCTAAGTGGATCAGGAAACTACTTCTAACACCAAGCCATCTATTGCTTGGATACTAGTTGAGTTGGATATATCTAAAATATATCCAAAAGAAATTTGGCTTGGATCAGAGAAATATGGATATTTGCAAAAAGTGAATTTGAGAATTTCCCTATTTTTTATTCTCATTGCAAAATTAATGGTCATGGAGTTTCAGATTGCTTTGTGGTTCATCCTCACCTTAAAAAAAAATAATTTTACGCATCCTAATTTAGATCCCTCTCTTAAGGTTCCCTTGGTTAAACCACAGAAAGTTTTTTTTTATAACGCACTGAATTTGAGGGTCAATACCTTGATCCTCCCTTTCTTCAATCTGACATTGTTGCGGCTCTGCCTATTCAGCAGGATGTCATCCTTGCTAACAAGGTTGTTGTCCTTCTAATGAGACTATCCACTTGAACCATAATAATATTGGCAATAATATAAATAATAATATATTTTTGAAACTTATGGATGATGATTCTCTATCAAATGATTGCATTTCTACTTCTTTGCCACCTTTAATTAAAGAAAATGTGATCCTTCATGAGGGCTTGATTGGTGAGAAAAATTTGGAAAAAGTTTCTAATCCTGTTGTAGGTAATTATGCTTTAAACAATTCTAATCCTTATCGTGCATCTTTATCTAATGGTTGAACTAATTTCTAATCTAATTTTACAACATAACAATGATTTGAAGAAGGTAAAGTGGCCTATAATGATGTTATATATGCCTCCCTTTTCCAAGCATATCTCTGATCAATCCTTATCAAATGGTGATTTTGTGGATATGACCAATAAATTTCAGATATTTTTTATAAAGAAAAATAAAACTTCTAAACCTAAAGTTCCTAACTTTGCTGCCAGAATTACTAGATCTAGCTTTTCTGCCAAAAAATAAATGGTTTCTTTTTTCATCTAGAATGTGAGAGGGATTGGTACCCTCTCTATTAGAAATAAAATCAAGATTTTAGTTCGTTCTCATAATATTTCCTTTTTGGCTATTTTGGAACCCTTTATTCTCCCTTCAAACATTGCCTCGGTTACTAGAATGTTGCCTTTGGTAATTTGTTTGCAAATTCAAGCAATAAAATATGGATTTTTTGGAATAGTCCCTTTGTTTTACAAGTTATGCAGGATTTAGCCCATGTTATAAATGTTAAGATTACTTATGATAATTTGTGTTATTTTGGTTCTTTTATCTATGACTCTTGTAATAGGAATGGTAGAAGGCTTCTATGGGAAGATCTTGTTAGTTTTCTTCCTATGTGAATGCTCCTTGGTTTGTGGGTGGTGACTTTAATATTATCTCTTCTTCCTCTAAACGGGTTGGTGGTAATGCTCCTAATTTATTTTCCATGGAAGAGTTCAATAACATGATCCTTGATTGTCATCTTACTGATATTGGCTTTAGTGGGTCTCATTTCACTTGGAATAATCATTGACTGTGGAAAAGATTAGATCAGGTCCTTTTAGCCATCTTTGGATCAACCTTTTTCCTATTACCTCTGTTGAGCATCTCAGTAGAACCCTATCAAACCATTCTCCCTTGCTGATCACTGTAAATGTTAATACTACTAAACCTTCCTCTCCTATCCCATTCCACTTTCAAAATATGTGGCTTATGGATGTTGTTGCTAGTAATTGGGGTGAACATCTCCATCTTGATGATCCTATTTTTGAGATGATGAGATTGTGGTTCAAATTAAAAAGACTTAAATAATGTCTTAATTGGTGGAACAAACACTATTTCAAAAACCTCTTTGTTAATATCAAATAAATAGAGCATGAGATTATAGTTTTAGTAGATGTTGTTGTTAATGATCCTTCTAAAAATTCCTTGTTAACTCAAGCTAAAAATAGGTTAACATGTTACCAAGACATGGAGGACCTATTGGTGACAAAAAGCTTCTATGAAATGAATATTTGATGGTGATAGTAATACTAAATATTTCCATGCCATGGTTAAAAGAAAAAGTTTTAAATCACATTCAAAATATTAAAACTAATGATGGTGTCTAGTGTAATGATAAAAGGGAGCTTATTGATTCTGCTATTTCATTTTTACTGAACTCCTTACCAAAAATGTGAATTATGATGAGATTTCCTTGCCAAAAGTTATTCATAATCTCATTTCTAATGATGAAAACAAGATGCTTACTTCATTACCTTCTAAATTCAAAATTGCTAATATTTTGCAAAATATGAATACATATTCAGTGGCTGGTCCTGATGGATTTACTACCTTATTTTTTTCAAAAATAATAGAGTATCATTAAAGAGGACTTGGTTAAAGTTATTCTTGATTACTTTAAGGGTATTATTCTCCCTAAATATTTTGCTAGCACTTCCATTATTTTAATCCCTAAAAGAGACAATCCTGAACTTTAGAGTGAGTTTAGGCCAATTAGCCTTTATTCTTTTTTTAATAAACTCATCTCTAAGATTTTGGCTAAAAGGTTGAGTATTTTCTTCCTAAAATTATCTCCCCCAACCAAATAGTTTTGTTAATGGAGATCATGGGATGATCCATGATTTTAAATGCCAAAGTTTGCAGTGGTAACCTACTCTTTAAGCTGGAGATTTCCAAAGCTTATGATAACATTGGTTGGGCTTTCCTATATAAAATTTTGGCTTTATTTGGATTTTCAAGTCAATTTATTATTTTAATTAAGAATGATATTGAGAATTGTTGGTTTTCTTTACTTCTTAATGGTGAAATTCATGGTTTCTTCTCTTCTTATCATGGGCTAAGGCAAGGAGATCCTCTTTCTCCTGCCCTGTTCATTATTGATGTGAAACATCTTTCTAGAAGTATTGAGCTAATGTTTAGTAAAATGCCTAACATGTACTAAAATTAGGGGTGGCTTTCCTATTTCTCACCTCATCATGATGATTTCATTATATTTTACAATGGCTCTACTCTCTACATTAAAAAATTATGTACTTTCCTCACTTTGTTTGGTAGGGAAAGTGGTTTCGAAAATTAATCCTGACAAAAGTTATTTTATTTCTAGCTCATCTATTTTCTTATCTAGGCTTAATGCTATTAAAAATATTATGGGTTTTGACAATGAAACCTTGCCTGTCAAGTATCTGGGTACTCCTTTATATAGAGGAACAAAAAGATCTTCTTTATTTGATGAATTCATTCAAAAAATAAATAATAAAGTCTCTTCTTGAGAGTTCCACTTACTTTCCTTTGGTGCTAGACTTATTCTGATCAAAAGTACCCTTTGCTCTTGCCTCTGTATCCAATTATCCATTTGCCTACCTATTATTAAAAAAGACTTCTTAATAATTTTTTTGGTGTTCTAATTCTTCTTCTAGGAAAACTCATTGGGCTAGTTGGCATAACTATTGTGGGCCTTTTAATGAAGGTGGTTTGGGTTGCAAAACTTTAGAAGATTCTATTAATTATTTTTCCTACAAAATATGATGGAATTTAGAAATAACATTGTTACTAGTCTCAATGTATGTTTGCTAAATACTATGGGAAACACCCCCTCACTTGTGCTTTCAAACCTGGGGATCCTTTTGTGAGGAGAAGACTTTGTAACATCAAGTGGAATGCTAAGAATCTAATTTCTTGGGTTGTTAGTTCAGGCTCCTCCTTCTTTTAGCAAGACAATTGGCTGGGGCATGGTTCTATTGATTCCTTGCTCAATACTCATTCCAATATGATGCTTAAGGTTAGTTAATTACTTAGAATAATTAGGAAGTGGCTCAATTAAATTTCCTTGTCCAATGTGGTAGTTGACAAAATCCTTACAATTTGTCCATTACCTAATAAATCTGACTAAATCCTCTATAAAAATTCCTCCTCTTGAGAGTTTGTTTTTAAGGATGATTGGCATTCCTTCAGACTTAAAACTCAAGAGTCCTTAGTTTTACTAAAATCTGGAATATCTCTATCCCTACTTCTTTTTCGGTTTTAACTTGGCACATTTTGGAGCATTACATTCTTATTGATGCTACCCTTCTAAAAAAGGCTTTCACCTCCCCTTTAAATGCCAATGTTACTATCACATTGAAATTGTGGATCATGTTTTCATGAATGGCCCTATTACTGTTAAGGTTTGGAGTTGGTATGATAGTATGTTTTATACTTTCCATTTTAATGGATCATTTTCTAATATGCTACTTCTTGAAACATTTTTCTCTTGTACTTCTAAAGGCCATGTGAAATTATTTTAGCCAGTACTATTCTGTGGCAAATTTGGATGGAGAGAAATGATGCTAAGCATCATAATATACCTATGAACTATCATCATATTATTGCTAGAGCCAAATGTAAAACTATGTCTCTTTTTAAAGATAACCTTCTTACTTCCTTTAGTTTTAAAGGTTACAAGGCTATGGCCTTCAACTTTGGAATTAATCATCCCTCTTGTAAGACTTCTCCAAATTAGAAAACCATATACTGGATTAAGCCTAATTATCATGTCATTAAGGTAACATGGCTTAGTTTCTAATGGTTATTATGGTCAGGTGGGATTTTAAGAGATTATAGTGTATCTACATTTGTTGCCCTTTAGAACCTACGTTATTTGTTTCGAGCTCAAAGGTCTTCACTATGGATCTGTTCTATAGAAAGGATTTAAGATTTGGTTTAAATTTGATGCTCTCTTTCTTCTTTAATTAATAAATTTTGGAGCTCATGGTAAAGTGTATTATTAACTTAACCATACTAGGAGGCTTCTCTATCCTAGATTATTAAATCTCACATATTTATCAAGAAGGAAATTCTGTGACTTTCTTGTTAATTAGCCCTTCCTCAAATCTATTTTCTATTGATGATATTCCTTTACTTTTAAGGAGTCTTGTGAATCTTGATAAAATTGGATTACCTTATGTTAGGAAATTTTAAGCCTCTTCTTCTTGTGGAGCTTTGGCTCTTCCCTAATTTTTTGGATCTAATTATGTCTGTTTTTCTCTTCTACTGGTTTGGGCTTTACTTATTTCTTCTCTTGAACCATAATTTATTTTCTTATCTAGTTTTTTCCCATTTTGTGGATGGGATGGTGCTGTTCTTCCCTTCATTAGTTTTTTTGCTATTTTTGTCTTTTTTTTTACTTTATGTTTTAACTCTCCTATTTAGTAGAGGTGTTTCAGATGGAAGATGCTCTATTTTTGGTCTTCTTTTTTGGATCTTTCTACTATATTTTTTATGCTCTTCATTTTAGGTTTCTGCTATTATGATTACTGAGGGTTTTTCCCCTTTTTGGGTGATTCTGCTGGTTTTTTGAACTCCATGTTGTGCTTGGATGCTTTGTCCCCTTTATGTTTGCTGACTGGTTGGTTCTTAAGGTTGTTCATGGTATTTCTTTCTATTTTTGGTCTTTTCTTTTTCATTTTTGTCTATTTTTTTGGACATCTCTACTATGGCATGGGGTGTGGCCCTCTTGGTTTGCTCATTGAAGGTGCCGCTAACATGGTGTTATGCATTTCACTCTTGCTATTTTGAGGAATTATGTGATATTGAGGGGTCTTTTGTCTTTGTTTACTACTTGGATTGCTGCTATAATGTGGTTATCCTTCATGTTTTTAAGGCTGTTATGGATGACCTTTAGACTGGCTATTTCTATTTTGTTATATCTTTCGACCTTTAGGTGTGGTTCTTGTAATAATGGGGTTATGGTCTTATTTGGTATTCTGTACTGGGAGGCAACTACCTACTTCCTGGATGTTTGTCTTTCATGGTTGTTATTAACCCTATTGGTATTATTATTTGTGAATGGCTCTAACTGTTGGAACATTTCTAACCATACAGAAATTTTACCTTTTCTATTTTTATGTTGGGGTGTTCAGCGGCTTTAACAAGATCTTCATGTCTTTGGATTGGGATTAGTGGCTGTTGTCTATAGATTTCTTTTGGATCCTTTTCAACAATTCTAATATTTTTGATTGGATGACTTCCTCTGCCTTTCATCCTGGTGGTTCTAAGCTTCATGATTGGAATCCTTGGTGATGGCTTGAAGGACTAGCTTGATGGTCGCTTTGATTAGTTAATGGTTTGGGTTTAAAGAGAATCTTCTTTATTATAATCTTTTTATTCCACTCCAGCCTAAGTATGCATATGATTGTTTAATTTCCCTTTCTTTTCTTTTGATGTGTACTTGCTAGGATGTTCATTTCTGGATTGTGGTTGCTCCTCCACACTTTCATGTTTTGTGGTTACTTTGATCCCTATCATTTTTGAGGTTATTTCTTCTACTATTTTGGATATTACTATCATTTATGTTCTTCTGATGAATGACCTGACCTTCTAAGATTTTCTTTTTTTGCATTTGATGGGTCTCTGCTTTAATCCTACTTCCTTTATTCTAAAGTTGGCTCCTAGCATCTATGTTAGTAAGCCTTGGTGGTGGCTTTGGTGGTGCACCCTATATTCTAAGGCTTTCTTGATAGGTCTCATTATCTGCTTTACTCAATTTGATCTACCTGATGGGGTTTTAATTACACTGAAGTTTTTTGCAGGTTTGTGCATCAATCATCACTTGACATGGTGTTACAAGAGGTTTGTTGGCAATAATGGCCATGATGCTTCCCTTTACCTCTTTTGGCTGGTAGTGCTATATGCTATTGTAACCCTTCATTCGAAGTTTGGATGCTTAGATATAGTGCTGCTCCTTAAGATAATTATAACTAAGCCTGATCCTTTCTTCCAAATTTTTATTAGTTTTATACCTTATGCTTAAATACCTACTTGTTGCAGATCCCTTATATAGGCTAGGAGACTTTTGTTGCTGGATGGTGCTAGCTACTTTGGGGAACATGGATGATGAGACCTTTACTGGTTGTTTGGCATTTTTAGAGATTTTCCCCCTATAAGGACTTTGTATCCTATTTTTATGGCAATAAAATTTTCCTAATTTTTTTTTAAAAAAAAGGATTTGGTTTAAGCTATAGGGTAGGCAAGTTTTCCTAACACGCCTAAGGAATAACCTCTTCCAATGGTTAACTCTTCTAAGTCTTTAGGGTTAGGTTAAGTGTTCACCTAATCACTAGAAGTATCTTAAGACTAAGGAACTCTTAATGTCTAAGAGGAGCCTTATGTATAAGATGGAGAAGTTGAGAGCTTCCAAAAATGATGTCAACAAAGGGCTCCCAATAGGTGTGGGGTGACTGACAAGGCATACCGCACATATTGGTGTTGACCGAGATGTTCAACAATGCCAAATGATCACAAGCATTAACAAAAATGATCTGCTCCTAACCTAATGTGCAAAAGGAATCAAAAGCTTTGTGTAATGTGTCTCTACTCATGTCATCAACATAAGAGAGTGAAAGAGGAATCCACAAGGGATTGAGTGAACCCTTCACTAAGGAAGAAGGTTCAAGTCATCCACTGGGGGATGAATGGTTTGATTTGATTTATGTCTCACTAGGGAGAAAATTTGATTTGATTTGTTGAATTATGATTTGGTGCTCCACTGGAGATGAAAATGTGAACTCTCCACTAGGGGAGCAAGTTCAAGTCATCCACCAAGGATGAGAGGTTATGAAATCCACTGAGGGATTAGAATTCGAGATCCATTAGGGATAGAAGATGTGAACTCTCCACTAAGGGAGCTAGTTTGGGTTGGATAGAATTGGTTCCACTAGGGGAATTGGAAAGATTTGCATCTCATTGGGGAGAAGTGGATTGATTTGATTGATTTGATTGATTTGATTATTTGATTATTTGATTTGATTCTGCTGGGGAGGTTGACTGGATTTGTTTTGTTTGTTTAGTTTGTTTTATTTATTTTGTTTGCATTGTTTATTTTGTTTATTTTGTTTATTTTATTTATTTTATTTTCTTTATCTATTTTGTTTATTTAGTTTATTTTGTTTATTTTGTGTGACTTCATTAGGGAGGAGGGTTGAATTTATTTCAGATTTTAAATTATGAATTTTGAGATGGACCCTTGTTGGTTTGCGAGGGACTGCACTGAGTAGGGGCCATGTTGGCATTGATCTACTTCAGATTCACCAATCCAAAGGGGTAGTCTACCAATCACATAGTAGGAATATCCAACCAAAGAGGTTTCCTTTCGATGTGCAGCAGCTATACTAGGAAGAAAGCTTAGTAGACTTAGATCCTCCAAAGTAGGGATCAGTCGCTGGGGTGATCTATTGGCGAGGCAAGGATCGAACCAACCTTAGGCTCTTGAGTGAATGCCACTAGGGGACTTAAATCAACTCAAAGATAGTCAAGATCAATTTCAATTTTAATTATTTTTGATGGATCCCATCGGTTTGCGATGGACTGCACTGAGTAGGGGCCATGTAGGCCTTGATCTACTTTAGGTTTACCAATCCAAGGGGTAGTCTACTATCCACATAGTAGGACTATCCAACCAAAGGGATTTTCTTTTGGTTTACAATGGTCAAGTTAAGAAGAAAGCGCGGGGACTCACATCTTCCAAAATAAGGAACCACTAGGGTGATCGACTACTTGTGCAATAAATTGAACCCGACCTAGGGCTGACTATTAAGTGAATGCCACTGGAGGGACTTAAATCAACTCAAAGATAGTCAAGTTCAATTTTATTTTTTAATTATTTTTGATGGATCCCATTGGTTTGTGATGGACTGCACTAAGTAGGGGCCATGTAGGCCTTGGTCTACTTCAAGTTTACCAATCCAAAGGGGTAGTCTACTAACCACATAGTAGGACTATCCCACCAAAGGGGTTGCCTTTCGGTTTGCAATGGTCAAGTTAAGAAGAAACTGCAGGGACTCACATCTTCTAAAATAAAAAACTACTAGGGAGATCGGCTGCATGTGCAATAAATCGAACCTGACCTAAGGCTGACTATTGAGTGAATGCCGCTAGGGGACTTAAATCAGCTCAAATATAGTCAAGATCAATTTCATTTTTAATTATTTTCTTATAGATCCCATTGGTTTGTGATGGACTGCACTAAGTAGGGGCCATGTAGGCCTTGGTCTACTTCAAGTTTACCAATCCAAAGGGGTAGTCTACCAACCACATAGTAGGACTATCCAACCAAAAGGGTTGCCTTTCGGTTTGTAATGGTCAAATTAAGAAGAAAGCTTGAGGACTCACATCTTCTAAAATAAGGAACCCGGGTGATCAGCTTGTGCAATAAATCAAACCGACCTAGGGCATTGAGTGAATCATGGGACTTAAATCAGCTCAAAGATAGTCAAGATCAATTTCATTTTCTAAATTGTTTTTGATGGATCCCATCAGTTTGCGATGGACTACACTAAGTAGGAGCCATGGAGGCCTTAATATAATTTCAGATTTACCAATCCAAAGGGAGTATCTTTTCATCTGATGGGAGAACTATCCGACTAAAGGGTGCCTTTTGGTTTGCATGGTCAATAAGGAAAAGCTAGAAAGACCGCTAAGACACATATTGAGGTAACATGTCAAGACCTAGACTACTATTTTTTGATAGTCATGCTAGAAAGAATGCATAGTAGACTTACATCTTCCAAATAAATGATGAGCAACTTGTGGAAAAATAGATTGAACTAAAGGCATTCTGAGAGTGCCAACCTGGGGACTTATCTCAACTCAAGCATAGTTAGGCAATTCCTATAGGGAGTTCTGCTGACACTGCCCTAAAGATAGGATGCCTGCTTAGGAAAGGGGCCACTGGGGGCTTGAATTTCTAATCCACAAGCAAATTAATTTGTTTTTTTTTTGTTTTTTTTATCATGAACCTTGTTAGTTTGCGAAGGATCATACTAAGAAGGAGCTTATATCAGCCCAGACCTATCTCAGATTTACTGAACCAAGGGAGAATCATGCATTGAACAAATTTTCCAACCACAGGGGTGGCTACTAGTAAAGGGGGGGACTATCCAATCCAAATGTAACTCAGGTAGTGTCTAAATGGGGTCACAAAGGACATGATCCAATAGAGTGCCTGCAGAGAGAGGGGCTGTTAAGGGCTTTATCTAACACCTTGGAGAAGATAATATCTATAGGTATTCGGTGGCCAACTCAAAGAGAATGCTCTAGGACTCATATATGCAAAGAGTGGTGTATCCAATGGATGAGTCACTGTCAACATAGCGAACATCAACCAACCTAAGGTGCCCATCAGTTTGCAATAATTAGCAAGGAAGAAAGTGCAACGACTCACATCCTCTTATAGCAGAACTGATTGCCAAGATAGTCTATCTTCGACTCAGCAGGTGCTATCCAACCAAAGGTGAGTACTAAGTGAATGCCACTGGGGACTTACATCAATCAAGAGTAGTCAAGAGGAAAGGATCCACTTGGGGAATTATTCTAAACCTCAGATATACTCGACCTAGTCAGTGCATGATGGTTAGTTCAAGAAGAAAGTGCAGGGACTCACATCTTTTTAAATAAAATCAATATGAGGTAGCTTACTAGCTGCGCAGTGAAGTATACCAAACTAATAATGCGCTCATTGGTTTGTAATGGTCAAGTCAAGAAGAAAGCATGGGAACTCACATCCGCTAGATAAATGACCACTAGGGTGACACACTAGCAAGGTAGCATATCAAGCCGACCTAGAGCAACTAATGAGTGAGTGCCACAGGAGGCTTGCTCCCACATTAAAATAGTTTGAGATAAAAGATATGTGTTTATTTTTGTTTATATTTGTGCTAGAAGGAATAGGATGCCTCTCGGGTTCTCTTACAGCTATCCTAAAACATGATGGGGAAATGATGAAATGGTACCATGAATGGCAGTTGGGAGCCCACCAAGAAAGGATGTCACTTGGATTCTCTTACACCTAACTTAGTTGTGCTAGTATAAATAGGATGCCACTCAGGTTCTCTCACACCTATTTTAGTAGTATTAGGGAATTGTGTTTAATTTGTGTTCGTGTTGTGAAAGAAGGATAGGATCCTGCTTGGGTTCTCTTACACCTACCCTAAACACGTTATGGTGGATTCGCAAAATAAACAAACAATGCTTTGAAAGATGAGAATATTTTGATGAATTGAAATAAAATTTTGTTCTTTTGATGATAATTATTTTCAAACATATTTTTATGGGTAATATTTCTTCAAATATATCCCATTAATTGGAAGCATCGGGTGTTCCCCTTTACAATCAATAAGCTGATAAGATCCTCCTTGGTAGGCCTTTTCTATGACCAAAGGGCCATTCCAAGTGGGTTTGAAACTTGCCTCCCATCTTTTGATGGGTAATAATTGGTCTTCTTAGAACTAATACAAGCTCTCCTACTTGAAAAGCTCTAGAGTAGACCAACTTATTGTGAGCTTAAATCATTTTTTCCTTGTACAACTCGAGGTTCTAGCACGATCATAAACATCTCTTCTTCAAACCTTCAAGCTCTTCTAACCAGAACTTTGCATTCTACTCTGTAGTGATCTTGCTACCCATTGCTATCCTTAGTGATGGGAGTTCAACTTCTAATGGTAGAATTATTTAAGACCCATACACTAAAGAGAATGGGGTAAATTGGGTTGGAGTTCTATATGGCAGTACAAGGCTTCAACCAACTACTGCTTATGTCATTTGTTGTCATCAAATATCTTCTTTAGTATCTAGATGAGGGTTTTGTTGAATGCTTCTACTAGGCCATTTTCCCTAGGGTAGTAGATGGTGGAGTATCTCTAATCTATATTGTGTCTTCTGGCGAAGCTGTTGATCTCGATGCTCTTGAATGCAATACCATATCAGATATAATTCATTGAGGCACCTTGAACCTATATATGATATGGTTCCTAAAAATTGGAGCACATGCTGAGTTGTGAGCTCTTTGAGTGGGCTTGCCTCACTTGAAAAGTAGTCGTGGCGCTAAGATGAACCATGACCCTTGGAAGAAAGGAGGATCGATAGGAACCATAATGTAAAACACTCAAAATGGCCATGAGGCCAATGTAGGATGTAGAATGTTGGGTGGTTGATGTAGGGCCACACCGTACCGCACGATGGCATCTCTAGCCACGTTCATGCATCATGATCATCGAAGGCATAGTATCCTAATCTCTTGATCTTTGCTTTCATCTTGGTGCATTGGCTGCATAGACAATGTACCTGTCATGATCTTATAGGCTTCATGTTTGTCCAAACAGTGTAACCACATTTGATCGAAAGATCATTGGTATAAGGTGTCATCTACAAGAACATAAGAGAGAGCTCTCTGCTTCATCTGATGGGCATGTAATTTCTCTTGAGGTAGTTTGCAGGTGTTCAAATAATCAATGAACGATTACCTCCAATCAAGCTCCTTCTCTTTATTGGAAATAACAACCTCCCCTTCAAGAGAAAGTCTCTCGATGAGTTCAACATCAATAAGGGATCAGACTTGTCAGTTTTGGACCCTTATTGGAATGGACTCATCTTCTAGACATGCCAATTCATTGGAAAGTTTGGCCAAAGTGTCTACTACTGCATTCTCTCCTCAAGAACCTTGTAGATGGTGACCTCGAGGATTTGGGCCAACAACTTCATGGTGTTCTCATGGTAATGATGAAGCTTAGGCTTTAGAACCTTATAGGACCTAGCAATCTGGTTGATAACCAACTGAGAATCCCCATAGATGTTGATGCTTTTGACACAAACTATAATAGCTAGCTCTAGACCGATAATCAAAGCCCATGCTACCTTCATTGTTGTGTGGATTGGAGATAGTATGAGAATCTCACATCATGGTCTGGAGTTAAGAGAACTATTCCTACCCTTGCCTTTCTTGGAAGAGTAGATTGTGGATCTTCTCATTTTTGAAAGGAAGCTGCTCCATCAAAATACATCTCCCAATGGCGATTATCAACCTCCCCTAAGTTCATTATTTGTTCATCAGAGAGATCATCACTAAGCGAGAATCATCAGGGGTGGGTATCGAAATCTAAGTGCTTATCCTTTCCGGAGGGTATGAATGTAATATCACTATAGAGAATCATGGGCCAACATCATCCGATAACATTGGTCATGTCATGAGATACTATAGTAGATTGATTCTTGAAATCAAGTTCACCATATGAAAGCATATGTGTGGTAGCTTTTGGGATAAAGATTGGCTAGCATAGTAAGCACATCATTGCTTGAATGGAAGAGGAGGTAGCATCATTGGCGGATGAGGTTGCTAGAAGGCACCGGCTTCACCAAAATCGCTTGATGTCTTCAAAGGAATGTTGTCATCCCACTTGAACTTGGCATCCGACAAGTGTTGTGAAGCATCTTTCGATAGGAGATAAAGCATCTTAGATACGCCAACCACCTTTGGAAAAATCTAAGTTGGGTTAAACTTTTAGGTGGTGGCATTTCTAAGATATCTTTCATCTTTTTGGGGTCTATCTCTATTCCTCGGTGTCAGACAACAAACCCAAGGAATTTCCCTGAAGCTACTCCGAATGTACACTTGAGAGGATTTATTTTAAGGTTATATTATCTTAATTGTTCAAAAACTACTCTCAAGTCAAAGAGATAGTCTTCCTTTTCTTTCCTTTTGACTATTATATCATTAATATAGCATTCAACTAGATGATGAATGAGTTCATTGAAGATCTGAGGCATGGCCCGTTGGTATGTAGCACCAACATTTTTAAGGACGAAAGGCATGACCTTATAACAATAGATTCCAATCGGGGTTCAAAAAGTAGTGTTTCTTTCATCCTCGGGGGCCATCTTGATTTGGTTGTATCCAGATGACCCATCCATGAAGGAGAACACTGCATGAGATGAGGCAATGTTCACCATTAATTTTGGTATAGAAAGAGGAAACACATCCTTAGGAAATACCTTATTTAAGTCCCCAAATCGAATATGCAAATTTGGCAATTCTTTTCTTAATTGAATGACACTGCCAACTGTAGTTATTTTTCTTCCCCGATGAAACCAAAGATCATCGCTTTTGACTTCAAAATGACCTTTGTTCGATAATAATGCGCCTAGGAGCTTGCTTGATAGGGTTAACGTTAGGGTATATTGCT
This sequence comes from Cymbidium sinense, assembly GCA_021442155.1. Classification (NCBI taxonomy): domain Eukaryota; kingdom Viridiplantae; phylum Streptophyta; class Magnoliopsida; order Asparagales; family Orchidaceae; genus Cymbidium; species Cymbidium sinense. The sequence goes on from CM038225.1 coordinate 31,901,184, forward strand.
AGTTTGTGGACTGCTATGTCAAAAGATAATCTAAGTATCTCTTCATAACTCCATGCAAAGTAGTCCTTAAACTCAATCAACAGCCTAACTAAGTCATTCGTTTCTTCTTCATTCAAGAGAGAACTGATGTATTTCGGGCGTGGATCTTCTTTATCTCGAGGTTGATTTGTTTGAGCTTGTTAATAGTTGAATGTATTTCCTCTTCAAATTCTGGTGGTGCATCTTTGATCTGGAGTTCATCTAGATCATTTGAAGTTTCTAAACACACCTCCTCATAAGATTTACTATGGTTTGAGATAAACCTATAAGACTCTAGATGATTGGTGACAATTAAGTAGTAATCATCATCGTCGACTAGATCCACCGTAATGAATCCTAGTCTTGATCTTGATTGTGCATCCCTGTCTCTGTTGTTTTTCAACTTCTCAAAATACTCTAACTTGTGCTTGGATCATGTATAAAGAATCAAACCATTCTTTGCAAGATTAAGAACACAAGGCGAGTACCAATCAAAAGGTAATTCCATTAACTCTTTATATGAATTATCCTCAAGTTCTACATCAGCTCTTGGACTTAAGGATGATGATCCCATTAGGAATCTCTTCAGCTTGACATTCATGGAAGACTTAGGGGCCTCCTTAACTACTAAACCTTCAACTTTTTGAGAGGAAAGTGAGGTTAGAGCTAAGGTTCCTAACTGCTGCCTGATAGTTTCACATAAACTTAATTCAAATACATTCGTGCTTTTCTTGGAAGGCTGGTCTTCATCGCTATCCAACTTGAGTGTCACCTCCAATGCCGAGAGAGTTGGTCGGTATGCTAATCACATGAGACTCATCCTCCAAGCGGATTCCAAGTTTATGTGAATAGTAGGGGTACTCGTGAACTAACATAACCCCTGCTTCGGTGCCAACCAAGGGGCCTTCCACCTCTGGAACTACCTCTGTATCTACCTCTGCCTCTGCCTGGTGGAGGTCGAGTCATCCTACCCATATTTTTGTATGGTGGAATGAACTGTGGGTAGAATGTGACATGCGGCTCTACTTCTTCCTTGATGTCCTTTTCTCATTCACTTGTACTTTCTTTCTTCTTTTTCTTTTTCTTTTTTTTTTTTTTTTCTTTTGTGTTTAAAATTTGACCAAGTCTACGAGAAAAGGTGTTTTGAGAAAGATAGTAGGTCGCATCTTTATATATCTCAACCTCTCTGACTAAAAATGGCTTTTATCTCCTTTGACACAGTATTCGATTCCATCCCTTTTGAACTTGATGCACTGATAAAGGGAGGATGGAATCCTCTTATTTTGTTGTATCCAAGGCCTATCGACCAAAGCAATGAACGAAGTATTCGAATCAATTACATAGAACTTGGTTTCAGTCTTCCATTCACCTATTTCCAAAGGTAACACTATGGAACCTAAAGCCCTCTCGCCTTATTCATTGAATCCTCTCAACATCATCTGATCTCCTTGGAGTGTAGAGATGTCAATCCTCAGGTAGGAAAGGGTCTTTAGACTCATAGTGGTCACCAAGGCACCTAGATAAACCAAAACCATGGAAAGTCTGAATCGCCCATATCCATTATGATGTGAGGGATGGTTGTACTCCATGTCCCCGCCAAGGTCTTCATCTTAAAGTGACTCGGCTTCTCTCAATAATGTGCCTCTCCACAATCCTGAGCTAAGCATATCTCTGGATCAAGAAGATCCTTGATTAATGATTCCCTCATCTCTTTGGATAAGACAAGGGCATCATATATGCTAAACTTAGATGGCAACTTTCTTAGATGAGCGAGGACATTGTAATCCACTTTGGACTGATCCTCCACAAGCATATCCATGGATGGAGCATCCTGTGGAGAGGCTTCTTCCTCATTAGTACCAATGACTTAATTCCCCTTATCTTGAGGTGTTGCCCTAGGAGGTTGAACCTTGCCACTACGGAGGTTGACTTCGGTGATCTCTTGTGGCAGGTTAGTGGAAGATTCTACTTGCTCATCAAGCTCACCTACAGCTTCTCCTATTGGACCCTTGGAATCAGATGATTCCAAGTCTATCTCAATAGGTGAACCCATATTATTCAAAGAAGGAAAGTTCATCTCTAAATCAGAAAGAAGAAGATCAGAGTTAATATAATTATTTAGACTTGAAGAGTTTTTGATAAGAGTAGAATTAGAAACCCATCGTGAAAGATGTAATTCAAACTAGCTTTATTCCTTAATTTCTTGATTTTGAAGGATGTACATAGTAGAAAAGTAAAGTAATTGAGGGATTTGATGCCCTCATCCATCGATACAAAGATGTCTACTAGAAGAAGAAAGAAGTATGTCACCGAGAATCCAACTGGACCTGAGGCTGACTGATCGGGGTTACGCTACTTGTTATCCCGCAAGTGTAGCTCGCCGCCGCTCAGCTCACTTTCCCTATGTTGTCTGTGGCAACTTGTAGACCTTCCTTGATGTTGGAGGTTTGAGTTTCCTCTGGCACCTGCAATGAGAGTTTTTTTATTTTTGAAATAATCTTTTTAGAGGTTCGAGATAAAGAGATATCCCAACCTTCTTTTCTTTTAAGAGGATTGCAGGTATCCCCAAGGATTACCCTAAAGGAACTGGATGGTTGTTCTACTAAGTATTTTTTTGGGATAACTATGGGGCTTGTCTTGTAGTTATGCTCAAGCCAGCCCTTGAATGTAAAGTAATCATCCAAAACATGGCCTATCACGTGGTGGTAGGGGAAAAAGTTAGGATCATTACTCTTACCCCCTTCCTCCGACCTTTTAGGCTCGGGCAGCTAAAAATCAGGTTTCTTTAAGAGGTTCTTAAATATTTTATTGACTACCTCCCTCTTAAATGAATAAGGTTTGTTTAGATTATTCAAAAGAGTAGGTGGATGGTAGTTACCGCGGGTATGCCATGGTGAATGTGAGGAGGAGGCAGGTGGAGGCTGGGGTGGCCGAGGATGGCTTAGGCGATGGTAGAGGAGGTGGAAGTGACGGTTGTGGAGCATGAGGTCTCTCATGTTGATCTCTGGCTGACTGCTTCCCTTTATCCAATACTGCTACGCCCTTGACTTCATCTCATAAGCTTTTTGCATCTTTGACTTTATTGATTGATCATAAAAAGGCAACTGTTTGGCCTCACCTTATAGACTAGCTGTCTTATTGATTAGCTTCTTAAATGTATTGATAATAAAACCTTTGAGCATGAAGGCGACTGGGCCATGAATATTCTTTACTAGATTTTCAATGGCATGTTGCTCGATAGTGATTCATATCATACAAATTATGCCATCTGAGAATATAGTCAATGAGGGACTATGGGTGTTGTGTTACAATGAGATCACCACGCTATTTGTTGAGCTCCAACAAACCTCTTAATGAAGAGTTGCTCCAACTCAGCAAAAGTCTTCACTGAATAGTTAGGGAGTTCAATGTACCAATCAAAGGCTATGCCTACTAAACTGTTGACAAAAAGTCAAAATAGTAATGGATCGCCACCAAAGATTGCAATAAATGCCCGTAAGTCGCTATGTGTCATGCGTGGTTCCCACCATCAAAGCTCTTGAAAGAAGGTGGCACAAAACCCTTAGGATATTGGATAGTATCAAACTCCTCTGGGTAGGGTCCACCCTTTGGAACTTATGATCCTCCTCGGGCTTGCACCAGCGCTTCTCTCACTTGTTGCTCAACCATGAGTTTAATATCCTTTTCTTGTATGGAGGTACTATCCACTACCTTTCTATACAAGCTAGTGCTTCCCTGCTCCACTGGAGGTGAAGTCTTGGCTTGATCCAAAACATGAAACAACTCGGGCTAACAGGACCCTACAATAGTAGGATGCATTGCTGGGGTTTGGTTTTGAAGTGCTACAATTGTTGCTAGCAAGTCTCCAAGCCTCTTTCCCATTTTATCAATTTGTTCATCCTTTTATTTAAGTTATTACAGGAGGTCTTGGGTTGAGTAGGTGGTATCATCCCGCTCAGTCGCAGCACCTTCCAAAGTCTGATGATCCCGAAGAAGGGAGCCCCTAGTCTCTACCATGTGCACCTCTGCTGAGTCCTCCAACATATCATCTTTGTTGGCATCGAAGCTAACCTTGTCTTCCTCTATGTCAGACCATGCATACCCTAGAATTTCCTTCTTCACAACCGACAATCGTATATGATGTCATCTACGAGTGGTCCAACCGAATGTACAAATGATCTCATGAGGCATGGATCACTATCATGAACAAAAATACATCTAACCTCTTCTGTTGGTGGAGAGCTAATCTTGTGAGGACTACGCTCACTGGAGGATACATGCTCCTTACTGTCACTAGATCTGGGTGGAGTGCTACTCTTAGGAGGATCTATTGTCATAGGGACAATGGTACTGTCTCCTTGTCCCTCTGCTATTGCTATCTCCAAGACCTACTATCGTGGTGATGCATGACAATGATGCTCCGTGGTCACCATTCCCTCTTCACCATACCTAAAGCAGGAGGTCTTGTAGGAGAGCTCAGCCTCTCCTCAGTCAATAGTGTAGATGGAATGGGATCTCTTGGCCATAGCCAGATCACCAACAGGGCTCTCTTTTCCCTGCATGCATCCTTCATGGCTTTTACTGGAACTATGGATGATGCAACTTATACTAGAGATGGTAGACATGGAGTGGAGCGGGGTGGTGGAGGCACCACTGACTCCCTTTGTGCAGGAGCTCCTCTCCTGTGGTGGGTAGCACCCATTAATACAATGCTGTCAGTATGATCGATGCGGGTGGCACACCGATCGGGAAAGTCAATGAGGGCGGAGGCAGTTGACTATTTAGCATACTTATGTCTCTCTCTGCTAGTGACATGTACTGATACATGAGCCTCCCTGGCCCTCTCCTACCCGATGCCTTGCTAAGGATGGATGACATAAGTCAAATTGGGCCTAGACTCACCATCTCAGAACCCTCCTACTCATAGAACCAATCTAAGGTCGACATACCTCCTCTTATCTCCTCGGTAGAGCCTCAAAGTAAACTGCATGTGGAGGTCAAACTGAGATCCTCCTAATATCTTCCTCTCCATCCGATCCAGAGAGGGGATGAAACTTGTTCTCTGTGGGAGAGACTATCTTGGGTAGCTCCTCTACTGTAGACTAAGAAACTAACTCTATCTCTTTGGCTATGCGCACATGATGCCACTTGATCTTATGGCATCTATTGTGGTGTTGGGTCCTAGCCGGAGGAGAAGTATGGGAACTAGACCCTACCTCGTAGGTAGGGGAGACTATCCATGGAACCAGGGGAACCTTCCCCTTGGGTGAGAAGTGGGTGCTAGTCTGCATCAAGTAGAAACAGAACCACAGCTTAACCGGTGCCAAAACGCAATTGCTACCGAACTGCTATAACCTTCCTCTTCAATGAGGGAAACTCTGAATCTGATGGCATCTCAACATGGATGACCAACTGCCCAATCACCACACTCCTACTGACGGTTATGAGGGTGGTTCCCTCACAAGTGATCCTAGCCACCTCGAAACCTCGGTCAAATTGGATGAGGTAGGAAAAGTCAAACTCTAGGAGGCTGGCCTGATCCAAGGCCAAATCCATCCCAAAAGGAAAAGTAAACACGCACTTCTGAGCTTCCATTAGTGTTGAACTAAATTGAACTAAAAATTGACTAAAACTGAGTTGAAATTTTGCAATTTTGGAAAATAAACACAAATCAGATTTCTACTTTGGTATTTTGTTGACTTTTTAAATTTTGATTTAGAATTTGAACCTAGACTCAACAATTTGGATATTTTAAGTGGGGCTCTTTGATTTAGAAGAGATTTTTAATTGATTGGAAAGTAAAGATTTTTAAATTTAGAATCCATTTTCAATAAATTTGTGTATATTGGAAATGGGTTGAAATATTTTGAAGAGATTGATGCTTCCATTGGTTCATATTTGAATTTGATTTTTGATTGTTTGGGGACTCTTTATTTAACAAATTTGAGTATGTTAAAACAAAGGGTCAATTGATTTTGTTTGAAATTGCTAACTTAGCAAATTTGAGTATGCTAAATGAGTTATTTGAAAATAATTTTCTTCTTCTTTTGCTTGTTTGTGAATCATGAGTAAATTATGTGTGAGTTTGAAAATAGAATCTTTACTTAGTGTATGCTAAATAAAGTCCAAATGTTTTTCTTTCGTTTTGATTTTTTTGAAAAGAGGATCTTTACTTAGCAAATTTGGGCATGCTAAAATAAAGTCCAATTGTGTTTGATTTTTTATTTTTGAAAAATGAAACATTTACTTAGCAAATTTGGGTATGCTAAATAAAGGATTCAAATGTATTTGATTTTTATGATTTTGAAAAGACGATCTTCACTTAGCAAATTTGGGTATGCTAAATGAAAGATCCAAATGTGTTTGATTTTTGGTTTTGATGATCTTGAAAATATGATCTTTATGTAGCAAATTTAGGTATTATGAATGAAAGATCCAAATGTGTTTTGATTTTTATGATTTTGATTTTGGAAAGAGAATCTTCACTTAGCAAATTTGGGTATGCTAAATGAAGGATCCAAATGTGTTTTGATTTTTAATTTTTGCAAAGAAACCTTTACTTAGCAAATTTGGGTATGCTAAATAAAGGATTCAAATGTGTTTGATTTATATGATTTTGAAAAGACGATCTTCATTTAGCAAATTTGGGTATTCTAAATAAAAATTTCAATTGTGTCTGATTTCTTTTTTTTTTCTTTTTTTTTTGAAAAATAAAACCTTTACTTAGCAAATTTGGGTAACTAAATAAAGTATTCAAATGTATTTGATTTTTGATGATTTTGAAAAGAGGATCTTCACTTAGCAAATTTGGGTATGCTAAATGAAAGATCCAATTGTGTTTGATTTTTTATTTTTGAAAAAAGAAACCTTTACTTAGCAAATTTGGGAATGCTAAATAAAGGATTCAAATGTGTTTGATTTTTTGGTTTTGATGATTTTGAAAAGAGGGTCTTCACTTAGCAAATTTAGGTATGTTAAATGAAGGATCCAAATGTGTTTGATTTTTATGATTTTGAAAAGAGGATCTTCACTTAGCAATTTTGGGTATGCTAAATGAAAGATCCAAATGTGTTTGATTTTTTATTTATTTATTTTTTTTTGAAAAATGAAACCTTTACTTAGAAAATTTGGGTATGTTAAATAAAGGATTCAGATGTATTTGATTTTTGATGATTTTGAAAAGAGGATCTTCACTTAGCAAATTTGGGTATGCTAAATGGAAGATCCAATTGTATTTGATTTTTGATTTTTGAAAAATGAAACCTTTACTTAGAAAATTTGGGTATCCTAAATAAAGGATTCAAATGTGTTTGATTTTTGGTGATTTTGAAAAGAGGATCTTCACTTAGCAAATTTGGGTATGCTAAATGAAGGATCCAAATGTGTTTTGATTTTTTATTTTTGAAAAGAGGATCTTTACTTAACAAATTTGGGTATGCTGAATGAGGAATCCAAATGTGTTTGATTTTTATGATTTTGATTTTGAAAAGAGGATCTTCACTTAGCAAATTTGGGTATGCTAAATGAAAATCAAAATGAGTTTTGAATTTTTTTTTTATTTTTTAAAAGAGGGTCTTCACTTAGCAAATTTGGGTATGCTAAATGAAGAATCCAAATGTGCTTTGATTTTGAAAAGAGGATCTTCACTTAGAAAATTTGGTATGCTAAATGAAGGATCCAAATGTGTTTTGATTTTTGTTTGATTTTTGAAAAGAGGATCTTTACTTAACAAATTTGGGTATGCTAAAATAAAGTCTATTGTATTTTGATTTTTGATTTTTGAAAAATGAAACCTTTACTTAGCAAATTTGGGTATGCTAAATAAAGGATTCCAAATGTATTTGATTTTTGATGATTTTGAAAAGAGGATTTTCACTTAGAAAATTTGGGTATGCTAAATCAAGGATCCAAATATGTTTTGATTTTTGATTTTTGAAAAGAGGATCTTTACTTTTCAAATTTGGGTATGCTAAATAAAGGATCCAAGTGTGTTTTGGTTTTTGATTTTTGAAAAGAGGACTTTTACCTAGGAAATTTTGGTATGCTGAATAAAGGATCCAAGTGTATTTTGATTTTTAAGATTTTCATTTTGAAAAATGAATCTTCACTTAGTAAATTTGGGTATGCTAAATGAAGAATCCAAATGTATTTTTTTAGTTTTGATGTTTTGATTTTGAAAAGAGGATCTTCACTTAACAAATTTTGGTATGTTAAATGAAAGATCTAATTATGTTTTGAAAAAGGGAACCTGACAAATTTGGGTATGTCAAAGGGGAGTCAATTATGTTTTATTTTTCAAAGATGAGATTTTTGTGTGTGATTATTGCTTTTTTTCTTTCTCTTTTTTTTTGAAAGATGATTGTTGACTTTATTTTTGAAAAGGATGATTGTTTATTTTGTTTTTGAAAAGATGATTATTGATTTTGTTTTTTGAAAAGAAGATTGTTGATTTTTATTTTTGAAAATGATGATTGTTTATTTTGGAAATGAAATCCTCATTCAATAAATTGAAAGAAGATGTTCATTTGTGCTTTTTGAAGAGATGATTTTTTATTTTATTTTTGAAAAGATGATTATTGATTTTGTTTTTTTTTTTTTGAAAAGATGATTGTTGATTTTATTTTTGAAAAGATGATTGTTGATTTTATTTTTCAAAAGATGATTGCTAATTTTATTTTTGAAAATGATGATTATTGATTTTGTTTTTTTTTTTGAAAAGATGATTGTTGATTTTTCTTTTTGAAAATGATGATTGTATATTTTTTAAATGAAATCCTCATTCAATAAACTGAATGAGGATGTTCATTTGTGCTTTTTAAAAAAATGATTTTGGATTTTATATTTGAAATGAAATCTTCATCCAATAAATGGAATGAGGATGTTCATTTGTGCTTTTGAAAAGATGATTTTGGATTTTATTTTTGAAATGAAATCTTCATCCAATAAATTGAATGAGTATGTTCATTTGTGCTTTTTGAAAAAATGATTTTTGAATTTTATTTTTGAAATGAAATCGTGTAAATTGAATGAGGATGTTAATTTGTGCTTTTTGAAAAGATGATTTTGGATTTTATTTTTGAAATGAAATCTTCATCCAATAAATTAAATGAGGATGTTCATTTATGCTTTTTGAAAAGATGATTTTGGATTTTTGTTTTTTTGAAATGAAATCTTCATCCAATAAAATGAATGAGGATGTTCATTTGTGATTTTTGAAAAGATGATTTTGGATTTTTGTTTTTGAAGTGATCTTACATGTAACAATCTTGAAGATTGTTAGATGAGGTTGAATCATGAAAATTCTTGTGCAATTATTTTATTATGTGCATTTTGGAAAAAGTGCTTTTAGAAAGTGTTGCTTTTTTAAAAGGATTTATTCTTCTTTATTTTTGGAATGATCCTTTTCTTATCATGGAAATGGTAAGGAAGAAGGTATTTAGTTATTTCTTTTTATTAAATTTTTATTTTCACTATTGGGGGACCCAACAAGGGTTTTAAGACCTACACGGAGTGAGGTCCTAAAACCTAAAGGATGTTGGCTAGCTTAGCTTAAGGATGAAATAAACTAAGTGCCAATAGAAAGGAAGGATAGTCTTGGATTCATATAAAATACAAATCTACTATTGATACTTGGAGACAACAATCATTTACCAAAGATGGAGGGAGGAACCATCCTCAGTGGATTCGCCAAAAAAATTTGTGGTGAAAATATTTTCATCTTCATCTATCTTTAAAAAAGTAAAAAAGGATAAAAATGCACGCCTTGTTGGACACCACGTAGATCGGCAGATATTCTTATTAAGGTGGTCGAGTACGATATTGAGGAATGATGTACTAACTCGAGAGATAGAAGTCATCATCCTACTTCGAATGTACCATAGATTCTTCCCCTACTTTACATGAAAATGTAAAGCAGGGTTTATTTTTAACCAAGTTTGTTAAGTTCCCTATGGAGGCAAGCCCCCATAGTTAATTACATCCTAAGAAATGAGATTCCTTAAGAATACTCTCGATTAGGATAAATGATCATTGTCTCCAAAGATTTTGAAGGTAAGACTATCAATAAATTGGTTATTTTTAGAAGATCAAGTGGGATTGATCAAAAGGAGAGAGTTATTATCAAAACCAAAGGGAGATGAGTAGGGGATGCTTATGATATTAAGCCTAGTAAACATCCCAGACTATCCTATGGTTGGGCTTTATATTTTTGAAACTTGAAGAGAATTAATTATTTGAGTTGAATTTTTATTAGAAATCTAAGGATTACAATTCCACAACACAAGATCATAGAAATGCCTAAGAGATGAGGATTTATGCTTATAGCCTGCAAAAGGAAACATCCACCTTAGAACCTAAATCTAGGGAGCTTTGGCGATGGCCAAGGAACGACCAAAATCTAAGTAAAAAAATGGGTATATTGTTTACCTCCATAAGAGAGGATAAGCCACTCGACTGTTGGACTTACAACCGCCTGGGGTGGCTACCAACTAACTCCTCCTACGATTTTAAATACATGTAAGAAAGTCATATGCTTTGCAAGATAGCTAGACAGTTGTTTATTTAGAAAGAGACTAAGTCCTTAAACACACTCCCTATGAGACTAGATCATGTAGGGCATGAATAATGACTTAAATCTAATAAAAATTTTGTTAATTTTTTATTTTTATTATTTTTGGATAATTTATTTGACACAGGCTATGGATTTCATATGCCTAATGCATGAAAAATTAGTTATGGGCCAAAATCAGCAAGAAGGAGGTGTGTTTCCACAATGGCTCTCAAAGGTCAAGCCAAGTGCTCTGGCAAAGGTGGAAGCCCTCCATAAGCAAGAGTGAAGCAAGATGCTTTTTAGCATGATGTAAAAATACAACATCCAGCTAAGGGGTTGCTAAATCTTTTTTTTTTATGTCCTAGGCTTTAGGTGAGGTTATGAGTTGTTAATTTTTAATTTTTGAGTTGATTAATTGGATAAAAAATTTATATCTCCCCAAGAGCCTAATCTCATCTAGGCCATTCATCAAAGCAAGGAAGAAATTAGGAAAATCATGACATCTTAATGCACAAGCTAAACAAATAATCAAACAATTTTATAAAGCTACCGCAAAAGAATAAAAGGCCAATGTGGTCGGGCTCCACCACACAAACCCAAAAATAAATGGGTAGCCAATCTCTATCCTTATACAACTCAGATTATAAATGAATAATTATAATTTAAAAAGAAATCATGTTATTGGGGTCTTCATTCTTCATTTCTTCTTTTCTTATTTTCTTCATTTCTTTCTTTCTTTCTTTTTTTCTTCTTTCTTCTTTCTTTCCTTCTTTTGGTTGCTTGGGATGTGGTTGCTCCAAGGCTTCACATGGTGCATAAGACATGGTCTTATGACCAATGTTCATCCTAATCCCCCATAACATTCATTTCAAATCTTAATTGTAAAATTACATGTAAAAGGAAAAGTAAATCTAACTAAACCTGTAAAATAGAGATTAGCCAAAGATACCACACAGTCCCAAGCATGTATAAGAATAAATTGGACTTAGCACCCCACACATGGGTAACCAAGCCCACTTGTCCTAATTTGGATTATGCTTAGGGGTATAAGTAACTTGCATAGCAAAAGAATTTTTTATTTTTATTACAGTGCCCCTTAAGCACAATCTCCTACAAAAGATAATGATTAGACTAAGATCATCCTATCATCTAGTCTACGCACATGCACCCGAACATCCAGACTAAAACATTACATCATAAAATAAAATCTGGCATCAAACCATGCATCATCCTAACATAGAGCTAGAAATGATAACTTAACCTAATATGTGTGCCATTTAAGGCTTGTGTGACATGTCTTAGCAAGGATTTAAGGATAGAATTTTCTATGTGTGAAGGATTCAACTTAGTGGGTGGTTTCATTTAAGTGATTTAGTTGATTTGTTAATTTTATTTGATGATTTAATTTGGTTTGAATGAACCTACACTTAATTACTAAGTGTTGTAAAGAGAGAAAAAGAGAAGAGAACTTATCTTTCCTACCTACCTTAAGTAATTTCTAAGGTAGATTCATTTGTGAGTTTTCTTTAGTGAATATTTTATTATGTGTTTTAATTAATCCTATGTTTAGATTTGCTCTAAATAAACCTATTCAATAAGAAAGGCATCTTAGGACTAGTTAACGTGAATTACTATCACAAAACACACAACCAATTATTATCCTAGATTAGATGGGGACACTTAAAGAACACAAATAAAAATATTTTTAAGAACAAGGTACAAGAGCTTAGAATTTGGGATGTTCATAAGGAAGCTAATGTTATGTGGGAAAAAGTAGCAAGTGAAATTAAGCAAGTTGCTAAAAGTTTGCTTGGAGAATCAAAAGAAAAAGCTTCTTTTAATACTAATAGTTGGTGGTGGAGTGAGAGTGTGCAAGAAAAGATAAGAAATAAGAAGCATTATTATAAAATTTAGTTTAGATGTAAAAACTCAGAGAATTGGGAAAGATATAAAGTGTCTTGTAGAGATTCTAAGAAAGCAATATATGATGCAAAAAATTTTCTTTTAGTGATTAATCTAACAGATTATATACCAAAGAAGGTGAAAGATGTATGTATAAGTAAGCCAACCAAAGAGATAGGAAAAGTAAAGACCTAGTTCAGGTGAGGTGTATTAAGGATGAAAATAATAAAGTGCTTTTCTTAGACTAGAGAGGGAGTCCAAGAGAAGGATTAAAAATAGGTGGATGAGATATTTTGATGAACTTTTCAATGAAGGATCTGAAAGTACGATTGATTTTAGCAACCTTAATACACTAAACAAAAATAAAGAATTTTGTTTTTATCATCATATTAGTAAATCTGAAGTAGAGAAGCTTTAAAGAAAATGAAATGTGGAAAAATAGTAGAACTAACAGATTTTTTAGTGTTATTTTAAAGACTAAAAAGATGCCACATGAGTGGAGGAAGAGTTTGTTGGTTCCTATTTTTAAGAATAAAGGTGATGCATAAGAGTGTGCAAATTATAGAGGAATTAAGTTAATGTGTCATACATTAAAATTATGGGAGAGAATAATTGAGCATAGGTTACGATGTGATATAAAAGTTTCTCACAATTAGTTTGGTTTCATGCCAGATAGATCTACTATGGATGTTATACATTTGTTAAGAGGTTTGATGGAGAAGTATAGAGAAAGTAAGAAGGATCTACATATGATATTTAGTAATTTAAAGAAAGCTTATGATAAAGTTTCAAGAGATGTTCTTTGGAGAGTTCTAGAATAGAAAGGAGTTAATATTGGTTATATTCAAGTCATCAAGGATATGTATACTAGAGCTATTACTTGTGTCCAAACACAAGGAGGATTGACAAAATATTTTCCTATTTCAGTTGGATTACATCAAGGATCTACTTTAAGCCCTTATCTTTTTGCTTTACTTATGGATGTTCTTACTAGGCATTTACAGGAAGATGTACCTTGGTGTTTGTTTTTTGCTAATGACATTCTTCTTGTTGATAAGACTAGAGAGGGAGTCCAAGAGAAACTTGAATTATGGAGGTCAACATTAGAGTCTAAAGGTTTTTATTTAAGTAGATCTAAAATTGAATATATAGAGGGTAATTTTAGTTGTAGAAGTTCTAGTGGTAGTGTTGTGACATTAGGTGAACAAGTCATTAATAAGAGTGAGTGATTCAAATATTTAGGCTCTATTGTTCAAAATGATGGTGAAATAGATGGAGATGTTATTTGTAGAATTCAAGTTGGATGGTTGAAGTGGTGGAATGCATCTAGCCTATTGTGTGATAGAAAAGTTCCACTTAAACTTAAGAGAAAATTTTATAAGATGGTGGTAAGACCTGTAATGACTTATGGTGCAGAATGTTGCCTAATAAAAGAGAAGCATAAGACTAAATTAAGTATTATAGAGATGAGGATGCTCAGGTGGATGAGTGGCTTTACTCTTAGAGATAAAATATGAAATGAGTATGTTCAGGAAAAAGTTGGAGTAGCTGCAGTGGCAGATAAGATTAGAGAGAGTTGCCTTAGATGGTTTGGCCATATAAACGTCAGCCGTCTAATGACTTAATTAGAAGAGTAGATGTATTAGATTTGCCTTATGTTAAGAAACGTAGAGGTAGACCTAAAAAGACTTGGTTAAGATGTACAGAAAATGACCATAGTATACTTGAATTAAATGAGAATTTGACACATAATAGGACACAATGGAGATGAAGGATTCATGTACCCGACCCCACTTAGTGGGATAAAGGCTTGTTGTTGTTGTTGTTGTTGTTGTTGTATGTATACCATGCATATGAAATGGTCCTAAGCATAGTTATACATATAATGCAAATATTTAGCAAACCTTAATGATGAATGCTAAGAGATGTTTCTTAAGAACATTAGGATGTTTCATGATGCATGGTTTTGCTAAGTAGAAAAGAGAGGGATTTTTTATCCATTAATCAAATGAACATTTACATGTATGAAAGACATAAGTGAGTACGACATCATTATTTTTTATACCAAGGGTATAAGGTACAAAACCTTCTTAGGGATACTTAAAGCCTCGCAACCCCAGAATGTCCAGACTAATATACCACTTTTCTTAAATACATGTGCATGTACAAAAAGAAAGCAAATGGATGAAGAATCATGCAAGAGGTTTATGTTTGTTTGTTCATTTTGGTTGTTTAATTTACAGTGCAATATGAAGGTCCTTCTTAAGCCATAACATAGAAGTGTATAGGAATGGATGTAAGCAAGTGTTATATTCTTTTCAAATGAACTATACACTTTGCAAATCCTATACAAACCTATGTTAATGAAAGAGAAGAAAGCCACGTAACTTATTTTATTCTATAATCACATGCAAGCTTATAAGTATTTATAAGTAGCACACCTTCATTTATAATCTTTGATTTATAAGTTTTGAAAATAGTTTTTTATTTATTAGTAATAATAGCCACTCATATTCTTACTTAACCAAAACATGCAATCTGACATAAAGGAAACATTTCATTTATATTGATTTTTCAAAAGATATGAATGCATGATTTCATATGGCATACAACATTTAGCATGCTTGGAAAGAAATAAAGTGATGTAAGCATGTAACTTTATTCACCTTAATTAATTCCTAAAGACAATCCTATGGAATAAGATCATTTAAAGTGAATCAACATTCTTTAAAGAGATTTTTTTTGTTTTGAGTTTGATTTGATTTAGAAAATTTGAAGAGAGTTTGTTGGTCCTAATCTATTTCCTCATGTGTGAATTGATTTAGTTTAATTTTTAGAATAATTAGATTGGTTTTATATTTTGGTTAGGTTAAGGTGTAAATTAAATCCATTAATTATGACTTACCTATACCACTTTAACATAATTAACCTAACAATTATGAGCCAACATATGATATGCAACCACATGGAATTTAAATCAGCAATGCAGCTAGGAAATAAAGGGGCCTAATGCAATTGGCTCACAATTATTGATTAATTAAACTAAATAGTTTAATTAAGTACTTTCATGACCTTCCTACACATGTGAGTTGGAAATGATTTTCTTAAATGTACCTTAGGCTTTTAAACACCTAAAGATCTACCCAGCGAGAGATTGATTAAGTGAAAATTGATTTTTGAAAGTTTGATTAAGCTAAATAAGAAAACCATTAGTGGATTAATCCTTAATTAGGCTAGGATTATGGAAGAAAGGGGTCTTAGGGAATAGCTTAAGTAAAATATCCCAAAACCATTCCATAAAATTCATATAACAATGTTTAATTTTCTTAATTAAGGGATTAATTCACTATTCATCTATTTAACTATCTTTAATTACACCAAGAGGATGATTAAAGATTCATTAATTGATTTTCCTAATTAACTCATTAATAAATTCCAAGAAAATTAGGGGAGGCAGAAGTCATCCCACTAAATATGCCTGAGAAGTTTGAAATAAATTAATGAAGTCATTAGGGAGTAATTAGGGTTATTAAGTTTTTAATTAAACCCTAATTAAGGAGAATTCACTATTTAAAATCAATTAGAAATAATTTTATATTTTTTCTCATTGAATTATCTTTAAAATGAACCCAAATTTATATTTTATATTTTTATATATTTAATTATGAATTTATGAAGTTTTTGTGATTAAAGATAATTAAATAGACCTAATTAATTAACTAATCCCATCGGCGTCACGTGGACTGCTGACACGGAGCGCGCTTTCCATATTGTGTGACAGGATTGGTTATTTAGTTACCAAATCACATGTCGTGTTAGCTGGCGGTGCTACGTGCTTTCTCCTAGGTCATCCGATCAAGAATCAGACGGTCAAGATAAAACCTATGGCTCTAAAGAAAATAATCAATGGATTTAGCATGTTTAATCAGGATCATCCATCCAAAACACGTGGGATGGACGGTCCATGATTCATCCCTGCTTTTGCCTGCGGGAGACGAAGACTATCCGTTCTCCATGGCTTGATCCAAGCTCACTTGAGCTTGGATTAGGCTAAGATTTAACCCACACCATCTAGAAGCAAGGAGAAGAAGATCTAATGGTGGAAATTCCATGGGATTACAATTCCTTTCACAAAGGACCAAAGAATTTTTAACCTAACCTCAGTTTTGATTCATACCTTGCCAGAGGCTATCACCGGTGCTTCCAACCATTGAGGTAGCTTTGTCTAGTGGAGATGAAGCCCTGTTGAAGGTTTGAAGGTTCAATATGCAGTGGATCCTCCAATTGACCAAAGCTTTATTCAGTGGCTTGTGGTTTTGGTCTAGGTGAGGCTTTCTATGGATTATAGACATGGGAGAAGCTTTGGATGAGCTCGACTTGCCTCCCTAATGGTGCTTGCAAGAGTAATCAAACTTTGGTGGAGTGATGAGTGAGTTGAAATTTTCTCCTACCTCTCTTATTTTCAGCTTAAGGAAAATCAAGAAGGAGAAGTTGGAAAGAGCTTGAGAATGCTTAGGGAAGCTTGTGGATGCTTGCATTTGATCCTTGAGCTCAATCGAATGTAATAGAATTCAATTGAATTGGAATGAGGGTGAGTATATCTCCCCCTACTTTGATCGGACGATAGAGCCTTCTTTCCATTTTGATCAAATTGAGGAGATTGAATGTTATTTAGGCTGTTAGGGATGCCATGTGGTTCAATTTTGATAGAGGAGTGGGAGTGTGGAGGTGCACATGTGTTAAAATGAGTGTGGGACGTGATCCATGTGGAGAATTATGAGTGGGGTGGTCGGTTTTGGCTTAATGTTGGGTTTGGCTGACCCAAACCAATTGGGTCATGTGCACCACTCTCCTTGGTGTCCATGTGATCCATTAGGATGTTTCCAAGTGGCCATGAAAAATATTTGACCAAATTCAAAGTGGATTTGGCCAAAGGTTACCCTTTGATCCAAGGGTAAAATGATCATTTGGCTTTGATTTTGATTTGGGTAGATTTGATATGATTGAAAATTGGGTTGTGCCAATTTCCATTGAATTTGGAATTTATTTGATATGATTTGACTCAAGTTGGCCCATTTAGGTCAAAATGGGTTAACTTGGGTCAAGTTGACCAATTGGTCAAATTGGGTCAAACCTTGGGTTGGGTTGAGTTCATATGACTATTTGGAATGATTTAGTATCATTGGTTTGGTTCAATTTAGTTTATATTTGGTTTTGGTTCATTTGAGTTCACTTAAGTCAAATGGGTCAAGTAGACCAATTTGACCCATTTACCCAATTGGTTTAAGTCATTAGTTGGTTTAGGCTTGATGGATCATTTGAAATATTTTGCAAGCTTTGGTTTCAATCAATTTTGGTTTAGTTAAGTTTCAAGTTGATTTGACTTTTTAGGTCAAGTTGGGTTCATGGTCAATTAGGCTAGGCTAGGTCTAGTTGACCAATTGGAGCTTTGGTCAAGTTCAACAAGTGATTTAGAATGAATTTGACCCATTGGTTGTAATCAAATTGGCTTAGATCAATTTTTGACACATTTTGACTTTTCAGGTCAACTTGTGCCAAGTGGCCAATTTGACTAGGTTTACCTCATTTGATGTCTTGATCATGTTCAATCATTGGTGATGAATTTATTTAGATCAATGGTTTCAATCAATTTGGCTATGGTGGATTTTGGCTAGTTTAGATTTTATTTGGGTTAAGTGTTGACTTGGTCAAAGGCTAGGTTTGACTTAGTTTGACCCAATTTGAGTGATTGATCATTCTATGATGATGGTTGCTCATAATGTGAGGCTTAGATGGTCTTAGTTCAATCCAATTTGGGTAGGATTAAAATTTGGCTCAAAAAGGTGTTTTAGGTCACTTTGGGTTAAGTGAGCCTAAGTGGGTCAATTGACTTGATAAAGTCTTGATCCAAGTTTAGTTGAACTCACATATGGAACTATGGTTGAAATATAAACCTATTTGCAAGTGATTTGGAGTCAAATGGGTTTTGATTCATTTGAGAGTTTCAAGTTCAAAGGATGAACTTGGGTTTGATTTGGGTTTGAGTTTTGAATTTAGTTTTGGCTTGATGATTGAAGTTTGTGTTTATATTTAGGCTTATGATTGAAGGATTGATTTTTTTTAAGAGAAAATCCAAAGGTTTGGATTGGTTTGAGTTTGATTTGGCTAAGTTCAATAATTTGACTTGAAAGAGTTTAGGTTGGATTTTGATTGGATTTAGATTTGATTTTTGAATTTAGTTTGATTATTTGAATTTATATTTCATTTATATTTGTGAATATAAACGAGAATATAAATGGGTTATGAGAAAATCTTTTGAACTTAAAGTGATTTGAATTTGATTTGAGCTAAGTCCATAAGATGAAATCAAAGGGGCTTACGAAAGATTTTGGATTTGGAATTCAATCATGGGTTTCAATCATTTGGTATTGATTCATGATTTGAGAAAATCTATTGGTTGGAATTTGTTTAAGATTTGATGGAATTTATTTGAGCTAAGTCCATAAGATGGAATCAAAATGGCTTAGAAAGGTTTTGGATTTCAAGTTGATTTGAATTTAAAGTTGATTTGAAGTTGAAGTTGATTTGAATTTAAAGTTTGTCTGAATTTGAAGTGATTTGAATTTGAGGTTGATTTGAATTTGAAGTTGATTTGAATTTGAGTTGATTTGAATTTGAAGTTTGACTTGAAAGTAGGAAGTAAGGATTTGGTTCAAGCTATAGGGTAGGCAAGTTTTCCTAACACTCCTAAGGCATAACCTCTTCTTTATGGTTAACTCTTCTAAGTCTCTAAGGTTTGGTTAAGTGTTCACATAATCACTAGAAGTGTCTTAAGACTAAGGAAATTTTAATGTCTAAGAGGAGTCCTATGTCTAAGATGGAGAAGTTGAGAGCTTACTGCAAAAATGAGGTCAACAAGCATAAGATGTGTATTTTGAAGTTCTCTTTTCTTTTGTTAACATGGAATTTACATGGGATTTCCAAGTGTATAGTTCATTTGAAAAGAACACAACACTTGCTTAAATCTATTCCTATGCATTTCTATGTTATGAATTAAGAAAGATCTTCATATTACATATGTAAATTATACAACCAAATCAAATATGATCTTTTGCATGATTCTTTATCCATTTGATTCTTTATGTACATCTACATATATTTAAGAAAAGTGGTATATTAGTCTGGACATCCCGAGGTTGTGAGGCTTTAAGTAGCCCTAAGTAGGTCTTGTACCTTATGTCCCTGGTGTAGAAAATAATGGCATCATACTCACTTATAACTTTTATATATGTGGATGTGCACTTAGTTAATGGATGAGAAATCCCCCTTTTTTACATAACCAAAACATGCATCAATGGAATATCCAAAATTTTAAATCATATCTCTTAGCATTCATCATCAAAGTATGCTAAGATTTGCATTACATATATAGATATGCTTAGAATTACTCATATGCATGGTATACATGGTGTAAAGAAATAAATGGGTGTGTGTTATGTGGTAGTAATCCACCCTAACTAATCCTAAGATGCATTTCTTATTAAATAGGACTATTTAAAGAGAACCCAAACATAGGATCAATTAAAACACATAATAAAACATTCACTAAAAAAAATCATTAATAAATCTACCTTAGAAATGCTTTAAGGTAGAGATGAAAGAGAAGTGCTCTTCTCTTTTTTTTCTCTTCATAACATTTAGTCATTAAGTGTAGGTTCATTCAAACCAAATCAAATCACCAACTAAAATTGAAAAATCAACTAAATCACTTGAAATGAAACCACCACCTAACTTGGATCTTTTACACTTAAAAAATTCCAACCTTAAGGCCTAGCTAAGACCTGCCACATAAGCCTTAAATGGCACACACACACACACACACACATTAAACTAAGTTACCATTTCTAGCTTTAGGTTAGGGCGGTGCATGGTCTGATAAATGATTTTATTTTGTGGTGTATTATTTTATACTAGATGTTAGGGTGTATGTGAGTAGACTGGATGATAGGGCGATCTTAGCCTAATCATATTTTCTATAGGAGGTTATGCTTAAGGGGTGATATAATAAAAATATTAATGCTTTTGCTGTGCAGGTTGCTTATACCCCTAAGCATAACCCAAATTAGGATAGGTGGACTTGGTTACCCAAGTGGGGGGTGCTAAGTCTAAATTATTTATATAATTTCTTGGGTTGTGTGATATGTTTAGTTAACTTTTGTTTTGTAGGTTTAGTTAGATTTACTTTTTCCCATTTTAATGTAAATTTTATAATTAAGATTTAGAATAAATATTATGGGGGATTACGATGAACATTGGTTATAAGACCAATTCTTATGAACCATCTGAAGCCTTGGAGCAACCACATCCCAAATCAAACCAAAAGAAAGAAAGAAAAAGAAGCAAATCAAAATTAAGGAATGAAGAATGAAGACCCCCATAACATGAATTCCTTTTAATTGTAATTATTCATTTGTAATTCGGGTTGTATAAGAGTAGAGCTCGGCCACCCACATCTTAGTCTTTTGTTCTAATTTTATAAATTGGTTGATGTTATGTTTATGAATGTGCAATTAGGATGGCATGATTTTCCTAATTTTTTTAATTGTCTGATGATTGTTGAATGGCCTAGATGCGCTTAAGCTCTTAGGAAAAATTTAATTTTCTATCTAATTAATCAACTCAAAATTAAACTAAACAATTCATAACCTCACCTAAATCTTAGGACATAAATCAAGATAATAAAAGATTTAGCATTCCCTTAGTTGGATGTTGGATGTCTCATATCATGCATAAATCAGGTTGTCTCACTCATGCCAATGGAGGGCTTCCACTTTGCTAGAGAAAATGGCTTGACTTTTGAGAGCCATGGTAGAAACACACCTCCTTCTTTCTAGTTTTAGCCCATAACTGAATTTCTCATACATTTGGCATATGAAATCCCATAGCCTGCATCAAATATAAAAATGTCCTTAAAATCAAAATAAAATTTGACAAAATTTGCATTAGATTTAAGTCATTATTCATGCACTTCAAGATCTAATCTTTTAGGAAATGTGTCTAAGGACTTAGTTTTCTTTCTAAATAAACAACAGCTTAACCATCTTGCAAAGCATATGACTTACCTAAATGTATTTAAAATCATAGGAGGAGTTAGTTGGCAGCCACTCTGGGCAGTTGTAAGTCCAACAATCGGGTGGTTTTACTCTCTCTTGTGGAGATAGATCATATACCCGCTTTTGCCTTAGATTTAGGTCGTGCTTTGGCCCTCACCAAAACTCCCTAGATTTAGGATCTGAGGTTGATGTTTTCCTTAAGAGCTACAAGTATAAAACCTCACCTCTTAGGAATTTCTACAATCTTGTATTATGGAATTATAAGCCATCAATTTCTAATAAAAATTTAACTCAAACATATAATTCTCCTTAATTTTCAAAATATAAAGCCCAACTGTAGGATAATTTGGGATGCTTACTAGGCATCCTAGTATCATGAGCATCCCCTACTCATCTCTCTTTGGTTTCGATAATAACTCTCTCCTTTTGATCAGTCCCACTTAATTTTTTAAAAATAACCAATTAATTGATAGTCCTATCTTTAAAATCATTGGAGACAATGATCATTTACCTTAATCGAGAGTATTCTTAAGGAATCTTATTCCTTAGGATGTAATTAACTATGGGGGCTTGCCTCCATAGGGAACTTAATGAACCTAGTTTAAAATAAACCCTACTTTACTTTTCCATATAAAGTAGGGGAAAGATCTCTGGTACATTCGAAGACCCATCATGTCTTAGGAGTCTTCATCAGGTGATTAGGTCCATTATAGGGTAGTGACTTCTACCTCTTGAGATAGTACACTATTCCTTAATATCATATTCGATCAGCCAAATTAGTACAACTGCAGATCTGCGTGGTTTCCCCTCATATAAACACACACATAACATCACACCGACAAAAAAATTAAAACACCACAGCACTCTAATAAAATTTCAACTCAAATAAAAATAAATTATCCTCTTTAAAATATAAAGCCTCATCATAAGGTAAACTAGAGCATTCACTAGGCTTCCTAGTATCTTGGGTGCTCCCTACTTGTCTTCTTGTGGAATCTATAAGTAAGTCTTTCTATTTGAACTCTTCCCATTTAATTTATAATAATAATGAATTCTTTGATAGTCTTGAAATCTTTAGACACATTTATTGACTACTTTAATCAAGAGTGTTCTTATAAACCTTCTATTTCTTATGATGTAATTAACTATGGGGGCTTGCCTCCATACAGAACTAAAGAACTCAACTTAAATCAAATCCTGCTCTACTTTATCCATGTTAGGTGCAAAAAAAGATCTATGGTATACATGAAAATCCTACTCTAGTTTGTCTAATGGTTCGATGGATTCTTCTACATAATTAGAGCAGCTTTCCATCAAGAGATTCGTAAGAGCCCAACAGAGAGTGATTGTGGGGGACCTTATTGTAGAAAAACAAAATTCCAATAAGTCCCTTATTGATTATATTAACAAGTGATAATACTTGAGTATGAAATGTGAACCATAGCTACAAGAACAACATGCCATTGAAATTCTTCTCAATAATATTCATAGCACAATTGCTTTCATGCTTAAGGGCTTCACTATTAAGATATTTGAGAAACTAATCAGCAAAGCGACCAATCTACAAGAGGAAGCCAAGCAATTATCCTTCTTAGATTAATCATGCAAGCCCAAGCCTTAGAAGATATTTGAGAAAAAGCTAGGAGTTGTAGCAGTAGTAGATAAAGGGAAGCAACTAGTGAGGGCATAATTTGAGAGACCTAGAGCCTATCAGCTTGACTCCCACCTCCTCTTCCACTACCTCGGCTACCACAAAGGCCACCTCAATAGCCTACACAACGACACCAACATCACACCGGTAGTTACTATCCACCTACTTTTATCAATAAACTCAACAATCCATATTCATTCAAGATAGTCAGGAAAATCTTCAAAAACCTTTTTAAGAAAGCTTGACATTCAGCTACCTGAGCATAGAAAGCTAGAGGAAGTGGGTAGGAGTGATGATCCTAACTACTTCCCCTACCATCGTATGCTAGGCCATGTCTTAGAGAATTGCTTTACATTCAAGAATTGGCTTGAGCACAACTACAAGCCAGGAGCCATAGTGATCCCAAAGGAATACTTAGTGGAATAACTTTCTAGTTCCATTAAAGTAATTTTGGAGAGACATTTGATCCTCTCAATATAAAAGAAGATTAGGATATCTCACTATCTCATACCTCTAAAATGATCATATCTAAAATCAAGAAGCTTTATCTGTTGGTGCCTGACACAGCCTAGACTTCCAACATCAAGGAAGGTCCACTAGTTGTGAGGGACAACTTAGATAGGGTAGAAGCCTAGCAGCAGCAACAACCACCACTTGCTTGGGATAGTTCTATAGCACAATCATAGTCCGAGTCCAACATTCCTTCCTTCACCGTTATAGTCACCACATCTACGAGCTCTGCCACCACTAACAGAAGCGTTGTATTCATGGATGAGGGTACTAAGCCACTCAAGTCACATACTTTGTTTGACTTTTATCATGTACCTCCCAAATTGAAGAAATCAATAAAAAGATTAATTTTGTTTATATCTTATCTACTTTTGATGACCTTAGTGATTTCATTCCTATTGATAACTCTCCAAGTCAAAATAATAATAATTTAAATGATTCTCATCAATTCACTCATATTCAAAAATAGATTCCCTTTTCTGAATCTCTGGGGTTTACCACTTTAGATAGATTTATAGTCATCCAACTCTGATGATCCTTTAGGAGAAGCTATAGGTATACTCGATGAGCATGTAAAACTTTCCATAAGCTGAAAATCACAAGAAGTTATTGAAGTTAATCTCTGTAGTAGCAAAGTTTTACCTCTTAGATAGTACCTCAAGATAAGGGCAAACAAGATATTAGTTCTAGTGAGTAGATAGCCTCCACAAGATGCTCTACCCTTAGATATGCTTATGGAGGATTAGCCCAAAGTTGATTACAACATCTTGACGCATCTTAGAAAGTTGTCAGCTAAGCAAAGCATATATGATGCCCTTATTTTATCTTAAGAAATGAAAGAGTTACTAATCAAAGCATTACTTGAGCCTGAGATATGCTTAGCTTAGTTGGCTACTATTGATCCAACTTGAAAGAGGCATATTTTTAGAAAGAAGTCCTAGGAGTCACCTTCTCAGATGAAGACCTACTACTAGTGATAATAAAGCACAACCATCCCCTCTACATTACAGTGGATGTTGGTAAGTTCAGGATATCCAAAGTGTTGGTCGATGCAGCATCATTACATCAGTTAAGAACCCTTGCCTACTTGAGGTTTGAGATCTCTAAACTTTATTTTTAAAAGATGATGTTGAAAGGATTCAATGAACAAGGAGAGAGTGTCTTAGGCTCCATAATATTTCTATTGGAGATAAATGATTAGAAGTCTTAAGCCAAGTTTCATATAATAGACTCATATACATCTTTTAATGCTTTACTAGGGTGACCTTAGATTCATGAGAAAAACATGGTCCCATCCTCCTTACATCAGTGCATCAAGTTCATCAGGGATGAGAATGAATATTGTATCTAAGGGGATCTCAAGCTATTTATAGTACATGAGGTCAGGATTTATGAGGATGCTACCTATTATCTCCCTAAGAAACAAAATATCTTCTCTCATGAACTAAATCAAAATAAAAAAGAAAAAGAAAGAAAAGAAAAAAAGAGAAAAGAAAATGAAGAAGAAAAGCAAAGGGAGCGAGAAAAAGACATTAGGGAGGAAATAGAGCCTGAGATTATATTCCACCCACACTTTGTCACTCCATTCAAACAAGTGGATAGGATGACCTGACCTCTTCTAGGATAAGGAAGAGGCAAGTCTAGAGGGAGTCCTAGAGGTGGTAGACCTCCATACCTACCATCTACCAGGAGATTCATTTCAGCATCCAATAGTACACCTACCATCTACATAGACTTAGAATCTAGTTCGAAGGATGAGTCATATGTAGCGAGCACACCAGCTACCTCTCTACATCAACAGAACCCATTGGAGATGACACTAGAATCTGATAGTGATGAAGATCGGTCCTCGAGCAAACCATGAGTGTATCTGAGTCCTCTTTTTGTGAAACTCCTAGATAACATGTGAGCACTTTAGCTCTAACCCCACTTTCCTCATAAAAAGTTGAGAGTTTGATAGTTAAGGAAGCTCCTAAAATATATACAAATGCTAAGCCTTAGAGGTTTTATCCAGGAATAATATCCTCAAGCCAAGAAGTTGATGTAGAGCTTGTGAATGAATCATTCAAAGAGTTAATAGAATTGTCATTTGATTAGTACTTACTTTATGTTTTTAATTTAACAAAGAAATGTTTAATTCCACATGAATGGTCTAAGCACAAGGTAGAGTACATTAAAAAGATATGGAATAATAAATGCAAGAACTCTCGATCAAGACTAGGACTAGGCTTCAGCATAGTAGGCACAATAAATGATGATAATTGCTGCTTTATCATCACAAATCATCTACAATCTGATAGGTTCTTCTCAAACTATATTAACTCATATGAAGAGGTGTGTTTAGAAATTTAGATGATCTTCAAGTCAAAGCACCACCAAAATTCTAAGAAGAAATCAAATCAACCATCGACGAGGTCGAAGAAATTAACTTGGGCACTGAAGATAATCTACGCCCAACATAATTCAGTTCCTTATTGAATGAATCTTAAACCAATGACTTAGTTAGGCTACTCACTAAGTTTAAGGATTGCTTCATATGGAGCTATGAAGAAATTCCCAGATTAGCTCCTGAAGTCGCATTTCATAAACTAGGAATATAGCCTGACCTTAACCCTTCAAGCAAGCTCCTAGACACATGCAATTGAACAATGAACATCAAGTCATTTCTAAAGTCAAGAAACTAATCAATGTTGGTTCCATCCAAGAAAGAAAATACTCCACACGGTTGGCCAATGTCGTCTCAGTTAAGAAGAAAAATAACCAAATTCATATATGTGTCGATTGTAGGGATCTTAATAAGGCTTGTCCAAAAAATGAATATTTCCTACTAATACTAGAATTGATGGTGGACATTACCTCATCTCATGCTATCTTCTCTTTCATGGATGGTCATCTGGATATAACCAAATCAAGATGGAACCTGAAATGAAGAGAACACTGCCTTTTGAACCCAGATAAGAATTTATTACTATAAAGTCATGCATTTTGGCCTCAAAAATGCTAGTGCCACATACCAGTAGGCCATGACTCAAATTTTCAACGAACTCATTCACCACCAAGTTGAGTGCTACATCAATGATCTTGAGGTCTAAAGCACAGAAAAGGTAGACCATCTCGTTAACTTGAGAGTAGTTTTGAGCAATTAAGGTAATATAACCTTAAAATGAACTCTTTGAAGTGTGCATTTGGGTTAACTTCAAGAAAGTTTCTCATGTTCATTGTCTAAAACCATGGGATTGAGATCGATCTAGAGAAGATCAAAGAGATATTAAAAATGCCACCCCTAAAATCTAACATAACTCAGATCATTCCAAGGGAGGTTGGCATATCTAAGACGCTTTATATCCAACCTATCGGGCAGATATTAACCATTCTCAGTACTAGTCAAGAAAGATGTTAAATTCAAGTGGGATGATAAATGTCAATATGCATTTGAGAGCATCAAGCAATACCTTATGACAGCACTAGTCCTAGTTGCCCCCATCCTAGTTAAACCTCTCAGTCTACACTACTACATTAGATGACTCCCTTGGTGCTTTATTGGCCCAAGCCAATGACAAGGGAAAAGAGAACGCTCTGATATCTCAACCATTATCTTGTACCTACTGAGGCGAACTATCTACCCATTAAGATGCATTACCTAGCTTTGATCTTCGTAACCTAGAAGCTATGACATTATATGCTTTCTCATAAAATAAACTTGAATTTATATATTTAATCCACTACAATGTCTCATGACACGGTGAATGTTATATGGAAGGTTGGAATGATGGTCAATGATTTTATCATAGTTTGACATTACGTTTGTACCCCTTCATGTAGTGAAAGGGCAGGCACTTGCAAACTTCTTGGTAGTACACCATCTTCCTATAGATTCCCCTTTCAATGATAACCTTACTGATGAACAAATCATGAATTTAGAAGATACAAATACTCATCGATAGGAGATGTATTTGATGATGTGGCTTCCTCTCAAAGAGGAGAAGAACCACAATCTACTCTTCCAGGTAAGACAGGGGTAGGAATAGTCCTCCTAACACTAGACTATGATATGATGAGATTCTCATATCACCTTTTGAACCTTGCACCAACAATAAAGCCAAATATGAGGCTCTAATCACCAGTCTGGAGTTAGCCATCTCCTTAGGCATCCAAAGCATCAGTATATTCGAGCATTCATAGCTAGTGGTCAACCAAATTATTGGGTCCTATAAGGTTCTAAAGCCTAAACTCCATCACTACAATAAGTATAATATGGAGTTACTAGCCCAGATCCTAGAAGGAACAATCTATAAGATCCTTGGAGAAGAAAATGTCATAGAGGATGCTTTAGCTAAACTTGCTAAAGAATTGGCATGTCTAGAAGATAACTCCATATCAATGAGGTTCATAATAGACAAATCTTGACTCTTATTGATATTGAACTCATCAACAAATACACTCTTGAAGAGGAGGTTACCGTTGCTGAAAAGGATGAAGAGCTAGATTAGAAGGAACCTTTCATTGATTACCTAAACAAAGGGAAACTACCTCAAGAGAAATCTCAAGCCCATAAAGTCAAGCAGAGAGCACTCTCCTATGCTCTCACCAATGGTTTCTTATACCGAAGGTCCTTCGATCATATGTGATTATGCTGTTTAGGTAATCATGAAGCCAGTAAGATCATGATAGATGTGCATTTAG
Organism: Cymbidium sinense; assembly: GCA_021442155.1. NCBI lineage: Eukaryota > Viridiplantae > Streptophyta > Magnoliopsida > Asparagales > Orchidaceae > Cymbidium > Cymbidium sinense. The sequence goes on from CM038225.1 coordinate 31,929,610, forward strand.
AATTTTGCAGAGCTCACCAGTCTGGTCCCCAGAAGAAGGCCAAAATTAAGAGGCTTGGGTATTACTGGCTGACGATGATCATAGATTGCATGGATGTAGCCAAGTGTTACCACCAGTGTTAAGTGCATGGAGTAGTTCTACATCAATCACCCAACAATCTACACCTGATTATAGCTTCATGGCCATTTGAGTTTTTCGCTACTAACATAGTGGTTTTGATTGATCCTCCATCATCCAAGGGTCATAGGTTCATCGTAGCAGCTCTTGATTATTTCTCCAAGTGGGCAGAGGCAATTCCATTTAGGGAAGTCAAAGCTCAATAGGTGCTCTAATTTCTTAAGAACCATATCATATATAGATTTAAAATACTTCATCCAATCATATCCGATATTGATATCTCCTTCAAAGCACTAAGATTAACAACTTCACTAGAAGACACAACATAGATTGGAGGTATTTTACCATCTACTACCATAGGAAAATGGTTTAGTAGAAGCTTTCAACAAAACTCTCATCCAAATACTCAAGAAGATGCTCAATGATAATAAATAATAGTGGCATGAGCAGATAGTTGAAGCTTTATGGGCTTACCACACCACACATAGAACTCCAACGCAATCTACCCCATTCTCCTTAGTGTATCTGAAGCCATTCTACCTTTAGAGGTCCACTCCCATCATTAAGGATAGGTGTGGGTGGTAAAATCACAGCCAAGAAAAATGCTAAGCTATGATTGAAAAACTCGAAGGACTGGAGGAGATACACCTACAGACATGTCAGAACCTCATGTTATATAAAACTAGAATGGTCTAAGCTCATAACAAGTTGGTCCACCCTAGAGCTTTTCGGGTTGGAGAGCTCATTTTAGTTCTGAGGAGACCAATTGTAGCTTGTCGCAAGAAAGGAGATAAGTTTGAACCTACTTGGGAAGGCCCTTTCACCATAGAAAAAGGATTACCAAGATTGCTCCTACCAACTAATCAACCATAAAGAAGAACGCCTGATGCTTCCAATCAATGGGCTTTACCTAAAGAAATATTATGCATAAATAATATTTTAAATAATCTCTTCATCATTGAAAATTTCATTTAATTGAATTTTTCTCCAAATTTAAATGTCTTCGATTAACAAATTCTCGATGTCTTTAAGATAGGTGTGAGAGAACCCAAGTGGCATCTTACTATGATAAGCATAACACAAACATGAATCACAAGCTCAAATCTAACGGACTACTTTGAGTCGAGATAAGACCTCTAGTGGCCATTACTTAATGGTTGCTATAGGTTAGTTTGATTCACAACTTAGCTAGTGAGTCTAGTGGTCAATTTTGTTTGGGAGGATGTGAGTTCTCATGCTTTCTTCTTGGCTTGACCACTACAAATCAATGAGCCCTTTGAATATTTGATGTGTTCTATTTCATAACCAGTAGGCCATCCCGATAGTTATTCATGTTTTGGAGAGGTGAGTCCCCGAGCTTTCTCCTCAAGCTAACTATCATAAGCCAACCAGATCCAAAAATATATCCAAAAATTAGGGTAAGACCCATAGTGGCTCCTCTTCCTCTTGACTAGTTTAAGCTTGGGTTTAATCCTCCTTTATGACTCCCCACTTAGTAGTCACCTAGGTCAAATAGTAGTTGTCTAGCCGATGAAATATTATCTCAATGATCTGTTCACTTAGGAAGATGTGAGCCCTTGATGCTTTCTTCCTAGGTTGATTATTACAAATCGACGGGCACCTTAAGTTTGCTGGTGTTGGCCTTACTGATAGCAACCCACCCGATGGATAACACTACTCAAGTAGATGTGAGTCCCCGTGCTTTTCCCCTAAGTCTACCATTGTATACCTACAAGCTTTATATTTTTCAAGAATTAGGATAAGTCCCTTAGAGGCACTTTCCCTATAGGCATTCTATTTGGATTATGTCTTCACGACCCCATCTAGACATGACTCAGGTTACTATCGGATTGGACAGTTCCCCTTCCTAGTAACCACTCCATTGGTTTGAAACTCCATACTAAGGAAGTACGGACTATCCCTTAGGCCAATAAATCTAAGATAGGCCAAAGCTCTCGCAGCTCCTTCTTAGTATGGCCAATCGTAAACCAATAGGGTCCACACTAAATAAACAAATAAAATAAAATCTCTTGTGGATCAGGATAAGACCCCCAATGGCATCTCTTCCCAAATGGGCATCCTATCTTTTTGGGAAGTATTAGCAAAACTCCCTATAGGAATCGTTTCAACTATTTAAACTGAGAAAAGACCCCCCACAAGCCCTCACTTAGTAGTCACCCTAAGTCAGGTTCAACTTGCTACATGATCAGTGGGTCACCCAGTAGGTTGGTTCCACTTCAGATAATGTGAGTCCCTAAGCTTTCTTTCTAATTCAACCATTGTAAACTAATGATCAACCTATATATTGGATAGTCTCTACTGTAAGGCCGATAGACTGTTCCTTTAAGTCAGCAAGTCTAAGGTAAGTCCAGACTTTTATAGCCCTTCCTCAATGTGACTCATCGCAAACTGACTAGGTTAATTTTCATATGTTCAAAGTTAGGATCATGTTCTCGAGGCCCCTTTCCCAAGTGCCTACTTTAAGTTTGGATCAAGCCATTATAGCCTCTCTCCTAGTAGTTACCCCTTTAGGTTGGGAAGTGCCCATTACGACCTCTCTCCTTTGGGCTGATAAATCTAAGGTAGATCTAGGCTCTGTAGCCCCTCCTTAGTGTGGCCCATCATAAACCAACAAGTTCCACATCCATTCAACAATTAAATATAAATCAAAATCAACATGAATCACCAAAAGTAAAATTCTTCAACATAACCAATCAAACTATATTAAATCAATCAAGATAACTAAATCAAATCAGTCAAATCATACTAATTTTAATCTAAATCTCATCAATTCCTAACAAATCCACATTCATGCTCTTGGCATGATTCAATCCCCAGTGGATTCTTCTTTGTGTTCGTAGCATAAATACAAACTTAAAATAATCATTCCTAACCAATTCGCATTCATGCCCTTAGCATGATTTGAACTTCAACGAATTCACCCTGTTATCATCTTCTTGACACGAAACTAAACTTCAAACAAATTAGACCAAATTCAAGTTGTTCCCATTCCATGCCCTTGACATGAAACAAAAAAAAACAAATTCAACTAAGATTTAAATTTCTTATTCTTTCATTTAGGTATAAATAGTCTTCATTGATGTTCATCACCTTCTTAAATGCTATTGATCATCTCGATCAATACCAATATCTGATGTGCCTTGCGACACCTCACCTATTGGGGGCTCTTTTGTTGACCTCACTTTTGGAGTGAGGATTGATCACTCCCGTCCTAGGCCTAAGATTCTTTTAGACACTTAGGTTTCCTTTATACTAAGACATTTCTAGTAATTAAGGGAACACTAAACCCAAGCTTAGAGACTTCTAGGGCATGACCCTAGGCCTAAAGCTTACATCAAGATAAGTGAGCATCACCCATCCTAGGGCTTATACTAACACTCGTACCCATCAATTCATTTAAACCCAAACTCATATGATTGAAACCAAACCAACCCAAACTCATTTGAATTCAATTGATCTAGATTGAATTTGGTTTCCAATCAAAGCTCTAACCCAAATTATGTTGAATCTTAACCCAAGTTAACCCACTTCAATTCTACAACACCATTCAAACCAATTCAAGCTAACCAAACTCAATTTAATTTTCTTAATCATTCTAACTATCCATGGATCATTTCAAACTATTACAACACTTGATACAAAGCCAATTAAATTAATTAGACTTAAGTAACCCAAGTTAGCCCATTTGACCTAAAAGGTTCCAATGACCCAAAACCCAATTTAACAGAAATCAATTACAATCAAAGCCACCAATCAACTTCAAACTCATCATTGAATATATTCTCACCATCCATAGCCTCAATTGGTTCAAATTGCTTGACCAAACCATTTAACCCAAAGTGACCTAAAAGGCCTAAATAGACCAAACTTCAGTCAAACTCCTATTGGATAAAACCAAGCTATCCAATCTCCTTATTGATCATTGTAGGTCACGATTGAACACCCCACTACAATCAATTAGACCTAACCAAGCCAAATTGACCCCTTAACCTAAGTTGACCTAAAGGGTCAAATTGGGCCAAATCATGTTCTAAGCCAAATTAATGGCAACCAATGACTCTCATCAACCACAAATTGAATATTAATCATGACTCAACCACTAATTGAAGCCAATTGAATCTGACCAAGTCAATTTGGCCTCTTGACCCAAGTTGACCTAATTTGACCTAAAGGCTAAATTGAATCAAATCAAATCCTAAACAAAATTGGATGAAACTAATGCTTCTAATCAATCACCAATTGGATATTGTACATGATCCTACCTTCAATTGGGCCCAATTTGACCTAAAGGGTCAAATTGAATCAAATCACTCCTTAATCCAAATCAATTCAAACCAACTCTTTCAATCAATTACTAATGATCAATTAAACATGAACCTATATGCTCAAGTAAATTTGACCAATTTGATCAAATTGGTCAACATGACCCATTTGACCCAGGTTGAACCATATGAACCAAATCCAAATTTAATCTAATTGAATCAAACTAATTGCACTAACTCATTTCAAATGACCAATTAAACTTAACCAAACTCCTACTTTGACCCAATTTGGTCAAAATGGTCAACTTAGCCCAATTGAACCAATTTGACCTACATAAATCAAATTGAGCCAAACTCAACCAAGCCAAATCTAAACCCAACCAAACTTGGCATAAACTCATCATTGGGTCACCATGGGCATGCTCAAGTGGGCCCACCCATGGTGAACCCAGGTTAGGTTAAACCAATTGAACCAAACCCTCCAAAAGAAATAAAATTCCCATTTAGAAGGGTTCTCCACCTCCCCACTCCTTAGTAACCATCTTTAGCCTTTCTAGGATAAATGACCACTAAGGGTTCAGCCTTTGGCCAAGAGAGGGTGAGTTCACCCATGGCAACTATTGGTCCACTTAAGGAGGAGTGTGCACTCCATGGCACCCCACTACACTCTCTTAGTCTCCCACATCCATTATAATAGTCCCCTACCATCTCCAGCCACCTACTCCGGCCGGATGACTGTCAAAAAACTAAGCCAATCTCAGCCCTTAGATCAATTTTGGAGGAGAGAATACTTCTCCCCATCTATTCAAACTCACCAGATACCTTCTCCAAAGCATTTTGAGCAATCCCTAAGCATTCCTCGAGCTCCCCATGCACCCTATCATCGTCAAGACCAAGCTCCACCCAAACCCAAAATCCTTGTCCGTCCAACCTAACCAAAACTCCATGAAATTCAAATTAACTCTTCCCACATGTTCCCCAGATCTAGACAAACAAAAATAAATCAATTCCCGATTGATTCAACTACCAAGGAGACAGCTCCGACGACTTCTGCAATGGCACTAGGTCTTCAAACTAATTTGCAAGGAGATAGCTAGAGATCTTCTCAATAGGGCTTTATCTCTTCAAGATGAAGCTATCTCTGTCAATGAACTGTCATTCTTTAGCTCTCGCAAGGTAAAAAATCCAGCAACTATAGATTTGTCCTTTAGGTGTTGATATTTTTTGAAATGAATTGTGATTTTATACAATTTCCATAATAAAATCTCTTTAGATTATTTCCCTGATCATTTTGGATTCAATTTCACCGTCGAACGAGCTTGACAAGCTAGGATCGAGCGGCGGAAGGCGAACGGTGTCCATCTTCTAGTGCTCACAAGATGATGGATCACCAGTCATCCGTTCCACTTAATTAAAATGGATGATCGTGATTAATCACATTAAAAACTCAATTTAATCTCTTCATAATCATGTCATTAATCTGAACCATCCGATCTAAGATCGGACGGTCGAGACAAAATCATGTCCGCTGCCGCTGAGTTAACAGTAGCGTCAGATATTTTAAATAACCAATATCATGGTGCCACGTGGAAAGCATTATTGCACCAGCATCCACATAGTACTGATGGTTTAAAATGATTTAATTAGGTTTAAAAGTGTAATTAAATAGTCTCAAGTCCAAAAAATCATAACTAATTATAAAAAATCCAAAAAAATATAAATAAACTCATTTTTGGAAAGCTTAGATAGAGAAGAATTTAATAAAAAAAATCTCTAATAAATATTTAATAAACAATACTTAATTAATGTCTAAAACTTAGGCTAATTATCTTAATTAAGGCCAAATTACTTGGCTAATTAATTCCAAATTTGTCATGTTGATTTTAGGGGATACCCTCTACATCCTATATATTTTTTGTTTGAATTATTTGTCATGTGAATTGAGAAATTCTAAATTTTTAATCCTAATTGCACTCTTTAAATGATTTAATAATTATTAAAATTAATGAACAATGAAATTAAGTAATTATTATTAATTAATTAATCTAAATAGTGGGGATAATATGGGAATTAATTAGGACCCCCTCTCTTAATTTTTTCCAAATGTATTCTCTTAAAGAGTTTAATTGATATGTTTAAAAATTAAGGGCAAATCAGGAAAAATTAATAATGAAATGTAAATAAAATCAATTTAAGTAACTCAAGTGCAATATATTAATCCCTTTATGTGCTTAATAGCATAAAGTTATTAAGGAAATTATAATATTTTTATTGGTGTGGGAAAATCATAAGAGTATTTATCTTAAATCTTATACTTCTTTAATTTAATTAATTCTTAAGCATGAGGCTAATTGCATTAGATCTCTTTAGGTTCATTACAAATTATATTTTTCCAAAGTACATCATTAAAGGCTCATGTTTAGGTGATTAATTAAATCAAAGAAGCTTGGGAAGAGTGATCAAATTAATAGATTGAACTGAGTTAATCCATAAAATACATTTAATTTCCTCCCTTTAACATATTAAATAACCAACATGGGATGGAAGGAATTCTAAGTATTTCTTTCTCCTCTTTAGCTTTCAATAACTTGAATATTAAAATTAAATATTAAAGAAACTTTTATTAGACTTAAGGGATGTTTATCTAACTTTATTGTCCTTAGGTTCCAATGACATCAAGTATGTTGTGTGGTTATATTCAATTACTTTTGTTTAATTATCATAAATGTGCATACAATGTGCTTCATGTATTCATGTTTTAAAGTTAAAAGAATATGATTGCATTTAAATTGCATGAGTTTGACAAACATTACTATGTTGTGTGGCTATTATCATTACTAAATCTCAAACTATTTTGAAACTATATTTAGTTGTAAATTAAATAATTTAAAGTTTAAATCAATGCTTATTATATAGAATTAATTATGTGAAAATCTTAATTCTGAAGTTAGATCAAGACATATCACACTAAGTCTTAGCACACACATTAGAATACTAAGCCACTGATCTTAGTATTAGGTTAGGGCGGTGCATGTTATGGTTATATGTTTTATTTTATGATGTAATATTTTAAACTAGAATTAGAATTATTTTTGCATAGACTAGATGTTAGGTCATTATTATTAATGATGTTTTATGCAGATTGTACTTGAAGGATCTCTATAATAATAAATGAATATAAAATGCTTTTGATTGTAGGTACTGCTTATGTCCCTAAGCATAATCCAATTAAAGCAAGTGGGCTTGGTTATCCAAGTGTAGGGTACTAAGCCCAAATATATGAAATATAACTACTTGATTTGTATGTTTGTTTAGCTAATATCTATTTTATATAGTTAGATTTTATTTTTCATAGAGATGTAATTTTTGTAATAAGATTTAGGATGAGCAATGGCTATGAGGCAAAGACTTGGGAGGCCCTGTGGAGCCTGGAGTAAACTAATCCAAAGGAGAAAAGAAGAATAAGGATTGAAGACCCCCATAACATTTATTTCATTTGTAAGATTTAATTGTAATATGGATTGTATAAGGGTGAAATTCACCTACCCAACTCTTTTTTTCTTTCCGGGATATACAGTGGTACCTAGCCGCACTGGCCTTTTATTATTTTACAAAATTGAAATATTTGATTATTATGTTTAGATTGTGTAATAGAAATGTCATGCTTTTCATAGGCTTCGTAAAGTATGTATGTTTAATGTGTGGCCTAGATGCAATAAACTCTTTAGGATAAAATTCAATTTTTTATCCTCACTAAATAACTCATAACTAAATTCTAATGCAACTCACAACCTCACTCTAAAGCCAAGATATATAAAAAAGATAATAAAAGATTTAGAAACCTTTAACTAGATGGTTGTATTCTATAACAATATGCATGTCATATTATTATATTCTTAAATATAGAGGATCTCCACTCTTGCATGATAAGGGAGAAGCTTAGCCTTTGAGTGCGGTCCCTTGTAGTAGAGAACATCTCTTCTAGCTAATTTAGCCCATAACTGAGCTTCATCATGCATGTAGGCATAATTTTCTTAGGCTTAAATGCGTCAAAATGATCCAAAACTTATAAATTTTTTACATTAGTCTAAGTCATGTATGCATACAAAATATAATATAGTCTCTTCTAGAGTGAGTTTAGGATTCTAGATTCCTTCCTAATTAAATAATAGACTAACTATCTTGCATCTACATAAGACCGCCTATATGATTTTAAAGAGTATCAGGTGTTAGCTGGTTGCCACTCCAGGTGGTTGTAAGTCTAGAAGAGTCATGATGTGTTCACTCTCTCTTGTGGAGGTGAACCACTATATCTCATTCTCCTCGATTAGATTTTAGGCCATGCTTCTAGCATGTGTTAAAGAATTTTAAACTTATGTTCTGAGATAGCTTGTTTCTCTTTTGCTACGAGTATAAGTCCTCATTTCTTAAGTATCTCCACAATCTTGTGTTGTTGGGTTATAAGTCCTAGCACTCTAATAAAATTTCAACTTAAACAAAAATAAATTCTCCTCTTCAAAAATATAAAGCCTCATCATAGGGTAAACTAGAGCATTCACTAGGCTTCTAGTATCTTGGATGCTCCCTACTTATCTTCGTGTGGATTCCGTAAGTAAGTCTTCCTATTTGAACTCTTCCCATTTAATTTCTAATAATAATCAATTCTTTGATAGTCTAGCCTTGAAATCTTTGGAGACATTTATTGACTACTTTAATCGAGAGTGTTCTTATAAAACTTCCATTTCTTATGATGTAATTAACTATGGGGGCTTGCCTCCATAGGAAACTAAAGAACTCGACTTAAATCAAATCCTGCTCTACTTTATCCATGTAAGGTGCGATCCTTCTACCTTAGGAGTCCTTATTAGGTGATTAAGTCCATTGTATGATGATGTTTTATCTTTCGAGAAAGTATATTATACCCCAATATCACACTCGATCACTTCAATAAGTACCCCCTAAGATCTATGTGGTGTCCCTACGACTCCAAATTAAAATACATCTCCATAAGATTAAGTGGTAAAAATTTAAAAATATATAAGCCTTATAAAGTACAAATTTCTTATCTAAAAACCTTAAAATATATAAACCTTAAGACATGAGATCTATATTGTTCTATGTATATCATAACGATATATTGGATGATGCATTATCTTTATTAAATTCACTATATGAATGCTTATTGTCATAAAATATAAAGACTATAATAGAGATTACCCAATCCATCTATCAATTGATTATTTTTCTTATTTTCAATTAAAGAAAATATTGTTACTAGCTTAAAGGTCTTACTTCAATGCCCTAAAATTTTTTTATGGCAAACCATATAAGTTTCATATAGTCTCAAAGATGTACTTTTCTATGGGAACCAAGCTCTTGAAAACTCTAGTAATACCTTACAAAAAATTGAGGGTCATGACTTATCATCCATAATATTACAATCAAATTAATGTTTAAAGTTTCTTAGAAAAGGTCAAGAGGCATCCTATAATGCATTTTATCTTTAAAGTGTGATGTTATCTAATAAAATCTTAAACTTTAAAAAATAATGTACCATCTTATCTCTTATCAAGTTACATTTTTAGTAAATAAGAGTTTACTAGAAAAATCATAAAATCATTAAAATAAGTTGAACTTTCTATAAGGGGCCATCAAAATAAAAATGATGATGAAAAATAATATATATAATTTCTATTCAATTTACCTTTATTTATTTATTTATTTTGCAAGATGTACAATTAAATACATTTAAATGAAGGATTGAAATAGATTTTTCCTCATTCATGTGCATGTTTCTCTCTCCACCATTAGATATTTGTGATGGTGGGAGAAAATCATCACACTAATCTTTATCATGGATCTATTAAAAATTATGAAGGTATAAGAGTTAAAAATTTTGGAGAACTGCAGCTTAGATTATGGAGCCCTCTTTTTATTCATATTAATAACAAAAAAAGCTTAATCATTTAACTACATAACTAAAGTTTTCATGATAATAATTCAATGTAAGAATAGTTACCAACAACCACTTCAAATTTGTTTAATGAAAATTAAATTATGAAAAATCTAAATATTTTTTATGGATTTATACTTTAATATGAGCTACCAATAAAAACATTGGTCAATTTTAACAAATGTATACATTGTAAGAAGTTTTAAAATTTGTAAATAATATTATGCAAATTCATAGAAGTTTCTCTTCTTTTTCAACCTACCAAAATGAAAATATTTTGATATTGAAAGCTTTATGTAAATGTTATAAATTGTTAGCAATGTATAAATAAAATTTTAGATTTTTTTTGTCTAATTATTTGATGAAAAAATTCTTTCAATTTATAAAAATTATAACTTAAGCATTAAGACATCTAAATGAATTTTTTTTAAAATCTAAATGATAGAATTTTATGATAAAAACTTTTAAAAATATAAAACATGTGGAATATGAAATGATCACAATCATAGGATTACAAATCATGCTTTTAGTTTTACATAACCTTACCAACTGGTAGTCATCACATCATCTCCTTCTTGGAACAAATTCATCCCACAAGGATAGTCAACATAACTTTTAAAGTTCAACCCAAGCCACACTATAAAAATAGTAAAGTTTATACACCCTATCTTTATATTTCATTAGTCTTATGAGGAAAATCAAATGCATATTTTAAAGGAAGGCCAAGAAATTATTGTAATGATTCTGAATATTAGACACCCTCTTTAGAGCTCATATATCAAATAAAAATAAAGAACTCTTTTTTAAATAATGATTGAAGTCTTGTCATAAAAAGTTAAAAGTTATTAACCTTAAATGCTCTTCATCAAATCCAATTCTTCTAATTTGGAACATCAAACTCATTTTAAGACCACATCCTTATCATAATAATTATGAATTTTGGTTATTACCAAAGTCATACCAAATATAAGACAATATTTAGCTTCGTTGTTAAAGAAAAGTTGGAGCATATGGAAAAAAAATTGACTTCTTCCCAAGAACTTTATGAGAATTTTTATAAGATTTTGATGACATCTTTGAATTCTTTTAGAATTTCTTGCAAAGGCTATTAAATCAAATTTTATTTTAGATAAAATAATAAAAGATAATTATTAAAATTTTAAAATTTTATATTTATTTATACCCTTGTTGACCTCACTTTTGGAGTGAGTTCTCAATCTCCCCATCTTAGATTTAGGAGTCTTCTAGACACTAGGACTTCCTTAGTCATAAGACACTTCTTGCACTTAGGTCAACACTTAACTTAAGCCTAGAGACTTAGAAGGATTAATCATAGATTAGGCTATACCTTAAGATTTAGGGAGATCCACCTACCCTATAGCCTAAACTCAATCCATGTTCACCATCTTAAGCTAAAACCAAACCTCAAATTCAAATACCAAATTCAAATTCCAAGTCAAATGATTGAAGCCCATGATCAGATCCAAATTCAAATTCAACCTAAGCCCTATGATTTTATCTTATAAACTTTGCCCTAGCCAAATTCAAATCAATCTAAACTGAATTGATTTTCTCAAATATCAATTCAACCCTTCAATCAATCTCTCAAAATTACAATCAAACTAAATTCCAAATCCAATTTGCCAAAAATTACAATCATACTAAATCCTTTCTAAGCCATGTGACCTTCTTTCATGAACCTAACCAAAATCCCATTCAAATCAAATCAAACTCAATTGATCCTATCATAGATCAATTATTCCATCAATTATTTTCCCAAATATAAATAAAATCTACATTAAAATGATCAAAACTAAATCAAACTAAATCAAATTAAATCAAAACCCTTCCTAAGCCATGTGAATCAACCTTCATGAGCTTAGCCAAATCTTAACCCAAATCACTTCAAACTTAATTGCTTTTTTCATAAATCAATCATATCTTCAACCATCTTCACAAATATAAATGAGACATACATTTAAATCATTAAAACTAAATCAAACTAAATCAAAATCCAAACCTAAACCCTTTAAGCCAATATCATGGACTTAACCAAATTCAATTCAAATTCAAACCAAAACCAATTGATTTTCTCATAAATCAATCATTCTACCAATCACCATTCAAAATATAAATGAAACCTTCAATTATCAAGCGAAATCAAAATCAACCCAAGTCAAATCCAACCTAGCCCTTTTTACTTAAAATTTTCAAATGAATCAAAACACATTTGAACCCAAATCAATTGAAATTGAATTTATATATTAATCCCAAATCCATATATAAACTCAACTAAATCAAACTCAATTCAAAACCAAGCCAACTAAACCCAATTGGTCCACTTGACCCAAAGTCACTAATTTGATCTATTTGAGCTAAGTTTCAATCCTACCCAAATTGGATTGAACCAAGCCTACATAGACCTCCTATCATGATTGTTGATCACCCTAGGTTGATCAATTGTCATAAATTGGGTCAAACCAAGTCAACTTGGTCCTTTGACCAAGTCAACTCCTTAACCCATATGAACCCAAACTAGCCAAATTGTAATCTAAACCAAATTAATTGAAACCAATGACCCATACCCATCCAAAATCAATATTTGAACATGACTTGACCTTCAATTGAGCCAAGCCAAACTTAATTGGCTCTCTTGATCCAAGTTGAACTAAATTGACCTAAAAGACCAAATTGGATCAAATCTTGATACAATCTAAATTGATTGCAACTAATGGCTCAAGTTCATTCCAAATTGTTGTTGAACTTTACCAAAGCATCAATTGAGCCCAATTGACCCACTAGATCTGAATGACCTATTGAACCTAACTTGACCTAAAGGGGCAAACCAACCAAAAACCCAATCAAATACAAATTAAACTCAATCAAGCTACAACATATTCCAAATGATCAACCAAACACAAACAAAGTGACCTTTATTAATAAATTGGTCAACTTGACCTATTTTACCCAAATGAACTCAAATGAACCAAAATCAAATCTAAGCCAAACTAAATCAAACCAATGACACTAATACATCCCAAATGATCCTATGAACTTGACCCAACCTAACCCAATTTGACTCAAATGAGTCAAATTGAGCTAAATCAAACCAAATGACATGAAATTTGGCCCAGCCTACTTTTGACTCATTTCAAATCTGCCCAAATCAAATCCAATGTTAAATGACCAAGATACCCTTGGGCTAAGGGTGTTGCATGAGGCAAATCAACCATATAAGTGGTCTTTTCCATTCATTGGTCACTTGGCACTCTCCCATTGGTCCACCTATGCTCTTAGGACACTGCTAAACCTGACCCAAAGGTGGTTGGGTCAGCCTAAGGGGAGGTGAAATCACTTCACCTCCCCCATTGGAGCACTTGAAATGCCAAGGACTCCCACTAATCCCCCATGGCAGCCACCTCCTCGTGCCTTGGCCACTCAAACCAAGCCACCTAAGGAGATTCTCTGTCATTCCCAGCCACAATCAGCAGCCAAGTATCCACAAATGCAAACTAGCGAGCCATCCATCAAGAGTTACACACCCCTCATTTCCACTCAAACCCACACATTCATTTCTCAGAGCTAGAGAACCCTAAGACAAGCCACCAAGAGCTTCCTAGAAAGTTCCCAAGTCTTCCCAAGCTCCCCACTCTCTGTTTCCTTCAAGTTGAAATAAGGCATCACCTCATTCGATCCCATTTTCTCCAAACTCCACCAAAGTGCACTTAATTTTACACACACCATCGTTGGAGCTAGTCTAGTAAGAACGAATCGACTCCCGAGCCCTCCGACCACCAGAAGACTGATCTTGATCAATGCCAACCACCAACGCTTTAGGTATTGTCCTTCCGAGCAAACCACCTCAAATTGGAGCTTATGGTGATCGAGAGCTGTCCTACAAGCTTCCTCAATCAGATTTTCCATCGATCTTGAGCTCCGGTGAGGTATGCCATTGAAATAGATCCTTAAGCAAAATGTGTTGGAGCTTTTTGAAGAAAACTTTCATCCCATGTGATATTAGCCATTTGATCCCCTGAGATCCTTTACACGAAGGTGTGGGATCCATTTGTAGCAGATCCAAGTTCATGTGAGCTTGGATCATGTGAGAAATGGCAGATGGACTCTATTCTCCCTCACTTGTGTGACGATAGATCACGCACTATCTATTCTACATTATCGGAATGGATTGTTGTGATTAGATCCGTTAGAATTATCTAATTTAATCCTTTAATATTGTGGGATTAATCATAGTCGTCTGATCTTAGATCAAATGGCACACGAAAGCGTGTCTGCCACTGCCACACAAGTGCTAACTAGGATTATGTTTAAGTAACCAATCCCATGGCACGTCATGGCAGTGCGCCACATGGCACCGACGGGATTATGGATTAATTAAGCTTAATTAATGTGTTTTAATGGCTGAAATTTGTAAAAAAATTGTAACTAATTATAGAAAAATCATAAAAATACAAATGAATATTCATTTTAAAGATATTTCAGAGGAGAATTTATTAAAAATGTTCTTAATTAATTTTGAACAATAATTAGGTTACACACCCCCTCATTTCCACTCAAACCCACCCGAATTCATTTATCAGAGATAGAGAACCCTAAGAAAAGCCACCAAGAGCTTCCTAAAGAGTTCCCAAGCCTTCCCAAGCTCCCCACTCTCTCTTTCCTTCAAGTTGAAATAAGGCATCACCTCATTCGATCCCATTTGCTCCAAACTTCACCAAAGTGTAATTAATTTTACACACACCATCGTTGGAGCTAGTCTAGTAGGAATGAATCGACTCCCGAGCCCTCCGACACCAGAAGATTGATTTTGATCAACACCAACCACCAACGCATTAGGAATTGTCCTTCCGAGCAAACCACCTCAAATTGGAGCTTGTGCTAATCAGTAGAGCTTTGTCTCCCCTAGACGAAGCTTCCTCAATCAGATTTGCCACCAGTCTTGAGCTCTGGTGAGGTATGCCATTGAAATCGATCCTTAAGCAAAAATGTGTTGGAGCTTTTTGAAGAAAACTTTCATCCCATGTGATATTAGCCATTTGATCCCCTGAGATCCTTTACATGAAGGTCTGGGATCCATTTGGAGTCGATCCGAGTTTAGGTGAGCTTGGATCATGTGAGAAATGGCAGATGGACTCTATTCTCCCTCACTCGTGTGATGATAGATCACGCACTATCTATTCTACATGACCAAATGACCGTGATTAGTATCTAAATTTAATCCTTTAGTATCACGGATTAATCATAGTTCTTAGATCAAATGGCACATGAGAAAGCGTGTCATACAAGTGCTAACTAGGATTATATTTAAGTAACCAATCCCATGGCACGTCATGGCAGCACGCCACATGGCACCGATGGGATTATGGATTAATTAAGCTTAATTAATGTGTTTTAATGGCTAAAATTTGTACAAAAATCATAACTAATTATAGAAAAATCATAAAAATACAAATGAATATTCATTTTAAAGATATTTCAGAGGAGAATTTATTAAAAATATTCTTAATTAATTTTGAACAATAATTAGGTTACACACCCCCTCATTTCCACTCAAACCCACACAAATTCATTTCTCAGAGCTAGAGAACCCTAAGACAAGCCACCAAGAGCTTCCTAGAGGGTTCCCAAGCCTTCCCAAGCTCCCCACTCTCTCTTTCCTTCAAGTTGAAATAAGGCATCACCTCATTCAATCCCATTTGCTCCAAATTCCACCAAAGTGCAATTAATTTTACACACACCATCATTGGAGCTAGTCTAGTAAGAAGGAATTGACTCTTGAGCCTTCGACCACCAGAAGACCAATTTTGATCAATGCCAACCACCAACGCTTTAGGTATTGTCCTTCCAAGCAAACCACCTCAAATTGGAGCTTGTACTGATCAGTAGAGCTTCGTCTCCCCGATGGCTTCCTTCAATTTGCCAGGTCTTGAACTACGGTGAGGTATGCCATTGAAATCAATCCTTAAGAAAAAAATGTGTTGGAACTTTTTGAAGAAAACTTTCATCCCATGTGATATTAGCCATTTGATCCCTTGAGATCCTTTACGCGAAGGTGTGGGATCCATTTGGAGTCGATCCGAGTTCAGGTGAGCTTGGATCATGCGAGAAATGGCAGATGGACTCTATTCTCCCTCACTCGTGTGACGATAGATCATGCACTATCTATTCTACATGATCAGAATGGTTGTGATTAGATCCGTTAGAATTATCGAATTTAATCCTTTAGTATCGTGGGATTAATCATAGCAGTCTGATCTTAGATCAAATGGCACATAAGAAAGCGTGTTTGCCACCGCCACACAAGTGCTAACTAAGATTATGTTTAAGTAACCAATCCCATGGCACGTCGTGGCAGCGCGCCACATGGCACCGATGGGATTATGGATTAATTAAGCTTAATTAATGTGTTTTAATGGCTGAAAGTTGTAAAAAATCGTAACTAATTATAGAAAAATCATAAAAATACAAATGAATATTCATTTTAAAGATATTTCAGAGGAGAATTTATTAAAAATGTTCTTAATTAATTTTTAATAATAATTAGGGATTACATAAGGTTTAATTACAAAATTAATTAAGTTAATTACCCTTTAATTACTTAAGCAATTAATCCCAAACATTGTGGGTTAATCAAATGGGATGACCTCCGCCTCCTATAATTTTCTTGGGGTTTATTGCTTAATTAATTAGGGAATTTGGCTAATTAAACTTTGATTACTCTCTTAAGTTAATTAATCATTAATTAATCACATGAATAGTAAAAATTTAATTAATTAAGTGATTAATCATTGTTCAACAGTGAATGAATCCATGGGATAAGGTTAGGGCCTCCTTCCTAATCCATTTCCATAAGTTCATTTCATTAATCAAACTAATTAAGGCTTAATTAATTAATTAAACTACTTAACTAGTTAAATTAAAATTATAATAACATAAGAACTTATTTAAGCAGGTCTTAGGTAGACCTTTATGTGTTCAATAACCTAAAGAGGTCTTAAGGAAATTATGGTTAACCACATGTGTGGGAAGAATCATAAGAGTACTTAATTAAGTTCATTAGCTTAATTAACCATTAATCATGAGCCAATTGTATTAGGCCCCTTTCATTTCTTAGGATCATTGCTAATTTTATTTTCAATTCATGTGCATATCATGTTGGCTCATAATTATTTGGGTAATTATGTTAAGGTAACATAGGAAAGGGTTAATTAATGGATCTAATACATAATATAACCTAATTAACTCATAAAACCAACTTAATCATATTTCATTAAAAATGAATTAACTAACATGGGGATGGGTTAGGATTACCAAACTTCTTCTCACGTCCTTGAATCAGATCAAAACCATAAAATTAAAAATGATACTAAGATAGCTTTGGTTTACTTTTAACATTTTTATTTAATGTGATTATCCTTGGAAATTAATTTGATTGAATGAAATCATGTGTTTATGTTTATTTATTCCCTTTCAATCATGTTAAATGTTCTATTTCATTTGAAATCATATATTCATATTTTCAAAATCAATTAAATCAAATGGTTTTCTTTTATGTGAAACTTGCATGTATTGGATTAATTTTAAAATATGTGTGGCTATTATCACTAGTAAATTCAAATTATTTTTCAAAAGTTTATAAATCAATTACATTGATTAGAGTGATTGTAGTTATGAATACATATAGGTTTGTATGTGCTTATAGCTTAGGTATATGAAGTAAATCTTTATTTTCCTTAGTTCATATGTAATTTTAAATGTGTTTGAAATTTAATAGGTATATAGTCTGGACATCACAGAAATATAAGGCTTTAGCTAGCTCCAAGGAGATCATTTGATTACCTCACTTCCCTAGTTTAACAATGACACGTACTTATTTAATTTCATTTACATGTATTTTATATTAGAATTTGGATAGGATCTTGTTTCACATACATAAATATTTCATTTAAATAAAAAAAATGCAATTTTTGCATGGTTTTCTTCCTCTTATTTGCATATACATTCATGTATAGTGAGATAGCAAAGTATATATCTGGACATCCCATGAATATGAAGCTTTAGCTAGCCCCAAAGAGGTCATTTGATTACCTTACTTCCCTGGTTAACAAAGGCATGTACTAGCTTATTTCTCTTTATATCCATATTTATGTGTGGCTAATGGAAGAAAATCCCTCTTTTCTACTAATAATGCATTCATTCATAATTGACTAAGTGTTTGGATGAATTAGTCATATGATTTGGAACTTTCTTTCTCATATTCATGTATATAAATTTACATATGTTTGAATGCAAATGGGAATATGGTTTGGGCATCCTGGGAATATGAGGCTTTAGCTAGCCCCAAGGAGGTCATTTGATTACATCACTTCCCTGGTTAACAATGACACATACCTATTTAATTTCACCCATATGTATTTTTGTATAAGAATTTAGATAGAGCTTTAAACTAATATGACTAAATAATTCAATCATATAAAAGAATATAAACTTTATATATATCTATATATTCATTATATAAGTATGCTAAAACATGTTGCATGTATAGAAACACTTTGGATTAAAAATCATATACATGTTACATGTGATGGAAAGGAATGAGTTAACATATGTCATGTGATAGTAATTCAATTAGATTAATCTTAAGATACATTTTATATTGAATAGAGTTATTTAAAGTGAACCTAAACTTAGGATTAATTTAAAAAGTTGTAATAAGCCATTCTCTAATAAGAACTAAATCAAATTAATATACTTTAAAAAGTGGCTTAAAGTAGGGATAAAAAGTGTAATCTTCTTCTCTTCTCTTTCAACAATTAATTACTAAGTGTAAATCAAATGAAATAAAAGAAAACATAAATAAAATCTATAAATCAATTAAATCACTTCAATTGAAATTCCCCTTTCATGTTAAATTGAATCCTTCTACACTTAGAAAATTATACCACTAATACCTAGCATGATTTATCACACAAGCCTTAGCACACACATTAGAATTAAGTCACCACTTCTAATTTTATGTTAGGATGGTGCATGATGTGATGTATATTTTGTTTTGTGAGGTATTATTTTAGACTGGATGTTAGGGTGAATGCCTCGTAGACTGGATGTTAGGTCGATATTAGCCTAATCATATTTTCTGTAAGGAATTATGCTTAAGGGGGTGCTTAAAATAAATATGAATGCTCTTCTTGCAGGTTGCTTGAACCCCTAAGCATAATCCAAGTTAAGACAGGTGGGCTTGGTTTGTGTGCTGTTAAGTCCAAATTATAAATATAACTGCTTGGAAATGTATGTATGTTAAGCTAACCTCTATTTTATAGGTTTAGTTAGATTTACTTTTCCTACTTTTAATATAATTTTGTATTAGGAATTAGGATTATCGCTATGGGGGTTCAGGATGAGCATTGGCCAGAAGGCTTTATCTTAGGGTGCCATGTGATGCCTTGAAACCTACCAAATCAAAGAAGCAAGGATGAGAAATGAAGACATGAGGAATAAAGAAATAAGACCCCCCATAGCATTTATAAATTATAATTATTATTTTATAATTATGGGTTGTATAAGGGTAGAGCTCGGCTACCCATCTCTTCTTTTCGGGTTGTACGGCGGCACCCGACCACACCGGCCTATTATTCTTTCACGTTAGTTCAATGAAAATGTTTGATGATTTGTTTAGTTCACACACTAGAAATGGTATGTTTTTCTTAGTTTCTTAAATGATTGATGCTTTAATGTGTGGCCTGGATGCAATTAGTCTCTTAGGAAAAAATTATTTTATTTCTACCAAAATTAATCACTCTTAGCTAAATTTTAAATAATTTATAACCTCATAATAAAGCCTAGAATTAAATAATGTAATTAAAAGATTTATCAACCCCTTAGTTGAATGATTGAATGTTTCATAACATGCATATCATAATTTCTCACTCTTTAAGATAGGGGATTTCCATCCTTGCACGATAGAGGAATGCTTGACATGTAAGGACATCCCTTATGGTGAAAAACACCCCTTCTTGCTGATTTAGCCAATAATCTACTTTCATCATGCATATAGGCATCAAAATCCTAAAGCCTTTATCAAAATGAAGTGTCAAAATTGAAATAAAATTTGAAAAGATTTTACATTAGATGAAGTCATTATTCATACCACTCATGCTCTAGTCTCTTAGAGAGTGGGTTTAAGGACTTTAGTCTCTTTTTAAATTAATAATAGCCAAACTATCTTGAAAATTCATAAAATTTGCTTACATGAATTTAAATCATATGAGGAGTTAGTTGGCGGCCACTCCAGGCAGTTATAAGTCCAAAAGTTGGGTGGTTTATCCTCTCTTATGGAGGTAAACCTTATGCCCATCTTTGCTTAGATTTAGGTCGTGCTTTAACACATACTAAAGCTCCCTAGGTTTAGGATTCAAGATTACTATTTTCTTTAGGCTACAAGCATAAATTCTCACCTCTTAGGCATTTTCATAACCTTGTATTGGTGGATTATAAGCCCTAGCAATCTAATAAAATTCAACTCTAATAAATAAATCTCTTCAATTTCAAATATATAAAGCCCAATTATATAATAGATTGGAATGCTCACTAGGCTTCCTAGTATCATGAGCATTTCCTACTTCCTCCCTTTGGATTTTAAAAATAAGTCTTCTCCTTGAACTTTCCCAATTGACTTTCTAAAACATAACCAATCCTTTGATAGTCTAACCATAAAATCTTTGGAGATGACAATTGTCTACTTTAATTGAGAGTATTCCTAAGGAATTCATTTTTCTTATGATGTAATTAACTATAGAGGTTTTCCTCCATAAAGAACTTTAGAACCTGGTTTAATATAAACCCCACTTTATTCATCCATGTAAAGTGGGAAAAATCTGGTATATTCAAGACCCATCATGCCTTAGAGTCCTTGGTGATTAGGTCCATTGAAGGGTGATGTCTCTATCTTTTGATAGTATATCATACCTCAATTTCATACCCCAATCACTTCAATAAGT
The DNA here is from genome assembly GCA_021442155.1 of Cymbidium sinense. Taxonomy (NCBI): domain Eukaryota; kingdom Viridiplantae; phylum Streptophyta; class Magnoliopsida; order Asparagales; family Orchidaceae; genus Cymbidium; species Cymbidium sinense. Next base: position 31,950,978 of record CM038225.1, read on the forward strand.
ACCCCATCACTACCCCACGATCTGGTGGTGTCCCCCACATCCAAAAAATAAACACCAGATTTTTCTCGCAACTGATGGTTCCTCTCTCTCCATCTTTAGTAGATTATTATCTCCAAGCATCATAAGACTTATATTTTATATAAGCATGAGACTATCTTTCTTTCCATTGGTACTTAGCTTATTTCATCCTTAAGTAAAGCTAGCTAGCATCCTTTAGATTTTAGGACTTCATTCCATGTAAGTCTTGAAACCCCTATTGGGTCTCCCAATAGGTAAAAAATAAATAAAATTAATGAAAGGAGATGACTAAATTTGGAACCACTTTACCACTAACTTGGTGAGGCAAGGTTCATCCCATATTCAAGAAAGTTTCAATAAAATTAAAACTAAATAAGTAAAGTTTTTTGAAAAAAAATTTTTGAAAGCACTTCTCCTAAATAAAATCATTTTAAAATGCACTTCACATAACATAGATTTTGAAAAAAATATTAAACTTTCAAATCGCATTTCAATTAATAAAGACAATAAAACCTCATTTAACGTACTTAAATGAGGATCCTTTCTAAAAATCAAAATCAAATATGCATCATCAAAATCCTTTTCAATGAATTTTCAAAAGCTCATTTTTCAAAAATAAAATCAATCAATCAAATAACTCCATTTAACATACCCAAATTTATTAACTGAGAGTTCTTCAAAATATTTCAAACACTTTTTTCAAAAATTAACCAACTCCACTTAGCATTCCTAAATTTGTTAAATGGAGTTCCTTTTTCAAAATCAAAATAAAATCAAAAATCAACATATCATTGAACTTCACTTAACATACCCAAATTTGTTAAGTGAGAGTTCTCTCTTTTCAAAAGCAACATCACACACAAAATCAAAACATATTTGAACTCCATTTTGACATACCCAAATTTGTCAAATGAGAGTTCTATTTTTGAAAATTAAAATAAATTAAACTCTATTAAACATACCTAAATTTGTTAAATAGGTTTCCCTTTTCCAAAATCATAAAAATGAAAACACATTTGAATTCCATGTGACACCCAAATTTGTCCAATATGGATTTCATCATTAAACAACACATAAAACAAATTAAACTCTATTTAGCATACCCACATTTGTTAAATAAGAGTTTCCCTTTTCAAATCAAAACAAAAATATCAAATAGACTTGAACCCTACTTAAAATACCTAAATTTGTTAAGTAAGGGTTTCATTTTTCAAATCAACCAAAATGTCAAACACATTTGGGCTTTACTTAGCATACCTAAATTTGTTAAGTAATGATCCCATTTTCAAAATCAAATCAAACATATGACAAACATCATCGCAAACAAAATGCTTTCAAAATTATTTTCAAACATACATTTGAATCTCGTTTAGCATACCTAAATTTGTTAAGTGAAGATTCCAAAATCAAATTTTCAAATAAAGAAAAAAAAAACAAAACAAATTTGACTCCAAAGTCTCTCCAAATGACCAAACCCCATCCAACATACCCAAATGTACTAGATATGGATTCCAAATCAAAATCAAATTATATGGTAAAGTCTCTCCTCAAATATCAAAATCTCTCCAATTCAACGAACCCCATTTAGCATACCTAAATTTATTAAGTGTGGGTTCAAATTCCAAAATAAAGAATCAATGATTGAAGGTAGATTTTAAAGCAAAGGTCTGATTTAGTTCTATTTTTTTCAACAAATGCAGAGATAGCAGTTCAGTCCTTCATTCGCTTCTTCAATCAGTCTTTCATCATGTCTGCTAGAAAGATGATCTTTTCCTTTCCCTCTGGTATGGATTTGGCCTTGGATCAGCCATACTCACCAACACCACCATGCACATCATTTAGTTTGGGTGTGGGCTATCTCGAGTCACGAGGGGCCACCTCACCAATCGTAGAGAGAGGTGGCGTGGCCACTCCTTCATTTGACATCGTCACTGAAGTTTCCTCACTAAAGAGGAAGGCGTGGTTCCACCCAAATTAGCACCTATTGTTCTAGTTGTTACAGTGCCTATCATTCAGTATGTTGTCACCCCCGCTATAGTCCTAACGAGGGCTAGCACCTCCTCACTGGTTTCCCCATTCTGAAGGGGAAGGCTATCTTGGCCTTTGAGATAGTCTCCCCTACCTTTGAGGTAGGTTCTAGTTCTCATTCCGCTCCACTGACTAGGATGCAATGTCTTAATAAGAACCGAAAGATTAAGTGACACTATGAGCGAGCAGCTAGGGAGGTGCATGCCTCTCACAGGTTCTCCTCAAGTCCTCCACTCTTGAGTGATAGCAGGTTTCTCCCCCTCTCAGTTTTAGATGGAGAGGAAGACTATAAGAGGATTACTTCATTGCCTCCACCACCAACACAGTTTGAGATACCAGTTAGGGAGAGGAAAAAACCCTACGCTGGTCTACGATCAGTTCTTCGCCAAGTCGATAGAGCCCATGGATGCTTAGAGTCTGGTAAATTATTTGATTTGAGGACTCTGATACCTAGGAGTGTTAGTGATCAGATGCGCAAAGAGAAAGCCTTAGAGGCTAGAGTTGTAGCCCAAGTGGGGAAAAAGGAGAGAAAGAGGTATGCCAAACTGTCGGCAGCCTCAGCATTAATGGATTTTCTTGATGGGCGGACTACCCGAGTTGATCATACCGACATCATAGTCCTTATAGGAACCATCGGCCATAGGAGAGCTTAGAAGAGGCCACCACACTACCACATCGCCCACTATCCCGCCATCTTCTATCCAAGTCCCTCCTTCCACAGTCCACACCAAAGTATAAAAACCTACATCTGGAGAGAGGACATCTCCATTGGTGATCCAATGATGGCCAAGATCCGCTCCATCTATCCACGTTGAGGTGATTGAGCCTCCACCTTCCACTTTACAAATAAAGGGGCAAAAGCATCATAAGTCCACCATTATACCAACAAAAGGGAAGTGGATACTAGCAGCCTATGGAGTTGATCTAGGGAGAGCACTCCATCAAAAGTATCAATATATAGATTCAATTAATACCCAACCGCTAGTGTTTATACCGATAGCTGTAAAAAGTAGGAGATTGTTCACTAGATGATATCCTAGAAGACTACTTTACCGAGAAGAAATAACTTCTTGGGAGTGATCATTCGGATCGAGAAGAGGGTAGAGTAGATTTTGACCTCGATGAGGATGACTTATTTGTGGATTCAGCAAAAATTCCACATGGTCAATACTCAGGATCCCTCCATATAGACCATTAGAGTCAAGAAGGTGATGTGATCGAAGGCACCTCTCACTGACCCAACACCTCCTTCAACTCGTAAGGATGAGCATCAGATGGAGAGAAGGGTTGAGGATTTGTTATACAAATTCTAGGACTCCATAACTAAGCTTCGATTTCACAGCCTAGTCCCATGGAGGCTGATTGGCCCGAGCTCTTACATGTCTTAGATCCTCCCAAGAGTGCCTCTCCTGTGGATCGGGATAGTGGTATTTTTTATAGGAATGTCATAGATAGTACCGCCATGCATAAGAAAGATATCAAGTAGATGGTGGAGCAACAAGTGGGGGAAGCATTAGCACAAGCCCAGGGAAACTCATCCATTCCAAAGGGTAGACCTTACTCAGAGGAATTGATGTCCAATACCCCAAGGGTTCATGCCACCATCCTTCAAAAGTTTCGATGACAATGGGAACCCACGGCAACATATGGCACATTTCAGAGCTGGTTGTTAGAATGCTGATGGCAAGTTGATACTTCTCTACCTTATCGAGTCATCGTATTGCATTTGATTGGTATGCCAAATTGCCCAACGGTTCGATAAAGACTTTTGCAGAATTGGAGCAACTCTTTATCAAGAGATTCATTGGAGCCCAGCAAAGGGTAACTGCGGGTGACCTCATTACAGCAAAATAAAATCCTAACCAATCCCTTATTGATTACATTCTCAGGTGTGTAACCTGAGTATGAAATACAAATCACAGCTATCCAAACAGCATGCCATTAAAATTCTTCTCAAGAATATTCATGGCTCAATTGCTTTCATGTTAAATCGAGAAATTAATCAATAAGGCAGCTAGTCTACAATAGGAAGTCAAACAGTTGCCTTTCCAAGACCAATCATCCAAACCCAAGCTGCATAAAGTGTTTGAGAAGAGGCCAGTGATAATGGTGTCTGTGGATAGAGGGAAGCAGCTAGCCAGAGTATAATTTGAGAGACCACGAGCTCAGCAGCCTCCTTTGCCACCTCCTCTTCCACCACCTCAGCCATCATACCGGCCACCACAATGGCCGCCATCACCACCTCTACAATAGTACACTCAGTAGCGGTACTCATATCCATCGCTAGGTAGCTACTATCCACCTACTCTTCTAGAGAAATTAAACAAGCCCTATTCATTCAAGAGGGAGGTAGTCAGAAAAATCTTTTAAAATATCATAAAGAAACTTGATTTCAATTTACCAGAGCCTAAAAGGCCAGAGGAAGTGTGCAAGAGTGATGATCTTAATTTTTGTCCCTATCATCACATGTTAGTCCATGTCTTAGAGGATTGCAACACCTTCAAAGACTAGCTTGAGCACAGCTATAATTCGGGCTCCATTATTATCCCTAAGGAATATTTGTTGGAATATCCATCTAGTTCTATTAGAGTAATCCTTGGGGATACATGTGATCCTCTCAAGATAAAAGAAGGTTGGGATATCTCCTTATCCTGAACCTCTAAAAGATCATCTTTAAGATCAAGAAACTTTCCTTATAGGTACATAAGGTAGCTCAAACCTCCAACATCAAGGAATATTTACAAATTGCTAAAGATAACTCATGGAAGGTAGGAGCTCAACAGCAACAATCCATACTTACTTGGGATATTCTAGTAGCGCAACAACCATCCTAGTCCAGCATTTCTTCCACTGCAGTAACTACTACTACTTCATTCAGCTCTTCTTCTACCAGCAGGAGCATTGCATTTGTGGATGGGGGCACTAAACCCCTCACTCTGCTTACTTTACTTAATTTCTATCATGTACCTCCACCTTGAAAGAAATCAATGAAGAAAGTAGATTCTACTTATATCTTGTCCCCTTCTGATGCTCCTAATTTTACTCCTATTGAAAACTCTCCAAGTCTAAATAATGATAATAACTCTAATAATTCTAATCCTTTCTCTTCTGATTCAAATCAGACTTTCCTTTTTAGAATCAATCAGATTCACCCATTGAGATTGACTTAAAGTCACTCGACTCTAAGGGTCCCATAAGAGACGTTATAGGTATGCCCGACAAGCAGGTAGAACTCTCCACCAACCTGCGACATAAAGTAACTGAAGTTAACCTATGTAGTGGTAAAGTTCTACCTCTTAGGGTAGCATCTCAGGATAAGGGTAAGTAAGTCATTAGTTCTAATGAGCAGATAGCCCCTCCACGGGATGCTCCACCTATGGATATGCTTGTGGACGACCAACCTAGAGTTGATTACAATGTCCTAGCTCATTTTAGAAAGTTGACAGTTAAGTTAAGCATATGCGATGCCCTTGTCTTGTCTGAAGAGATGAGAGAATCTTTAATCAAGGCCTTACTTGATCTAGAGATATGCTTAGCTCAACTGATAGCTATTGAAGAGGAAGCATGTCACTGAAGGACATCTTAAGAGTTACATTCAGTGATGAATACTTACTTATAGGGATGACCGAGCACAACCATCCTTTCTACATTATAGTGAATGTTGACAAATATAGGCTATCAAGAGTGTTGGTTGACCAAGGTGCATCAGTCAATATTATGATTCTAAGAACCCTTGCCTACTTGAGGATTGACATCTCTAAACTCCTAAAGAAAGGTTGATGTTGAGAGGATTCAATGAACAATGTGAGAGGGCCTTAGGCTCTATAGTGTTTCCCTTGGAGATAGATGATTGGAAGACTGAAGCTAAGTTTCACATTATAGACTCAAATACATCTTTCAATGCTTTTCTTGTGACATTATGGATACATGAAAAAAACATGGTCTCATCCTCTCTACATTAGTGTATGAAGTTCGTGAGAGGTGGGATCGCCTACTATGTCAAAGGAGATCTCAAACCATTTTCAATTCATGAGGTCGACATATAAGGACGCAGCCTACTACATCCCTCAAAATCAACAAGTTTATTCTCTTGAACTTGGCAAAAGTTCAAAAATAAAAGAAAAAAAAAAGAAAAAGAAAAAGAAAAAGAAAGAGAAAAAGAAAATAAAAGGAGAAAGAAAATAAAAGGGAGCGAGAAATAAACTTGGAGGAGGAAATGGAGCTCCACATTAAAATCCACTCACAGTTCATTACTCCATTCGAACATATGGGTAGGATGACCCAACCTCCACCAGGTAGAGGAAGAGGCCAGAGGCCCCTGGGGTGGAAGACCTCCTCCAATAGAGAGATACATCCCTACTGAGTACACACCTGCTATCCATAGACTTAGAATCTAGTTCAGATGATGAGTCTTATATTGTTAGCATGCCAACCAGCTCTTCTCAGTAGTAGATTCCCTTGGAGTTGACACTTGAGCTAGATAGTGATGGAGACCAACCTCCAAAGCAAAAGCATAAGTGTATTCAAGTCTATATGTGAGATAGTTAGGCATCAGTTGGGAACCTTATCTCTAACCCCACTTTCCTCACAAAAGTTATGGTTAAGGAAGCTAAATCATCCATGAAAGACTCGAGGTTCTTTCTGGGAGCATCAACCTCAAGTCAAGAAGTTGATGTAGAACTTGAGGATGATTCATATAAAGATTTAATAGAATTACCTTTTGATTGATATTCATTGTGTTCATAATCTAGCAAAGAAAGGGTTAATCCCACATACTTGATCAAAGCACAAGTCAGACTATTCCAAAAGAATATGGAAGAACAAATGCAAAAGCTCTCAATCAAGGCTTGGACTAGTTCTCAGTATAGCGGGACGATTACTGCTTAGTCATCACCAATCATTTGAAATCTAATGGGTTCTTTTCAAATCACATTAACTCATATGATGTGGTGTGCTTAGAGACTCCAGATGCTCTAGATGATTTTGAAGTCAAAGATGCACTGCTAAAGTTTGAAGAAGAAATGAAGTCAACCATCGACGAGCAAAAAGAAATCCATTTGGGAACTGAAGAAGATCCCCACCCGACATACATCAGTTCCTTATTGAATGAAATTAAAACCAATGACTTAATTATGCTATTTATTGAGTTTAAGGATTGCTTCACATGAAATTATGAAGAGATGTCTGGTTAATCTCCTGATGTAGCAATCCATAAACTAATAATAGAGCTTGGTTCTAACCTATCAAGTAAGCTCCTAGACGCATACAATTGGACATTGAACAATAGGTCATTTTTGAAGTCAAGAAATTGATTGATGTTGGTTTCATCCAGGAAGAAAAATGCCCTACCTGGTTGGCCAGTGTCGTCCCAGTTAAAAAGAAGAATAGCCAAATTCACATATACATCAATTTTAGGGGCTTAAATAAGGCAAGTTCAAAAAATGAATCTCCACTACCAATACCAGAATTGTTGGTGGACATTACCTCATCTCATGCAATCTTCTCTTTCATGGATGGCTCATATGGATATAACAAAATAAAGATGGTTGCTGAAGATGAAAGAAACACTGCTTTTAGAACCCTGATCGGAATCTATTGTCATAAGGTCATGCCTTTCAACCATAAAAATGCTTGTGCTAAATACTAGTGGGCTATGACTCGAACCTTTGATGAACTCATTCATCATCAAGTCAAATGCTACGTTGATGATCTTGTGGTCAAAAGAAAAGAAAAGGAAGACCATCTCTTTGACTTAAGAGTAGTTTTGAATGGTTAAGATAATTTAACCTCAAAATGAACCCCCTGAAGTGTGCATTTAGAGTAGCATCAAGGAAATTCCTTGTGTTTGTTGTCTAACACTGTGGAATCAAAATCAATCCAAAAAAATATAAAGGTGATATTTGAAATGCCACCCCCTAAAGGTTTAACTCAACTTAGATCATTTCAAAGGAGGTTGGCATATCTAAGACACTTTATATCCAACCTGTTAGGAAGATGCCATCCATTCTCAACACTTGTCAAAAAGGATGCCAAGTTCAAGAGGGATGATAAGTGTGAGTATGCATTCAAAGACATCAAGCACTACTCATGACCTCTAGCATTCTATCTTGCAAGCTCATATTATATCATTGCATTAGATAACTTCATTTTTGTTAAGCCAATGAAGGGGGAAGCTACTACCTCACTCATCTAATCCCTCAAAACATCAACCCAATAGTTTTAATCTTTACATCCCAAAAAACATACTATTGGTGAACTTGATCTCTAGAATCAATCTTCGGTAATATCTCATGACACGGCCGATGCTATCCGGATGGTTGGCACATTGGTCCATGATTTTGTTATAGTTTGACATTACTTTCATACCCCTCCATGCGGTCAAAGGACAAGCATTATCGGATTTCTTAGCAGGACACCCACTTATTGCTGACTCTCTACTTAGTGATGACCTCCGCGATGAACAAATCATGAACCTAGAGAACAATAGCATTCACTGCTAGGAGATGTACTTTGATGGTGCGGCTTCCTCTCAAAGTACTCTTCCAGGAAATGTAGTAGGAGTAGTTCTCTTAACTTCGGACAGTGATGTGATGAGATTTTCATATCATCTGTCTAATCATTGCACCAACAACGAAGCCAAATATGAGACTTTCAGTTCCTGTATGGAGTTAACCGTTATCCTAAGCATCCAAAACATCAATATCTATAGAATTCTCAGCTAGTTATCAATAAAATCATTGGGTTCTACAATGTTCTAAAGCCTAAGCTCCATCACTACCACAAGTATACTATGGAGTTGTTGGCCCAAATCACAGAGGTTACTAGTTTACAAGATTCCTCAAGAGAAAATGCTATAGCAAATGCTTTAGCTAAACTTGCCAAGGAGTTGGCATGTCCGGAAGATGAGTATATATCAATAAAGGTCCAAAATAGACAAGTCTTATCCCTTATTGATACTAAACTCATCGAAAAGTACTCTCTTGAAGGGGAGGTTATCATTGCCAAAAGAGACGAGGAGTTAGATTAGAGGCAACCATTCATAGATTACCTAACTAAAGGCAACTTCCTCAAGAGAAGTAACTAGCATATCAGGTGAAGTAGAGAGCCTTTTTCTACACACTCATAGATGGCACATTGTACCAACAATCCTTCAATTTTATGTGGTTATGTTATTTAGACAAACACGAAGCCCATAAGATTATAATCGAGGTACATTTAGGATTATGTGGAGCGCACCAATCCAGTCCAAAGATAAAAGCCAAGATCAAGAGAATAGGATACTACTGGTCATCGATGATCACAGATTGCATGGACGTAGCTAGGCGATGCCACCAGTGTTAGGTACACGGTATGGTTCTACACCAACAACCCTAGCATTTTACATCCTACATTGGCCTCATGGTGATTTGAGTTTTGGGGTATCGACATAGTGGGTTCGATTGATCCTCCTTCTTCCAAAGGTCATCGGTTCATCCTAGTTGCTACCGACTACTTTTCAAAGTGGTGGAGGTGATTCTGCTCTAAGAGGTCGCAACTCAGCATGTGCTCCAATTTTTTAGGAACCATATTGTATATAGGTTCGAGGTGCCTCGATGAATTATATCTGATAATGGTACTACATTCAAGAGCATCAAGATCAATAGTTTTTTCTTGTAGACACAGCATAGATTGGAGATATTCTACCATCTACTACCCAAGGGCAAATAGCTTGGCAGAAGCCTTCAATAAAACTCTCATCCAAATACTGAAGAAAACACTCGACGATAACAATCAACAGTGGAATGAGCAGTTAGTTGAAGCCTTGTGGGCTTATTGCACTAGATACAGAACTCCAACTCAGTCTACTCCTTTCTCCTTAGTGTTTTGGTCCAAAGGTGTTCTACCATTAAAAGTCCAACTCCCATCATTAAGGATAGCTATGGGTAGCAAGATCACAATGGAGCAGAATGCTAAGTTGCGGTTAGAATAGCTCAAAGGTTTGGAGAAGAGAGGCTTATAGGCATGCCAGAACCTCGAGTTGTACAAAGTCAAAATGATTTAAGCTCATAATAAGTTGATCCATCCTAGAGCTTTTCAAGTAGGAGAGCTTGTTTTAGTTATAAAGAGACCAATTGTTGCCCATCGCAAGATGGGAGGCAAGTTTGAACCCACCTAGGAAGGCCCTTTTTCCATAGAGAAGGCCTACCAAAGAAGATCTTATCAACTCATCAATCATAAAAGAGAGTGTCCGATGCTTCCAATCAATGGGCTTTATTTAAAGAAATATTATCCTTAAATCCATGTTTAAAATATATTTATCATCAATCAAAATTCATTTCAAAATTCAATCTCTTCTATATTGAAATCATCTTTGTTTTGCAAATCCATCGCATCGTGTTTAGGGTAGGTGTAATAGAATCCAAGCGGCATCCTACCCTTCATCAACACAACACAAACAAAAACTACACACAAACATATATCTTTTATTTCAGACTACGTCAAGTTGGGATAACACCCAACACTCACTTTCACTGCTCTAGGTGGACGTCTACCGCTAGTGTGTCACCCTAATGATTCCTTGTTCAGGAGGATGTAGGTCTACTACACTTTCTTCTTGACTTGACCATTGCACATGGATGAGCGCCCTGTTAGTTTGGTAAGCTTTACAGCATGGCAAGTAAGCTACCCTCATGTTGGCTTCATTTAAGAAGATATAAGTTTGCTATGCTTTCTACTTAAATTAGCCTTCGTGTATTGACTTGATCGAGTATATTTAAGGATTAAAATAAGTCCCCCAGCGGCACCTTTCCTCCTAAATTCCTCAAGTCTAGGTCCAGTCCCTCTTTGTGACTCCCTAATTAGTAGTCACCCTTAGGTTGGGTAGACTTATTCTGCCAACAATGGGTCACCCCAATGGTTGTTCCTTGCTTTGGAAGATGTAAGTTTGCTACGCTTTCTTCCTAGCATAGTCGTTGCACATTGGTGGGCAGCCCTAGGTTAGATAGCACCTGTCGAGTTCACAAAACACTATCCCAATAATCGATTCCGCTTTAGGGACATATAAGTCTACACGCCTTCTTCCTAGACCGATCATCGCACACTGATGGGCACCTTAAGTTGGTTGTTATTTACTATGCTAACAACGACCTGCTTGGTGGATACACCACTCATGGTAGATGTAAATCTTTTATGCTTTCTCCTTAAGTTGTCCACCATATACCTACAAGCATTATTTTTTTTAGGGATCAGGATAACGCCCCTAGTGGCACCTCCCTTATGGACACTCTACTTGGATCACGTCCTTTGCAACCCCATTTAGACACTACCTAGGTTACTCTTGGATTGGACAGTCCCCCTTTTCTAGTAACCCCCCCTGTGGTTGGAGATTTTGTTCCACAGATGCACAGATTCTCCCTTGGTCTAATAAATTTGAGATAAGTCAAGGCCGACATAGCCCCTTCTCAGTGTGGTCCCTCATACACCAACAGGTCTGATAATAAACAATATATATATATATATATATATATATATATATATATATATTCACTTGTGGATTAGAAGAATGCCCCCAATGGCACCTTTCCCATGCAGGCATCCTATCTTTAGGGCAGTGTCAGCAAAAACCCCTATAGGAATCGTATGACTACTCTTGAATTGAGATAAGTCTCTAGTGGACTTTCTCAGTAGTCGCCCTTAGGTCAAGTTTGACTTGCTGTGCCACCAATAGGTCACCCCGACAGTCATCCTTGCTTTGGAAGATGTAAGTGTGCTACTCATTCTTTCCAGCACGATCGTTTCACACCGAAATGCATCCCTTAAGTCGGATAGTCCTACCTTTCGATCGATAGACTACTCCTTTGGATCGATAAATCTGAGATAGGTCAAAGCCAACATAGCCCCTTTTCAGTGCAGTCCATCGCACACCGACATGGTCCATCAAATTAAAATAAAATTAATCTTGACTACTTTTGAGCTGACATAAATCCCTAGTGGCATTCACTCAGTAGTCACCTTAAGTCGGGTATGATTTATTGTGCCATCAATAGGTCACCCCAGCAGTTATTCCCTACTTTAAAAGATGTAAGTCTACTACACTTTCTCCCTAGCACAGATGTTGCACACCAAAAGGCACCCCTTAGGTTAGATAGTCCTACACTTCGACCAGCAGACTACCCCTTTGAATTGGTAAATTTGAGATAAGTCAAGGCCGACATAACCCCTTTCAGTGCGATCAATCACACACCGATAGGGTCCATCAAATTAAAATGAAATTAATCTTGATTATTTTTAAGATAACATAAGTCCCCATCGGTGTTCACTCAGTATTCTCCATAGGTCGAGTCTGATTTGTTGCGCATCCAACAGATCACCCTAATGGTTATTCTTTGTTTAGGAAGATGTAAGTCTATTATGCTTTCTCCCTAGCATAATCATTGCACACCACCCCTTTGGACTTGTAAATCTGAGGTAGGCCTAGGCCGACATAGCCCCTTTTTAGTGCAGTCCATCTCACACCGACAGGGTCCATCAAATTAAAATGAAATTAATCTTGACTACTTTTTAGCTGACATAAGTGCCAAGAGACATTCACTCAGTAGTCTCCTTAGGTCAAATATGATTTATTGTGCATCCAACAGATCACCCCAATGGCTATTCTTTGCTCAGGAAGATGTATGTCTGCTATGCTTTCTCCCTAGTACAGTCGTTACACACCGAAAGGCAAACCTTAGGTTGGATAGCCCTACCCTATGGCAGGTGGACTACCTCTTTGGACTTGTAAATCTGAGGTAGGCCCAAGTCAACATAGCCCCTTCTCAGTGGGTCCATCACACACCAACAGGATCCATAACAAACCAAATTCAAAACCAACCTCCCTAGTGGAGTCAAATCAAATATATCAAGCAAACTAAACTTCTCCCCAGCGAGGCACAAATCAAATTAGTCTCCCTAGTGGAGCCTAAACCAAATTCTCAATCAAACAAATTTAACTGAGTCGACATCCTCAGATGCCCTTGATTCAAACTCCCTAGTGGAGCCAAATTAAACCCATCTCTCCCTAGCAGAGCTAATCAAACAAATTAAAGAAATCCAACCAAACTCTTATCCCCAACGGATAGCCTAAACCTACTTCCATGGTGGAAGGTTCATGTTTCCATTCCATAGCAGATTCGAGTCCATATCCCTATCGGATATGCCTCCATATCAATTAAAATAAAACAAAGTGAAATTTATTCGATCTTTTATCCCTAGCGGATTATAGATTCTTATCCATAGCGGATAGATTGAACCTGCTTTTCTAGTGGAAGGTTCATGTACTCAATCCCCAGTGGATTTCCTTCTCTTATGTTCTTGGAATAAGTTAAGTTGCATTGCACTAAGATCATGATTCTATCTACCTCACAAATTTAGGTATAGATCATTTCCATTAGTACTTGCAATCTTTTGGACATTATTAATTATCTCGATCAAATATGTGTGTGTGCCTTGATACACCACATATTGGGGTCCCATGACCTCACTTTTGGAGTGAGTTCTCAATCTCCCCATCTTAGATTTAGGAGTCTTCTAGACACTAGGACTTCCTTAGTCATAAGACACTTCTAGCACTTAGGTGAACACTTAACCTAAGCCTAGAGACTTAGAAGGGTTAATCATAGATTCTATGCCAAGTTAGGAGATCCACCATACTAAACCCAATCCACGTTCACCTTCTTATGCTAAAACCAAACCTCAAATTTAAATACCAAATCTATATTAAAGTCAAATGATTGAAGCCCATGATCAGATCCAAATTAAAAATCAACCTAAGCCTTATGCTTTTATCATATGGACTTAGCCCTAGCCAAATTCAAATTAATCCAAACTCAACTGATTTTCTCAAATATTAATTCAACCCTTCAATCAATCTCTCAATCTTACAATCAAACTCAATTCCAAATCCAATTTGCCAAAAAACTACAATCATCCCAAATCCTATCTAAGCCATGTGACATTCTTTCATGAACTTAGCAAAAAAATCCCATTCAAATCAAATCAAACCTAATTGGTCCTCTTATGGATCGATTATTCTTCAATTATCTTCCCAAATATAAATCAAATATGCATTTAAATGATCAAAACTAGATCAAATTAAATCAAAACCCTTCCTAAGCCATGTGAATCATCCTTCATGAGCTTAGCCAAATATTAACCCAAATCACTTCAAACTCAATTGATTTTCTTATGAATCAATCATATCTTCAACCATCTTTACAAATATAAATGAGCCATACATTTAAATCAGAAACTAAATCAAACTAAATCAAAATCCAAACTTAAACCCTTTAAGCCAGTTTCATGGACTTAACCAAATTCCATTCAAATTCAAACCAAAACAATTTGATTTTCTCATAAATTAATCCTTCCATCAATCACCATTCCAAATATAAATGAAACTTACAATTATCAAGCCAAATGACATCAACCCAAGTCAAATCCAACCTAGCCTTTTTGACTTAAAATTTTCAAATGAATCAAAGCCCATTTGAACCTAAATCAATTGCAATTGAATTTATATATCAATCCCAAATCCATATATAAACTCAACTAAATCAAACTCAACCCAAAACCAATCCAACTAAATCCAATTGGTCCACTTGACCTAAAGTGGCCAATTTGACCTATTTGAGCCAAGTTCCAATCCTACCTAAATTGGATTGAACCAAGCCAACCTAAACCTCCTATCATGATTGATCATCACCCTAGGTTGATCAATTATCATAAATTAGGTCAAACCAAGTCAACTTGGTTCTTTTATCAAGTCAACCCCTAAACCCATATGAACCCAAACTAGCCAAATTGCAATCTAAGCCAAATTAATTGAAACCAATGACCCATACCCATCCAAATCAATATTTGAACATGACTTGACCTTCAATTGAGCCAAGCTAAACCCAATTGGCCCTCTTGACCTAAGTTGACCCAAATTGACCTAAAAGACCAAATTGGGTCAAATCTTGATACAATCCAAATTGATTGCAACCAAAGACTCAAGTTCATTCCAAATTGATTGTTAAACTTCAGCAAAGATTCAATTGAGCCCAATTGACCCACTACAACCAAATGACCTATTGAAGGTAACTTGACCTAAAGGGTCAAACTAACCTAAAACCCAATCAAATCTAAATTAAACTCAATCAAAGCCTACAATATATTTCAAATGATCAACCAAACCCAAACCAAGCCATGACCCAAGCCAATTTGGCCAATTGGGTCAAATTGGTCAACTTGATTTGACCAAAATGAACTCAAATGAGCCAATATCAAATCTAAGCCAAACCAAATCAAAATAATGACACCACATCCCAAATGATCATATGAACTTGACCCAACCCATGGTTTGACCCAATTTGACCAATTGGTGAACTTGAAACCTAATTTGACTCAAATGAGTCAAATTGAGCCAAATCAAACCAAATGAACTCCAAATGACATGAAATTTGGCCCAACCTACTTTTATCTCATTTCAAATCTGTCCAAATCAAATCTAATGCCAAATGACCAAGATACCCTTCGACTAAGGGTATCACATGAGACAAATCACCCCAATAAGTGGTCATTTCCATTCCTTAGCCACTTGGGACTCTCCCATTGGTCCACCCAATTCACATGAGACAAATCACCCCAATAAGTGGTCAAATCTAATGTCAAGTGGACCTAAATGGGTTAATTGGCTTGATCATGGTTTGATTCAAGTTTAGTTGAACTCATACATGAGCTTAGGATTGAAATATAAATCCAATTGCAATTGGTTTGGAGCCAAAAGGGTTTTGGTTCATATGACAATTTTAAGTCAAAAGGGTCATCATGGGCTTGACTTGGGTTTGGTATGAATTGGGTGATTTGGATGGGACTCTCCCATTGGTCCACCCAATTCAAGACAATTAGGCTTGGTTTGACCCAATTCAAGATAATTGCAATTGGGTTAACTTGGTTTGACCTAAAAGACCTTTTTGAGTCAAGTTCTAATCCAACCCAAATTGGATTAAACTAAGCCCATCCAAACCTCACAACATGATAAACAATCATCCTAAGTTAATCAATTGTCTTTAATTGGGTCAAACCAAGTCAACTTATCCCATTGACCAAGTCAACACTTAGCCCAAATGAAACCCAAACTAGCCAAAATTCATCATAAGCCAAATTAATTAAAGCTATTGATTCAAACCAATTCATAATCAATGATTGAACATGACTAAACCTTCACTTGAGCCAAACCAAGCCTAATTGGCCATTTGACCCAAGTTAACCCAAATTGGCCTAAAAGCCAAAATAGGTCAAATCACAACCCAACCCAAATTGATTATAACCAATGGCTCAAGTTCATTCCAAATTGATTATTGAACTTGACCAAAACTATAATTGAGCCCAAGTTGACCAATTGGTTACTTGACCCAACCTAGCCCAAATTGACCTAAAGGATCAAATTAGCCAAATTCTAAATTGAATCTAAATTAAACCAAACCAAAGCCTACAATCATTTTCAATTAGCCAATTGAACTTGACTCAACACCAAACTTAACCAATTTTGTCAAATTGGTCAAATTGGTCAACTTGGTCAACTTGACCCATTTAACCTATATGAATCCAAATGAGCCATAATCAAATTCAAAGCAAATTAAACCAAACCAATGACACCAATACACTCCAATTGGTCATGTGAACTTGACACAACCCTTGGTTTGACCCAATTTGACCTAAATAGGTCAATTCAAGTCAAATCAAATCAAATAAACTTCAAACCACTTGAAACTTAGGCTAACCCATTTTGACCCATCCCAAATCTACCCAAATCAAACCCATAGCCAAATGACCATTTTGCCCTTGGATTTAGGGCATCCCATGAGATAAAACACATGCTTATTGGGTCATTTTCTCCCCCTAGACACTTAGCACCAAACCATAGGTCCACTTAGGCATCTTGGACTATGGCTGACCTGACCCAACAGTGGTTGGGTCGACCATGATTCATAGGGAGGTGAAATCACTTCCCCATCCCCATTGGAATACTTGGAAAGCCATAGGACACTCACTACTCCCATGGCAGCCACTCTCACACCCTCCTCCACTCAAAGGAAGCCAGCTAACTTGATTCTTTGTCCAAATTGAGCTCCCCGTCTCAACCATTTGATCAAAAAGCCAAAACATCCATTATCATCCGATCTAAAGAATGAGGGGGTATACCCCCCTCATTCTCACTAAAACGAAAAGAGGCACCTCCATTCAACCCTTGTAGCCAAGGAGAGAGTTCCCAGAGCTATTTCCAAGCCTTTTGAAGCTCCCCAAAATCCCCATTTTCAGTTCTACGTAAAACCAAAATAGGGGAGGCCACCTTGAATTCCCATTTGCTAAAATCTCCACCAAAGTCCAATTAACTTTGCACACACCTTCCTTGGAGCCAAACGAGTGAAAATGAATCCTTTCCCGAGCTTCCCGATGGCCAGAGAGTATAGTTCGATCAAGCCCGACCACCTACGCCTAGTGCTTTGGTCTTTCAAGCCAACTACATGAAATCAATGCTCGTGTTGCTCAATAGAGCTTCGTTTCTACCAAATGAAGCTTCCTCAATCGTTGGAACTGCTGGTCATAAGCTTCAGTGAGGTATGCCATTGAAACTGATCCTTAATAAAAATAGCTTAGTCTTTTGTGAAATAATTTTCAATGTCACGCATTTTCCACTGTTAGATTTGATTATTGTGCTTCCCCGAAGGTGTGGGATTATTTTTATCTCCATTTAAGCTCGGATTGAGTGGAGATCGATGGGCAGTAGCCATTATTCGATGCTCAGGAGGAGATAAATCATAGATCGTCCATCTCACATGATCAAAATAGACGGTCCTAATCACTTATCAGAGCCTCGATTAATCCCACCAATCCGGCTTTTGGTGTCCGTCTTGGAGATTCCGCAGTCGCGCCATGTGATAACTTAAAATAAATCACATCACCGCGTCTTTGCGTCCACCATGGCGGATTAAGGCTTTAATTAGGGCTAATTAATTTGGTTTTAATCAAACTTCCTAAATTCATAATTAATTCTAGAAAAATCCAAAAAATACAAACTTTGGCTCATTTTAAAGATATTTTAGAGTAAAATCTATAGAAATTATTATTAATTAATTTTGAATAATCAATTTAGCTTAATTAAGATTTAATTGAAAATGTAATTAGCCTAATTACTCCCTGATTAGCCATCCAATTAATCTTAAACTTTACATGTTTGGGGATCACCTGCTCTCTTTATTTTTTGGGATTTTATTGGTTTCTTAATTAGGGAAACCAATGGATTAAGCCTTTATAGCTTTTTTAATGTAATTAGTGATAATTAAGTAAATAAATAGTAAATTAATCAATCAATTAAGCTTATTAATCTCTCTTAATGATGATGAAGTTTACGGAAATAGATTGGGACTCCCTCTTCCAATCTTTTCTTTAAGTATTCTCTAATCTCTCTTAAATAATTAATTAATTAACACCCTTTAATTAATTGATCAACAAGATTAATCAAAATCCAAATCATACTTGAACCTTGATTAAATAATTGAAAGGATTTAGGGATTGAGACTTAGGCTCTCTTCTTTGTCTCTTCCTCTAATCCCATTTCATTTTGGTTAGTTAAGGTTAATTAAAGTTTAATTAGTTAATTGATGAACTTAACTAATTCAATTGAATCTATTTCTATAATTTAATCTTGGGTAGCTCTTTGGGTGTTCAATGACCCAAAGTGAGAGATGATGAAATTATGGTTAGCTCACATGTGTGAGAAAACCATAAAAGTAGTTAAGTGAGATCCCTTAAGCCTAATTAACTATTAATCATGAGCCAATTGCATTAGGCCCCTTCCATTTCTTAGAAGCATTGCAAATTTACTTTTCATGTGGTTGCATATCATATTGGCTCATTATTAGTTAGTTAATAAACTTAAGGTGATGTAGGTAAGGGTTAATTAATTCACTTAATTCAAATCCTAACCTAATTAAATCATAAAATCAAATTAATCATTTCTTCCTTGAACCAAAATTAACTCACACATAGGAATGGGATTCGGACCATCAAACCTCTTTCACATTTCATAAATCAAATCAAACTCAAAAATGAAATGGCATTAAAGAACTTTGGTTTATTTTAAATAGCCTTATTTAGTATGAATGTCCTTAGGACTTAGTTGGATTTGAATGAAATCGCATGCTTGTGTTATTTTATTTCTTTCCAATCATGTTAAATGTTGCTTGCCATATGTAATAATGCATTCATTGCTTTTAAAATTAACTAAATGAAATGATTTCTTTTATGTCAAATTGCATGTTGATTTAAATTAAATAGGTGTGGCTATTATTACTATTAAATCAAATTTTATTTTCAAAAGCCTATAAGTCAATTATAATGGATGGAGTGATGCTAATTATAAGTATCTATAAGTTTGCATGTGTTGATAATATAAGATATGAAATATGAAGCTCTCATTCCTTATCTTATATGGACATGTATGGGATTTACAAATGTATAGTTCATTTGAAAAGAACACAACATTTTTCTAAATCTATTCCTATGCATTTCCATACTAAGACTTAGAAAGAATTTCATATCATATATGTAAATCATATAATCAAATCAAATATGACTTCTTGCATGACTTCTTATTCTTGTGATTCTTTTTGCACATTCATATATATCTAAGAAAAATGGTATATTCATCTAGACACCCTGGGGCTGCGAGGCTTTAAGTAGTCCTAAGTAGGTTTTGTACCTTACACTCCTGGTATAGAACAATGGTGCCATACTCACTAAAAACACTTATACATATGTATGTGTGATATGAACAATGAATAAGAATCATAATCAAACAAATAAAATTTAACTTTTGCATGGGTTTTCCTATCCTTGTAGTTGCTTATACATCTACATGTATCTAAGAAAAGTGGTATATTAGTATGGACACCCTAGGGCTGTGAGGCTTTAAGTGGCCCTAAGTAGGTCTTATACCTTATGCCCTTGGTGCAGAACAATGACAATGTACTCACTTAAAACTTTTATATATGTGAATGTGTATTTTGCTAAAGGATGAAAAATCCTTCTTTTTTATTAAAAAAAGCATGCATTCATAATTCCATCAAATGAAATATTTAAATTCCAAAATCACCTCTTTGCATTCATCATTTAAGTGTGTTAAGATATACATTATGTGTATTGGTATGCCTAGGATTTAATCATATGCATGATATACATGATGGAAAGAAATGAATAAACATGTGTTATGTGATAGCAATTCATTCTAATTAATCTTAAGATGTCTTTCTTATTGAATAAGGTCATTTAAAGTGAACCTAAACTTAGGATTGATTAAAACATATAATAAGCCATTCACTAAAGGAAATTGATTAATTAATTAACTTTTTAAGTGACTTAAGGTAAGGATGAAGAGAGGTTCCTCTCTTTCTTCTCTTTATAACACTTAGTTTTTAAGTGTAGGCCATATGAAATAAAAGAAAACACTAAATAAAATCTTCAAATCAGTTAAATCACTTAAAGAGAAATCAACCCCTTTATAAATTAAATCCCTCGCACTTAGCAAATTATTACTCTAAAGCCTAGTTAGGACATACCACACAAGCTTTAATACACACACATTAGACTAAGTCACCACTTTTAACTTTATGTTAGGGCAATGTATGGTTTGATGTATGCTTGTTTTATAATTTATTGTTGTAGACTAGATGTTAAGGTGTATGTTTGTAGTCTGGATAGTAGGCTGATATTAGCCTAATTATGCTTTTTGTAGGGGGTTTTGCTTAAGGGACCTCTCAATAAGAATATAAATGCATTTCATTGTACAGGTTACTTAGCCCCTAAGCATAACCCAAGTTAGGATAGATGGGCTTGGTTACCCATGTGTGGGGTGCTAAGTTTAAATTATTTAAATAATTGCTTGGGTTGTATTGTGTGTTTAGCTAAAATTTTTTTGCAAGTGTAGCTAGATTTATTTTCCTTCTTTTAATGTAATTTTGCAATAGGATTTGGATGAATATTATGGGGGGTTAGGATAAGCATTGGTTATCAGACAAGTCTTATGTACCATGTGATGCCTTTGGAGCAAGCATATTCAAATCAAGCCAAAAGGAAGAAATAAATGGAGCAAATCAAATGAAGAAATAAAGAAATGAAGAATGAATAATGAATACTCCCATAACATTCATCATTTGTAATTATTCTTTTATAATCTTGGTTGTACAATGGTAGAGCTCGGCTACCCACATTTCTTTTCAGGTTGTATGGCGGTACCCGACCGCATCGGCCTTTTATTCTTTTGCGATAACTTTATAAAATTATTTCATATTTTGTTTAGCTAGTGCATTAGAAAAAGAATACATTTTCATAGTTTATTTATGATTGGTGATTTCCGTATGGCCTGGATGCGAGTAGCCTCTTAGAAAAAAAATAAATTTTCTATCCCATTAATAATTTATAACTAAACATTTAAAATAACTCATAATCTCACATAAAGCTTAGACATTAAATCAAGATAATAAAATATTTAGCAACCCCTTAGCTGGATGTTATATGTTTAACAGCACACATATCATCTTATTTCACTCGTGTTAAGAGAGGGCTTCCATCTTGCGAGATATAATGGGCTTAACCTTTGAGAGTCTATGATGGAAGAAAATCTCTTTCCCTCTTGATTTGGCCCATAACCAACTTCTCATGTATTTAAGCATACAAATCTCATTACCTGTGTCAAAATAAAGAGTCCCAAAATTAAATAAAATTTGATAAAAATTTGTATTAAACTAAGTCATTATTCATACCCCTCATGCTCTAGTCTCTTAGGGAGTTAGTTTAAAAACGTAGTTTCTTTTCTAAATAATAACAACATATCCATCTTACAAAAGCATATGACTTGCCTACATAGATTTGAAGTGTAGGAGGAGTTAGTCAGCTACCACTCCAAGCAATTATAAGTCCAGCAGTCGGGTGATTTATTCTCTCTTGTGGAGGTAAACCTATACCCACTTTCACCTAAATCCTCACCTCTTAAGCATTTCCATAATCTTGTATTGTGTAATTATAAGTCCTAGATTTCTAATAAATTTTAACTCAAATAAATAAATCTCCTCAATTTTAAATTTATATAAAGCCCAACCATAGGATAGATTGGAGTGCTCACTAAACTTCCTAGTATCATGAGCACTCCCTACTCATCTCCTTTGGTTTCAATAATAACTCTTCCCTTTTGATCTATCCCACTTGATTTTTCTAAAACACAATCAATTTATTGTTAGTCCTATCTTTGAATTCTTTGGAGATAATAATCACCTACTTTAATCAAGAGTATTCTTAAGGGATTCATTTTTCTTAAGATGTAATTAACTATGGGGGCTAGATCCCATAGGGAACTTTAGAACCCAGTTTAAATAAACCCTACTTTATTCATCCATATAAAAAGGAGAAAAATCTATGGTATATTCAAAGACCCATCATGCCTTAGGAGTCCTTATTAGGTGATTAGCTCCATTGTAGGGTAGTGACTTCTATCTTTCAAGATAGTACTCTATTCCTCAATGTCATACCTGATCACCTCAATAAGTACACCCTCAGATCTGCGTGGTGTCCCCCCACCCCCCAGATTTTTACGGTGACTCTCGGGAAGGTTCCTCTCTCCATCTAGTAGATTGTTGTCTCCAAGCATCAATAGTGTACTTGCATTTCATGTGAGTCTAAGACTATCTTTCTTTCCATTGGCACTTAGCTTATTTAATTCTTAAGCAAAGTTAGCCAACATCCTTTAGGTTTTAGGACCTCTCTTGTAGGTCTTGAAACCCTATTGCTCCCAGATGGGTGAAAAATAAAATTTATCAATGAAGGGAGATAATAAAAATCTAGAACCTCCTTACCACTAGCTTGGCGAGGTGAGGTTCATCATAAAATTTAAGAAAATAAATTCTATCACAAAATGACACTTTCCAAAAGCACTCTTTTTAAAAATAGCCACCTCCATTCAACATACTCAAATTTGTTGAATGAAGATCCTATTATCAAATCATAGCATAAAATTGAAACTCCACTTAACATATTTCACATATGCTAGAGTGGAAGTTTCTCTATTTTAAAAATAAAAAAATCGCATACATGACATCAAAACATATCATTGAAATGTATTTAACATACTTAAGATTTGTAAACAAATTTCACCTCTATTTTGGAACCTTATTTGACATGCCGCATTTGTCAAACAAAGAATTCTCTTCTCTTTCCAACAACAACAACAACAAGCCTTTATCCCACTAAGTGGGGTCAGCTATATGAATCCTTTGTCTTAATTGTGTCCTATTATATGTCAAATTCTCATTTAATTCAAGTATACTAAGGTCATTTTTTTACATCTTAACACATCTTTTTTTGGTCTACCTCTACCTTTCTTAACATAAGGAAAATCTAATATCTACTCTAACCTCATGATGTGGCCAAACCATCCAAGGCGACTCTCTATTCTTTACTGAGAAACTCAACTTTTTCCTAAACATACTCATTTCATTTATCTCTAAGAGTGAAGACACTCATCCACTGAGCATCCTCATCTCTGTAACACTTAAGTCTTATGCTTCTATTTTATTGGCCAACATTCTATAAGTCATTGCGTCTTACCACCATCTTATAAAATTTTCCCTGTTTAAATGAAACTTTTCTATCACAAACTCATTCCTCCACTTCAACCATCCAACTTGAATTCTACTAATAACATCTCCATCTATTTTACCATCATTTTGAAGAATAAATATCTCTGAATCGTTCACTCTTATTAATGACTTGTTCACCTAATAACTTCTACTAGACTTCTACAACTAAAATTACACTCCATATATTCAGTTTTAGATCTACTTAAGCAACCTTTAGACTCTAATGTTGACCTCCATAATTCAAGTTTCTCTTGGACTCCTCTCTAGTCTTATCAACAAGAAGAATGTCATCGACAAAAGCATACACCAAAGTACATCTTCTGTAAATGCCTAGTAAGAACATCCATAACTAAAGCAAAATGATAAGTGCTTAAAGTGATCCTTGATGTATATCCAATTGAAATGGGAAAATATTTTGTCAATCCTCCTTGTGTTTGGACACAAGTAATAACTCTAGTATACATATCCTTAATGACTTGAATATAATATTAACTCTTTTCTATTCTAGAACTCTCCAAAGAACATCTCTTGAAACTTTATCATAAGCTTTCTAAATCAATAAATATCATATGTAAATCCTCCTTACTTTCTATACTTCTCCATCAAACCTCTCAACAAATGTATAGCATCCATAGTAGATCTACGGCATGAAACCAAATATTGTGAGAAACTTTGGTATCACAGTAATGCTCATTACTCTAATTTTAATGTATGACACATTAACTTAATTCCTCTATAATTTGCACACTCTTGTGCATCACCTTTATTCTTAGGAACCATCAAACTCTTTCTCTACTCATCTAGCTTCTTTTAATCTTTATAATAACATTAAAAAATTTGTAAGAGAAATTCCTTGGTCTCCTAAACATTTCCACACTTCCATTGGAATATCATCGTACTTCTTGCTTTTCCACATTTCATTTTCTTTAAAGCTTCTCTAACTTCATATTTACTAATACGACGATAAAAAATAAAATTCTCTATTTTTGTTTAGGGTATTAAGGTTGCTAAAATTAATCGTACATTCAGATCATTCATTGGAAAGTTTATCAAAATATCTCATCCACCTATTTTCGATATCCTTTTCTAAGAAAAGCACTTTATTATCTTCATCCTTAATACACCTCACTTGAACTAGGTCTTTACTTCTTCTGTCTCTTTGGTTGGCTAACTTATACATACATCTTTCACCTTCTTTGGTATCTAATCTATTGTATAAATCACTAAAAGCTAAATTTTTTTTGCATCATATATTTCTTTAGAATCTCTACAGAGACCACTTTATATCTTTCCCAATTTTACATCTAAACCAAATTTTATAACAATGCTTCTTATTTCTTATCTTTTCTTACACTGACTCCACCACCAACTATTTTTAATTAAAAGAAGCTTTTCCTTTTGATTCTCCAAGCACATTTTTAGCAACTTGCTTAATTTCACTTACTACTTTTTTCCACATAATATTAGCTTCTTTATGAACATCCCAAATTCTAAGCTCTTGTAGCTTGCTCTTAAAAATATTTTTATTTATGTTCTTTAAGTGTCCCCATCTAATCTTAAGACAATAATTTGATTTATTTTTCCTCTTACAATCTTTCATCTTAAAATCTAAAACTAACAATCGATGTTGAGTACTTAAACTTTCACTTGGAATGACCTTACAATCTTTACAATCTAAATGATCTATTTTTCTCATTAGAGAATAATCAATCTATGTTTTACTAGATCCATTTTTATAAGTAATAATATGTTCATCTCTTTTCTTGAATAAAGTATTAGCAACTACAAAATCAAAAGCTAAAAAAATCTAATATAGTCCAACCTTCTTCATTAGTCACTCCAAATCCATAACCACCATGAACACTTTAAAATCTTCTACCACTCTACCAACATGTCCATTTAAATCTCCTCCAATAAATACATTTTCTTTAATAGGTATCTTTTGTATTAATCCCTTTAATTCATTCCAAAATTTTTCTTTTGAGCTTACATCCAAACCTACTTGGGGAGCATAAACACTTATAACATTGATAATCTTAGTATCAACAATGATCTTTAAAGCTATAATTCTATCTTCACATCTATTAATATTTATAATATTATCCTTCAAAATTTTATCTATAATCACACCTACCATTTCTAGTTACTTACGAATACCAAAGTTTAAAACCTAAACTATCAATCTCCTTGGAACTTCTCCCAACCCATTTAATTTCTTGAACACATAAAATATTTATTTTCTATGAACCATAATATCTATTAATTTCATTAACTTACATAGTACCTATATTCCAAGATCATAACCTAATTCTAGTTTCATGGACTAACTTCTTTGCCATCTCCATAATGTGGGAACCCTTGCTTATTTAATACTTGCAGTGTGACCCTTGTGATTCCACTTAACATATCAAGGTTGGTAAGTGAGAATCTCAATTTCATGTGCATTTGATTCTCACTTAACATTTCAAAGTTGTTAAGCAAGAATCTCATTTCATATGCATTTGATTTTCACTTAACATGACAAGATTGTTAAGTGAGAATCTCATT
This sequence comes from Cymbidium sinense, assembly GCA_021442155.1. Taxonomy (NCBI): domain Eukaryota; kingdom Viridiplantae; phylum Streptophyta; class Magnoliopsida; order Asparagales; family Orchidaceae; genus Cymbidium; species Cymbidium sinense. Next base: position 31,977,260 of record CM038225.1, read on the forward strand.
TTCATTTACATTTGATTCCCACTTAGCATGTCAAAGTTGTTAAGTGAGAATCTTATTTTCATATGCATTTTATTCCCACTTAACATGTGAAGGTTGTTAAGTGAGAATCTTATTTTCATGTCACATTTGATTCCCACTTAACATATCAGAGTTGTTAAGTGAGAATCTTATTTTCATGACATATTTGGCAACACTTAACATACTAAAGTTGTTAAGTGAGAATCTCACTTTCATGCATATTTGATTCCACTTATCTCATTTCCATGACACATTTGACTTTCACTTAACAAGTCAAACTTGCTAAAATTTTCATAAGTCATATTTTTTGCATACTATCAATATTGTTAAGAGAATCTCATTTTCATGACATATTTGACTCCCCATAACACACCAAATTTGTTAAGTGAGGACCTCATTCCATGTAAAATTTGACCTCCACTTAACACATCAAATTTGTTAAGTGGGAGTCCCATTTGAAAAATAAATATCAATCACATTTGGACCTTTGCTTAACATATCAAATTTGTTAAGTGGGATTCCCATTTTCAAAACATATATCAATCACGTTTGACTTTCACTTAACATACCAAATTTTTTAAGTGAGAGTCTTATTTTCAAAGGAAAGCAAAACATATATCAATCACACTTGGGCTTTCACTTAACATACCAAATTTGTTAAGTGAGAGTCCCATTTTTAAAGAAAACCAAAACATAAATCAATCACATTTGGCTTCCATTTAACATACCAAATTTGTTAAGTGAAAGTCCCATTTTCAAACATAAATCAAACACATGTGGCTTCTACTTGACATATCAAATTTATTAAGTGAGAAGCCCCATCTTCAAAATTAACATTTCACACATCACAAGCAAAGACATTCTACAAAAATTTTTAAACACACAATCTCAACATCTTCTTAGCATACTCAAATTTGCTAAGTAGAGATTTTTTTTTCAAATCATCAATATTTTCAAACAAGATACACAAAATACAAATATCTCCAAGAAAATCTTCCCTCAAATTTATGAACCCCACCCGACCTACCTAAATTAGTTGAGTATGGGTTCCAAAATTAAAATCAAATGGCAAAGACTCTCTTAAACATCAAAAACTCTCCACTAAACCCCACCTAATATATTTGAATTATTGAGTGTGGGTTCAGGACTCTAAATCTATATTACTCTCTCAGAATGAATATTAAAGCAAAAATCTGACTCAGATTACATTTCAACACATGCAGAGATACAGTGCAGCCGGTCAGTACAGTTGATTTTTTGAAGTCAATACACATGGATTCACAGAAGTTCATTTTTACTTTCCCCTTCAAGATGGATTTGGCCTTGGATCAGGCCAGTCTCCCCGAGACCAACTCCACTCACCTGGTTTTCTTCGATCGAGGATTTGAAGGAGCATGTGTTACTTGTGAGTGGGCAACCCTCACTACTGTTAGTCTGGATGATGTGGCTGGGTAGAAGCCAGTCAATCATATTAACATACCCTCTTATTTAGAGTACCCTCCATTGAAGAGGAAGATTGTTGTGGTTCCCACACCCCATTCTCAGATAGTTTCAGCACCTGTCCATCCAACTGTCCATACTAATTCTCTAGCAAGAGCTACTACCTCCTCTTTGGTTACCCCAAAGGGGAAGGCTATCTTAGCTTCTGAGATTGTCTCCTCCACTTTCGAGATAGATACTAGTTCCCACTCTACCTTGTTCACTCATACTCAATGTCATAATAAAAATTAAAAGATTAAGCGGGAGCACGAGTGAGTAGCTAGAGAGCTTGAGGCTGCATCTTATGTAGCCTAGGAGGGTTCTCCCCCAGAGGTCTCTCCACTTCCAACTAGCAATAAGTTCCATCCCCTCTCAACCTTCATGAGAGGAAGATTACCAGAAGGATTCTCTCCTCCAGTATACTTTAAGACAAATAGGAGGGAGGCCCATGTCGGATTTCTGCACTAGGTTGATAGAGCAAACGAATGCTCAGATTTTGGTACCTTATTTGATTTATAGTCATTGATCCCAAGGAGTGTTAGGGCTTAGATCCATAGAGGGATGGTCGTGGAGGCCCAAGAGTCTACTCATGTAGACAGGAGAGAGTGACGTAGATATGCTAGACAGTCGGCATCCTCCACTTTGATAGATTTTCCTGATTGTCCCCCCGTAAGGGTAGATCATTCAAATAATATTATTCTTAGTGGTGCTACCCACCGTAGGTAGAGGTCTTCCATTGAGAATAAGTTGGTGTTGCCTTCACACTGCTCCCCTCATCGTCCACCATCACCCATATAGCTCCTAGCATCCACCACTCCTGCCAAAATTTAGAAGCCCCCGTCCGAGGAGAGACCTTCTCTTTTGATGATTTGGCTACGACCTAGGGATCCCGTTCCCTCCATCCAACCTGTTGAGATGAGATCGAGGTCCCCTACTCGACCCTCTACCTCAACTATTGTTCGACAGGAGTGACAAGCTCACAGTGTTGTAGTCGCACCACCACCACCACCATCAACCAGTAATAGTGGTAGTTGTAGAGGGGGAAGGTGACAATTTTACAGTTCCCATGGTAGTAGATCACCCCAGGGATAACACTCCACTGATGACCAGTCATTAGCATATATCTTCTAGTGAGCATGACCTTCATAGAGCTAAAACTATAGTGGCAGGCACTGTTAGATGCATTTCAGTAAGTGATTATAGTCCTTCCACCGGTAAGCCCTGAGTATTTGTGTCTACACGTTTATATCATTCCTTGGATATGATCATAGCCACTTACTTTGTCGAGAAGAAGGAACTCTTAGCTGATCACACAGATTCTGAGGATGAGCAGGTAGCCTTTGATTCTGATGAAGATGACCTTCTTGAGGATTCAGCCATAGTTCACATGGTCGACATTAGGAACTCCCTTTATAGAGATCAGCATAGTCAGGAAGGTATTGTGGTTGAGGAAGATGATGTCGTCCATTCAACCCAACACCTCTGTCAGTAGCTTAAATAGAAGGATGATCAGATCAACTGGATGGAGAAGAGGATAGAAGATTTGTTAGTAGCCCTCCAAGCACTTCAGAATCAGATCACGGCATATACATATATAGATAGATTATCCCGAGTTGGAACATGTCCTAGATCAGCCCAAGAGCACTTCTCCAATAGATCAGGACATTGGTAGCTTGCATAGGTAGGTGGTGGATAGCACCTCCATGCATGAGAAAGACATTAAAAACATGGTGAAACAACAAGTGAGAGATGCATTGGCATAAGCCTGAGGTAGCTCATCCATTCTAAAGGATAGACACTACCCAGAGGAATTTGATGTTGTCCAATATCCCAAGGGTTTTGTGCCTCCTTCCTTCAAAATCTTTAATGACAGTGGAAATCCTCACCAGTACATTGCACACCAGTGGCATTAGCTCAGATGCGATGCTCTTCTTTTCAGAATGTTTGTTAGCAGTCTAGTGAGTGTGGCATTTGATTGGTATGCCAAACTGCCCAATAATTTGGTAAAGACATTTGTTGAGTTGAAGCACCTCTTCATTAAGAGGTTTGCTAGAACTTAGCAAAGGGTTACTGTAGGTTACCTCATTGTGACAAAATAAAATCCAAATGAGTCCCTTGTTGATTACATTCTCAGGTGGTGAAACCTGAGTATGAAATACAAACCACAGCTATCCGAACATCATGCCATTGAGATTCTACTCAAGAATATCCATGGCTTTATTACTTTCATTCTTAAGGAGTTTATAATCAAAACCTTCGAGAAGCAAATCAACAAGGCGGCTAGCTTACAAGAGGAAGCAAACAGTTGCCTTTTCATGAACAGTCAGCCAAGCCCCAACTTCAAAAGATATTTGAGAAGAAGCCAAGTAGTCACAGCAATTGATAAGGGGAAACAACTAGCCAAGTTTCAGTCAGATAGGCCTTGAGCTAAGCAATCTCCTCTACCACCTCTTTTTCCACCACCTCGATCGTCATGTCGGCCACCTCAATTTCCACAGTGGCCTCCACCGCTGCCTCCTCAGCAATATCCTCATCAACATCAGCAATAGCAGCACTCCTACCCGCCACCAGGTAGCTATTATTTACCTACTATTATCGACAAATTGAATAAATATTATTCATTCAAGAGGGAGGTAGTCAGGAAGATCTTTAAGAATCTCTTAAAGAATCGATTTCAGGTTTGTCGAGCACAGGAGGGAGGAAGTAGGCAAGAGTCATGATCCAAACTATTGCCCCTACCACCACATGCTAGGACATGTCTTAGAAGATTGCTTTACCCTTAAGGACTGGCTTGAGTGTAATTACAAGTCAGGTATCATTGTCATCCCTAAGGAATATCTACTAGAACAACCCTCTAGTTCTATTTGGGTAATCTTTGGGGATACACGCAATCTTCTTAAGATAGAGGATGGTTGGGATATCTCCCTATCCCAAACCTCCAAGAAAATCATTTCTAAGATCAGAAAATTACCTTTGCAAGTGCCTGAAGCAGCTCAAACCTCCAACTCTAAGGAAGGTTTGCAAGTTACTAATGATAACTTGAAGGAGGTGACAACGCTAGTTCAGTCCACCTTGCCCTGAGATAGTTCTTCAAGAGCATAACCATCATCCGAGTCCAGCACTCCTTCCACCATTACAGCTATAGCTCCTCTAGCTAGCTCCTCTTCTACCAGCAGGAGTGTTGTGTCAGCGGACAAGGGCATTAAATCCCTTACCCCGCTTACTTTATTAAATTCCTATCATGTGCCTCCACCTAAGAAGTAATAAATGAAGAAAACATTCACTTACATCTTGTCCGCTTCTGATACTCCTGATTTTATTCCTTTAGAAAACTCTCCAAGTATAAAAAATAATAATAATAACTCTAGTTCTGATCATTCCTCTTCTGATTTAGAGATAGATTTTACATTCCTGAATCATTCAGGTTTACCCATTGAGATTGATTTGAAGTAATCCGACTCTGATGATCCCATAGGAGAAGCTATAGATGAACCTGATGAGCAGGTAGAACTTTTCACTAAATCATATCATGAAGTCACTAAAGTCAACCTCCATAGTGGCAAAGTTCTACCTCTTATGGTAGCACCTCAGGATAAAGGTAAACAAGTCATTGGTTCTAGTGATCAAGAAGCCCCTCCATAGGATGCTCCACCTATGGATATGCTTGTTAAGGACCAGCTTAAAGTTGACTATCATGTTCTCACTTCCAAGTCATTCAATAACCATCAAGCAATTAAGAAACTAAGAAAATCATGCCATCCTAATTGCGCAATCATAAATATAACATCAATCAATTTATAAAATTAGCGCAAAAGAATAAGAGGTGATGTGTTCCACGACATCCCGAAAAGAAATGTGGGTAGTCTCTACCCTTATACAACCTGGATTACAAATGAATAATTACAATTAAAAGGAATTCATGTTATGGGGTCTTCATTCTTCATTCTTTATTCTTCATTTCTTCTTTTCTTCATTTCTTTCTTTATTTAGGTTTGACTTGGGATGTAGTTCGCTCCAAGGCTTCACATGGTGTATAAGACATGGTCTTATATCTAATGTTCATCCTAATTTCCCATAACATTCATTTCAAATCTTAATTGCAAAATTTACATCAAAATGGGAAAGATAAATTAAACTAAACCAGTAAAATAGAGATTAACTAAACATACGACACAACCCAAGCAGTTATATGAATAATTTGGACTTTAACACCCCACACATAGGTAACCAAGTCTACTTGTACTTTGTGTTATGCTTAGGGGTATAAGCAACCTGCACAGTAAAAGTATTTATATTTTTTATCACAGCACCCCTTAAACACAACCCCCTATAGAAAATATGATTAGGCTAAGATCTCCATATCATCCAGTCTACGCATATGCACCCTCACATCCTATCTAAAAATAATACACAATAAAACAAAATCATTCATCAAACCATGCATTGCCCTATCCTAAAGCAAGAAATGGTGACTTAGTCTAATGTGTGTACCATTTAAGGCTTGTGTGGCATGTCTTAGCTAGGTTTTAAGGTTGAGATTTTCTAAATATGAAAGGTTCAATATAGAGGGAGATTTCATTTTAAGTGATTTAGTTTATTTTTCAATTTTAGTTGGTGATTTGATTTGGTTTGAATGAACCTACACTTAATGGCTAAAAGTTATGAAGAGAAGAAAAGAGAAGAGAACTTCTCTTTCATCCTTACCTTAAAACATTTATAAGGTAAATTGATTGATGAATTTCCTTTAGTGAATATTTTATTATGTGTTTTAATTAACCCTAAGTTTAGATTTTCTCTAAATAACCCTATTTAATAAGAAAAGCAACTTAGGATTAGTTAGGGTGGATTACTTCCACATAACACACACCCATTTATTTCTTTCCACCATGTACAGCATGCATATGAGTAATCCTAAGCATATCTATACTTGGAATGCAAATTTTAGCACACATTGAAGATGAATGCTAAGAGATAGAATTTGAAATTTTGGATATTCTATTGATGCATGTCTTTATTATGTAGAAAAGAGGGATTTCTCATCCATTAATTAAATGCGCATCCATATGTATAAAAAATATAAGTGAATACGGTACCACTATTTTTTATACTAGGGACATAAGGTACAAGACCTACTTAGGGCTACTTAATGTCTCGCAGCCCCGGGATGTCCAGACTAATATACCAATTTTCTTAAATACATGTAAATATACAAAAAGAAACAAATGGATGAAGAATCATGCAAAAGATTATGTTTGATTTGGTTGTATGATTTACATGTATAATATGAAGATCCTTCTTAAGTCATAACATAGAAATGCATAGGAATAGGTTTTTGCAAGTGATGTGTTATTTTCAAATGAACTATAAACTTTGCAAATCCATGTTAAGAGAAGAAGAGAGAACTTCATAATACACATCTTATGCTATAATCACATGCAAGCTTATAAATATTCATAAGAAATATCACTTTATTAATAATCTTTGATTTAAAGGTTTTGAAAATAATTTTTAGTTTAATAGTGATAATAGCCACACATATTCCTAACTTTAGCCAAAAACATGCAATTTAACATAAAAGGAAACATTTTATTTAATTGATTTTTCAAAAGAAATAAATGCATGATTTCATATGGCAAACAATATTTAACATGCTTGGAAAGAAATAAAGGGATGTAAGCACATGACTTCATTCACCCTAATTATTTCCTAAGGATAATCATATAAAATAGAATTATTTAAAATGAATCAAATTTCTTTAAGGAGATTTTTATTTTTGAATTTGATTTGACTTAGGAGATATAAAAGGGGTTTGTTAGTCCTAATCCATTTCCCTTATGTGAATTGATTTAGTTTAATTTTAGAACAATTAGGTTGATTTTATGTTTTGTTTAGGTTAATGTATGAATTAAATCAATTAATTATCCATTTACCTATACCACTTTAACATAATTATCCAAGTAATTATGAGCCAACATATGATATGCAACCACATGGAAATTAAATCAGCAATGCACCTAAGAAATGAAAGGGCCTTACAATTGATTAATTGTAATTAAGCTGGGTTTAATTAAGTACTTTCATAACCATCCTACACATGTAGTTTGATCATTTTCCTTTGGAATTCTCTTAGGTTATTGAACACCTAAGAGTCTACCCAAGAATTAAATGATTTAGTTTTGAATTTGATTAATATTTATTTAATGAGGTGATTAAGCCATTAATTAATTTGTAAATTAATTAACATTTATCCAATTGAAATAAACTTAGGGGAAAAGATTGGAAAATAAATCACAATCTCATTCCCTTAAGTCCATTCACTATTTTATGATGATTAGCAAGCTTAATTAATAAATTTATCACTATTTAACAAGTTGATTAATCATTTAATTAATTAATAAAGTGATTAGGGATGAAATAAGTAATTCCCTAATTAATCCAGCAATAAATTCTACAAGAAAATCATGGGAGTGAGGTCATCCCACTAATCAACCAAGTTTGGAAGTAATTAGTTAATCAACTTAATTATATTTCTAATAAACCTAAATTGAGTTAAAATTACTATTTAAAATTAAATAATTTTAATTTTCTATTATTCTCCTCTGAATTATCTTTAAAACGAGCTCAAGTTTGCATTTTTTTTGGATTTTTCTACAATTAGTTAAATTTTGGAAGATTAAAATTGGACTAATTAAGCCAAATTAACCCCTAATCACGCACCACATGGTACGGTGTGTTACATGTGGTGTGACAGATAGGTTATTTAAGTTGTCACATCACTAAGAGTTGGTGGCGCATTTGGATCGTCCGATCTAAGATCGGACGGTCGAGATTAATCCCATAATTTAGGCTTAAATCAAAGGGGATCTAGCATGATCTAATCACAGTCATTCATTCCAATCACGTAGAACGGATGGCATGTGATCCTTCTCCTTCGTGAGCAATGAGAGACGAACACCGTTCGTCTCTCTTCGTTCAATTTGAGCTCACCCGAGCTCGGATTGGGATCAAAATGATTCCACACCTTCGAAAGGAGGGGGATGCACATCCAACGATCAAGATCTCAAGGGGTGACAATTTCCTTCAAAAAGGACTAATAAAATTTTTCTATGGCTATAGTTTTGAGTAATTACCTCACCGAAGGCTATCACCGGTGCTTCCAATGGAGGAGTTAGCTTCGTCTAGTTGAGATGCAGCCCTGTTGAAGGAATTAGGTCTTGATTTGAAGTGGATGGTTCGGTTGACCAAGCTCCCCTTCAATGGTGATCGACTTTGATCGAAGTGATGCTTCCCGTGGCTTGGAGACTTGGGAAATGACTTGGTTGAGCTTGACGAAGTCCACTAATGGTGTTTGTAAGGTTGATTTGATTTTGATGGAGAATTGAGTGAGTTGGATTTTGGATTGGTCTTCCCTGTTTCGACTTTGAGCAAAACCAAGAATGGAAACCAAGGGAGCTTGGTAATGGCTTGGAAAAGCTTAGGGAAGCTTCGATTGAATCTCCTTAGCTCTGTGGAAATGAATGCTTGTCATTTGAGTGGGAATGAGGGGGAGTATATCTCCCCCTCCTTGGATCGGATGATGAGGAGCTTAATTTCCATTTTTTATCAATGGCAAGGATTGGAGGCACAGTTTGAGCTGCCAAACACCCCATGTGAGTCATTTTGGGTAGTGGAGTGAAGGAGAGTGGATGCTCATGTGCTAGGTGAGTGCATTTGGTGATCCAAGTGTTCAATTTCCATTGGAGAGTTCGGTTTGGACTTGGTTTGAGTCATGGCTGACCCAAGCTTATTGGGTCATGTTCACCACCCTCCTTGGTGCCTATGTGGACCACTAGAAGGATGCCAAGTGTCCTTGAGAAAGATATGACCAAATTCCAAGTGAATTTGGTCATAGGATACCCTTTGACCTAAGGGCAAAGTAGTCATTTAGCCATGAATTTGATTTGGACAAATTTGAAATGATTTGAAAATAGTTTTGGCCCAATTTCAAGTGATTTGGAGTGCATTTGATTTGAATTGGTTCAATTTGACCCATTTAGGTCAAATTGGGTTAGGTTGACCAATTGGTCAAATTGGGTCAAATAATGGGTTAGGTCAAGTTCAAATGATCATTTGGAGCCTATGGGTATGATTGGTTTGGCTCAATTTGGTTTAGATTTGGTTTTGTTTTATTAAGGTTCATTTAGGTCAAATGGGTCAAGTTGACCAATTTGACCCATTTGACCCAATTGGGTTAGGTCATGGGTTGGTTTAGGCTTGGTTGATCATTTGAAATGTTTTGCAAGCTTTGCTTTCAATCAATTTTGGTTTGGTTTGATTTCAAGTTGATTTGACCTTTTAAGTCAAGTTGGGTTCATGGTCAATTGGGTTTGGTTGGCTCTAATTGGTCAATTGAAGCATTGGTCAAGTTCAACAAGTGATTTTGGAATGAACTTGAGCCATTGGTTGCAATCAATTTGGCTTAGATCAAGATTTGACCCATTTTGACTTTTTAGGTCAATTTGGGTCAACTTGGGTCAAGTGGCCAATTAGGCTTGGTTTGGCTCAATTGATGTCTTGGTCAAGTTCAATTATTGATTATGGATTGGTTTAGATCAATGGTTTCAATCAATTTAGCTTATAGTGAATTTTGGCTTGTTTAAGTTTCATTTGGGTTAAATGTTGACTTTTTCAAAGGCTAAGTTTGACTTGGTTTGACCCAATTTGAGTGATTGATCATCCTAGGATGATTGTTGATCACAATGTGAGATTTGGATGGGCTTAGTTCAATACAATTTGGGTTGAATTAGAACTTGGCTCAAAAAGGTGCTTTAGGTCACTTTGGGTCAACTGAGCCTAAATGGGTCAATTGGCCTGATCAAGGCTTGATTCAAGTTTGGTTGAACTCACATATGGACTTATCATGGAAATATAAATCTAACTGCAAGTGGTTTGGAGTCAAATGGGTTTTGGTTCATTTGACAATTTCAAGTCAAAAGGATGAACATGGGTTTGATTTGGGTTAGTTTGATTTTGGTTTGATGATTGTAGTTTATGTTTATATTTGGGCATGTGATTGAAGAAATGATTATTTTAAGAAAAATCAAAGTGGTTGGATTGATTTGAGAATGATTTGGCTAACTTCAAGAAATTGGCTTAAAGGATGTAAGTTGGATTTTGATTTGATTTTGAATTGATTTTGGTTATTTAAATTTATATTTCATTTATATTTGTAAGTATAAATGAGAATATAAATGGTTTATGAGAAAATATTTTGAGTTTGGAGTTATTTGGATTTGATTTGTGCTAAGTCCATAAGATGAAATCAAAGGGCTTAGAAAAGATTTTGGGATTTGAATTGAATCATGGGTTTCAATCATTTGATTTGGAATCAATTTATGATTTGGATTTTGGAATTGATTTATGATTTGATTGGATTGGTTTGAAGGAGGGAAGCAAGGATTGGGTTCAAGCTATAGGGTAGGCATGCCCTCTTAATACCCCTAAGGCATAAATTATTCCTATGGCTAACTCCTCTAAGTCTCTAAGATTAGGTTATGTGTTCACCTAATTGCTAGAAGTGTCTTAAGACTAAGGAACTCTTAGTATATAGAGGATTCCTATGTCTAAGATGGAGAAGTTGAAAGCTCACTCCAGAACTAAGATCAACAAAGAGCGCCCAATAGGTGTGGTGTGGCTGATAAGGCATTCCGCATGCATTGGTGTTGACCAAGACGATCAACAATGCTCGAACGTTCACAAGCACTAATAAAAATGATCTACTCTTAAACTCAAGGTGCAGAAGAAATCAAGATCTTAGTGCAATGTGAATCTACTTATGTCAAAAAAACATAAGAGAGCGAAGGAAGAATCCACTTAGGATTAAGTATGTGAGCCTTTCCACTAGGGAAGCAGGTTCAAGTTATCTACTGGGGGATAAGATGGGATTAGAATTTGGAATCCACGGATAGAAGATGTGAACCTTCCAATAGAAGCAGTTGGGTTTGATTGACTCCATTAGGAGATTGGAAAGATTTTCATCTCACCGAGGAGAAGCGATTGACTTGATTATTTAATTTGGCTGGGGGAGGAGGGTTGGTTTTGTTTCAGATTTTAAAATTTGAATTTTAAGATAGACCCTATCAATTTGCAATGGACTGCACTGAGTAGGGGCCATGTTGGCCTGGACTTACTTCAGATTTACCAATCCAAAGGGGTAGTCTACCAACCACATGGTAAGGCTAGCCAACTGGAGGGGTTGCCTTTCAGTGTGCAGCAATTATACTAAGAAGAAAGCGTAGTAGACTTACATCCTCCAAAGTAGGGATCAATCGTTGGGGTGATCCATTGGCGAGGCAACCAATCGAGCCCAACCTTAGGCTGACTACTAAGTGAATGCCTATAGGGGACTTAAATCAGCTATAAGATAGTCAAAATTAATTTCATTTTAATTATATTTGATGGATCCTGTTGGTTTGTGATGGACAAAACTGAATAGCCATTTGTACTGACCAATCAATGGGAGTAGTTTTTGAGGAGAGAACTATCCAACCAAAGGGATGTCTTTCAATTTGCAGCAACTAATTCAGGGAAGAAAGCACGGGCACTCACATCTTTTTGAACAAAATACTACTAGAGCGACATATTTTTAAGGTAACATGTCAACACCACCGCTGGTTTTTCATGAAAGAATGCGTAGTAGACTTACATCTTTCAGAGTGAAATGACTGTCGGGGCAACCTGTTTGTGGCAAAATAGATTAAACCCGACCTAAGGATGACTACCGAGAGAGTGCTGACCCAGGGACTTATCTCAACTCAAGTGCAATCAGGCAATTCCTATAGGGATTTTTGCTGACACTATCCTAAAGATAGGATGCCTGCTTGGGAAAGGGGCCACTTGGGGCTTGAATTCCTAATCCATAAGTGAATAAATTTGTTAGTTAGTTTGTTTGTTTATTTATTTATTTATCAAGAACCCTGTTGGTTTGTGAGGGATCATACTGAGAAGGAGCTTATATCAGTCGAGACCTATCTCAAATTTACTAGTCCAAAGGAGAATCTATGCATCCGCTGAACAAATTCTCCAATCATAGGGGTGGCTACTAGGAAAGCATGACTGTCTAATCCAAAAGTAACCCGGGTAGTTTCTAAGTGGGTCACTAAGGATGTAATCCAAGTAAAGTTCCTATAGGGGAGGAGTCGCTAAGGGTTTTATCCAAAACCTTGAAGAAGATAATGTCTATAGGCATTCGATGGTCACTCAAGGAGAAAGCACAGGGACTCACATCTGCCAAGAGTGGTGTATCCACCGGGTGAGTTGTTGGCATAGTCAACATCAACCAACCTAAGGTGTCCATCGGTTTGCAACAATTAGCCTAGGAAGAAAGCATCGGGGACTCAACCGACAGATGAAAGATAATTCTGTCGAATCTATCCGACCTAGTGACTATTGATTGAATTTCACTGGGGGATTTATATTAACTCAAAAGTAGTCAAGAGGAAAGGAGCCACTGGGGGACTTATCCTAAGTCTCAAATATACTCGACCTACTCAATGTATGATGGCTAGTTCAAGAAGAAAGCGTGTAGGCTTACATCCTCTTAAACAAAGTCAACATGAGGTAGCTTACTGGCTGCGTAATGAAGCCTACCAAATTGGCAAGGCGCTCATCGGTTTGCAATGGTCAAGTCAGGAAGAAAGCGTGGGGACTCACATCAGCTAGACAAATGACCACTATGATGACACACTAGCAAGGTAGCATGTCAGCCCGACCTAGAGCAGCTAATGGGTGAGGGCCACAGGGGGCTTGCTCCCACATCAAAATAGCTCGAGACAAAAGATACGTGTTTGTGTTTGTGTTAAAGGTGGACAGGATGCCACTTGGGTTCTCTCGCACCTATCCTAAAATACGCTTAAAAGTTGATGAAATGGTGCCACGAATGGCAGCTATGATCCTACTAAGAAAGGATGCTGCTTAGGTTTTCTTACACCTAACTCAGCTTTGCTAGTTAAAATAGGATGCCTCTTAGGTTCTCTTACACAATTCTAGTAGCACTGGGGGATCGTGTTTAATCTGCATTCGTGTTATGAAAGAAGGAAAGGATGCCTCTTGGGTTCTCTTACACCTACCCTAAACACGTCATGACGGATTTGCAAACGAGCAAACAATGCTTCGAATGAAGTGAATATTTTGATGACTTGGAATAGAATTTTCAAAGATAATTATTTTCAAACATGATTTTATGGATCATATTTCTTCAAATAGAGCTCATTGATTGAAAGCATTGGGTGTTCCCCTTTACAATTAATAAGTTGGTAAGATCCTCTTTGGTAGGCCTTCTCTATGACAAAAAGGCCTTCCCAAGTGGGTTCAAACTTGCCTCCCATCTTTCAACGGGTAACAATTGGTCTCCTTAGAACTAAAACAAGCTCTCCTAATTGAAAAGTTTTAGGGCGGACCAACTTGTTGTGATCTTGAATCATCTTGGCTTTGTATACTCGAGGTTCTGGCATGCCCGTAGGCGTCTCTCCTCCAAACCTTCCAGGTCTTCTAACGATAACTTGGCATTATGCTCTGTAATGATTTTACTACCCATTACTATCATTAGTGATAGGAGCTAAACTTCTAATGGTATAACAAATTCAGACCCATACACTAAAGAGAACAGGGTAGATTGGGTTGGAGTTTTGTATGTGGTGTGGTATGCCCACAAAGCTTTAACTAGATGCTTATGCCACAATCACTTGTTATCATCGAGTGTCTTCTTTAGTATCTAGATGAGAGTTTTTTTTTTGAATGCTTCTGCTAGGCCATTTACCCTAAGATAGTAGATGGTAGAGTATTTCTAATATATACCATGTCTCCTGGAGAAGCTGCTTGAATGATTTTGTGAATGCAAATAATTTACGCTTATATGGTGAGCTCTCTGAGGCTCTCACCACTTGGAAAAGTGGGTTTAAGGATGGATGCCGAAGACCTTTGGAAAGATCAATGTTCAATCCAACACAATGGCTGAGGCCAATGTAGGGTGTAGAATGTTGGGTGGTTGGTGCAAGACCACACCGTGCACCTCACATTGGTGGCATCTCCTAGCTACATTCATGTAGTTTGTAATCATTTAGGGCTAATAGTATTCTAGTCTTTTGATCTTGGCTTTCATCTTCGGACTGGATTGATTTACTCCGCATAAACCTGAATGTACCTCGATCATGATCTTATGGGCTTTGTGTTTGTGTAAATAGTGTAACCACATTTGATCAAATGACCATCGGTACAAGGTGTCATCCAAGAAAGCATAGGAGAGAGCTCTCTGCTTCATCTGATGGGCTTGTGATTTCTTTTGAGGTAGTTTGCCTATGTTCAAGTAATCTATGAATGGTTGCCTCCAATCCAACTCCTCATCCTTATTGGCAATGGCAACATCCCTTTCAAGAGAAAGTCTCTTAACAAGTTCAGCATCAATAAGAGATAATACTTGTCTATTTTGGACCCTTATTGGAATGGACTTATATTACGAACATGTCAATTCCTTGGCGAGTTTGGCCATAACATCTGCTACTGTGTTCTCTCCTCGAGGAACCTTGTAGATGGCGACCTTAGGGATTTGGGCCAACAGTTTCATGGTGTACTCATGGTAATGACAAAGCTTAGATTTTGGAACCTTATAGGACCCAACAATTGGGTTGATGACCAACTGAGAATCCCCATAGATGATGATGCTTTTGACACACACTGTAATAGCTAACCCGACCGAATCAAAGCATACGCCTTCACTATTGGTGTATGGATTGGAGAGATAGTATGAGAATCTCATCACATCGTGGTCTAGAGTTAAAAGGATAATTCATACCCCTGCCTTTCTTAAAAGAGTAGATCATGATTTTTCTCCTTTTCGAAAGGAAGCCACACCATCAAAATACATCTCCTAGCAGTGAATGCTAGTGTCTCCTAAGTTCATGATTTGTTCATCAAGGAGGTCATCACTAAGCTGAGAATCACCAGGAAGTGGATGTGTTGCTAAGAAATTCACTAGTGTCAGTCCTTTCATAGCACAGAGAGGTATAAATGTCATGTCAAACTATGATAAAATCATGAACCAACATGCCAACCATTCACATAATGTTAGTCGTGTCATGAGATATTGCAATGGATTGATTCTTGAAATCAAGTTTATCTTATGAGAGAGCATATAGTGTCATAGCTTTTGGGATGTGAAGATTAAAGCTAAGAAAAGTTTCTCAATAGGTGGGTAGTTTGCTTCAGCAGGGATCAGACAATGGCTGAGGTAGTAGAGAGCATTCTCCTTCCCTTTGTCATTGGTTTGAGCAAACAAAGTGCCAAGGGAGTCATCCAATGCGGATAAGGATAAGCTTGCGGGATAGAGGCTAGAAGTGGCTTCACCAAATATTTCTTGATGTCTTCAAAAGCATGCTGGCACTTATCATCTCACTTAAACTTAGCATTCTTTTTGATAAGTGCTGAAAATGACATGCATCTCCCCGATAGATTAGAGATAAAGCACCTTAGATATGCCAACTACCCTTGGAATGATCTAAGTTGAGTTAAACTTTTAGGTTGTGGTATTTCTAAGATAGCTTTAATCTTTTCTGGGTCTATCTCTATTCCCCAGTGTCGGACAACAAGCCCAAGGAACTTCCCTAAAGTTACTCCAAATACACACTTTAGGGGGTTCATTTTGAGGTTAAATTGTCTTAACCATTCAAAAACTACTCTCAAGTCAAAGAGATGGTCTTCCTTTTCTTTGCTTTTGACTACTAGATCATTAAAATAGCATTCAACTTTATGATGAATGAGTTTATTGAAGATCTGAGTCATGGCCCGCTGGTTTGTAGCACTGGCAATTTTAAGGCCGAAAGACATGACCTTATAATAATAGATTATGATTGGTGTTGAAAAGTAGTGTTTCTTTCATCCTTAGGGGCCATCTTGATTTGTTTGTAGCTAGATGACCCATCCATAAAGGAGAATACTGCATGAGATGAGGCGATGTCCACCATTAATTCTAGTATAGAAAGTGGAAATTCATCTTTAGGATATACCTTATTTAAGTCCCTAAAATTGACGCATATGTGAATTTGGACATTCTTTTTCTTAACGGGCATGACACTGGCTAACCAAGTAGGGTATTTTCTTCCCTAATAAAACCAGCATCGATTAGTTCTTGACTTTAGAAATAACCTGTTGTTCGATTTCTAATCGCATGCGCCTAGGAGCTTGCTTGATAAGGTTAGCATTAGGGGCTATTGCTAGTTTATGGACTGCTACATAAGGAGATAATCCGGGCATCTCTTCATTATTCCTTACAAAGCTATCCTTAAACTCATTCAATAGCCTAACTAAGTCATTGGTTTCTTCCTCGTTCAGCAGAGAACTGATGTATATGGGGTGTGGATCTTTTTCTATCTTGAGGTTGATTTCATTGAGCTTGTCGATGGTTGAATGGATTTCTTCTTCAAATTCTAGTGGTGCATCTTCAATTTGAAGATCATCTGGATCATCTGAAGTTTCTAAGCACACTTCCTCATAAGAGTTAGTGTGATTTGAGAAGAACCTATCAGACTCCAGATAATTAGTGACAACTAAGCAATAATCATCGTCATCGACTGGACCCACTGTATCGAATCCTAGTCCTAGTCTTGATTGTGCATCCCAACCTTTATCGTTCCACAGCTTCTCGAAATACTCTGACCTGTGCCTGCACCATGTGTAAGGGATCAAACCTTTTTTTGAAATATTATGAACATAAGTCGAGTATAAATCAAAAGGTAATTCCATTAAATCTTTATATGAATTATCCTCAAGTTCTACATCTACTTATGGACTTGAGGATGATGATCCTAATAGGAATCTCTTTGGTTTGGCTTCCATGGAAGGTCTAGGGGCTTCTTTAACTATTAAACTGTTGACCTCATTTTTAGAATGAGCTCTCAACCCCTCCATCTTAGGCATAGGACTCCTCTTAGACTTTAAGAGTTCCTTAGTCTTAAGACACATCAAGTGATTAGGTAGACACTCAACCTAGCCCTACAAGACTTAGAAGAGTTTGCCATAAGAATAGGTCATGCCTTAGGGGTGTTAGGAAAACTTGTTTACCCTTAGCTTGAACCATTCCTGACCTTCCTTCCTTCAAGTCAAACTCCAAATCAATTTTATTTGATTTTATTTTTCTAAACTCAAATCAACTCCATGTGATTGAAATCCATGATTGAAATTCATGATTGAAACCCATGAATGAAATTCCTATGTTCAAATCTTTTTAAGTCCTTAATCTTCCTCTTAAGGACTTAGCCAAAATCATCTAAACCAAATCAAACACACAAGATTTTCTCATAATTCATTTATATTCTCATTTATATTCTCATTTATATTCACATATATAAATGAAATATAAATACAAATCAATCAAACCAAATTCAAAAATTCAAATCCCTGATCAAATATTTTCTAAGTCCTTTAAGCTTTCCTTCATGGACTTAGCCTAAATCATGATCTAAACCAAAATAAATTCATGGGATTTTCTCATAAATCATTTATATTCACATATATAAATGAAATATAAATTCAAACTAATCAAACTAAACTCAAAATTCAAAATTAATTCATGAAATTTTTCTAAGTCCTTTAAGTTTTCCTTTATGGACTTAGCCAAAATCAAATCTAAATCAATTCAAATTCATGGGATTTTCTCATAACTCATTTATATTCTCATTTATACTCACATATATAAATGAAATATAAATATAAATCAATCAAATTAAATCCAAAAATTAAATTCCAAATTTAAAATCATTCCTAAATCCTTTAAATTCCCTTTAATGGACTTAGCTTAAATCATCTTCAAATAAATTCAAATTCATGGGATTTTCTCATAATTCATTTATATTCTCATTTATATTCAGATATAAATGAAATATAAATATAAATCAATCAAACCAAATTCAAAAAAAATTCAAGCTTTAAACACCAAAAATTTCCTAAGTCCTTTAAATTCCTTTTAATGGACTTAGCCTAAATCATGATCAAATCACTTCAAATTCTTGAAATTTTCTCCTGATCAAATTATATATTCTCATTTATATTCACATATATAAATGAAATATAAATTCAAACAATCAAAACCAATTCCAAAAATCAAACTCAAATCCACTCAAAATCCAACCTAAGCCTTTCAAGTCAAAATCTTGAACTTAGCCAAATCAATTTCAAATCAAGTCAAACTTTTGATTTTCCTTCATGATTCAATCAATCCTAAAATCATGAATACATATATAAATACAAACCTCAATCACTTAACCAAAATCTAATTCAAAAATCAAACCCTTAATCCCTTCAAATTCTTCCATTGAATATGAAATTGTCAAATGAATCAAAACCCATTTGGCTTCAAACTACTTGCAAATGGATTTATATTTCAATCATAAGTACATATACAAGTTCAATCAAACTCAAATCAAGCTTTAACCAAGCCATTTGACTCACTTAGGCTCACTTGACCCAAAGTGACCTAAAGTACCCTTATGAGCCAAATTCTAATCCTAGCCAAATTGGATTGAATCAAGCTCACCTATGCCTCTCATCATGGGATGATCAATCAACCAAATTGGGTCAAACCAAGTCAACACATAACCAAAATGAAACCTAACATAGCCAAAATCCACCATAGGACAAATTGATTGAAACCAATGATCTAAGTTTATTCATGAACTATGTTTGAACTTGACCAAACAACATTTGAGCTAACCTATCCCAATTGGCCACTTGACCCAAGTTGACCCAACTTGACAAAAAAAGTAAAAATGTATCAAAACTTGATCTAAGCCAAATTGATTGAAACCAGTGGGTCAAGCTCATTCCAAATCACTTGTTGAACTTGACCAAAACTTCAATTGGCCAACTAGACCCAACCTAGCACAATTGACTTTAAACCCAACTTGACCTAAAGGGGTCATGTTGAGCCAAATTCAAACTTAACCAAAATTGATTGGAAATAAAGATACCAATCCACTCCATATGACTAACCAAACCTAAACATACCTATGACCTAGCTCAAATAGGTCAAATGGGTCAAGTTGTCCTAAATGAAGTCATATGAGCCAAATTCAAAACTAAACCAAATTGAATCAAACCAAAGGCACCAAAACATTTCAAATGGTCATATGAACTGGTCCCAACCCTTGGTTTGACCCAATTTGACCAATTAGTCAACTTGACCCGAATTGACCCTTTTTGACCTAAATGGGTCAACATGAGCCAAACCATACCAAATGAACTCCAAATGTCATGAAACTTGGCCTAACCTATTTTCCCACATACCCAACATATCCAAATTGAAAAATCATCCAAATGACCATTCTACCCTTAGTCCATAGAATAAATTTTGGTCTAATCCATGGGTAATTTGGTCAAGCCCTCTTCATATCAATTTGATACCTTCCTAATAGCTCAAGTGGACCCAATGGAGAGTGGTGCACCCAACCCAATGGGTTTGGGTCAACCCAAATGGAACCAAGGCCAAAACTGGCCCCCTAGCTCAAATTGGCTCATTCAAAATCCTCCCTCCACTTGATTTGAAGCACATGGGAGGTTACCAATCCATGCATGACCTCAAACCGACCATGTACAAAGGTCTAATAGCCTAAATAGTCCCTCCCATATGGTCAATTGGATCAAAACAACAACTGGTTGTTTTTCCACGGGAGATATAATTCTAATTCAATTTGAATTGATCATCCTCACATTTGATTGAGCACTAGAGAGAGTTAGGAAACATCAGAGAGCATTCCTCAGCTTTCTAAGAGGGATTTGAACCTTAGCTTTCTCAATTTTCTTCCTTAGAAAATAGGGGAGCTCATCTTAATTCCCAAGTTCTTCTATACTTCATTTCAGTGCAATTGCCTTTGTCGGGAGATCAAGTCGAGTGCACTCAAGCTCTCATTCAAGTTCCTAAAGCAAGGAGGAGGTGAATTAGATCAAAGCCACAAAGGGGAGCAACTGGTGTTGGTCCATAGAGAGATCTACTCAACCCCAAGGCTTGAAACTTTCAACAGGGCTCCGTCTCCACTAGAGGAAGCTACCTCATCGAGCACGAGCACCGGTAATCACCTCTGGTGAGATATGGAATTATCCAACCACTTAGCTTAGGAGGTGTTGGTCCTTTGTGAAAGAAATGTTCATGGCATGTGAAATCCACCTGGATGGTTTGTAATTATGCGATGGTGTGGGTACAATTCATTCCAATCTGAGCTCAATCGAGCTCGGATCTTCCCTAGATCATGGATGATCTCTGTTGATTCTCAGGGAAGAACTGGGGAGATCCTGGCCATCCATCCGATCATTTTGGATGGACGGTCAAAATTAAATGCACATTTTATAAATGATTTATCCCTTTAGAAACCACGGGATGATCCTTGGTCATTCGATCCTTGATCGAACGGCAGTGGTCAAACCACATCCCACCGTCGTGCTGCCTTTATGATGTGACATTTAAGTGAGCCTCTAACGTGACATGTAAAGCATAATCACCGTGCCACGCATTGTGAGAGGGGATTAGTTAGGATTTAATTAATTAATCTCCTAACATTCAAAATTCATCTCTCAATAAAATTTAGACAAATATGAGGTAAATTTTCATGGAAAGATAATTCAAACTAGAATATTTTAAATATGATTTCAATGAATTTTGAATTATACTTTTCTTTGATTTTAGGTTTTAAGGGAAATTTTATTTTGTTAATTCCCCCTTAATTAATCCTCTGATTAATCCCAAACTTCTTGGGTATGTTTTGGGGGATGACATCTGCCTCCCTTAATTTTCTTGAGATTTATTGAAGGCATAATTAGGGGAATTGCAAGTGTATTTCCTAATTACTCCATTAATATAATTAAGGATAATTAAGGTTAGATTAGTGTTTTAATCCATGATTAAGATTGATTAAGGTTAGATCTAGTGAATAGAGAGCTTAGGAATAATTATTTCAAGCTATTCCTTAAACCCCATTTTCTTTCCTTAATCCTCTCTTAATTAAGGGTTAATTCATTAATTATCCCCTCAATTAATTTCTAAAAAATTCTAAAACCTTCCAGAACTTAATTAATTGACTTTAGTTAGATGCATAGGTGTTTAAGAGCCTAATTTCAATTACAAAAATCAAAACCTAATTCATATGTGTTTAAGGGCCATTTTTTTCTAGGTGCATTGCAAGTTTAAATTCCTTGTGAGTTTTTATGTCATCTCATTGGCTCATAAGTACTTGGTTAACTAAGGTGTGGTAAGGGTTAATTAACTTGCTTAATTCATACATTAACCTAACTAATATATAAAAATGAATCTAATCATCTAAAAATTAAAAAAAAATATCAAACACATGTGGAAATGGGTTAGGAACAGTAAACTCAACTCACATTTTTCAAAATTAAATCAAACTCAAAACCAAACAAAAATCATTTAAACTTTGATTTATTTTAAGCTTTCTTATTTCATAAGATGTCTTTAGGATTTAATTAAAGTGAATGTGTTTACTTGCTTTCATTGCTTTAGTTCTTTCCCCAACATTTTAAATGTCTATGTCATATAGCTTCATGCATCCATATTTTTCAAAATCAAATTCAAAATGAAATTATTTACTTTATGTCAAAATTGCATGTGTTAGCTAAAGTAATAATATGAGTGGCTATTATCACTACTAAATTCAAATTATTTTCAAAACATATAAATCAAATTCCTAAAACTAAAAGTGTGTTACTTATATTTTAATTATAAGCTTGCATGTGAGAGAATACAAGGATGTGCTTTGTATAGGTTTTCCTTCTCTTTTCTTTTAGTATAGTTTTGAATTGGATTTGGTAAGATGTATGGTTCATTTGAAAAGAACCTAACACTTGCATAATTCCATATCCTATTCATTCCTATGCTATCACTTAAGAAGGAAACATATGCTTGCACATAGAAATTGCATAAACAAAATAAATCAACTAATATAACTTTTGGATTCTTTCTTTTTTCCATTCATTTCTTTTGTACACATTTGTTTGTATTTAAGGAAAGTGGTATATTAGTCTGGACAACCCTGAGGCTGCGAGGCTTTAAGTAGCCCTAAGTAGGTCTTGTACCTTACACCTCTGGTTAGCAATGGTGTTGTACTCACTTATGTCTTTCTTACTTTCATGTGTGCATGTGAAAATTGGATAAGAAACCTCTTTCTACTAAATGAAAATCATGCATCTTAAACTTCCAAATTTCTTAAATGATTTACTTAGGATGCATCATAATGTGTGTTAAATATTCTCATTTGAGTGTATAGATATGCTTAGCACTCATTCATATGCATGTTATACATGTTAGGAAATAAATGAAGTGATGTATATTTTCTGATTTTGGTTCATTTTATTTGATCTTAAAATGCCCTTCTTTTTGAATAGGTTTATTTAGAGTTTATCTAAACTTAGGATTAATTAAAACACTTAATCAAAATATTAACTAAACAAAATTAAAATGTGAATCTACTTTAGAAATTACTTAGGTTAGGGAAGGAAAGAGAAGTTCCCTTCTCTTTCCCTTTCTTTATAACTTAGTAATTAATTATAGGATTCATTTGAACCTAATCAAAACATGAATTAAAATCAACCCAAAATAACTAAACAACTTAAATGAAACCCTCCTCTAAGTTGAACAAGCTTCACACTTAGAAAATTCTAACTTAAAGCCATAGATAAGCATACCACACAAACCTTTAAAGCACACACATTAGCCTAAGTCGCCACTTCTAGCTTTAGGTTAGGGTGGTGTATGGTTTGATGTTTGTTTTATTTTGTGATATATTTTTTAGACTAGATGTTAGGATCTATGCTCATAGAATGAATGGTAGGGCGATCTTAGTCTAACCATTATTTTCTGCAGGGGATTATGTTTAAGGGGCGATGTAATAAAAATATAAATGCTTTTGCTTGTAAATGCTTATACCCCTAAGAATAATCTAATAGGCCAGGTGGACTTAGTCACCCATGTGTGGGGTGATAAGTCTAATGTACATGCTTGTGATTTGGCAATTTATTTTAATTAATCTCTATTTTGCTGGTGTTGGTTAGATTTCCATTCTTTTCCTTTTTATGTAAATTTGTGCAATTAGGATTTTAGAATGATTGTTATGGGGATTAGGATGACCATTGGTCATAAAATCTTATCTTATGCATCATGTGAAGCCTTCGAGCATCCACCTTCTAACCATCCAAAAGAAGGAACTAAAGAAGAAAGAAGAAAAGAAGAAAAAAGAAATGAAGCTTGAAGACCCCCATAATAATGACTTCCTTGATTAATTATAATTTAATTCATTTGTAATCTGGGTTGTATAAGGGTAGAGCTTGGCTACCCAATTTGTTATTTTTAGGTTTGTGCGGTGGTGCCCGACCACAATGGCCTTTTATTTTTTTTGCGATTAGCTTTAGAAATTGATTGATGATTTATTTAGCTTTTGCATTAAGTGACATCTTTTTCTAGTTTCTTCCTTGCTTTAAGTATGGCATGGATGTGGATTAGTCTCTTAGAAAAAAAAAATCTTTTACCCAACTTAACAACTCAAAACTAAAAATAAAGAACTCATAACCTCACCTAAAGCTTAGGTTTAAAATCAAGATAAAAAAAATTAGCAACCCCTTAGGTAGATGAGTATTTCTTTTATAATATCATGCACAATAGCATCTTATTTCACTCTTTATTGGAGGGCTTCCACCTTTTCCAGAGAAACTTGGCTTGACCTTTGAAAGCCATGGTGGAAACACACCTCCTCCCTTCTCGCTGATTTTTGCCAATAACTTTATTTCTCATGCATTAGGCATATGATTCCTATTAGCCTGAGTCAAAAAATAAAAATAAAATGAAATCTGAATTGCATTATATTTAGGTAATTTGAAGCATGTCCTTACATGATCTAGTCTCTTTAGGGAGTGGGTTTAAGGACTTTATCTCTTTTTAAATAAATATAGCTAAAAAAAGCATAAGACTTGCCATGTATTTAAAATCATAGGGGAGTTAGTTGGCGCCCCCAGGAGGTTGTAAGTCAGCAACAGTGGTTTGTCCACTCATGGAGAGCAAACCAAATACCCATTTTTTTCCTTAGATTTAGGTTATGCTTTTAGCCCTCGCCAAAGCTCCCTAGGTTTAGGTTCTGAGGTTGCTTCTTCCTTTGTGGGCCATAAGGTTAAATGCTCACCTCTTAGGCATTTCCTTAATCTTGTGTTATGGAATCATAAGTCCTAAATTTCTAATGAAAAATTCAACTCAAATATATTAAATCAAATTCAAAAATGTAAAGCCCAACCATATGATAGTTTGAGATGCTCGCTAGGTTTTCTAGCATCGTGGGCATCTCCTACTTATCTTCCTTTGGCACAACTCCCTCTTTGATCAATCTCATTTGATCTTTGAAAATGAACCAACCAATTGATAGTCCTTTCTATTAAAATCTTTGAAGACAATCATTTACCTTAATTGAGTATTCAGGGATCCTCCTTAGGATGTAATTTATGGGGCTTTTCCTTGTAGACAACTTAACAACCCAATTTAAAATAAACCCTGCTTACTTTTCCCATGTAAAGTGGGGAAGAATCTGGTACATTGACCCCATCGTCCTAGAGTCCTTATTGAGGTGATTAGGTCTATTAAAGGGTAGTGGCTTCTATCTTTTGAGATAGTACTCTATTCCTTGATGACGTACCTGATCACCTGAATAACCACGTCTATGGATCTGCGTGGTGTCCTAAAAAGTCAAATTTTTTTATTCTTGCCTTTTTCTCCACAAATTTGGAGGCGACTCTATAGAAATTTTTCTCCACATAAACCTTCAACTTTTTTAGAATAAAGTGGGTTAGAGCTAAGGTTCCTAACTACTGCCCAACGGTTTTACATAATCATGATTCAAATATAATTATGCTTTGCTTGGAGGCCTTGTCTTCATCACTGTTTGGCTTGAGTGTCACCTCTAATGAAACCTGCTAAGAGGGGTTGGCTGGTATGTTAATTACATGAGACTCATCCCCTGAGCTGGATTCTAAGTCTATGTGAATTGCAAGGGTACTCCTGTGAATTGGAACATGGCCCCTGTTGGCTGGCTACTAATCAGGGGGTCTTCCACCTCTGGAACTTCCTCATATCTCTCACTCTACACGGTGGAGATTCATCCTACCCATATGTCCATATGGTGGAGCATATGGGTGGAAATGTAACATGCGACTCTACCTTTTCCTCGATGTCCCTTTCTTTCTCCCTTGTACTTTCTTTCTTCATTTCTTTTTTCTTTTTCTTTTATTATTTCTTCTTTTTCTTTTTTCTTTTGTATTTGAATTTTGGCCAAGTTCGTAAGAATATGTGTTTTGATTTTGAGGAAGATAGTAGGTCAGATCCTCATATATCTCGACCTCTAGCGAGAATGGCTTTTCATCTCCATTAACACAGTATTCAATTCCATCTTTTTAGAACTTGATGCACTGATGAAGTGAGGATGGAACCATCTTGTTCTAGTGTATCCAAGGTCTACTGAGCAAAGTAGTAAATGATGTATTCAAATTAATTATATAGAACTTGGCTTCAGTCTTTCAGTCGCCTATTTCTAATGGTAACACTATGGAGCCTAAAGCCCTCTCACCTTGTTCATTGAATCTTCTCAATATCATTCGATCTCCTTGGAGTTTAGAGATATCTATTTTCAAGTAGGCAAGGGTTTTAGGCTCATAATATTCACTGATGCACCTAGATCAACCAACACCCTAGAAAGTATGAATCTTCTCATATCACTTGTGTATAATGGGCGGTGCTATATCCCCCAGAAGAAGGTCTTCATCAGTGAATGTGACACCCTGGGCTTCTCTTGAATAATGTGCCTCCTCTCCAACAGCGGTCAACTGAGCTAAGCATATTTCTCGATCAAGAAGGGCCTTGATTAATTCTTCCCTCATCTCTTTGGTTAAGATGAGGGCATCATATATGCTTAGCTTAACTGATAACCTTCTTAGGTGAGCGAGGACATTGTAGTCAACTTTAGGCTGATCCTCCACAAGCATATCCATGGGTAGAGCATCCTGTGGAGGGGCTTCTTGATCGATGGAACCAATGAATTGCTTACCCTTATCTTGGGGTGGCACCCTAGGAGGTAGAACTTTGACACTACGAAAGTTGACTTCGATGACTTCGTGAGATGGTTTAATGGAAAGTTTTATCTACTCATCAAGTTCACCTATAGTTTCTCCTATAGGACCCTCAGAATCAAATGATTCCAAGTCTATCTCAAGAGGTGAACTAATATTATTCAGAGAAGGAAAGTTCATCTTTGAATCAGAAAGAGGATGATCAGAGTTGTTATAATTATTAAGACCTGAAAAGTTTTCTAAAATATTAGAATCAGATAACCCATCAGAAGTGGCACAGATGTAATGCAATCTAGCTTTATTCCTCAATTTCTTAGATTTAAAAGGAGGTACGTACTAGAAATCTAGTAAAGTAAGTGGGGTGAGGGATTTGATGCCCTCATCCATCGATACAAGATGTCTACTAGAAGAAGAACTAGCTGAAGTAGGAATGCCAGCTGAAGTAGTAGCTACAATGGTGGAATGGAGGCTAGACTCGATCAATGGTTGTACTACTTGGCTATCCCGGGCAAGTATAGGCTGCTGCTACTGCTGTTGACCTCCCACTTTCCCCAAGTTGTCTTTGACAACTTGTAAACCTTCCTTGATGTTGGAGGTTCGAGCTGCCTCAGGCACCTAGAAGGAAAGTTTCTTGATTTTAGAAATAATCTTTTTAGAGGTTAGGGATAAAGAGATATCCACATTTTGTGAAGCTTCAACACCTTCGGCATCATCCTTTAGTTCTAGTGGCTCAAAATAGTTGGAGTAAAAAATTATAGTCTCTTAATTCAAATAATCTTCACATACTGAGTCTTCAAGGTGTGCTTTATTCTAGATTGTGTATATGAGAAGTACACCAAATGCCACATTTTGGTGTATAACTCCTTAAACTTATTAATGGGTACATTGCATAATTCATTTTAAGCATTATCCAATTAAAATTGAACTAAATTTTTTTAATTTGGATCAGTTTTATAATTATATTTTGGATTTGATTTAATTTGAGCTATATTTTGTTTTGGATTATGAGGATAAATTTTGTAATCCAAAACGATTGGACCAAAATTTTGTGGAATGTGGTAGGCTGTGCTCTGGATGGAGAGGTGTGCGGTCTGTGGACATGGACCATGACCATGTGTGGTGTAAAGTAAAAGCTTTAAAACTAAAGCAATCCCAGCTTGTGGGTGGTTCTCTTGACCGACTAGTTTTCCAATTTCCACTTTTCATTCATTCATTCTGCTTGGCTTTGCTCTTTATCAGCAGGCTTTTGGCTTCTCTTTGGAACTTTGCCTCTTTGAGTGTCTCTCTCAGTCGACTTGACCCAAACACATTTATTTGGTTTAATCCAAGGCAACCTAATGGTAATCCTATAGTTTGAAGAGCGAAACTTCAATCTTTGTTTTAAGAGGATCACATATATCCCAAGGATTACCTGCGGATGGTTGTTCTACTAGATATTCCTTAGGGATAACTATGACTTGTAGCTATGCTCAAGTCAGTCCTTAAATGTAAAGAAATCCTCTAAAACATGACCTAACATGTGGTGGTAGGGACAAAAGTTAGGATCATTACTCTTGCTCACTTCCTCCAGCTTCCTAGGCTCAGGTAGTTGAAAATCAGGTTTCTTTAAGAGGTTCTTAAAGATTTTCTTCCTCCCTATAAATGAATAAATTTTGTTTAAGTTATTCAAAAGTAGGTGGATGATAGCTACCTGGGGGTAGGTATGTGTACCATTGTTGAGCATATGGATGGCAGGCGGTACTCTTTTGATTAAGATGGTTTGGTAAAGAGGAAGTGAAGGTGTAGCTCAGGTCTCTCATGCGATCCACAGGCTTGGTTATATCCAATGTTGCTACCATGACTTTTTCATAGGCTTTTTGTGGCTTTGGCTTCAATGACTGATCTTGAAAAGAAAACTATTTGGCCCCTCCTTGTAGGTTAGTAGCCCTGTTGATTAGCTTCTCAAATATTTTAATGGTGAAATCTTTAAGCATGAAGGCAACGGGGCCATGAATATTCTTTAATAGAATTTCAATAGCATGATGTTCAAACAACTGTGGTTCATATTTCATGCTTAAATTATGCCATCTAAGAATATAGTCAATGAGGGACTCACTAGGGTTTTGTTGAGCCATATGAATCTTTTATCACTCTTTAGCAAATTTCTTAGCAAGAGTTGCTTCAACCCAATAAAGTCTTCTTGAACTATTGGAGTTCAACATACCAATCAAAGCTATGCTTAAGTCAAAAGGCGGAATAATAATGCATCCTCTCATTTGTGGTCAATGTGTGTTATATCGGTTCATAAAACTTTTGAAAGGAGGCACAAAACCCTTTGGATATTGGATATCATCAAATTCCTCTAGGTAGGGTCTACCCTTTGGAACTGATGAACCACCTCGGGCTTGCATCAATGCTTCTTTCACTTGTTATTCAACCAAGAGTTTGATATCTTTTTCTTGTATGGAGGTATTGTCCACTACCTTCCTATACAAGCTAGTACTACCTTGCTCTACTGGAGGTGAACTCTTAGGTTGATCCAATACATGCAATAACTCAGCTGGGTCTTCATAATGGTAGGATGTACTTGGGCTTGATTCAGTGCTAGAACTATCATCAAATCTCAAGTCTCTTCCCCATCAATCTACTCATCCTTTTGTTTGAGTTGTTGAAGGAGGTGTTATCGAATGGTATCATCTTGTTGGCAACACCTTCCAAACGATCCCAGGAGGAACCTCTGGTATCAACCATATGCACCTCTGCTAAGTCTTTCAATAAATCATCTTAATTGGGATCAAAGTTAACCTTCTCCTCTTTGAGGTTAGACCAAGCATACCCACATTTCTTTCTTCTCGGTGAATCGTGCTATCATCACAAAAAGTGGTATGCAGAACAAATGCTCATGGTTGATCGATGGTGGGATCATGCTCATGAACAGAGATACATCTAACCTCCCCTGTTACTAGAGAGCTAACCCTATGAGGGCTACACTCACTGGAAGAAATGTACTCGTGGCTGTTAACTGCTATGGGTGGAGTGCTACCCCTGGGGGAATCTACTGTCATGGGGATAATAGAACTATCTCCTTCTCACTTTGTCATTGTTATATCCATGATCTGCTGAGGTGGTGGTGGTGATGGCATGACTACGATGCTATGAGGTCACCACTCCCTCTTCACTACACAAGTAGGAGGTATGAGAGCTCCCCACCGGTGGCGTGGTTGAGCGGGATCCCGGCCTGCAGAATCACTGGGGTTTTCTTCTCCCCCAATGCTGCTTTCATGGTTTAGATGGAACTATAGAAGATGGAACATGTACTAGCAATGGAAGACATGGGTGGTGTGATGGAACACTCGACTTCTCTGCATCCCCTCCTATGATGGGTGGTATCAATCAATAGAATACTATTAGTGTGATCGATGTGGGTAGCATGCTAATCGAGAATATTTATGAGGGAGGCTACGGCATACCTTGCCTTTCTCTAGTAACATGACTCCTCTGGGCCTAGCCCTCTCTTGATGGATCACTCACTACTCTATGAGCTCATAAATTAGGGCGGACTCTAACCATCCATAAGCACCCACTTGGCATAGAACTATCTAAGGCAGTATGACCACCTCCCTATCGGTAGGTGTCTCAAATGAACCAAGGAGGTGATACTATAATCCAGGTTCTTCCTCCAACCCAAAGGGAATGGAACTTGTTCTGAGTTATCAAAGGAGAAACTACCCTGGGTGACCCCTCTTCTACAATGTAAGAGACTACTTCATCTCCTTGGCAATGCGCACATGGTGCAGCTTGATCTTGTGATTCTTATTATGGGCGTGGGGCTAGACCTTCACCAAGGTAGAGACTACCCTGAAACTAAGGTAGCCTTCCCTTGGGAAGCTGGTCTTGGGTAATGCATGAGCACTAGAGTTGTGGCTACTATAGAAACCACTACCACCTTCCTCATTTGTGAGGAAACTTTAGTCAGGGCATCTCAACATGGATGAGCCACACCCATCCACCATATTCTTGGTGGAGGCGCCCCTGAATCAATCCTCGGCAAAGTGATGGATGAAATCAGTTAGGCTGATCAAGGCCAAATCCATCTCAAAGGGGAAAGTGATCACATACTTTTGAGAATCTATATGTGTTATATTAAACTAAGAATAAGCGGGCTGAGATTGAACTAGAACCCTACAATCATTGAAAACAAACTCAAATCAGGTTTTCTATCTTGATATTCTAGTGACTTTTTGAATTTGATTTAGAGTTTGAACCCACACTCAATAATTTGAATATGTTAAGTAGGGCTCATTGATTTTAGGAGAGATTTTGAGATCTTTTGAATTTAGAATCTACATTCAACAAATTTGTGTATGTTGAATGGGTCCAAATATTTTAGACAAACCTTTGATGCTTCCATTGGCTCATATTCGAATTTAATTTTATGTTTAGGGATCACCCTTCATTTAACAAATTTGAGTATGTTAAATAGAGGGTCAATTGATTTTGTTTGGGTTACTCATTTAGCAAATTTGGGTATGCTAAATGAGATGTTTGAAAATAATTTTCCTTTTGTTTGTTTGCCCATGATGTGTATAATGTGTGAATTTAGAAATGAAATCTTTACTTCAAAAATTTATGTATGTTAAATAAAGTCCAAATGTATCATATTTTTGTTTTGATTTTTGAAAATGGGGGTCTTTACTTAGAAAATTTGTGTATGTTAAATAAAGCCCAAATGTATTGGATTTTTGTTTTGATTTTTGAAAATGGGGTATTTACTTAGCGAATTTGTCTATGTTAAATAAAGCCCAAATATGTTCGATTTTTGTTTTAATTTTTTGAAAATAGGATCTTTACTTAGCAAATTTGTGTATGCTAAATAAAGCCCAAATGTGTTTGATTTTTGTTTTGATTTTTTTGAAAATGGGATCATTACTTAGCAAATTTGTGTATGCTAAATAAATTCCAATGTGTTTGATTTTTGTTTTGGTTTTTGAAAGTGTGATCTTTACTTAGCAAATTTGTGTATGCTAAATAAATTCTAAATGTGTTTGATTTTTGTTTTGGTTTTTGAAAATGAGATTTTTACTAAGCAAATTTGGGTA
This sequence comes from Cymbidium sinense, assembly GCA_021442155.1. Taxonomy (NCBI): domain Eukaryota; kingdom Viridiplantae; phylum Streptophyta; class Magnoliopsida; order Asparagales; family Orchidaceae; genus Cymbidium; species Cymbidium sinense. The sequence goes on from CM038225.1 coordinate 32,008,969, forward strand.
TGCTAAATAAAGTCCAAATGTGTTTGATTTTTATTTTGGTTTTTGAAAATGAGATCATTACTTAGCAAATTTGTGTATGCTAAATAAAGTTCAAATGTGTTTGATTTTTGTTTTGGTTTTTAAAAATGAGATCTTTACTTAGCAAATTTAGGTATGCTAAATAATGTCCAAATGTGTTTGATTTTTGTGTTTTGATTTTGAAAATGGGATCTTTACTTAGCAAATTTATGTATGCTAAATAAAGTCCAAATGTGCTTGATTTTTTTGTTTTGTTTTATGTTATTTTTGAAAAACAAAAGGTTTCTATTTAACAAATGTGGTATGTTAAATAGATTCTAATTTATTTTTAATTCTTTTTTTAAAAAAAATGAAACTCTCATTTGACAAATTTGGGTATGCCAAACGAAATTCCATTGTATTTTGATTTTCATGATTTTTGCAAAGGAGATTTCCATTTAACAAATTTGAGTATATAAAATGGAAGTCAATCATGTTTTATTTTTCAATGATGAAATTTTTGTTTGTGATTATTGTTTTTTGAAAAGAAGAAAATTCCAACTTAATACATGTGAAATGTGTTAAGTGGAGTTTCAAATGGTGTGATTTTATTTGAAAATGAAACCTCCATTCAAAAATTTTGGATATATTGAATGAAGATAATTATTTTTATATTTGTGCCTTTTTTATTGAAAGAAAGAAACTCCAACTTCAACATATGTGAGATATATTGAATGGAGTTTCAATTTTATGAAAAAATGATTTTATTTGGAAATGAAACCTTCATTCAATAATTTTGGGTATGTTGAATGAAGAAGTTCATTTTTAAATATGTGCTTTTTGAAAGATGACTTTGATTTTATTTGGAAATGAAATCTTCATTCAATAAATTTGGGTATATTGAATGAGGACATTCATTTTCAAATATGCGCTTTTGAAAAATGATTTTGATTTTATTTAGAAATGAAATCTTCATTCAATAAATTTGGGTATATTGAATGAGGATGTTCATTTTCAAATATGTGCTTTTTGAAAGATGATTTTCATTTTCATTTTGAAAAGAACCTACATCTTCGAGTTATATATTTTGTGAAATTTTTTGTGCAAGTATTTTATTGTGTGAATTTTTGAAAATGCTTTTGAAAAGTCATATTTTTATAAATGATTTATTCTTTCTTAATTGTGGAATGAACCTTACCTTACCATAGAAATGGTAATGAGGTTCAAGAAGGTTTTTAGTCATCTCTTTTGATTAAATTTTATTTTCTCCTATTGGGGATTAGGGTTTTAAGACCTACATGGAGTGAGGTCCTAAAACCTAAAGGATGTTGGCTAGCTTAGCTTAAGAATGAAATGAGATAAGTGCCAATGGAAGATAAGGATACTCTTGGATTCATATGAAATACAAATCCACTGTCGATAGTTAGAGACAACGATCATTTACCAAAGATGAAGAGAGGAACCATCCCCAGCAGAGTCACTAGAAAGATCTATGGTGTTTTATTTTATTATGTTGGAGTTAATTATTAAGTGTGTTGGGACACCATGATCCAGATGTACTCATTGGGTGAATGACATTAAGGAATAGTATACTATCTCGAGATAGAAGTCACATCTATACACCTATAATGGACTATAATGAGGACTCTTAAGGCATGATGGGTCTTGAATGTACTAGAGATCTTTTACATGGGAAAAGTAGGGTTTATTTAACGGGTTAGGTCCCTGAGGCAAGCCCCCATAGTTAATTACATTCCAAGGAATTAGATTCCTTAAGAATACTCTTGATTAAGGTAAATGATCCTTGTCTCCAAAGATCTCAAAGATAGGACTATCAACAAATTGGTTATTTTTGGAAAATCAAGTGGGATTGATCAAAAAGAGGGAGTTATTATCGAAACCAAAGGGAGATGAGTAAGGGATGCTCATGATACTAGGAAACCTAGTGAGCATTCTAAACTATCCTATGGATTGGGCTTTATATTTTGACATTTGAAGGGACTATATGTTTGAGTTAAATTTTATTAAAATCTAGGGCTTACAATTCCACAACACAAGATTATAGAAATGCCTAAGAGGTAAGGATTTATGCTTGTAGCCCACAAAGAAAAATAGTAATCTCAGATCCTAAATCTAGGGAGCTTTGGCGAGGGCCAAAGTATGACATAAATCTAAGGTGATAAATGGGTATATAGTTTATCTCCACAAGAGAGGATAAACCACCTGATTGTTGGACTTACAACCACCTGGAGTGGCCGCCAACTAACTCCTATGATTTTAATACATTTAGGAAAGTCTTATGCTTCATAAGATGGCTAAGTTGTTGTTATTTAGAAAAGAGAATAAGTCCTTAAACACACTCCCTAAGAGACTAGATCATGAAGGGCATGAATAAATGACTTAATATAGTCAAATTTTGTCAAGTTTTATTTTGATTTTTGAACATTTTTATTTGACACCGCTACGAGATTTAATATGCCTAATGCATGAGAAATTGGTTATGGGCCAAAATCAAAAAAGAAGGAGGTGTGTTTTCACCATGGATCTCAAAGCTCAAGCCATTTTCTCTAGCAAAGGTGGAAGCCCTCCATTAGCAAGAGTGAGATAATATGATTTATGCATGATGTGAGACATACAACATCCAGCTAAGGGATTGATAAATCTTTTATTATCTTAATTTATATCTTAGGCTTTAAGTGAGATAATAAATTATTTAATTTAATTTTGAGTTGATTAATTAGATAGAAAATGTATTTTCCCCTATGTGACTAATTGCTTCAAGGCCATTCAACAATCATCAAGTAATTAAGAAACTATAAAAATCATGCCATCCTAATTACGCAATCATAAACATAACATCAATCAATTTATAAAATTAGCACAAAAGAATAAGAGGTCAATGTAGTCGGGTTCCACTACACAACCCGAAAAGAAATGCGGGTAGCCGACCTCTATCCTTATACAACCTGAATTACAAATGAATAATTACAATTAGAAGAAATTCATGTTATGGGGGTCTTCATTCTTCATTCTTTATTCTTCATTTCTTCCTTTCTTCATTTCTTTCTTTCTTCATTTATTTCATTCTTTAGTTTGATTTGGGATGTAGTTTGCTCCAAGGCTTCACATGGTGTCTAAGACATGGTCTTATAACCAAAGTTCATCCTAATTCACCATAACATTTATTCCAAATCTTAATTGCAAAAGGTAAATCAAAATGGGAAAGATAAATCTAACTAATCCTGTAAAATAGATATTAGCTAAACATACCATACAACCTAAGCAGTTATATGAATAATTTGGACTTAGCACCCCACACATGGGTAACTAAGTCCACTGTTTTAGGTTATGCTTAGGTATAAACAACCCAAAAAGCATTTATATTTTTTTTTATTACAGCCCTTAAGCACAACCCCACAAGAAAATGATTAGGCTAAGATCACCTATCATCATCTGCACTGTACCCACAACATCTGTCTAAAAAAATACACAAAATAAAATCATTCATCAACCATTACCGCCTTAAAGCTAGAAATGGTAACTTAGTCTAATATGTGTGTCATTTAAGACTTATGTGGCATGTCTTAGCTAGGCTTTAAGGTTGAGATTTTCTAAACGTGAAAGGTTCAATTTAGAGGGTGGTTTCATTTTAAGTGATTTAGTTAATTTGTCAATTTTAGTTGGTGATTTGATTTGGTTTGAATGAACCTACACTTAATGGTTAAATGTTATGAAGAGAAGAAAAGAGAAGAGAACTTCTCTTTCATCCCCACCTTAAAATATTTCTAAGGTAGATTGATTGATGAATTTCCTTTAGTGATTATTTTATTATGTGTTTTAATTAACCCTAAGTTTAGATTTTCTCTAAATAATCCTATTTGACAAGAATGGCATCTTAGGATTAGTTAGGGTGGATTACTGTCACATAACACACACCCATTTATTTCTTTCCACCATATACACCATGCATATGAGTAATCCTAAGCATATACATACATGAAAATTTTAGTACATGATGATGAATGCTAAGAGATATGATTTGAAAATTTGGATATTCATTAATGCATGTCTTTATTATGTAGAAAGAGATTTTCATCCATTAATTAAATGCACATCCACATGTATAAAAATATAAGTGTGCATTGCCATTGTTTTCTACATAAGGTACAGACCTAGTTAAATACTTAAAGCCTTGTAGCCCGGATGTCAGACTAATTTACCACTTTTCTTAAATACATGTAAATGTACAAAAAGAAATAAATGGATGAAGAATCATGCAAAAGATTATGTTTGATTTGGTTGTATAATTTATATGTATAATATGAAGATCCTTCTTAAGTCATAACATAGAAATGCATAGGAATAGGTTTAAGCAAGTGTTGTGTTCTTTTCAAATGAACTATACACTTTGCAAATCTATACAAATCCATGTTAAGAGAAGAAGAGAACTTCATAATACACATCTTATGCTATAATCACATCTTATAAATATTCATAAGTAGCATCACATTCATAATCTTTGATTTATAGGTTTTGAAAATAATTTTTGGTTTAATAATGATAATAGCCACTCATATTCTTAACTTTAGTCAAAATATGCAATTTGACATAAAAGAAACATTTTATTTAGTTGATTTTTTAAAAAAAGAAATGAATGCATGATTTCATATGGCAAACAATATTTAACATGCTTGGAAAGAAATAAAGGGATGTAAGCACATGACTTCATTCATCCTAATTACTTCCTAAGGATAATCATATAAAATAGGATTATTTAAAATGAATCAAAATTCTTTAAGGAGGTTTTATTTTTGAATTTGACTTGACTTAGGAAATATGAAAAGGGTTTGTTGGTCCTGATCCATTTCCCTTATATGTGAATTGGTTTAGTTTAATTTTAGAATAATTAGGTTGATTTTAAATTTTTATTTAAGTTAAGGTATGAATTAAATCAATTAATTATCCCTTTACCTATACCACTTTAACATAATTATCCAAGTAATTAGGAGCCAACATATGATATGCAATCACATGGAAATTAAATCACCTAAGAAAGGGGCCTAATGCAATTGGCTCATTATTTAATTAAGCTAAAGGGATTAAGTACTTTCATAACCATCCTACACATGTAGTTTGATTATAATTTCTTTTGGAATTCTCTTAATTTATTGAACACTTAAGAATCTACCCAAAAATTAAATTATTAAGTTCTAGAATGATTTGGTTTTGAATTTGATTAATATTTATTTAATGAGGTGATTAAGCCATTAATTAATTTGGAAATTAATTAAGTATTTATCCAAATGAAATGAACTTAGGGGAAAAGATTGGAAAATAAATCCACATCTCATTCCCTAAGTCCATTCACTATTTCATGATGATTAGCAAGCTTAACTAATGAATTCATCACTATTTAACATGTTTAATTAATTAAGAAAGTCATTAGGGATAAAACAAGCAATTCCCCTACTTAATCCAGCAATAAATTCCAAAAAAATCATGAGAGACAGAGGTTATCCCACTAACTAACCTCAGGAACTTTGGAATTAATTGTTGAAGTAATTAAGGAGTAATCAACTTAATTACATTTCTAATAAAACCCAAATTGAGTTAAAATCACTATTCAAAATTAATCAATTTTAATTTTCTATTACTCTCCTCTAAATTATCTTCAAAATAAGCCTCAGTTTATATTTTTTAAATTTTTCTATAATTAATTATGAATTGTGTAAGTTTCAGCATTAAATCAGATTAATTAAGCCTAATTAATCCACTACTATTGTCGGACCATGTGGCGGCGTGGGCACCACATGTGGAGGTTATTTAAGTTTCACATCCATCTCGGTGGTGGTGGTAGATCGTCTTCTCGTGGGCCATCGATCTAAGATTAGATGACCGAGATTAATCTCATGGATTAGGCTTAAATCAAAGGGGATCTAACGTGATCTAATCACAGCCATCCATTCTAATCATGTGGAACGGATGGTGTGTGATCCTTCTCCTTCGTGAGCGATGAGAGATGAATACCATTCATCTATCTTCATTCATTTCAAGCCCACCCAAGCTCAGATTGGGATTAAAATGATCCCACACCTTCAAAAGGAGGGGGGATGCACATCCAACGGTCAAGATCTCAAGGACCAACCAAATATTCCTATGGCTAAAAGTTTTGATCAATTACATCGTCAGAGGTTATCACTAGTGCTTCCAACCGATGAGGTAGCTTCATCTAGTAGAGACAAAGCCCTGTTGAAGGAATTAGTCCTTGATTTAAAGTGGATGGCTCGGTTGACCAAGCTCCCCTTCAATGGTGATCGGCTTTGATCGAAGTGATGCTTCCCGTGGCTTGGAGACTTGGGAAATGATTTGGTTGAGCTCAATGAAGTCCACTAATGGTGTGTGCAAGGTTAATTTGATTTTGATAGAGAATTGAGTGAGTTTGATTTGTGATATGTCTCCCCTATTTCAGCTTTGAACAAAATGAGGAAATCAAGGGAGCTTGGGAATGGCTTGGAAAAGCTTGGAGGCTTGATTAATCTCTCTCTCAGTGGAAATGAATGCTTATCGTTTGAGTGGGAATGAGGGGAGTATATCTCCCCTCCTTGGATCGAATGAAGAGCTTAATCTATTTTTGATCAATGGCATTGGAATGATTTGAGCGCAAACACCTTATGTGAGTCATTTTTGGTAGTGGAGTGAAGGAGAGTGGATGCCCATGAGCTAGGTGAGTGCATTTGGTGATCCAAGTGTTAAATTTTCATTGGAGAGGTTAGTTTGGCCTTGGCTTGAGTCATGGCCAACCCAAGCCTATTGGGCCATGTTCTGTACCCTCGTTAGTGTCCATGTGGACCAATAGAAGGATGTCAAGTGGCCTTGAGAAAGAAATTACCAAATTCTAAGTGAATTTTGTCATAGGATACCCTTTGACCTAAGGGCAAAATGGTCATTTGACAATGATTTTGACTTGGGCAGATTTGATATAATTTGGAAATGGGTTGGGCCAAATTTCAAGTGATTTTCCATTCATTTGATTTGAATTGGTTCAATTTGACCCATTTAGGTCAAGTTGGGCCAAACTAGGTTAGGTTGACCAATTGGTCAAATTGGGTCAAATCATGGGTTATGTCAAGTTCAAATGACCATTTGGAGCCTATGGGTATGATTGGTTTGGCTCAATTTGGTTTAGATTTGATTTTGGTTTATTTAAGTTCATTTAGGTCAAATGGGTCAAGTTTACCAATTTGACCCATTTGACCCAATTGGGTTAGGTCATGGGTTAGTTTAGGCTTGGTTGATCATTTGAGATTTTTTTCAAGCTTTGGTTTCAATCAATTTTAGTTTGGTTTGATTTCAAGTTGATTTGACCTTTTAGGTCAAGTTGGGCTCATGGTCAATTGGGCTAGATTGGGTCTAATTGGTCAATTGAAGCTTTTGTCAAGTTCAATAAGTGATTTGGAATGAACTTGAGCTATTAGTTGCAATCAATTTTGTTTAGATCAAGATTTGACCCATTTTGACTTTTTAGGTCAATTCGGGTCAACTTGGGTCAAGTGGCCAATTAGGCTTGGTTTGGCTCGATTGATGGCTTGGTCAAGTTCAATTATTGATTATGGTGGTTTAGATTAATGGTTTCAATCAATTTGGTTTATAGTGAATTTTGGCTAGTTTAGGTTTTATTTGAGTTAAATGTTGACTTGGTCAAAGGCTAAGTTTGACTTGGTTTGACCCAATTTGAGTAATTGATCATCCTAGGATGATTGTTTATCATAATGTAAGATTTGGATGGGCTTAGTTCAATCCAATTTGAGTTGGATTAGAACTTGGCTCAAAAATGTGTTTTAGGTCACTTTGGGTCAAGTGAGCCTAAATGGGTCAACTAGCATGATCAAGGCTTGATTCAAGTTTTGTTGAACTCACATATGGACTTATCATGGAAATATGAATCGAATTGCAAGTGATTTGGAGTCAAATGGGTTTTAATTCATTTGACAATTTCAAGTCAAAAGGATGAATATGGGTTTGATTTGGGTTAGTTTGATTTTGGTTTGATGATTGCAGTTTATGTTTATATTTGGGCATGTGATTGAAGAAGTGATTGTTTGAAGAGAAAATCCAAGGGTCTGAATTGATTTGAGAATGATTTGGCTAACTTCAAGAAATTGTCTTAAAGGATGAAAGTTGGATTTTGATTTGAGTTTTGAATTGATTTTGGTTATTTGAATTTATATTTCATTTGTACTTGTGAAAATAAATGAGAATATAAATGGGTTATGAGAAAATCTTTTGAGTTTGGAGTGATTTGGATTTGATTTGAGCTAAGTCCATAAGATGAAATCAAAGGGCTTAGGAAAGATTTTGGGATTTGAATTGAATCATGGGCTTTAATCATTTGATTTTAAATTGATTTATGATTTAAGAAAATTAATTGAGTTGGAATTGATTTAAGATTTGATTTGGATTGGTTTGAAGGAGGGAAGCAAGGATTGGGTTCAAACTTTAGGGTAGGCAAGTCCTCCTATCCCTAAGGCATAACCTATTCCATGGCTAACTCCTCTAAGTCTCTAGAGTTGGGTTATGTGTTCTAATCTAAAGTGTCTTAAGACTAAGGAACTCTTAGTGTCTGGAGTCTATGTCAGATGAAAAAGTTGAATGTTCACTCCAATAGTGAGGTCAACATTGATCCAGGTGCATCAGTGAAAATTATGAGTCTAAAGACCCTTATCTACTTAAAGATTGACATCTTTGAACTTCGAGGAGATCGGATGATGTTGAGAGGATTCAACGGACAAGGCGAGAGGGCTTTAGCCTCTATAGTGTTGCCATTGGATATAGATGATTGAAAGACATAAGCCAAGTTCTATATAATCGATTCAGATACATTTGTCACTGCTTGGCTTGGTAGGCCTTGGATACATGGAAACAACATGGTTCCATCCTGTTTACATCCATGCATCAAATTCTAAAGAGGAGTAATCAAGTACTGTGTCAAAGGAGACTTGAAACCATTCTTAGTTAGAGAGGTCGAGATATATGAGGATGCAACCTACTATCTTCCTCCAAATCAAAAGTCCATTCTCACAAACTTGGTGAAAGTTCAAAAATAAAAGAAAAATAAACAAAAGAAAAAGAAACAAAAGAAAAAGAAGAAAAAGAAAAGAAAAAAAAATAAAAAAAGAAAATGAAAATACAAGTGGCGAGAATCGGACATGAGGAAGAAGTGAGCGGATGTTAAATTCTACGTTCATTCCATATGAACACATGGGTGGGATGACTAAGTAGGGTTGATCCAGAGATAGTTCAGATGGAAGACCTCCTCTATTGGCCACCAGAGGAATATGTTGACTCACAAGAGAACTCCTATCCACATGACTTAGTCAGTTGAAGGATGAGTCTGTGTGTTTTGAACCCTCTTGGTCCCTTTTGGTGACATTGAGCTAGAACATGAGGGCCTCCAAGAAACAAAACATGAATGTATCTAAATCACTAAGTAGAATAATTAACGGTTAGGAACTTTGGCTCTCACTTTCTTTCAAAGTTGAAGGTTTAGTAGTTAAGGAGGCCCCAAGTCATCCATAGATGTCAAGTCAAAGAGATTGAGCATCATCCTTAAGTCATGAAGCCCATGTAAAACTAGAGGATGATTCATATAAATATTTAATTCAATTGTCTTTTGATTGGTATTCGCCTTGTGTTCTTAACTTAGCAAAGAAGGGATTAATCCAACATACTTGGTCTAAACAAAGGTTGGATAACTTTGAAAGGTTATGGGATAACTAAAGCAGATATTCTCAATCAAGACCATGACTAGGATTAACATGGTCATTGACAACCATTGCTTAGTCATCACCACTCATTTGTTGATAGGTTCTTCTTAAATCATGCTAGCTTATTAATGTATGTTTAGAAACATGACTCATAGAAATCAAAGATGCACATAATTCAAAGAAGAGATCAGATCAACCATTGACGAACTTAAAGAAATCAACTTGGGAACCGAAGATAATCCACGTTTAACATACACCAGTTATTTGTTGAATGAAGAAGAAACCAATGACTTAATTAGGCTATTAGGCTTTAAGGACTACTTGCATGAGTTATGAAGAAATGTCCAGTTTATCTCCGGCGTGGTAGTCCACAAACTATAGAATGCTAACCCCATCAAGCAAGCTCCTAGACACATGCGATTAAACATTGAATAGCAAGTCACTTTTGAAATCAAAAAATTGATCAATGCTGGCTTTATCAGGGAAGAAAAATATCCTACCTAGTTGGCAGGTTCCATCCCAGTTAAGAAAAAGAATGGCCAAATTTATATTTGCATCGATTTTAGGGATCTAAATAAGGCATGTCCTAAGGATGAATTTCCACTTCCTATACCAGAATTAATGGTGAACATTGCCTCATCTCATGTAGTATTCTCTTTCATGGATGGCTCATCTGGCTACAACCAAATCAAGATGGCCCCCGAGGATGAAAGAAACACTGCTTTTCAACCCCAATCAAAATCTATTATTATAGGGTCATGTCTTTCGGCCTTAAAAATATTGGTACTACCTACCAGTCGGCCATGACTCAGATCTTCAACGAACACATTCATCATCAAGTTGAATGATATGATGATCTAGTAGTCAAAAGCAAAGAAAAGGAAGACCATCTCTTTGACTTGAGAGTAGTTTTGAGCTTAAGATAATTTAACCTCAAATGAATCCCTTGAAGTGTGTGCATTGGGTGCTTCAAGAAATTCCTTGGGTTTGTTGTCCAACACCGGGGAATAGAGATTGATCCAAAGAAGATAACGTTATCTTATAAATTCCACCCCCTAAAATTCTAACTCAACTCAGATCATTCTAAGGGCGGTCGGTGTATCTAAGATGCTTCATTTTCAACCTATCAAGAAGATGCCAACCATTCTCAGCACTTGTTAGAAAGGATGCCAAGTTTAAGTGGGATGATAAGTGTCAGCATGGCTTTGAAGACATCAAGCACTACGATGACCGAGTTCTAGAAGCCCTATCACAGGCCATTGATCCTCTACGCTTGCATTAGATGACTCCATTGGCACTTGTTGGCTCAAACCAATGATGAAAGAAAGAAAATGCTCTCTACCTCGGTCATCATCTAATCCCTACCCAAACTATTAAGAAGCATTGCCTAGCTTTAATCTTTGCATCCCAAAAGCTATGGCACTACATGCTTTCTCAAAAGGTGAATCTGATCTCTAGGATCAAGCCATTGCAATATCTCATGACATGGCCAACACAATCCAAACAGTTGGCATGTTGATCCATGATTTTATCACTATTTAACATCACTTTCATACCCCCTCCGTGTGATGAAAGGACAAGCACTAGCAGATTTCTTAGCAGCACACCCACTTCCTATTGATTCCCTGCTTAGTGATGACCTCCCTGATGAATAAATCATGAACTTAGGGGACACTAGAATTCACCATTGGGAGATGTATTTTGATGGTCCGGCTTCCTTTCAAAAAGGAGAAGAACCACAATCTACTCTTTCAGGGAATAGTTCTCCTAACTCCATACCGCAATGTGATGAGATTCTCATATCATCTGTCCAATCCATGCACCAACAAAGAAGCCAAATATAAGGCTCTAATTTTTGGTCTGGAGTTAGCCATTATATTATGCTTCTAGAGCATCACCATCTTCTGGGATTCTCAGCTCATCATTAACCAAATTGTTGGGTCCTACAAGGTTATAAAGCCTAAGAACTTATAAAGCCTAAGCTCCATCATTACCACAAGTATACCATGGAGTTGTTGACCTAAATCCCATAAGTCACTATCTACAAGATTTCTCGAGGAGATAACGTTGTAGCAGATGCATTGGCCAAGCTTGCCAAAGAGTTGGCATGTCCGGAAGATGAGTCCATTCCAATAAGGGTCCAAAATAGATAACTCTTATCCTTTATTGATGTTGAACTCATCGAGAGACTCTCTCTTCAAAGGGAGGTTTTCCTTGCCAAAAAGGATGATGAGTCAGATTAGAGGTAACCATTCATGGATTATCTAAATATAGGAAAACTACCTCAAGAGAAGTCACTAGCACATCAGGTGAAGCAGAGAGCCCTCTCCTATGCTCTCATGGATGGCACCTTGTGCCGACGGTCTTTCGATCATATGTGGTTATGTTGTCTAGACAAATACGAAGCTCATAAGATCATGATTGAGGTACACTCAGGATTATGCAGAGCTCATCAATCAAGTCTAAAGATGAAAGCCAAGATCAAAATACTAGGATACTACTGGCCTTTGATTATCATAGACTACATGGATGTAACTAGGAGATGCCACCAATGTCAAGTGCATGGTGTGGTCCTACATCAACCACCCAACATTCTACACCCATTATTAGCCTCATGGCCATTTGAGTGTTGGGGTACTATGAAATATTAAATTTCTAAGTGTCTATGTGGATAAAATGAAGATAGAAATATACTCTTTGAATTTAGACACCACGTAGATCTGCAAATATTCTTATTAGGGTGATCAGGTAAGACATTGAGGAGAGGTGTACTATCTTGAAATATAGAAGTCACCACCCTACAATGCACCTAATCACCTTAATAAGGAATCCTAAGGATAATGGGTCTGCATATGTACTAGATATTCTTTCCCTACTTTGCATAGAAAAATAAAGTAGGGTTTATTTTAAACTGGGTTCGTCAAGTTCCCGATGGAGGTAAGCCCCCATAGTTAATTACATTCTAAGGAATAAGATTCTTTAGGAATACTCTCGATTAAGGTAAATGATCATTGTCTTCAAAGATTTCAAAAATGTAGGACTATCAATCGATTAATTTATTTTTAGAAAGTTAAGTGGGATCGATCAAGAGGAGGGAGTTCTTATCAAAGCCAAATGGAAACAAGTAAGGGATGCTTAAGATACTAGGGAACCTAGTAAGCACCCCAAACTACCCTATGGTTGGGCTTTACATTTTTGAAATTGAATTAATGTATTTAAATTGAATTTTTATTAGAATGCTAGGGCTTACAATTCTATGGTACAAGGCTACGAAAATGCCTAAGAGGTGAGGATTTATACTTATAAACCATAAAGAGGAAAAGCAACCTCAAAACCTAAATCTAGGGAGCTATGGTGAGGACCAAAAGCATGACCTAAATCTAAGGCAAAAATGGGTATTTGGTTTGCCTCCACAAGAGAGGATAAATCACCCAACTGTTGGACTTACAACTGCCTGGGGGTGGCAACCAACTAACTCCTCTTACAGTTTTAAATTCATGTAGATGAGTCTTATGTTTATGCAAGATAGTAAGGTTATTATTTATTTAGAAAGAGAGGAAGTCCTTAAAGAGACTAGATCATGTAAGGACATGCTTCAAATGACTTTAAATCTAATACAAAATTATCATATGTTTTATTTTTAGTTTGGACAATCATTTGACTCAGGCTATAAGAATTATATGCCTAATGCATGAGAAATAAAATTATGAGCCAAAATCACTGAGATAAGGAGGTGTGTTTCCACCATGGCTCTCACAGGTCAAGCCAAGTTCTCTAGCAAAGGTGGAAGCCCTCCAATTCAAGAGTGAAATAATATGCTTTTATGCATGATGTTAGAAAAGAAAGTACACATCCACCTAAGGGTTACTAAATCTTTTATATTTATTTTTAGCCTAAGCTTTAGGTGAGGTTATGAGTTGTTTATTTTTAATTTTGAGTTGATTAATTTGGTAGAAGATTTATTTTTTCCTAAGGGCCTAATCGTCATCCAGGTCATACATCAAGCAAGGAAGATACTAGGAAAAAGATGACATCTTAATGCACAAGCTAAACAAAATTTTAAACATTTTATAAAGCTAACAAAAAAGAATAAAAGGCCATTAGTGGTTGGGCACCACCGCACAAACCCGAAAATAAATTGGGTAACCGAGCTCTACTCTTATACAACCCGGATTACAAATAAATTAATTTACAATCAAGTAAGAAAATTCATGTTATGGGGGTCTTCATTTCTTCTTTTCTTCTTTCTTCTTTCTCCTTTCTCCTTTCTTCTTTCTTCTTTTGGTTTGTTGGAAGGTGGTTGCTCCAAAGGCTTTACATGGTACATAAGATGAGATCTTATGATCAATGCTCATCCTAATCCCCCATAATAATCATTCCAAAATCCTAATTGGAAAAATTACATGAAGAGGAAAAGTAAATCTAACTAACACCTACAAAATAGAGATTAGCTAAACAAACCATACAAATCCCAAGCATGTATATTAGACTTAGCACCCCACACATGGGTAACTAAGTTCTAGTAGATTATTCTTGGGTACAAGCACTGCATAGCAAAAGCATTTATATTTTTTATTTTACACACAATCCTTTAGAAGACAATGAATGATGCCACCTAACATCCATAGAAATAATACATCACAAAACAAAACAAATAACAAACCATCCATGCAACCTAAAGCTAGAAATGACAGTGACTTAGTGTGCTTTAAAGGTTTTTTTGTGGTATGCTTAGCTATGGATTCAAGGCTTAGATTTTCTAAGTGTGAAGATATTCAACTTAGATGGCAGATTCCATTTAAGTTTTTAGTTGATTTGGGTGATTTTTATTTGGTGATTTATTTTAGTTTAAGTGAATCCTATGATTAATTACTAAGTTAAAAAAGAGGAAAAAGAGAAGAGAACTTCTCTTTCATTCCCTACCTTAAGTAATTTCTAAAGTGGATTCATATTTGATTTTATTTAGTGAATGTCTTATTATGTGTTTTAATTTATCCTAAGTTTAGATTTTCCCTAAACAAACATATTCAAAAAGAAAGGCATTTTAAGATTAGGTAAAGTGAATTAATATCACAAAACACAAATAACTTTTTTCTTTCCCAACATGTATAACATGCATATGAATGAATCCTAAGCATATCTATACATACAAATGGAAATGTTTAGCACACTTTATGATGAATGTTAAGAAATGTTACTTAAGAAAATTGGAATGCTTTTATGCATGATTTTCATTAAGTAGAAAAGGGAGTATTCTTTTATCCTTTATTCATATGCACATGTGTATGTATGAAAGGCATAAGTGAGTATGAAGTCATTGTTAGCACCAGGGGTGTAAGGTACAAGACCTACTTAGGGCTACTTAAAGCCTCGAAACCCCGGGATTATCTAGACTAATATACCACTTTCCTTAAATACATATGCATGTACAAAAGAAATAAATGGAGAAAGAAAGATGCAAAGTTTATCTTCATTTAATTTTTGATTTGTTTATGCAATTTATATGTGTAGATGTAAAGAGCCTTCTTAAGTTATAACATGGAGGATGATAAGAATAGATTTTAAACAAGTGTTATGTTCCTTTAAAAGAACTATACACTTTGCAAATCTTATTCAAATCCATGTTAAGAGGAAAGAAAGGAAACAAACATAAGACATTTTTATATTAACATGCAAACTTATAAATAAAATATAAGTAGCATACCTTTCAGTTTTGATATTTGATTTATAAGTATCAAAAATAATTTTGAATTTAATAGTGATAATAGCCATTCATATTTCTACTTTAGTAAAAACATGCAATTTGATATAAAGAATACATTTCATTTCAATTTTAATTTTTTTTAAAAGATATGAATGCATGAATTTCATATGACATACACATTTAGCACGCTAGGAAAGAAACAAAGTGATGAAATCAATATAAATTCATTCACCCTAATTAATTTCTAAAGACAATCCTGTGAAATAAGAAAGTTTAAAGTGAATTAAAGTTTGTTTAATGTGATTTTTGTTTTGAATTTGCTTTATGTTTGATTTGGGAAATGTGAAAGAATGTTTGCTGGTCCTAACCCATTTCCCCCATGTGTATGGCATTTTAGTTTAATATTTAGATGATTAGATGATTTTTATATTTTGATTAGGTTAAGGTGTGAATTAAGTGTGTTAATTACCCCTTATCTATACCACCTTAGCATATTTAATCAAATAATTATGAGCCAATGATATGACATAAAACCACACAAGGGATTCAAATCACGAATGCACCTAAGAAGAAAAGGGCCTAATGCATTTGGCTCATGATTAATGATTAATTAAGCTAAGGGGTTTATGTTAAGTAATTTCAAAATCCCCCTCACTATGTGAGTTAGATTTCCTCAATATAGGTTATTGAACACCTACCCAAAGTGAATTAATTAAGTTTTGGAAGGTTTTAGAATTTTAGCAAATTAATTAGGTAGGTAATTATTGGATTAACCCTTAATTAAGTTTGGATTAAGGAAGAGAGGGGGGTTTTAAGGAATAGCTTAAGAAAAATATCCCAAAATTATTCCATTTAACAAACCTTAATTAACTCAATCAGGAGATTAAACTATTGATTATGTACTAAATTAGGCTTAATTACATTAAGAGCAATTAGGAATAAATCCAGTAATTACCCTAATTAAACCATTAATAAATCCCCAAATTAGGAGGCAAAAGTCATCCCACTAAATACACATGAAGTTTGAGATTAATTAATGGAATAATTAGAGGGTAATTAGCCTAATTAAATTCTAATAAAACCCAAATTCAGAAAATAACACTGCTTAAAATCCATTAAAATTAATTTGATAATATTCTACATTCAATTATCTTTCATATGCAATTTCTTGCATATTTTCTAATTTTTCTACACTTAGATATAATTATTTGAAATTTCCTTGATTAATTGAGTAATTAATCCCTTAATTATAAAGCTAATCCCATCGGCACCACGTGGAGGCTGACGCGGTGCGTGCTTTTCATGTGGCATGATGGGAGAGGCTATTTAACTTATCACATCATAGCGCCGCATCAATGGCGGTGTTACGTGCTTTCTCTTCGTACGTCTGATCAAGGATTGGACAACTGAGACTAGATCTGCGGTTCTTAAGGGATGATCTATGGATCCTATGTGTTTTAATCATGGTAGTCCATCCAAAACACGCGGATGGATGACCCATGTTTCTTCTCTGATCTTCCCTATGGGAGATTGCCATCGTCCATCTTCTAAAGATTGAAGCTTGAGTGAGCTTTTGAAACAAAATTCAACCCACACCATCACCATGCAAGGAGATCACATCCAGCTAGATTTTCATGAAAAATTCATGGACCACACCACATCTAATCTAAGCTCGTTTAATGGCTTAGATTCCCTTGGAGAAGCTTCATCTAGTGGAGACAAAACTTTGCTGAAATTTTGAGGTGTTGAGATTGGGTAGATCCTTCTATGGGCCAAGTCCACCTTCAACCCCTTGCGACTTTGATCAAAGTGGTACCTCCCTTGCCTTTGGAGCTTGGGAAAAGGTTTGGATGAACTCGATTGAGTTCTCTGATGGAGCTTGCAAAGTGAATTGGCTTGGTATTGAGTGTAGAGTGAGATTAAATTTGGCTTGAGCTTCCCTATTTTCGGTTTGAGAAAATTCAAAAATGGAGAAGTTCAAATCACTTGAGAGAGCTTGAGGAGACTTGGAAAAGGTTTCTCTGGCTTCCCTTTGCTCAATCGAATTAGAGACCCTACAAATGAAATGGAATTAGGGGGAGTATATCTCCTTCTACAGAAATTGGATGGCCAAGAAGGATCTTGCCATTTTTTATCAATACACCTCATGCAATGGGTTGTTAGGCCATTTAGGGCTTGCACATGGGTCATTTTGGCTAGAGGGGGGTAGTGGGAAAGTTGCCATATGTTTAATTGAGTGAAGGAAGGATTTTCATGTGCTCAATTTGAATGAGGTGATCAGTTTTGACCTTGGGTTGGGTTGGGCTGACCCAAACCCATTGGGTTAGGTGCACCACACTCACTAGTGTCCACTTGGTCCACTAAGAGGGTGTCAAGTGGTCATTAAGAGGATTTAAACAAATTCTAAGTGAATTTGGCCAAAATTTACTCTATGGCCTAGGGGTAAAATGGTCATTTGGCTTGAATTTCAATTTGAATATGTTTGATATGATTGAAAAATGGGTTAGGCCAAAGTTCATTGAATTTGGAGTTGGTAATATGATTTGGCTCATGTTGACCAATCTAGGTCAAAATGGGTCAACTTGGGTCAAGTTGACCAATTGGTCAAATTGGGTCTAACTACGGGATGAGTCAAGTTCAAATGACCATTTGAAATATTTTGGTGGCTTTGGTTTGATTCAATTTGGTTTATATTTAGTTTTGGTTCAATTGAGTTCATTTAGGTCAAATGGGTCAAGTTGACCAGTTTGACCCATTTGACCTATTTGGGTTAGTTCATGTGTTGGCTTAGGTTTCATTGGTCATATGAAATGGATTGGTATCATTGTTTCCAATCAATTTTAGTTTAATTTTATTTTGGCTCAATATGACCCTTTAGGTCAAGTTAGGTTCAAGGTCAATTGGGCTAGGTTAGGTCTAGTTGGCCAATTGGAGCTTCGGTCAAGTTCAGCAATCATTTTGGAATGAACTTGACCCATTGGTTTCAATCAATTTGGCTTATATCAAATTTTCACACATTTTGACCTTTTAGGTCAAGTTGGGTCAACTTGGGTCATGTGGTCAATTGGGCTAGGTTAAGCTCAAATGCTGACTTGGTCAAGTTCAAACATTAGTCCTGAATGAGTTTTGATTAATGGTTTCAATCAATTTGGCCTATGGTGCTATGTTGGGTTTCATTTTGGCTAAGTGTTGACTTGGTCAACCCTTAGGATTGACTTAGTTTGGCCCAATTTGAGTGATTGATCATCTTATGATGATTGTTGATCATGATGAGAAGCTTAGGTGGGCTTAGTTCAATCCAATTTGGTTAGGATTAGAATTTGGCTCATAAGGGTACTTTAGGTCACTTTGGGTCAAGTGAGCCTAAGTAGGTCAAATGGCTTGGTCAAAGCTTGATTTGAGTTTGATTGAACTCACATATGGACTTATGATTTAAATATAAATCCATTTGCAAGTAGTTTGAAGTCAAATGGGTTTCGATTCATTTGACAATTTCAAGTTCAAAATGGTGAACATGAGTTGGACTTAGGTTTGACTTTTGAATTGAGTTTTGGTTTGATGATTGAAGTTTGTCTTTATATTTGGATTCATGATTGTATGGTTGATTGAATCATAAAGAGAAATCAAGATTTGGCTTGATTGAATTTGATTTGGCTAAGTTCAATATTTTGACTTGAAAATGCTTGGATTTTGATTGAATTTGAGTTTGATTTTTGAGTTGGTTATGGTTATTTATATTTCATTTATATTTGTGAATATAAATAAGAATATAATGGGTTATGAGAAAATTTCATGAATTTGAACCGGTTTGAACTTGATTTGAGCTAAGTCCATGAGAAAGGACTTAGGAATGATTTCTTGATTTAGATTTGAATTTTGGGTTTAGTTTGATTAATTTAAATTTATATTTCATTTATATATGTGAATATAAATGAGAATATAAATGAGTTGTGAGAGAATTTCATGAATTTGAAGTGATTTGAACTTGATTTAGGCTAAGCCCTTAAGAGGGAATCGAAGGACTTAAAGAATATTTTGAACTTGGAATTTCAATCATAAGCTTCAATCATTTGTTTCAATTATGGATCTCAATCATGTAATTGATTTGAGTTTGGATAAAATCAATTAAGTTGGAATTGATTTAAGTTTGACTTGAAGAAAGAAAGAGTGAAATTTGGTTCAAGCTATATGGTAGGCAAATTTTCCTTACACCCCCCGAGGCATGACCTATTTATATGGCTAACTCTTCTAAGTCTCTAGGACTAGGTTGAGTGACCACCTAATCACTAGATGTGTCTTAAGACTAAGGAAATCTTAAAGTCTAAGAGGAGTCATATGTCTAAGATAGAGGGGTTGAGAACTCATCCTAAAAATGAGGTCAACAGGTACCGTCATAGTGGGTATGATCGATCCTCCTTCTTTCAAGGGTCACTGATTCATTCTAGCTGCCACCGACTACTCTTTCAAGTGGGCAAAAGCAATCCCACTTAGAGAGGTCACAGCTCAACATGTGCTCCAGTTATTTAGCTACCATATCGTATATAGATTCGGGGTGCCTTGATGAATTATATCTGATAACAGTACTGCATTCAAGAGCACTAAAATCAATAACTTTGCCCGGAGACACAGCATAGATTGGAGATATTTGACCATCTACTACCCGAGGGAAAATGGTCTAGCAGAAGCATTCAACAAAACTCTCATCCAAATATTAAGGAAGACACTCGATGACAATAAGCAACAGCGGCATGAGGAGTTAGTTGAAGCCTTGTGGGCCTATATACAGAACTCCAACTCAGTCTACCCCTTTCTCCTTAGTGTATTGGTTTGAATCCATTCTACCACTAGAAGTCCAACTCCCATCACTAAGGATCGTTGTGGATAGCAAGATTACTACAGAGCAGAATGCCAAGTTACCATTGGAAGAGCTCAAAGGTTTGGAGGAGAGATGCCTCTGGGCATGCGTAACCTCAAGGCATGCTAAAATGATTCAAGCTCACAACAAGTTGGTCCGCCCTAGAGCTTTTCAAGTAGAAGAGCTTGTTTTAGTTCTAAGGAGACCAATTATTTTCCATCGAAATATGAGAGGCAAGTTTGAACCCACTTGGGAATGCCCTTTTGCCATAGAGAAGGCGTACCAAGGAGGATCTTATCAGCTTATAAATTGTAAGGGAGAGTGCCCGATGCTTCCAATCAATGAGCTTTACTTAAATAAATACTATATATAAAATCTTATTTCAAAATAATCATCAATAAACTTTTTTTCATATCAAATTCCATCTCTTATGTGTTAAAATTTTTTTTCATTTATGAATCCGCCATGACATGTTTAGGGTAGGTGTAAAAGAACCTAAGCGGCATCCTATCCCTCCACAATGCAAACACAAACTACACATGATTCTCTAGTGCTACTAGGTTAGGTGTAAGAGAACCTAAGAGGCATCCTATTTTGACTAGTACAACTAAGTTAGGCGTAAGAGAACCTGAGTGGCATCCTTTCCTGGTGGAGTCACAATTACCCCTACAACACTATTTCATCCATTCTTCTATATGTTTAGGGTATGTGTAAGAGAACCCAAGCAGCATCCTATTCCCTCTTTCATAATACAAACAAGCACATATCTTTTATCTCGAGCTATTTTGATGTCAGAGCAAGCCCCCCATGGCACTCACTCATTAGCTTCTCTAGGTCTAGTCGATATGCTACCTTGTTAGTATGTATGTGTACTATACGGCGGATGTGAGTCCCCACGCTCTCTTCCTGACCTGATCATTGCAAACTAATGAGCACTTTGTCAGTTTGGTAGGTCTTACTGCGCAGCCAGTAAGCTACCACATGTTGACTTTGTTTAAGAAGATGTAAGCCTACATGCTTTCTTCTTGAACTAGGCATCATGCACTGACTTGGTCGAGTATGTTTGAGGTTTAGGATAAGTCCCCCAATGCCCCTTTCCACCTGACTACTTCAAGATTGGGTTTAGTCCTTACACAAGACTCCTCGCTTAATAGTCTCCCTAGGTCGGATAGCCCTTGTTGAGCCGAAGATAAACAATCTTGGCGATCTATTTCGCTTTAGAGAGATGTAAGCCTACACGCCTTCTTTCTAGACTGATTGTCATAAATCGATGGGCACCTTGGGTTGTTTAGTTTTCTCCATGTTGATGGTGACCCACCTGGTGGATACACCACTCTTGGCATATGTGAGTCTCCGTGCTTTCTCCTTGAGTTAGCCACCGAATACCTACAGGCTTTCTTTTATAGGGTTTTGGATAATGCCCCTAGCGGCATCTCCCATGTGGGCACTCTATATAGATCACATCCTTAGCGACTCCATTTAGATACTACCTTAGTTACTCTTAGATTGGACAATTCCCCTTTCCTAGTAGTCACCGCTGTGATTAGAGAATTTGCCTTGAGGATATGTAGATTCTCCCTTGGTCTAGTAAGTCTGAGATAGGACTAAGCTAATATGAGCTCCTTCTCAATGTGGTCCCTCGCAAACCAACAGGGTCCATGATAAAATAAAATAAACAAAATATATATTTTCTTATGGATTAGGAATTCAAGCCCTTAGTGGCCCCTTTCCCAAGCAGGCATCCTATCTTTAGGGCAATATCAACAAAACTCTCTATAAGAATCGTGTGACTAATTTTGAGTTGAGAAAAGTCCCCCAGGTGCACTCTCTCAGTCTCCATGGTGGGTTTGATTTATTGCATCCAACATATCACTCCAGTGGTTCCTTCTGTAGGAGGATGTGAGTCCTCGCACTTTCTTCCTAACTTGACCATTGCACATCGAAAGGCACCCTTTAGGTTGGTTAGCTCTACCCCATGGCTGGTAGACTATCCTTTTGGATTTGTAAATCTAAGACAGGTCTAAGCTGATTTTATCCCCTTCTTAGTGGATCCATCGCACACCGACGGGATCCATCAAATTAAAACAAATGCAATTCAATCAAATGATATTATCTTGACTACTTCTGAGCTAATATAAGTCCCCCAGTGGCATTCACTCAGTAGTCGCCATATGTCAGGTTTGATTTGTTGTGTTATCAACTAATCACCCTAGTGGTCCCTTATGCAGGAAGATGTGAGTCCCCGTGCTTTCTTCCTAACTTGATTGCATGCCAAAAGGTACCCCTTAGGTTGGTTAGCTCTATCCCACAACCGGTAGACTATCCCTTTGGATTTGCAAATCTAAGATAGGTATAGGCTAATATTAGCCCTTTCTTAGTGGATACATTGCACACCGATAGGGTCCATCTCATCAAATTCATCTTCCTCTCTCTAGTAGAGTCCAAATTAAATCTATCTTATCCCTAGTGGATCCGAGCTCACATCTCTAGCAGGTGTGTGCTCAAAGCTAAATTCTTATCCTCCCCATGGATAACCTGAACCTGCTTCCTTATTGGAAGGTTTATTCACCTTATCCCCAGTGGATTCGAGCTTGTATCTCCAACAGATGTGTGTTCAAAACCAAATCATTCCCTCCCTAGTGGAGCTTCAAATAATAAATAAACAAATAAAATCAGAATTTCATCCCCCACTGGATGCCCCACCAATTAACTCAAATCAATTTTTTTCCAGAGTGAGACATAAATTAAATCAAACCTCTATCCCCGATGGGTTATACATTCTAATCCCCAGTGGATACTCTACCCAAATCATATCTTGCACTCAAACCCCTTATCCCTAGTGGATAACCTGAACCTGCTTCCCTAGTGGAAGGTTCACATGCTTGATCCCTTAGTGGATCCCTTCTCCCTCCCTTATGCCCTTGGCATGAGTGGAGTTTCATAGCACTAAGACTTTGATTCTCTCTACAACTCAGGTTTTGGAGTATATCATTTTTGTTAGTGTTTACGATCCTTCAGACATTGTTGATCATCTCGGTCCACCAACGGTGTGCCTTGTCACACCACACTTATGGGCTCTGTTGACCTCACTTTTGGAGTGAGCTGTCAACTTCCTTATCATAGATCTAGGACTCTTATAGACACTAAGAGTTCCTTAGTCTTAAGACACTTCTAGTGATTAGGTGAACACTTAATCTAACTCTAGAGACTTAAAAGAATTAGCCATAGGAATAGGTTGTGCCTTAGGGATTTAGGAGGACTTGCCACCTTATAACTTAAACTCATTCCTTGCTTCCTTCTTCCAATTCAAATCCAAATTCCATAATCAAATCTAACTATCAAATGATTGAAACTCATGATTAAATTCAAACTCCAAATTCCTTCCTAAGCCCTTTGACTTTATCTTATGGATTTAGCCTTAACCAAATTCAAATCAACTCCAATCCAATTGATTTTCTCAATTATTAAATTCAATCTCTAATCAAATTCCAAATCATAAATCAATTCCAAACTCCAAATGATTGAAACTAAACCAAATCAAATTCCCAATTTTAGTCCTTTTAACCAAATTCTTGAACTAGGCTAAACGATACCCAAACCAATTCAAAACTCATGGATTCCTTCATAATTCAATCATTCCTACAATCATTGGCCCAAATATAAACATAAACAACCATTATTAAACCAAATCCAAGTCAACCCAAATCAAGCCCATGTTGACCTTTTTGACTTGAAATTATCATATGAACCAAAACTCATTTGGCTCCAAACCAATTGCAACTGGATTTATATTTTAATCCTAGGCTCATGTATGAGTTCAACTAAACTTGAATCAAGCCATGATCAAGCCAATTAACCCATTTAGGTCTACTTCACCCAAAGTGATCTAAAAGATCTTTTTGAGCCAAGTTCTAATACAACCCAAATTAGATTGAACTAAGCCCATCCAAACCTCACAACATGATCAATCATCACAGGTTAATCAATTGTCTTAAAATTTATTTATTGACCAAGTCAACACTTAGCCTAAATGAAACGCAAACTAGCTAAAATCCACCATAAGACAAATTGATTAAAACCATTGATTCAAATCAACTCATAATCAATGATTGAACATGACCAAACCTTTACTTAAGCCAAACCAAGCTTAATTGATCATTTGACCCAAGTCGACCCAAATTGGCCTGAAAAGCCAAAATAGGTCAAATCATAATCTAACCCAAAGTGATTGTAACAAATGGCTCAAGTTCATTCCAAATTGATTATTGAACTTGACCAAAGCCATCATTGAGCCCAAGTTGACCAATTGGTCAACTTGACCCAACCTAGCCCAAATTGACCTAAAGAGTCAAATTAGCTAAAATCCAAATTAAATCTAAAATAAACCAAACCAAAGCCTACAATTATTTTTAATTAGCCAATTGAACCTGACTCAACACCTTACCCAACCCAATTTGATCAAATTGATCAAATTGGTCAACTTGACTCATTTGATGTATATGAGCCCAAATTAACCATAATCAAATCCAAAGCAAATTAAATCAAATAAATGACACCAATACACTCCAATTGGTCTTGTGAACTTGACCCAACCTAAACTAATTTAACCTAAATAGGTCAAATCAAATCAAATAAACTTCAAACCACTTCAAATTTGGGCTAACCCATTTTTGACCTATCCTAAATCTGTCCAAATCAAACCCATAGCTAAATGACCATTTTGCCCTTGGATTTAGGGCATCCCATGAGATAAAACACATGCTCATTGGGTCATTTTCTCCCCTAGCCACTTGGCACCCAACCACAGGTCCACTTAGGCACCTTGGACCATGGCTGACCTGACCAAGTAGTGGTTGGGTCGACCATGATCCATGGGGAGGTGAAATCAGCTCCCCATCCCCATTGGAACACTTGGAAAGTCATAAGACACCCACTACTCCAATGGCAACCACTCTCAAACCATCCTCCACTCAAAAAAAGCCTACTAACATGATTTTCTTCCCAAATTGAGCTCCCCATCTCAACCATTTGGTCAAAATCCAAAATTACCACCGTCCGATCTAAGGAATGAGGGGGTATCCCCCCTCATTCTTACTAAAATGAAAAGAGGCACACTTGATTCAGCCCTAGCAACCAAGGAGAGAGTTCCTAGAGCAATTTCCAAGCCTTCCCAAGCTTCCCAAAATCCACATTTTCAATTTTACCCAAAATCAAAGCAGTGGAGGCCACCTTGAATTCCCATTTGTTCAAATCTCCACCAAAGTACAATTCACTATGCACACAGCTTCCTTGGAGCCAAACGAGTGAAAATGAATCCTTTCCCAAGCTTCCTGATGGCCGGAGGGTAGAGTTTGATCAAGCCCGACTAACTACCCCTAGTTCTTTGGTCTTCCAAGCCAACTACACCAAATCAAAGCTTGTGCGGCTCAACATAGCTTTGTTTCTACCAAATGAAGTATCCTCAATTGTTGGAACCGTCGGTCATAAGCTCTGGTGAGGTATGCCATTGAAATCGATCCTTAAATAAAAATAGCTTGATCTTTTATTAAAGAAATTTCAATGTGCATTTTTCACCGTTAGATTTGATTGTTGTGCTTCCCGAAGGTGTGGGATCATTTTCATCTCCATCCGAGCTCATATCGAGCGGGGAACAATGGATGATAGCCATTGTTCGATGCTCGGGAGGAGATAGATCATGGACCTTCTATTTCACATTATCGAAATGGATGATCATCGATCATGCTTAGAGCCTCTAATTAATCCCTCAAAATTTAAGTTTAATCGTGATCGTCTGATCTTAGATCGACGGTCCACAAGTTCGCGTGCCATCCGAGTCTTGATGTGATAACTTAAATAGTGATTGCACATGGAAAGCCATGTCATGGAATCATCGGATTAAGGCTTTAATCAAGGCTAATTAATTAGTTTTTAATCTTGAAATTTCCCAATTTCAAAATTAATTCTAGAAAAATCCAAAAAATACAAACTTAGGCTCATTTTAAAGATATTTTAGAGTAGAATCTAGGAAAATTATTATTAATTGATTTTGAACACTGAATTTGGCTTAATTAAGATTTAATTAAAAATATAATTAGCCTAATTACTCCCAATTAATTAATCTCAAACTTTATGTGCATGTTTAAGGGATGACCTCTCCTCATTTTTTTTGGAATTTTGCTTAATTATGGAAAAATTAATCACTTTCTTAATATAATTTGTGATAATTACGTAAATGAACAGTAAATTAATCAATTAATTAAGCTTATTAACCACTATTAATGATGATGAAGTCTAGGGAAATGGATTGGGACTCCCTCTTCTAATCTTTTCTTTAAGTCTTCAATAATCTCTCTTAAATAATTATTTAATTAATACCCCTTAATTAATTGATCAACAAGATTAATCAAATTCCAAATCATACGTGAACCTTAATTAACTAATCAAAAGGATTTCGGGATTGAGACTTAGGCTCTCTTCTTTGTCTCTTCTCTAAGCCCATTTCCCTTTGGTTGGTTAAGCTTTAATTAATTTAGAACTTAATTCAATTGAATCTATTTAATTTTAATTTATGAAAAAGTGATTAAATCACATGTGTGAGAAAATCATAAAAGTAGTTAAGTGAGATCCCTTAAGCCTAATTAACTATTAATCATGATCCAATTGCATTAGGTCCCCTTTCATTTCTTAGGAGCATTATAAATTTACTTTTTCATGTGGGTGCATATCATATTTGCTCATTATTAGTTAGTTAATTAACTTAAGGTGATGTAAGTAAGGGTTAATTAATCCATTTAATTCATACCCTAACCTAATTAAATCATAAAATCAACTTAATCATTTCTTTCTTGAACCAAAATTAACTCACACATGGGAATGGGATTAGGACCGGCAAACCTCTTTCACATTTCCTAAATTAAATCAAACTCTAAAATGAAATGATATTAAAGAACTTTGGTTTATTTTAAATATTCTTATTTAGTATGAATGTCCTTAGGACTTAGTTGGATTTGAATGAAATCACATGCTTGTGTAGTTTTATTTCTTTCCAATCATGTTAAATGTTGCTTGCCATATGTAATCATGCATTCATTTCTTTTAAAATTAACTAAATGAAATGGTTTCTTTATGTCAAATTGCAAGTTGATTTAAATTAAATAGGTGTGGCTATTATTACTATTAAATCAAATGTTATTTTCAAAAGCCTATAATTCAATTATAATGGATGGAGTGATGCTAATTATAAGTATCTATAAGTTTGCATGTGTTGATAATATAAGATATGTAATATGAAGCTCTCTTTCCTTATCTTATGGACTTGTATGGGATTTACAAATGTATAGTTCATTTGAAAAGAACATAACATTTGTCTAAATCTATTCCTATGCATTTCCATACTAAGACTTAGGAAGAATTTCATATCACATATGTAAATCATATAATCAAATCAAATATGACTTCTTGTGTGACTTCTTGCATGACTTCTTATTCTTGTGGTTCTTTTTATACATTCATATGTATTTGAGAAAAGTGGTATATTAGTCTGGACACCCTAGGATTGTGAGGCTTTAAGTAGCCCTAAGTAAATCTTGTACCTTACGCCCCTGGTGTAGAACAATGGCATCATACTCACTTAAAACCCTTATACATATGTATATGTGATATGACCAATGAATAAGAATCATAATCTAACAAATCAAATACAACTTTTGCATGGGTTTTCCTATATTTATATTGCTTATATATCTACATGTATCTAAGAAAAGTGGTATATTAGTCTAAACCCACCAGGGCTTTAAGTATCCTAAGTAGGTCTTACACCCACGGTGTATGGCTACTCACTTAAAACTTTTATACATGTGAATGTGTGTTTAGTTAATGGATGAAAAATCCCTCTTTTTTATTAAAAAGACATGCATTCATAACTCAATCAAATGAAATATTTAAATTCCAAACACACCTCTTTGCATTCATCATTTAAGTGTGTTAAGATATACATTGTGTGTATAGGTATGCTTAGGATTTAATCATATGCATGATACATGGAAAGAAATGAATAAACATGTGTTATGTCATAGTAATTCATTCTAATCAATCTTAAGATGTCTTTTTTATTGAATAAGATCATTTAAAGTGAACCTAAACTTAGGATTGACTAAAACATATAATAAGCCATTCACTAAAAGAAATTGATTAATTAACTTGTTTTATAAGTGACTTAAGGTAGGGATGAAAGAGAGGTTCCCTCTCTTTCTTCTTATCACTATAGTTGTTGTTAAGTGTAGGCCATATGAATAAAAGAAAACTAAATAAGATCTTAAAATCAATTAAATCACTTAAAGAGAAATCAACCCCTTTATAAATTGAATCCCTCACACTTAGCAAATTATAACTCTAAAGCCTAGTTAGGATATACCACACAAGCTTTAATTCACACACATTAGACTAAGTCACCACTTCTAGCTTTATGTTAGGGTGATGTATGGTTTGATGTATGCTTGTTTTGTGATGTATTATTATAGACTAGATGTTATGGTATATGTGCATAGTCTGGATATTAAGCCGATATTAGCCTAATTATGCTTTCTGTAAGGGGTTGTGATTAAGGGACCTCTAAATAAAAATATAAATACTTTTTTCTATGCAAGTTGCTTAGCTCCTAAGCATAACCCAAGTTAGGACAGATGGTTTTGATTACGCATGTGTGGGGTGCTAAGTCCAAATTATTCATATAACTGTTTGGATTGTATGGTGTGTTTAGCTAACATTTATTTTGCAGGTGTAGCTAGATTTACTTTTCTTTTTTAATGTAATTTTGCATTAGGATTTAAATGAATCTTATGGGGGATTAAGATGAGCATTGGTTATAAGACCAAGTCTTATGTACCATGTGATGCCTTTGGAGCAAGCCAAAAGGAAGAAAGAAATGGAGCAAATCAAATGAAGAAATGAAAGATGAAAAAATAAAGAAATGAAGAATGAAGAATGAAGACCCCCAGAACATTCATCATTTGTAATTATTCTTTTATAATTTGAGTTGTATATAAGGGGTAGAGCTCTACCCACATCTTTTGGATTGTACTAAGTACCCCCTATTTTATTCTTTTGCGATAGCTTTACAAAATTGTTTGATATTTTGTTTAGCTTGTGCATTAGAAAAAGCATGGCTTTTCATAGTTTATTTATGATTTGTGATTGTCGTATGGCCTGGATGCGATTAGGCTCTTAGGATAAAAAATAAATTTTCTATTCCATTAACAATTCATGACTAAACTTTTAAAATAACTCATAACCTCACATAAAGCTTAGACATTAAATCAAGATAATAAAATATTTAGCAACCCTTAGCTGGATGTTGTATGTTTAACAACACATATCATCTTGTTTCACTAGTGTTAAGAGAGGGCTTCCATCTTTGCCAAATATAATGGGCTTAACTTTAGAGCCTTTGATGAAAGAACACCTATTTCCCTCTTGATTTGGCCCATAACCAACTTCTCATGCATTTAGGCATACAAAATCCCATGGCCTGTGTTAAAATAAAAAGTCCCAAATAAAATGAAATTTGATAAAAAATTATATTAAATTAAGTCATTATTCATACTCCTTATGCTCTAGTCTCTTAGGGAGTAGGTTTAAGGACTTAGTTTCTTTTCTAAATAATAACAACCTAGCCATCTTGCAAAAGCATATGACTTGCCTACATGGATTTAAAGCATAGGAGGAGTTAGCTGGCTGCCACTCCAGATGGTTATAAGTTCATCAATCGAGTGGTTTATTCCCTCTTATGGAGGTAAATCATATACCCACTTTCTCCTTAGATTTAGGCCATGCTTTGGCCCTCACCCTAGATTTAGGATTTAAGGTTGTTGTTTCCCTTGGAGCTACAAGCATAAATCCTCACCTCTTAGGCATTTTCATAATCTTGTATTATAGAATTATAAGTTCTAATTTTTTAATAAAATTTTAACTCAAATAAATAAATCTCCTCAATTTCAGATATATATAAAACCCAACCATAGGATAGATTGGAGTGCTCACTGAGCTTCCACTCACTCTTCAACTCCTTTGATTTCGATAATAACTCTTCCCTTTTGATCTATCACACCTAATTTTTCTAAAACATAACCAATTTATCGATAGTCCTATCTTTGAATTCTTTGGAGACAATGATCGCCTACTTTAATCAAGAGTATTCTTAAGGGATTCATTTTCCTTACGCTCTAATTAACTATGGGGGCTTTCCCCCATAGGGAAATTTAGAACCCGGTTTAAAGAAACCCTACTTTATTCGTCCATGTAAAGTAGGGGCAAAATCTCTCGTATATTTGAAGACCCATCATGCTTTAGGAGTCCTTATTAGGTGATTAGGTCTATTGTAGAGTAGTGAGGTCTATCTTTCGAGATAGTATATTATTCTTCAATGTCATACCCGATCACCTTAAGTACCCCTGCGTGTGTCTCCATCAAAATGAATCCGAAAATAAACACCACAGCCATTGAAACTGATCCTTAGGCAAAAAAGTGTTGGAGCTTTTCGAAGAAAACTTTCATCTCGCGTGATCTTAGCCGTTGGATCCCCTTGGATCCTTCACGTGAAGGTGTGGGATTCATTTGGAGTCCATCTGAGCTTAGGTGAGCTCGGATCATGTGAGTAATGGTGGACGGACTTCATTCTCCCTCACTCGCATGATGATATATCACGCATCATCCGTTCCACGTGATCAAAACGGACAGTTGTGATTAGATCCATTAGAATTTTTTGATTTAATCCTTTAGCATCTCACGAGAAAGCGCATCCACCACCGACACGTAAGTGCTGACTATGATTATGTTTAAGTAACCAATCCCACGGTGCCACGTGGAAAGCACACCACATCCGTGATGAGAAGGGGATTATAGGTTTAATAAATGTATTTTAATGTCTAAAACTTGTAAAAGTCATAACTAATTGAAGAAAAATCATAAAAATGCTAATAATACTCATTTTAAAGATATTTCATGAAAAATTTATTTAAAATGTTCTTAATTAATTTTGAAGAGTAATTAGGATTAATTAAGGTTTAATTACAAAATCAATTAACCTAATTATACTTTAATTACTTAAGAAATTAATCTCAAACTTTGTGGGCTAATCTAATGGGATGACATATGCCTCTATATATTTTTTTTGGATTTATTTCTTAATTAATTAGGGAAATTGACTAATTAAGCTTTAATTACTCTCTTAAGTTAATTAAACATTAATTAATCACATGAATAATAAAATTTAATTTATTAAGTGGTTAATCATTACTCAATAGTGAATGAATCCATGGGATAAGGTTAGGGCATCCTTCCTAATCTATTTCCCAAAGTTCATTTCATTAATCAAACTAATTAAGGCTTAATTAATTAATTAAACTACTTAATTAATTAAATTGAAATTATAATCACATCAAAACTTAATTAAGCAAGCCTTGGGTAGACCTTTAGGTGTTCAATAACCTAAAGAGGTCTTAAGAAAATTATGGTTAACCTACATGTGGAAGAATCATAAGAGTACTTAATTAAGTTTCTTAGCTTAATTAACCATTAATCATGAGCCAATTGCATTAGCCCCTTTCATTTCTTAGGATCATTACTTTATTTCCAATTCATGTGCATATCATATTGGCTCATAATTATTTGGGTAATTATGTTAAGGTAACATAGGAAAGAGTTAATTAAGGGACCTAATACATATTATAACCTAATTAACTCATAAAACCAACTTAATCATATTTCATTAAAAATGAATTAACTAACATGGGGATGGGTTAGGATCACCAAACCTCTTCTCACATCCTTGAATCAAATCAAAACCATGAAATTAAAAATGATACTAAGAAAGCTTTGGTTTACTTTAAATAATTTTATTTAATGTGATTATCCTTGGAAATTAATTTGATTGAATGAAATCATGTGTTTATGTTTATTTATTTCTTTTCAATCATGTTAAATGTTATATGTCATTTGAAATCATACATTCACCTTTTCAAAATTAATTAAATCAAATGATTTTCTTTTATGTGAAGCTTGCATGTGTTGGATTACTTTTATAATATATGTGGCTATTATTACTAATAAATTCAAATTATTTTTCAAAAAATTTATAAATCAATTACATTAATTAGAGTGATAGTAGTTATGTATACATATAGGTTTGCATGTTCTTATAGTTTAGGTATGTGAAGTAAAGCTTTTTCTTAGTTCATATGTAGTTTTATATGTATTTGAATGTTAATAAGTATATAGTCTGGACATCCCGAGAATACGAGACTTTAGCTAGCCCCAAGGAGGTCATTTGATTTTCCCACTTTCCTAGTTAACAATGACACGTACCTATTTAATTTCATCCATATGTATTTTTATATAAGAATTTAGATAGAGCTTTAAACTAATATCACTAAATACTCCAATAATATAAAAGAATATAAACTTTAAATACATATATATACATTCATCATATAAGTATGTTAAAATATGTTGCATGTATAGATAGACTTAGGATTAAAAATCATATGATGTTACATGTGATGGAAAAGAATGAGTTAACAAATGTCATGTTATAGTAATTCAATTAGATTAATCTTAAGATGCCTTTTATACTGAATAAAGTTATTTAAAGTGAACCTAAATTTAGCATTAATTTAAAATATATAATAAGTCATTAACTAAAGAGAACTAAATCAAATTAATATACTTTAAAAAGTGGCTTAAGATAGGGATAAAAGAAAGCAATCCTCTTTTCTTCTCTTTACAACACTTAATTGCTAAATGTAAATCAAATGAAATAAAAGAAAACATAAAGTAAAATCTATAAATCAGTTAAATCACTTCGAGTGAAATTTCCTTTTTATGTTAAATTGAATCCTTCTACACTTAAAAAATTATACCACTAATGCCTAACAAGATTTACCACAAAAGCCATAGCACACATATTAGAATTAAGTCACCACTTCTAGTTCTATGTTATGACAGTGCATGATGTGTTGTAAATTTTCTTTTGTGATGTATTATTTTAGACTAGATGTTAGGGTGAATGCCTCGTAGACTGGATGTTAGGCCGATATTAGCCTAATCATATTTTCTGCAGGGGATTATGCTTAAGGGGGTGCTTAAAATAAATATGAATGATCTCTTTATAGGTTTCTTGAATCCCTAAGCATAATCCAAGTTAGGATAGGTGGGCTTGATTACCCATGTGCATGGTGCTAAGTCCAAATTATAAATATAACTGCTTGAAAATGTATGTATGATTAGCTAACCTCCATTTTACAGGTGTAGTTAGATTTATTTTTTTCCTACTTTTAATGTAATTTTACATTATGAATTAGGATTACTGTTATAGGGGTTCAGAATGAGCATTGGCTAGAAGGTTTGTCTTAGGGTGCCATTTGATGCCTTGAAACCTACCAAATCAAAGAAGCAAGGAGGAAAGAAATGAATACATGAGGAATGAAGAAATAAAGTCCCCATAGCATTTATAAATTATAATTATTATTTTATAATTTTAGGCTATATAAGGGTAGAGCTCGGCTACCCATCTCTTCCTTTTGAGTTGTATGGCGGTACCCAGCTGCACCGACCTATTATTCTTTCACGTTAGTTTTATAAAAAATGTTTAATTATTTGTTTAGTTTGTGCACTAGAAATGGCATGCTTTTCTTAGTTTCTTAAATGATTGATG
Source organism: Cymbidium sinense (assembly GCA_021442155.1). Lineage (NCBI taxonomy): Eukaryota > Viridiplantae > Streptophyta > Magnoliopsida > Asparagales > Orchidaceae > Cymbidium > Cymbidium sinense. Next base: position 32,042,997 of record CM038225.1, read on the forward strand.
CTTTAATGTGTGGCCTAGATGCGATTAGGCTCTTAGGAAAAAATTAATTTTTTTTCTACCCCAATTAATCACTCATAACTAAATTTTAAAGTATTCATAACCTCACCATAAATCATGGGCATTGAACAAGGTAATTAAAAGATTTAGCAACCCCTTAGCTAAATGGTTGAATATTTCACAACATCCATATCATATTATCTCACTCTTGAAGATAGGAGATTTTCATCCTTGCACAATAGGGGAATGCTTGACCTGTGAGGGTATCCCTTGTGGTGGAAAACACCCCTTCTTGTTGATTTTTCCAATAATCTACTTTCATCATGCATATAAGCATCAAAATCCTAAAGTTTTTGTCAAAATGAAGTGTCAAAATTAAAATAAAATTTAAAAAGATTTTGCATTAGATTAAGTCATTATTCATACCACTGATGTTCTAGTCTCTTGGGGAGTGAGTTTAATGATTTTAGTCTCTTTCTAAATTAATAATAGCCCAACTATCTTACAAATTAATAAGACTTGCCTACATAGATTTAAATCGTAGGAGGAGTTAGCTACCACTCCAAGCAGTTATAAGTCCAGATGGTGTTGGTTTATCCTCTCTTATGGAGGTAAACCTTATGCTCATCTTCTCTTAGATTTAGGTCACGCTTTAGCTCATACTAAAGCTCTCTAGATTTAAGATCTGAGATTGTGTTTCCTTCGGGCTACAAGCATAAATCCTCACCTCTTAGGCATTTCTACAGCCTTGTGTTGGTGGATTATAAGCCCTAGCAACCTAATAAAATTCAACTCTAACAAATATATTTCTTCATTTTCAAATATATAAAATCCAACTATAAGATAGATTAGAATGCTCACTAGGCTTTCTATTATCATGATCATTTCCAATTTCTTCCCTTTGGATTCTAAAAATAAGTCTTCTCCTTGAACTTTCCCAAGTGAATTTCTAAAACATAACTAATCCTTTGATAGTCTAACCTTAAAATATTTGGGGATGAGAAATGTCTACTTTAATCAAGAGTATTCCTAAAGAATTCACCTTTCTCATGATGTAATTAACTATGGAGGCCTGCCTCCATAGGGAACTTTAGAACTCAGTTAAATATAAACCTTGCTTTATTCATCCATGTAAAGTAAGGGAAAAATCTCTGGTACGTTCGAAGACCCATCATGTCTTAGGAGTCCTTATTAGGTGATTAGGTCCATTGTAAGGTGGTATCTCTATCTTTTAAGATAGTACATCATACCTCAATATCGTACATGACCACTTCAATGATTTTACTATGATTTAAAATATCAACATCAAACCACTTAAATACTATGTAATTTAAGTGGGTTGCTAACACCTGCCACCACTAGCCAAATGACAAATTAACTTTTCAAACCTTGATACATGCATCTTCGCTCATTTTTGGGTATACATAAACCTCTTTGTTAATTTTTGAGTCCATTGAGATAATTTTTGATGTTATGAATTCAAATTTGGCACTTTTGAAGCACAACAAAGTCTTTAAAAATAGTTTTAAAGAGTTTTAGAAATTCTTATGTGTTGTTGTTCTTCTATTAGGAACAAGATCAAACAAATCACAATTGAATGAAAAGACATTTCTTAAATTTGATCTAGGATACTATTATTACATAATTTATTGTAAAATATTTTAAATAATTTGTTTCATCATATAAATGTATGTTACCTTTAATGCACACACTTGAGTTATATGTTTTTGTATGGCCTCTGAATAATCCACCATATATTCAAAACTCACATGGGTCCCTAAGCAAGGTCATGAACGCTTTGATTCTTCACTCTATTCCTCCAATCATGAACTTATTAAGTGGAGCTATATATGAAAGTGAAACTAATTATTTAGCAGATATATATATATATATATATATATATATATATATATATATATATATATATATATATATATATATATATATATATATATATATATATATATATACCTTCTTATTTATAATAGTTGTACCATTTATTTGTAAGGAGTTCACAAATAACTTGAACTCAATATTGAAATTAACATAATCAAATAAATATTATTTTTGAGCCATAACGAGAAATTGGATATCATTAAATTAAGAGTCTTACTCAAAAAGGTTAAATTTTATCACAGATGATAAGAACATTTACTATCGTTGCCTTGAGCTCTTTATGATTCAAATATCTTGAAATGCTTCTACCTAATGGTTTTCTAAAATATTAGAAAATGAAGAACACATTTTGTGAAGCACCAATACATTTGGCATCATCCTTCTATGCATGAGTCTCAAAGTTATAGTAGCAAAAATTTGTAGTCTCCTTAGACAAATAAGTTTTACATATTGAGTCTTTAGAGTATGCTTTATTCTTTATAGTTCTCTTAAATTTATTCAAAAATCTCAAGTAGTTTAGGAATTAAGTCTGGCTAAAATGATAGTGAATTAATATTATTGGTCATTCAATATAAATACCACTTAAAAGGGTAAATCTAGGAATGCAACACTAGACCTCTGACTCTAGCTTTGTATGGTAAATGTATTAGTAGGTGCTCCATTGAGTCAAAAAAGTGAGCATTTTTGGCTTTATAAGCCTCATGTTCAATCATATTAATTTTGATGATAACAAATGTATGCTTGGATGTTCTAATTTATATTTTATGTATTTCAGATATATTAATTGCTAATTACATATCCAATACATCTCACAATATGTTTGATGAAATTGCAAGTATGGAAGAATGAAAGATAGATCAAAATAGATACCTTGAAGCTCAAGATACATCTTTTACAGTGTGTTTTATTCTTCACAGTTCTCTTAAATTTATTCAAAAATCTCTAGTAGTTTTAGGAATTAAGTCTAGTTAAAATGATAGTGAATTAATATTATTGGTCATTCAGTATAAATACCACTTAAAAGGGTAAATCCAGGAATACAGCACTAGACCTCTAACTCTAGCTTTGTATGGTAGATGTATTGGTAGGTGCTCCATTGAGTCAAAAAAAATAAGCATTTTTTGCTTTATGAGCCACATGTTCAATCCTATTAATTTTGATGATAACAAACGTATACTTAGATGTTCTAATGTATGTTTTATGTGTTTCAGATATATTAATTACTAATTACATATACAATACATCTCACAATATGTTTGATGAAATTGTAAGTATGGAAGAATGAAAGATAGATCAAAATAGATACCTTGAAGCTCAAGATACAATATTTTAGGTTTTATGCATTTATAACTATTTTAGAGGTTCATATGAGTTCATTGGCATGAATTAATTTGCTCACAACTTAACATATTATTTTTATTTATTTTAAATAATGGTAATGAGGTTAATTTATATAAATCTTTATCTAATTAATATTCAATGCTTCATACATAGCATTTAAATTGTCAAAATAATAAATGAAAATTAATTATCTAGTGTAACTAGTTTATATATATAATATAATTAAATTTAATTTAAAAGTTATATGATAACTAATATATGTATGATCATATCTAAATTATATCATAATATTTAAATGTTATATTTTAAAATTAACATAAATATATGAAATTTTGTATTTCAGCCAATGTAATTTTATAAACAGGGCATTTAGATCTGCTTTCATCTCCAACGGATTCCTTGGATTTTATTTCTTTTTATTTGATAGGTTACATGACCCCCGTTTGATTAAAACTAAATTTATTATGATTTTAAAATATTAGCTCATTTTAATAATGAATATATGCTACATGCCTTGAATATATTAAGAGCCATATTTGATTATTTTTTACTTGCCCATGTGACTAGATGATTTTTGTTTAATTTAATATTTATTTAATATAAATCATATTTTTATTGAATTTTATATTATTATATGATAAAATAATGTTAGAATAATATATTTGTTTGAAATAATTCAAAATAACATTCTTGCTTATAAATAGCTCTCATTCTCTTCATGAATGGGTTGCTCATTCAAATTCAAAATCTCTCCAACAAATTTAAGAGAAAATTTCTTAGATTTTCCTTCCAACTGTTTTACAAATATTGCAAGATCAAATCCTTAGTTTGGAAGCTTCAACATCTTCAACTAAGTAAGCTTTCTCAAATTACTTGAGTTTATTTTTTTTATCTTAATCTCTTTTAATTGTTCATACTATTTTCACCATGTATTTATTCTTTCAAAATTTTACTTTTTGTTGGATTAGTCTTTAGACATCAAAGTTTAAGTTTTTCACATCAAAGTTTCTTCAATCATTTTTTTGTGAAAAACTCTTCTGATAGTTTTAGATTTATTTCATCTTGAATTTTATCTTCCTATAAATTCCTTTTGGTTTCTTGAAATATTTCTTCATTAGTCTTATTTGAAAGATCATTTATTCTTAGATCTATTTTAGAAGTATATTTTAAATATTTTAAATTAATTTATTATGCTGAAAATATTTTTATATTTATAGATTTCTCTTTTTTAATTAAAAGCTTACTAGTTTAGATATATCTTTACTAATTTTATTTAAGTATTTTGTGTCATGCATTAACAGAAACATCATTTTGGTTAACATAAAATAAATTATTATTTTAGAATTTTTATATATGCTAAATCTATTATATATAAAGTTTTTTTATCAAATAAAATTTATAAAAGTTAAATTATTTTTGGCACTTATCATTTTATTCCAATATCCTTTGTTTAATTAATTTTATCTTGCTTTTAAATTTTGTTTTTTGTTTAATAATTAAAGAAAAAATAAGTTTATTAGAGAGTTAATCATTCTTACACTATTATATGCATACTAGTTATAGTTTCTCTTAAACTTAAAATTATTCCTTGTTGGAATTTTTTTATTGTGCAATAGACTATTATGAATTTATTTTAAAATTATTGTAATAACATAAACATCTTAGTAAGATCACTTTAAGATATTTATTTTATTATTTCTTATCAAAATTAAGTGAGCATTCTATCTTATCAAAATTGGAAGTTGTAAAGTGATCATTTATGATGACTTTTGAATTAGATAAATGGTATATTTGTAAGAGATATATTTTATCAAAATTTATTATATATTTTTTTTTAAAATTTCTATTGGGTTGTACTCGTTTGTAGGAAAGTACATATTATTGTAGTTATACTAAATTATAGGTCGATTTATATATTTTGCATTTAGTGGATTCCTAGCCAGGGGTGGCTAGGCATGGATGTAAGTTGATTTTAGGATTTGGTCAAATCACATAAACATTGTGTGCCTATTATCTCTCTTTATTTTACTGTACTTTATTTTTTACTGCATTAAGAATTGTATCTTATCATTATAAATGAAAAAATAAATTTTCTACTAAAAGTTAAAATTTTTATAATTTTTAAAAGTGTTATAGTGACTCATTGGTATGAGGCTCTTTTAAAACATGAGTAGATCTTTTCACTTTGGCAGATTTTCCAAAGGTTCCTACGGACATTCCACTCATGACCTCCACTTTTAGATAGTGTACCATTTGATTATTGGAAAAAATGGTATATTTTAAGAGGTGAAGATGCATGCATGTGGTATATATTTACACATCAATATCATACACCCACTATAGAAGTAAATGGCATTAAAGTAAAAAAAAAACCTTTTGAGGAATGGACTATAGCTGAAAGAAAACTTGATGAATTAAATACTAAGGCTTATAATAATTTACATTATGCTTTATTTTATGATGATTACATGAAAATTTCTATGCTAAGTATAACAAAAGAAATATAGGATAAATTAATTATAACTTATGGAAGAACTAGTGAAGTTAGAGATGCTCATATAAATAGACTTGTTCATGAATATGAGTTATTTTTTATGTCTCCATCTAAATCAATTTTTGATATGTACACTAGATTCATGAAAATAATTAACACATTGCATTCTCTTGGAAAAACATATAGGAATCAAGACTTAGTCTATAAGATTCTTAGATGTCTTCCAAAAGAATGGGATGCTAAAGTAACATATTAGTGAAAGGATTTATCTACTTATCCACTTGATGCTTTTGGGTTCTTTGATAGCACATGGATATTATTATTCTAAAAGGGATAAGATGGATAACAAAAAGAGAGAAGGAGAAAGGAAAAAATGCATTACAAGTTGATGATAATGATGAGCATACCTTAAGCTTGGATGGTGATAGTGATGAGGTGGTCATGTTATCAAAAGGCTTGGGAACTTTAAGGAAAAAGAATCAAAGGTATAAAAATCTAAAACTATAAATTTAAACTAAAATTTCTTGCATGTGAAGGGATCATTTCTTCTGAAAAGCTTGTGTAAAGGTGATTGTGTAGAACTTTTGATTCAAAGAAAGAGATTGATGTGAAGAGAAGAAAATATGAAGAAGAAAAAATCAATAGGAAGATATTTTCATTATGGCACAAGGTTTTGGTTCCTACTAAGGGACATTCCACTCATAGACCTCCACTTTAGATAGTGTACCATTTGATTATTGAAAAAATAGAATTGGTATATTTTTAAGAGATCAAGATGCACTCATGTGGTATATGTTGACACATCAATATCATAACAAAGAAGTAAATGACATTAAAGTAAAAACCTTTTGAGGAATGGACTATGAAGAAAACTTGATGAATTAAATCTAGGCATATAATACTTTATTGTATTGTGATGATTACATTAATTTCTATGTTTAAGGACAAGAAAAGAAATATGGGATAAATTAATTAAAACTTATGAAGGAATTGAAGTTAGAGATGCTAAATCATGAGACTTGTTCATGAATATGAGTTATTTCGTATATGTAGATCAATTTTAAATGTATACTAGATTTATGAAAATAATTATTACATTCTCTTGGAAAACATATAAGAATCAAGACTTACTATAAGATTCTTAAATGTCTTCAAAAGAATGGGATGCTAAATAATATTATTAGTGAAGCTAATTTATACTTATCCATTTGATCGACTTTTGGGTTCTTTGATAGCATGAATAAGTTATTGCTCAAAAGGATAAGATGGATAACTCGGCAAAAGGAGAATGAGAAAAGCCATTGCATTACAAGTTGATGATAATGCATAGCATGTAAGCTTGATGGTGATATGATAGATGAGGTGGTCATGCTATTCAAAGTCTTGGGAACTTGCTGGGAAAAGAATCAAAAGTATAAAAATCTAAAACTAGAAATTTTAAACTAAGAAATTTCTTACATATGAAGGGATCATTTATACCATTGTAAAAAGCCGGACATGTAAAGGTGATTCTGTGAACTTTGATTGAAGAAGAAAGAGATTGATGTGGAGAGAAGAAAAAATATGAAGGAGAAAAAGTACCATAAGAAGAAGAAGATCTTTTCACTATGGCACAAGGTTTTCCAAATGGTTCTACTACCAGAGGGACATTCCACTCATTGACCTCCACTTTTATATATTGTACCATTTGATTATTGAAAAATAGAATTGGTATATTTTTAAGAGGTCAAGATGCACTCATGTGGTATATGTTGACACATCAATATCATACCATATAAGTAAGTAAAGTATTAAAGTAGAAAAACCTTTTGAGGAATGGTTGTTTGAAAGAAAACTGAATTAAATGATAAAATACTTTAATACTTATTGTGCTTTATTATTTGATGATTACATGAAAATTTTTATGTTAAGTATAATAAAAGAAATATGGGATAAATTAATTATAACTTATGAAGGAACTAGTGGAGTCAGAGATGCTCACATAAATAGACTTGTTCATGAATATGAGTTATTTAGTATGTCTCTTTCTAAATCAATTTTTGATATGTATAATAGATTCATGAAAATAATTAACATTCTCTTAGAAAAAAATATAGGAATCAAGACTTAGTCTATAGGATTCTTAGATGTCTTCCAAAAGAATGGGATGCTAACGTAACAGCTATTAGTGAAGCTAAGGATTTATCTATTTATCCACTTGATTAGCTTTTTAGTTCTTTGATAGTACAAGAACAGGTTATTGCTCAAAGGGATAAGATGGATAACTCAGCAAAAAGAGAGAAGGAGAAAGGAAAAGTCATTGCATTATAAGTTAATGATAGTGATGAGCATAGCATCTTAAACTCAGATGGTGATAGTGATGAGGTGGTCATGATATCTAAAAGGCTTGGGAACTTGCTAAGGAAAAGAATCAAAGATATAAAAAAAATCTAAAGACTATAAATTTCAAACTAAAAAATTTCCTGCATGTGAAGGGATCATTTGCTACCATTGTAAAAAGCCTGGACATGTAAGAGGTGATTGTCTAGAACTTGTTGATTCAAAGAAGAAAGAGATTGATGTGGAGAAAAGAAAAAATATGAAGGAGAAAAAGTACCATAAGAAGAAGAAGAAGAAGAAGGCTTTATGGGCCAATCTAGATTCAAATGAATCAAGTACTTGCTCATCTAATGAAGAGGTCAACATATATCTTATGGAAAATGGAAAATCTGACTTTAATTCTCAAGAGGTATATAATGATATATCTTATGATGAATTAGATGATGCTTTTAATAATTTAGTTATTGAATATAAAAAATTAAAAGAAAATACAAAACCTTAGAAACAAGAACATAAAATTTAGATATGCATTTTTTGTGATTTAAAAATGAATGTGATAATTTAAAATAAAAATAATATTTATTAAATTGTTCCTTACTTGTATGTAAACTTGAAAGAGAGAATATATTGTTAAAAGCAAGATTATAATTATGTTTGAAATCATAAGTTCATTATAATGCTTCATCAAGTAAAACATTTAACAAAAATTATTTTCATCATACACATCCCACTCATATATCTTATAATTATCATGCTAAGACATATGCAAACACTAATGTTAGGTGGAACTATTATGGTTAAAAGGGCATATTTTATTTGATTGCTATGCACGTAAATTACAAAGTACTAAGCAATCATTTTATGTATGGGTACCAAAAGATATATGCACTACACAAATCACACATGTTAGATATCTTGCTTCAAATTTAGAATATTCACCCAAAGATGTTTGTGTTCCAAAAGTTAACATGCGATTTTCTTTTGTAGGAATGTCTTCAAAGCAAAATTAAAGAAGACATGTGGTACTTGGACAGTGGATGTTCAAAATATATGACGGGAGATAAGGATAAATTCGCAACATAGAATCAAGTGATGGAGGATTTGTTATACATATGGAGATAATGCAAAGGGAAAGATCATTGGCATTGGTTCTATTTGTAAGAATTCTATCACTTTAGATAAAGTTTTTCTAGTAGAAGGATTAAAACATAATTTAATTTTTATTAGTCAATTATGTAATAAAGGTTTGAATGTAGTATTTCATGCATCATATTGTATTATAAAAAATAATGAAATATTTTGTTAGTAGGACAAAGACATAAAATATTTATGTCATTGATTTAGATAGCTTTCATGATGTGAATTTGAATTTACTTTGTTTTAAAAGCACTCATGATGATTTATGGCATAGGAGATTATATTAACATGCACACTCAATAAAATTGCTAAACTTGATTTAATAGTTGGATTGCCTAAATTAAATTTTCATTCAAACTATGTTTGTGATGCATGTATTCATAGTAAGTATTCTAGAAGCTCATTTAAAAGTAAAATATTATTTCTACTTCTAGACCTCTAGAGTTATTGCACATGGATTTTATTTGGTCCAAGCACACTAGCTTAGGTGGTAAAAAATTATAGTTTTGTGATTGTTGATGATTTCTATATATACTTGGGTTTTATTTGTACTAATAAGGATGATGTTTTTGGTGAGTTTAGAAAGTTTTCTAAATATATTCAAAGAGAACTTTTGATTAATAGGGTTCAAAGCGATCATGGTGGCGAATTTGAAAATAAATTATTTGAGGATTATTGTGAACATGGGATTAGACATAATTTTTACTAGAACTCCCCAACAAAATGTAGTAGAGAGAAAAAAAATAGAATATTAATTGAATTAAGTAGATCTATGCTTGATGAGTATAAATTGCCTAAATATTTTTGGGCAAAATCTATAAATATTGCATGTTATGTGATGAATAGGATCTATTTTAGACTAATTTTGAAGAAGACCCCCTATGAATTATTCTTTGGAAATAAGCCTAAGATTGAACAATTTCATGTATTTAGATGTAAATGCTTTATTTTGAATAATAAAAAAGAGCCTTTAAGTAAGTTCGATTGCAAATCAGATGATGGTATTTTCTTAGGATACTCTCTTTCTAGTAGAGCTTATAGAGTTTTCAATAAGATAAAAATGATTGTAGAAGAATCAATACATATTATTTTTTGATTTAATCAATCCTAGAAATGAAGTGATTGATGAAGAGATTGATAATTTTAAGAAAATATCTTTAGAAGATAATGTGGATGATTCATTGCCTAAAGGAAATATAATAAAAATCATCCAAAGGAACTATAGGAGATCCTCAAAAGGAGTTATGACCGAAGACATAGTAGAGAGGTTGTAGATCATTCAACATTTTATTTGAGGTTGAACCTAAAATTTAGAAGAAGCATTAAAGATAATTTAGATTATTGTTATGGAAGAGGAGTTGAATCAATTTATAAGAAATGATGTTTGGGAATTAGTCCCAAGACCCCAAGATCAAAATGTCATTGGAACAAAATGGGTCTTTAGGAATAAGCTAGATGACTTAGGCTGTATTGTTAGAAATAAAGCTAGATTAGTTGCACAAGGGTACACCCAAGTTTATGGGATAGATTTTGCAGAATCTTTTGCACCGAATCTAGAAATTATGTTACTTTTTCTTATGCATGTTTTAGATTTTAAACTTTTCAAATGGATGTCAAGAGTGCATTTTGAATGGATTTATTGACCAAGATGTATTTGTAGAGCAACCACCTAGATTTGAGAGCCTTGATTGTCCAAATCATGTGTAAAATTAAAGAAAGCTTTATATGGTTTAAAATAGGCTCTCATGCTTGGTATGATAGTTAAGTAACTTTTGATATATCATGGATTTAGAAAGGGTAGATACCACCTTATTCCTTAAGAGCATAGGTGATGATTTGATTGTGGTACAAGTGTATGTAGATGATATATTATTTGGAAGAATAAATGAATCTATGTGCTATTAGTTCTCATCTTTGATGTATAAAGAGTTTGAAATGAGTATAATGGGAGAACTTAATTTTTTTCTTAGGTCTTCAAGTGAAGCAATAAGAAAATGGCACATTCATCTATCAAACCAAGTACACAAATGAATTGCTTGAAAGGTTTGACATGAAAAGATTCAAATATAGTAAAACTCCTATGAGCCCATCTACAAAATTAGATTTAGATGAATCAAAAAAATCTATTGATCAAAAACTTTATAGGAGTATGACAGGTTCACTTTTATACTTTACTGCTAGTAGGCTTGATATTATGTTTGTCGTTTGTTTGTGTACTCGTTTTCAGGACAACCCGAAAGAATCTCATTTAATAGCAGTCAAGCATATTTTTTGATATTTGATAAGCACTTCTAAGTTAAGTTTATGACATCCTAAAAATTCTTTGTCATGTGATTTGGTTGCTTATTTTGATGCTGATTTTGCTGGATGCAAAGTAAATAGAAAAAAAAACATCGACATGTCAATTTTTAGGATCATCCCTTGTGTCTTGGTCATCTAGGAAATAAAATTTTGTAGCTTTATCCACTATTGAGGCTGAGTACATAACTGTAGGTAATTGTGATGCTTAGGTCCTTTAGTTAAAGCAACAATTAAAAGATTTTGGAATTAAGCAAGATGGCATTCTAGTTGTTTGAAAAAAATCCTACACTCCATAGAAATTAAACATCATTTTATTAGGGATCATGTTCTGAAAGGTGATGTTAATATTAATTTTATTAGTACCAATTTACAAATTATAGATATTTTTACAAAACCATTATTAGAAGAATGTTTATGCACTTTAAGATGCATACTTAGAATGTTAGATCCTAATATTTAGATTTATGTGTAGTTTGTTCTCTCCTTTCGATGTTGTCAAAATAGGGAGAAGAGTAAAATGTTAGTTAGTATTAAGTTTATTTTATGCATATATTTAGGGGGAGTATCATTATTTATTTCTTGTGCACAAATTTTATTTAATAAAAGAGAAATATTTTTTTTAAAAAAATTATGATGAAAAGTTAATTTGCACCTTCATCAAAATCAATACCCAACATTAGTTTGTCATCATAAAAAAGGGGAGATTATTGGCTTTATGAGCCTCATGTTCAATCATATTAATTTTGATGATAACAAATGTATGCTTGAATGTTCTAATGTATGTTTTATGCATTTCAAATATATTAATTGTTAATTATATATCTAATACATCTCACAATATGTTTGATGAAATTGCAAGTATAGAAGAATGAAAGATGGATCAAAATAGATACTCAAGCTGAATAATATTTTAGGTTATATGCATTTATAACTATCTTAAAGGTTCATATGAGTTCATTGGCATGAATTAATTTGCTCATTAACATATTATTTTTATTTATTTTAAATAATGATAATGAGGTTAATTTATATAAATCTTTTAATTAACATTCAATATTTCATACATAGTATTTAAATTGTCAAAAAATAATTAATAAAATTAACTATTGTGTATAACTAGTTTATATACTTAATATAATTAAATATTTTGATTTAATTTAGAAGTTATATGATAACTAACATATGTATGATTATATCTAAATTACATCATAATATTTAAATGTCATATTTTAAAATTAATAAAATTATATGAAATTTTTTATTTCAGCCATAGTCATTTTATAATCAGGTAATTTAGATTTGATTTCATCTCCAACAGATTCCTTGAATTTTTTTTTCTTTAATTTGATAGGTTATATGACCCATGTTTGATTAAAATTGAATTTATTATGATTTTCAAACATTAGCTAATTTTAATAATGAATGCATGCTACATGCTTTGAATATATTAAGAGTCATATTTGATTATTTTTTACTTGCCCATGTGACTAGCTGACTTTTAGCTATTTTAATTTAATATTTATTTAATATAAATCATATTTTTATTGAATATTATATTATTATATGATAAAATGATGCTAGAATAATATATTTCTTTGAAATAATTCAAAATTACCTCTTGCTTATAAATAGCTCTCATTCTCTTCATGAATGGGTTGCTCATTCAAATTCAAAATCCCTATAGCAAATCTAAGAAACAATTTATTAGATTTTCCTTCCAAGTGTTCTCCAAATATTGCAAGATCAAATCCTTAGTTTGGAAGCTTCAACATCTTCAACTAAGTAAGCTTTCTCAAATTACTTGAATTTATTTTTCTTGATCTTAATCTTTTTTATTTGTTCATACTATTTTCACCATCTATTTATTCTTTCAAATTTTTACTTTTTGGTGGATTAGTCTTTGGAAATCAAAGTTTAAGTTTTTTACGTCAAAGTTTCTTCAATCATTTTTTTGTGAAAAACTCTTGTGATAGTTTATAGGATTTATTTCATATTGCTGAAATTTTTATCTTCCTATAAATTTCTTTTGGTTTCTTGAAATATTTTATCATTAGTCTTATTTGAAAGATTATTTATTCTTAGATATATTTTAGAAGTATATTTTAAACATTTTAACTTAACTTATTATGTTGAAAAAAAATTTATATTTGCTAGATCTCTCTTTTTAATTAAAAGCTTACTAGTTTACTTAGATCTATCATATAGTAATTTTATTTAAGTATTTTGTGATCATTTGCATTAATTGAAAACATCATTTTAGTTAAAATAAAATAAATTATTGCTAGAATTTTAAAGTATATGCTAAATCTATTATATATCAAGTTTCTTTATTAAAATAAAATTTATAAAAAGTTAAATTATTTTATTTGGCACTTATCATTTTATTCCAATATCCTTTATTTAAATAATTTTATGTTGCTAAAATTTAGTAAAGCTTGATGTTTTTATTGTTTAATAATTAAGAAAAAAGAGGTTTAGTAGAGAGTTAATCTTTCTTACACTATTATATATATAGTCATTATAGTTTCTCTTAAACTTAAAATTATTCCTTGCTGAAATTTTTTTATTGTGCAATAGACTATTGTGAATTTATTTTGAAAACATTGTAATAACATAAACATCTTAGTAAGATCACTTTAAGATATCTATTTTATTATTTCTTATAAAAATTAAGTGAGCATTATATCTTATCTAAATTGTAAGTTATAAAGTGATCATTTATAAGTTGAGAGATCACTTTTTGAATTAGATAGCTTGGTATATTTATGAGAGATATATTTTATCAAAATTTATTATTGTTTATTTTTCTTTTCTTGATGTAAAATTTATATTGGGGTTGTACTGTAGATTACATATTATAGGGTTATACTGTATATAGGAGAAATTGTTTTATTATTTTATATTTAATTGGATTCTAGTTAGGGATGGTGGCGTAGAGTTGGTTTTGGGATTTGGTGACGTAAAATTGTATGCTTATTATCTCTCTTTACTTTATGCTTTATTTTCTTTAAAATTAAAATTGTATGTCATTATAAAATCAAAAATTAATTTTCTACTAAAAGTTAAAATTGAAGATTTAACTTTTAAAATATTTAATAACACCCAAACCCTAAACTCACAAGCATATCTTCTCAAGCTTGTATAGTATGAGTGGAATGTTGGTTTTGAGTTGCTTTAAAGCATCCCCATTAAATCGAGCTGAACATAATTCTTTAAACAATAGACTATAAAATACTAAATGCAACTAACAATAAGCAAAAAAAAAAAAAAAAAATCAATCATGGATCTTTATTTTAAATATTTTTTATATCCTCAAATTGATACATCAACTCAAATTAGATGCATACTTTTATTGTAATTTTAGTGACTGTACTCACTCGCAAACCATTCTTTCCTAGTCTAAAAGTGAGGTTGTACCTAGTTTTAAGATTCAAAAGTCTCCCACCTACATTCTCTATTTGCTTTAACTCTCTTCTATTGTAATATTTTTTAAAATCTAATATGGCTTTTACATTATCTTTACTTTTTCCTTAACATCTATCATAGTGTTGAATATGTTATTAAAGAAATTATTTTTCTATATGCATCACATCATAATTATTCATAATCAAAATTTACTACTTGTAAGGTTGATCACATAAAATTCTTTTTATCCAATTTTTATTTACAACATAACCTAGAAGAAGACTACCATAATATAGGAGAGTCAATTATAGTTGGAATTGAAATAATAATTTATCATAAATCATCTCCATTTAATCTTGGTCGAGGCTTAGAATTTTCAATTCTATTTTTATTGAATGCATTCTTATTTCTTCTAAATGAGTGATCAGTAAGTAGGAACATAAAATGATAATCAAACCAATAATATTTCTTACTTATTTTTACAGTAATCGCCTTTGATAAATCTATGGAATATGGACATGCCAACTTTCTAGTAGCACTCCACTCCGATAATATTTCATATGCCAAAAAATCATTGATAGTCCACATTAGCACCATCTTCATCTGGAAGTTTTGTAGCGATGTCATATGTTATCTCAATATACCAAATATCTCATCAATTTTGTTTCTTTTAGGTTAAGTGAGGATATAAAAGGTATAGTCATGCACATCTCTGGAGGTAAATTATAAGGTGTAACTATCACTGACCAATAAAAATAAGGTAGATGTATATTGATTATGCAATGTAAAACTATCAACATATAAACTAAGTCTGACGTTGTATGGCTCGATTGTAAATTCAAGATAAGTATGATTGAAATACTTTCACACTTCTCCTTCTAATGGATGACTAAAAAAAACTTAATTTACTTGCTCTCTCATGGTGCCGCCTGATATGCTTAACTAAACGCATAGATGCAAATAGTCTCTGAAGATGTGGAGTAAATGACAAGTAGAATAATTGCTTATAGAGAATATCCTTTTATTTACATTATTTCTACTCTATGGCTTGAATCTATGTGCCCCACAAAATTTGCATTCAACATCCATTACATTATTTTTGTAATATAGCAAACAATCATTAATAAAATAGTTAATCTTTTTTAGAGCTCAAATCTAATTTTGACATTAATTTCTTTATTTTATATAAGTCCTCTAAAATTATATTTTTCTATAAGTTAGTCTCTTTAAGCAATCTTACAAAATGGTTAAAACATTCTTATGGTATATTATATTCAATTTTGATGCTTAGCATTCTTACAACCACATATAGTTTAGTACAGTTTGTGCAACCTTCCAACAGTTGTCATTGTGTTGTATTTAGCAGGTCATTGAACTTTTGAGCTTTTTTGTTTGGTGGTTCCTCTTTTTTTTTTTCTTTTGAAAACTTAGCTCTCGCTACATTAAAGACTATTTCTTCATAATATCATCTAAAATCATATCCAACTCTCATACTCATCATGTGAAGTCTAAAATCAATAAATTAGCTGGAAGCCCCTAAAAAACAAGTTTGATATGACTTAATCTAACATTAAGAAGGCCTGATTCTTGTTCGTTGCACATTGACATCAAAACATAATTTTTAAAAGATAAATAGAAAGTTGACATGCCATATGTATAAATTACTCAACACCATTCAAGAATTCATTAGTTAATCATTTTATGCCCATATGCAACTTATTGTACATTCATGATCATTTGTTGTTAATATCTATATGATGTATAAAATAAAAAGTATGAGTAATAGATTACATTCTATATAAGGGCCTGTTTGGTTCCGTGTAAACGGAATGCACTGTAATTAGTTTACATGTTTTTTTACTTTTTTGTTGTTTGGATGGAAGTAAACTAAAATCAGTGTAATTTTTTGAGGTAAATTTAAATCCCACAATAGCCTCTTTGCGTGACTTTTAAATACGCTCAAACGGCGTATTTCGGTCTGTGAGCGTGGAAAATTTTTTTTCTTTTTTTGGCCAAGCGGGACTTCCAGGCGTTATTTTTTTTTTTGAAAAGAGAATTTTTTTTTTGATTTCAATTTTTTTATAGTCTTACTCCTTAGTCTGCTCAAGCTGAAGGAATAAGAAGCGTTAAAATAACAAAATTAAAATAACTCCTAATTATAATTTAATAAATATAATTATATTTATTCAAATTGATAAATAATTCGATAAATAAAAAAATTAAAAAATTATTAAATTTTAGTTTATTTAGTAAAAAAATAATTAATGAGTAAACTATTTATTAAAGAAAAATTATTTAATAAATAAATATTAAATCATAACTTGATGATTAATTAATTTAATAAAAATTCCTATTAATTAATTAATGTTTAATATAATAATAAAATTATATATATATATATATATATATATATATATATATATATATATATATATATATATATATATATATATATATATATATATATATATATATATATATATATATATTAAATTTGAGTCATTATGTTAATATAAAATGATAATATTCAAATTTTATTTATTTATAACACTAATAATTAATATCTTAGAAAATTTGTAAATTAATTACTAATAATTAAATATTGAAATACATTATATTTGTATTTGATTTTATTTATTTTTAGTCAAGAAAAAAAATTTATAATTTATTTATATTTTAATATATATTTATTTTTTTAATTGAATATCGTTAATTAGTGAATAAATTCTATAATTAATTTACATATTAATAAAGTATTCGAATACAAATAGAAAAAAATAATAATTATTATTTGTATTCACTTTACATTCATCCAAAGCGAAAAAATAGTTTAGTGTATTTACTTTACACACAACCAAACAACCAAAGTGAGAATTCTTGTATTCACTTTTCAGTATTTCCTTTACCTGCATTCTAAATACAGACAACCAAACAGCTCATAAATTATATAATTAAGCCTTAATTTAAGTGCCTAAGTGTTTAATTTTATAACTTGTAAATATTTGATATAATGTATTGAGATTAGAAGTACATATCATTTAAAGATCAAATCTTCTATGATAGGCTATAATTGTCCCCTAGCTCTTAAACTATTTGAGATTCTAAATTAGGATACATCGATCAATGCAGCTTAATGCTTTTATAAAATTCTTTGACTTTTTTTTTATAAAATTATAATATATTTTATTAAGAAAAATATTAACTAAAACATAAATACAAAATCAAGGTAAAGTATAATATTTTTCTTATGAATTTGGTAAAATAAATTATGATATGTAAATATTAAAGTTAAGTGTTAGATATTCAAATGCATAAAAAATTATGTGATATGTATATAAATTCCTTGAAAAAAATCTTATAATAGTTAAAAAAACTACTGCCAAATCATAATAATTGTAATTCACCACTAATTATACTATTCTATCAAACCATTATATCGCCTAATCTTGTAGCATTTTTAATATTTTGATAACTTCTTTTCTTATAACATTGATTTAGGCTAAATAATAGTATCAAATCATAATGAAAAATTCTTTCACACAAATAAAATGAACAAAATTATCAAAAAAATTGCAACACATATTATCAGCAATCGAACACCTAAAATTAATTAACAAGTACATCACCTAAATTTTTTCAAATTAAGATTCAACAAAAATATAAATCCTAAGCTAAATACACATAGATTAAGCTCAAAATATGAAAGTATGAGATACATGTTTCAAATAAATTTGAACAAGATTTAAGCTATAAATTAAAAATATTTTCAAAAACTTCAAATTCATATTTCACAAAAATGGAAGGATGAAATTACAAATAAACAACTATACAAGCTAGATGAAGTGGTTTACTTTTGATTCTATGAAGAAATCGGATGAAAACATCATATTTTAATGAAGATTCATTATGCCCTAAGTTGTCGTTCACCATCATCATGAGGAATGAGAGGGAGAAAAAGAAGGGAACCACTTCATGCTATTAATAGTTTATAGTTATTTATTTCATAAGATAGAATTGAAATCTTAATCTAGTACCACTTGATCCTTATCATCAATTACAACCAATCACCGTCAATGCAAATCACTACCACCAAGGCTTACATTGATCATCGATAATAATGTAGACACCATAATGCATTACATTAAATTAATTATTTAGACCATTAAAAGAGATATGTAATGCCATGTGCTTTATGGTGTAGAATGTTGGCCATTAAATTATATGGATATTTGATATATTTACATTAAATTAAATATTAGAGATTTTTTAATATTCTTTTTAAAATGTATATTTTCTTCCAATCAAATATTAATTAAAAAAATAAAAGAATTTATTTTAAAATGAAACTTTTTCTTATTAATTTTAAGTTTTTCAAAGAGAATATTATTTTCTTTTTTTATGACTCAATACATAATATATACAACTATACAATACAATATAAATAACACCACAAAAATATATGAATTTATGCCAATGGCTTGAGGCAAGGTTGCCCCTATCTTTGATTCTCATCATATTTGTGATGGACATTTTATTTAGTGTTATTAAGTTGAACAAAAATGTGATAGTATCACTACTCACAAATGCAATCTTTATAAATCTTATCTATGTCGATGATCTTCTATTTGGCAAGGTCAATCCTTGTTCTATTCATTATCTCAAGGACATTCTCATTCCTATCAATAATATTTCTATAACTCATAAAGCTTATTCAACCTTAAATGAATATATTTTAGAAGTTAATTAGCATAAGCTGATCATTTGGTTTAAAGA
The DNA here is from genome assembly GCA_021442155.1 of Cymbidium sinense. NCBI lineage: Eukaryota > Viridiplantae > Streptophyta > Magnoliopsida > Asparagales > Orchidaceae > Cymbidium > Cymbidium sinense. The sequence continues at coordinate 32,062,660 of CM038225.1, forward strand.
CTATAACATCAAATATGCTTCTTTCTATTTGAAAATTAATGCATCGTGAGCTCAATACAAATGATAAGCTAATTAGAAGAGGCTTCACTATCAATGACACATGTAATCTCAACTCTAACCAGCTTGAGAATCATAATCAATTATTTTTTGAATATCTAATATCAATGCTCGCTCCGCTAAGTTCTAAACCATGCCTTCTCTTACTCTAACAAAGTCTTTAGGAGGTACCATCTTCTTGCTACTTACATTGCTACTTTTCATATTTGGTTGGAAAGAAATTGAATTCAATTTAGAAATGATCGCTAGAGTATATGTGAGAATATTAAATATGCTATTTGATTGAAAAATAAAAGGTGAAGAACTTAAGATTATGCTACCTAGAGATCTCCTCACTTAATTATGATAGTTGGTCACCAACTTCTAAAGATTATGATGTTAATTTCATCGCATGAGATTTTGCACTACGAATTAGCCCTCATCAAATCATCTTGACCAGTTATAGGACAAATAGTATGCTAATCTTGCTAGTGCCTATGATAAAATTAATGATTGTAAATTTGCTACCTTGCTTGAGCTCTATTGCTTTACTTCTCTTAACTGGTTGGTTTAAGAAATGGTAGGCTATTTAACTTTTGACACTTAGTTCTTCTTATCATATTCTATAATAGTTTATCATATTGTTCTAGTTGTGACTTTGTGTTGTTTTACCTACCTTGATAGTAGTTTCTCTTTTCTTTGGGTTGCTCTATCATTGTCTCATATTCAAACAAATTGATTTGTTGTTAGTTTTTGTCTTTAGGGGTGCTTGGTGATTTTGATTAGCTAATAAGCTCAGATTTTTGACTCGATTTTGAAGAATAAAATTATGGGCTATATGACTATCAACAATATATGGTGCAACACTACTAATTTGTGATCTACATACCTTCTTTTTGTAATACCAAGGCTTGTTATTCTTGTCTTACCAATTGTTGAGATTACTTGGCTTTTTCTGAAATTTGGTTTGGTTTAAAAGTATTCAAAAAACTATTTGTCTTTTGAAAAGGAGCTCAAACGGAACTTCGATTTTAAAATGCAGTTCAAAAGACACTATTCAAACGGGTATCAAAATTAAAAATTCACGCTCTCAAAAGTAAAACACACTAAAAAAGCCCTCGCAAACGAAGCCTACATTGTTGTTAAGACCTTTTGATCTATTTTTGCTTTCATAATTTATCATCCTTAACTATTTTTTTTATTAGTGAACGTTGGGGCTGGCCCTCAATATTCTCACAAAAAAAAAAATGCATCATATTTCAATTCACTAAAACACGAAGAATAACTGAAAAAATAATAAAAAAATAGAACATGTAACATAAAAATTGCTAACCCATCCTATTCCTTAAAGAATGATACTAATTAGGCCAATATTTTTATCCAATAAGTGAGATTAATTTGGCTTTGACGCTTGGGAGTAGAGCTTTTTGTAGTTCAAAAAATAAAGCCCACGAGGACTGACAGAGATATACTCGAAAGTGTTCATCAATTAAATTTATTAATCTAAAAATAAGTAATATTTTATTTATCTAAAATTTTTACATCAAAAAAAAAAAAATAAAAGAAAAAACAGAAATATATTTCTCATTCGTAGTTTTTAAAATCGGATTAAATTGATCAATTCAAAAAGATATACTCGAAAGTGTTCATCAATTAAATTTATTAATCTAAAAATAAGTAATATTTTATTTATCTAAAATTTTTACATCAACAAAAAATAAAAGAAAAAACAGAAATATATTTCTCATTCGTAGTTTTTAAAATCGGATTAAATTGACAATTCAGTTCAGAATTATAATCACGTTGGTCCAGACTTCAATGATTGAATAAGTGAATAAATAAATCAGAATAAATTTTTTGATAAATGATTAATTCTAATATTAATTAACTTTTAATTTTTTTTTGTTCTAAATTAAATGGATTAAAAAATTTTAAATTAAAAAAGAGACAATAATTAAAGTATCATGTCCTATAATTTTGATTTTAAATTTTATATAAGTTATTCAAATAAGAAGTATCCTAAATTAAAGTATTATGTATTAAATTAATAAAAATATAATTATTATATATTATAATATTATTTAAATTATATTAAAATACATTTTATAGTTAACATATCATTTAATTAACTTTTTAATTCAAATTTTTTTAATTTTCAATTATTTTTTTTGAAAATTTATATACATACAACATAATTTTAATACAGTTATATTTCTAATGCTTAAAATTTCATATTTACATATATGATATTTTTTTTATATATTAAAAGATGTATTTTATTTAAAAAAAATTAATAATAATAATATTTTTAATACGATATAAAAATTTATAATATATATTCAATAATATCTGATCTAATTTTCAAGAAAATTTTCAAGAACATCCAAGCCAGTTTTAAAATGAAACCGTAATTTCATGGAAAATTACATCAGTGCGTGCGGCGAGAAATGCCCTCTCGCAAAGCGCAATTGGCAGGCCCTCCTCATCGACGGCGATCTTCCTCTGTGAAAAACACCATTAGCTCAGGAGCCAATGGAGGAACAGCTTTCCTCTCCTACGCAGACGACAAGCTTCCTCGATCGGACCGTCGTAAGAAATCCAAATTCATTTTCAAGAATCCAGTTTTTCAACTTTTTTCACGCTTCTTCCTATTTCGTTATCAAGATCTCATATTTCTTTCATTTTTTTTGATCTTCTAAGTGGTTTCTGTGAAATCCTAGATTCCTGGGGACATCATTGTCGATCTCCCCAGCGTCGCCAACCTGAAAGTAGGTTCCGGTCTACGCCAGGTATTATTCGGGATAGGGTTTTTTAAACTCATTAATTTTGTTCACATTGGTTGAGCAAATGGTTAACTTTGACACATTTGTAGGACTGCTTTGAGCTGTTGGCAACTAAAGTGGGAAACTTGAGGTACAAGAGACCAAACAAATACTGGCTGGAGAGCTCCCACAAGAGAGTTAGTGTTTTAGTGAAATGTTTTGGGTGCATGCTGTGATTTGAAAGTTCCAATGATGAGAAAATTGGAATTCAGTTATGATTTTTATGCTTTGAACATTTGATTATGCAAGTAGTATTAGGATTAATTAGGTAAAGTTTTTGCACTGCACCGCTGGTGCCATTTGAGAAATTGTGATTTAGTTGCATTTTGAAGGATCTAACAGTACGAAAGTTGGGTTTTCCAACTAAACCTAGTAGAGTGTGGTGGCTGCTAGAAAGTTGTGGTCTTACTTTTTAAAATAGAAAATTTTGTAATACCCTTTACAACTTCTTAGATAACAGTTTTTTCTACAAATTTTTGTATTTTATTATTACCCGAAGGACTCATCATTTCTATCCAATCTCATATGAAATCGATGAAATTTGACATCAATGAATGTTTCAGTTATGGCGTGTTTAGTGTAGTGGCGATTGGTGCGCGATGCGATGCAAAGATCTTGTAGTAATCTGGAAACTCGATTCTACATCGCATTTTAGAGAATCACGTGGTAGGAAAGTTCGTTTTAGAACTGACAGGCGGGTGTAATTGGTTGTCGAGAAAATTATGATTTGACTTTTTAAAATAAAAAAAGTTATAATAATCACCACAATTTTTTAGATATCAGCTTCTTTTATTGTAGCTCCATCACTCTGCCTTAAATAGACTCTAAATATCAAATAGAAAAAAAAAACATTACTAGTTTGTACCTTTTGGAAATTTATTTGCAAAGAAATGATCTGATGAAAATCTTTTTTGAAAATGAGGTATCTATCTGGGATTTGATTTTGCATTACTTATCTTTTTTGCGTATGAAATACTTTGTTTTATACTGGTTTGTGCTTCATTTTGGTGTGTTTATTGGTTTGATCATTCCATCTTTTATTATCTTTCTCACCATTAATTTTCCAATGACCTTGCAGTATGATCCCTCTGCGGAAGATATGGTTCTTGGCATTGTTGTTGGCCGAAAATCAGAAGTAAGTGCTTCTTAAAATATATAAATTATTTTATGTTTTTTTCTGTGGACTTTCTTGTCTGAACGCCCAATCAAAATGCGATTGTAAGTTTGAGTGACGATAATGCTTGGGTAGGACATCAGAGGGTTGTTAGCTCACTTTGATAGAGATTTATGATTTATTTGTTTTCCATTTCATTGCTTTCTTTAAAATTCTGATGGCTTTTTCAAGGAGAGTTTGATATAGCTCTGCAGTCAATCCTATGAGCACGATATAGATTGAATTTATATCTTTGCTCTTCATTTTCTTGTTTTCGCATGCAGTCTAAATGTTTTTTTTTTATTGAATTTTACTATTTTTTGTCGTTTCAGAATTTTCTAGTAGATATAAAAGGTCCATTCTTAGCACTTTTACCTGTTGTTGCATTTGAGGGGGGAACTAAAAGAAATATACCAAAATTTGAGGTATTTTACTACCTTTACCTACAACACTTCAGTCTCTTCCTTATGTTGTTTGATTGCTGAAATCTTATCTTATTTATATGTTACATCTTTGAGGAGAAGAAGCTTTTTCTTGAGATATAATTTGACATATTGTTTCATGGACTGCATATTATACTATTTGTTTCAAAATCTTTCTACTTTACGTTCCTAATTCTTATACAACATTGTTCACTAATGTGCTGCAGATAGGTTCATTATTATATGTCCGTGTTGTAAAAGCTAACCGTGGTATGAATCCAGAATTATCATGTATTGATGGTAATATACTCTTTTTTTCCCTGATCAATTGCCTGAAAATTATTAAAATACATTACAAATCAGTTTGGTTGTGTAAATATTGTTTTCTGATCTCTTTATGAACATTAAATTTTATTGATTGGTTCAACTTTTAATTCTTGATTGCGGATACCAGTTTAACTAATGCCAAGTAAATAATTTATTTTACTTATCTGAGTTGATGTTGTGAGGATGGATTCACCTCAAACCTTAGCTCTACCTTGATCACTTTCTTTGGACACCGCCTTAACATTAACATCTTCATCTTGACTATAGGACTCATCAGATGCTTTGTCAATGTAATCGTTGAAAATATCAGTCCTTGCAATCCTATTGATCAAATAGATGCACTTCTGAAAACCTGATAATCGAATGGTCCTCTTATACTTGCCCCACTTTTCTTTAAGCTTTACCCTTTTAAATTTGATTCTCATAGTTATGCCTCATTCACGTTCATCTCAAATTTAAAATCAGAGAATTCATAATAGTCTTCTACTTCTCATTGAACTAATATTAAAACGACATCCCTCCTGAGATTTTGATAGTTTGGCTAGCCCTATGATGAGCTTGTATTTTGTTTCGAGATTATTAGCTAGTATATGAGATTTATGCTCATCTTAACTTTAGGGTTTCAGACACACATAATTAGGGAGATATTTTTTTTCAGGAAATCCTACAAGGTGAAAAACATAGGGCGCTGACTCAAATAAGAAACTTAACATTATTTTTGATTTAAATAAGTGCAAGACTTTATCCTCCTTGAAGTTATCAGAGGGACATCAATATAGAATTGTCTTTGAGGTAGTAAAAATGATGATAATGACTTCAAAGACATAATGATTGTGTCCACATTAATTAATTCTATGTGCTGTAAGGACGAGCAATAACATGATTAATGTCATCTACGAGTGGCGTTAGTATGAACAACAGTGTCTCCAAGTAAGGTCAATATAGTGGTGCTTTGCTAATGACAACTTTCAATGGTGTCGGGTCATCAATAGTACCTCTTGATGGCGGTAACAATTAACATGTCATCAATAAGGGCAACACTTTTATGTTAGCGAGCAACAACAGGTTTTGACAATGGGTGACATCATGTTGTCAACAAGCATAGATTTAACACTTAAGCTTCAAGAGTTATTGAGAACTTATTTCCAATGAACTAAAAATTGGCCTATGTATAGATTGAGAGGGCTAATTTTGTCACATTCAACACCAAAATTTATACTTGTTTGGAATATTGAAGGTTGCATTCATTCTATCATCTAAAATTGTGCAAAATTTGAATTAGAGGAGTTTTGTCCCTTGGCCAGCTTACTTGGCCCACTTAAGTTGATTTTGTAGATCACATCATCATCGGTTACCCAAAGACAAAGATGTTGGTTAGGATGATATGATCATAATAATAGAGATATATCAAAGTTTGTGTAATGCATTGAAAATTTTTTGAGAAGATTAATCACCTTCTTGTCAAATTTGGCAATTTATTATTCTATTACTATAATATTTCTTCCTCTTTAAAAAAAAGCTGTTTAGATTTAAACAATTGATAGAGAGGTGGAATATAGATGGCGGTGACAAGCACAATGTAGCCTTCATTGTTTGAAACTACAAAATTAAAGATATTCCTTCTCAAAGAAGATGGCTTGATCGAACTGTGCTCGTCTGCTCCTATATTGGACAAGTTTCCTTGAGTTGGTTAGGTCATTTCAAGCTCATTCAATCTCTAGGTCAATCATTTACTAAGCTGACATTATGGAGTTCCTTTATTAGTTGAATGTGCATTAGTTTAGCATATACAGTGCCTTATGACCCATTCTTTTTATTAACAATTGTGCTTGGTCTATTGACCATAATAATGATTTTTTATGCTCTCAACAATTTTGATGATAATAACTATTAAAGTAGAGCTTCAAGGTCAAATGATAGTGTCGACCCTGAGAATTCGCACTTGGCCTCTCGATAAGAAGAGTTTGGATTTGCAACCAATTAAATTTTCTAGAGGTAGATGATCTTATAGATAAGACATTAAAGAGTTCACCCTCATTTTATAAGGACTTTATATCTGGTTCCAGATTTTTCTTAGGCATAAGCACCTATAGCTAAGCGTTGAGAGAGAACTTTGGATAAGGTTAGTCGTTAGGTGCTAATTAGTTAGCATATTGTAGCAGCAAGTGAAGTTTAAAATTTATGAAATTCATCATTATTAACTTAAAACGTATGTTAGGGGAAATTTTGACGAGCTCGATAAAGATCCTGTGGTTCCATTGTCTCGGGCTGTCATATGGTCCATAGTCTACTTAATTAGAGGAGATAGTTGACCCAACATGATCGAAGAGTCCTTGTCAGCAGCCATTAGTTGCTTTATTTAAGTGAATCTTGTAGACTTGGGTTGATGTTTATCAAAGGATATAATTTTAAATCTACCTTAACTAACAGAGGATTTTTTTTCCCTATTAGGTGTTATCATTCATAGCTCAAGAGGCAAAGTTATTAGGGAACATTTGGGCTACAATCATAATTATAATTTAGTGGAGCCATTGAGAGGCCAAACCACCCGGTTAGAGGGCTCTGGTCGTAACCGCTACTTTATGTGATGTTATTTAAGGTAGAACCACATTGATAGAGGATATGAGTCATATCCTTACTAGCATTAGATTTATTTGAGAGTGAACATAATAATATACTTGATTTAACATTGGCTTTTTTATGAGCTCGGGTTTACCTAAACTATCATCTCAAACAAATAGTTGCAGAAGGTGGATGGATTTTTGCTTTAAATTTTGGATGATAAGTTTCAATTTAACAACTTTCATATTTTATTGAAGTATGCTTTTATGATGATTTGATTTAGAATTTAAGGATATTTCGATGGTGATATCTTCTCGGTTGAAATCTCCATTCAACACATCTAATCTTCGGGGTGTAGACCTTATCAACTATGCTCATTTTTTTACAGATGATCGAGTCTACGATCTATTGTGATTTAAAATTTACTTGAGAATTAACCATTTTACAAAACTTATAATTATAGTTTAAGGATAGATGATTAGATATTTGAGATTATTTAACATCAATACTTCAAAATTTTGATAATAATAACCCATTTGGTTAAAATCTTCATTGATTACAAGCATCACTAGGTTTGTCAGAGATAGTCATTCCGCATTAATATGAAGAAATTAGTTTCCTAAAGATTCTTTCGAAAAGAGAAAGTTATGATAGTTTCAATAAATTTTATTAGTCCGAACTTAGTTGAAAACTCAATTAGGAATCAACTCATGCAACATCTTCAGACACTAGGTGTGAGCTTTTAACACAATGTTTGGGCACATACGGGTGTTTCAAGAATGCTTGCATGAATCTTCGTGCAATTGCATGATGCATCAAATTGTTTTTATTTTATGCATTTGCATGCTACAATTGTGCACTTTTCAAGGTATTTATCTGAACTTAGAATAATTCTGTGATTTATGGGGATTGTTTGAAAGTATTCAAATTCTATAGTTTGACGAGTATTTGCATTCATAACATGTGCAAACATTACACTTCATGACTCTAAAGCATGATTTTTGTCTACTGGCATATATATGTTATAGATCTAGTGGCGTGAAGGCATTCTAAACTTTATCCAGTCATCTAAAATAATATTGATGTATTTGCATTTGATTAAATATTCATTGAAGTCTAAAATTTCAATGAGGCTTAATTGAGTTTTCAAATTCACTATAAGTCTTGTTCAAGTTCATTTGATCATTTTCAATCATTCAATACGAATTGTAACATAATCTAGTTGTCTAATAAGAAGTCAAATTTATACTCATTAGCAAGCTATTTGGTTCACTATATTATTTGAAAGCAAACACTCAAGTATTTGATATTCCCCTTTGCTTCAATTCCATGCTCAAATGAAGTCCTTTTTAGGTCTAGTACAAGTCTCAATTTTTGTTTGCATTTGACTTGAATTATACTAATTGTTTTAGTATGCGATGTGGCATGACTCAAGTATTCATTAAGAAAACTCACTTTTATTCATTTGAAAGCTAGTGAACGTTTTGTAGCTTCTATTATGTATTTCAATTTTTCCCAAGAACAAGTTCTCAAGTTCATACATTTTTCATTCACACTTTTGACAAGTTGTTGAATCCTATTATAAGTGTCATTTGATTTGATTTTTACAAATTAATTTTCATCTTAGGACTTCGCAACTCTATATTTTTAACTTAATTTTGATTTCTATTCTAAATTTATGTCTAATAGGTACTTCATTTTATCATGTTCAAGGCCCCTATCATTGTAAAATATGGTAGTATTTCAACAGTATACTTGCATCATCCTCTGTATAGAGGGCTGCATCTAGTATGCTTAGCTTGTTGACCACGCTATTGATGTAAACATCTTACCCTGATCTACCATCTCACTATGCTAAGAAAGGTGTGTATGAGTCTTCAAGTACCTGCATGAAAACATAAAATTTTCTACCACGCTAAGAAATGCATGCACATGTATTTAATTTACTGGCCAAGAACCTTTTTCATCCCTATCACACCAAGAAAGGTGTGTATGGGGATTTCACTTTGATGGAAAGCCCAAGGACAAAGATCACATAGCACTAATTCTCCCGCATCTTCACAAACTTGATACAAATCGTCATTTTCATTGTCCAAAAACTTGCGGCGCTTGGATAATGTAACAGAGAGCTCGTGAAATGACACTCCGTTGGAAGTATAAATAATTATATAGTTTGCAACACTGCTTCAAATTGTGAAGGACTATTCATTTCATTACAGCAATATGGTATATGCCAGAGTCTTTGGCATATCCAACAAGTTGATTTTAATTCGCTACATAATGCAATATAGTTCCCTCAAGTGAGAAGTCTTCTATGAAAACCAATTTATGAAGTCTCATGTCCTTTTTGGTTATCTTTCCACTTGTTTTCATGCATGAGGTGTCCTTGGAATTGCTCAATCGAATCCAATACCAACTCTAGACTACTTGCTGCTCTAGGCAACTAGGAATAGGCAAATCGCTAGCACACATATGCTCTGAACTAGACTTTTTTCTTCTTCCCATGACCACATTGCTCATGGCCCGTCCACCAGTATCAACATTATCAACCACAATGGGCATATCTGCAGAAAAGCTTGGACAAACAGTGGCTTGATTAGGAAAAATTGGAACCGTGACTAGATTTCTCTAGTGTTGACATAACTGTTTTCAAAATTCTAACATTGGGTTAGTAGAACTTTCTCAACTTTTTGTTGTCCCCCTTCTTGATAGTAGGAGTAGATGCGGGATAGGGACCAATGATCGTAAGTAGGGAAGATTGGGGATGGAGGGGAGGTGGCGGTGAGTAGAGCAATGTGATTTGAGCTGGGTTGCTTCAGCAGGGATTCAAGTAGGATGGAGAAGAGGGATTATTTAGATGGCTGGTTCGCGTGAGATTGGGGTGAACGAGAGAGAGGGTTAGATGGGATTTGGCCTACTAATATTGTGTGATGAGGAAGGGGCCGACATGATAGGGAGGCAAAATGAAAGGGAGAAAATAGGCCTTTTGTTTTGGGGGCTTCACATGTTTTTAGGGACTGTTGCTAGGGGATTTGAGGGTGTGCGAGAGAACTTAGCATTTTTTTATTTCAATTTTCTTCTCTTTTTGTTTTGATGAGGAAGGATTCAACGGATGGGATGGGGTATGAGGTATCGAAGGAGCAGCATACAATCTTCCCGAATTTCTTAGGATTTTGATAGAAATTTGGGCGGCTAGGATTTGGTGGAGATTATATTAATGTGTTTTCTTGAAATGCATGCTAATTTTAACTTTTCATAGCCACATCATTTCTTGGGTAATATGGATGTCTATTCCATGTAATTTCATCATTGTGGACATAACGACATAATTTGTTTTGCAATCGGAGATCGTTTGAGTGGTTACAACATCGATTGAGGTGGTTTTAGCCTGAATTGCATGATGTCACATCCTAGCTCGCCATTTGCATTGTGCTCGATCAAATTGATTGCAAAAGCTCTCGTTTGATAGATTTCAATGTTTTGGTGGCATCAGTGTAGTCAATTTCATGAACAGAGTACATTTGGGTGATGTTGAGGCTCCTCAAATCTGATATACGCGTAGATGCATCTATAGCTCGCTCCTCTAATGAGAGATCGTTGGATAATGCAAGAAGTCTCTTTTAAACAATTTTGATACTTCGAACGCATTGGAGGTTTCTATTTCTCAATTGGAGGACATGTCGGTCAATTTTGGTTGTGATTGAGACATTGCAATTTTAATTTTCGTGAAATCACATCAGATATCTGCCATTTTCATTGCATACTAGATGGTTTTGAAGCAAGGAGCTGTTGAGAAACATATCAAGAGTATTATTGCAAATATTACAACAAATAATCACTTCAATTGGTTGATTTGAGATGAAATCAAAAAAACTAAATTCAATAGTTCAATAATGCTAATTAGAGAATTGGACCACTAATTCAAACCTAGGTTCAATAATGCTAAGCTTCATGGATACCTCACTCTATTGCCCAATTGGTTGTCCATAAATTGAGGAAGTGACACTTCCCACTTTTAGAAGTAGAAGTTGAGGAAGTCACTTTTAAAAAGATAATTTTGTTGTCAAGAAGTGACTTGGATTTATTCTTTGATTGTAGTTGAAAATTGAAATTAATATAATATATATATATTATTATAGTATATATATATAATATATTATTAAAATATTAGTTATTATATTACATATTATTATAGATTGTTACATATATTATTATTATTATATACTATTTATTATTACATAATGTATGATAATATTTAATAAATATATATACATATATATATATATATATATATATATATATATATATATATATATATATATATATTATATATATATATATATACATATATATATATATATATATATACACATATATATATATATATTTATATACATATATATATATATATATATATATATATATATATATATATAAAACCAAAAGTAAGAAAGAGATGCATATTATGTTACCTTAGACCAAAAGTAAGAAAGAGATGAAGGAGCTCAAGTTGAAGATTTGAGATATGAACTCAAACCTTAGGTAATGTAGGATTTAGGAGTTGTGCCTTCTTGATTGGATGCGAAGTGGTTTGTCTTTTGAGGATTAGTTAAAATTGGAGAGATACGGAGAGATATAATGCAGGAAGATATAAGAATGAGCTTTCAAATCTCTTTCAAATAATTTTTTTTTGACTACATGGTGTTTATCATCTCATCTCACATGGTAAGCATCAATGAACCTTATGGAGGTGATAAATTATCAATATAAAGTATTGGATAAGGTATATCCTTAAATGATTATGCAGTTAAATCAATTATAAACATGCTTTAATTTTAGGATTATTTATTTGGATCACTCTATAAGTGGTCGACCTTATAGATTAAGAGGGAATATTTTTTGGAGTGGTATTAGACACATCTTTTATTCTATTATTTAGGGATTCAAAATGGCATCAATGAGGGTTTATTTTCTTGAACCAAAATGGCATCAATGATAAAATTGTTCCTTATTATGTTTTGCATGCAAAATCAAGGACAATGTAAGATCTGCCTTTTCCACTTCAATGATTTATTTTGAAGCGATAACAATGGTCTTCTTTCTTGTCCTCCCATGTTGGCATATTTTGTGGAAAAAGATTTCAACTTAATTTGAGCTTATATCTTTGCTTTTTTATGAAAGTGCAATGATGGTTTGCTTTATACTTCTCTTTCATTTTGATAGTGATAAGTTGAGATTTTTTTCCCATTAAAAGAGACCGATTTATTTCTTCAAGTGCAATGTTTTTATGCTTGTTTTAATGACATCAACAATCAAAAATAGCTTCTATTTTGCATGGTAGCTTCATGAAGCCTCAAAATATATTTCATGAATATCAATTTTTTGTTCAATGAAATTTCTAAGATAGTTGCCTTCATTATCTATTTTAGTGTAATCTTGGACATGTTGAATATCATCTTTCTTCAAATTATGCCATATGATCCACTTTTTTCTCCATGTTCAATGCCGTGGAAATGTGCTTTTCATAATCGTTTAAATTCCAAACGTGATAGGAGATTGGCAAAGTGTAATTTTTTTAATTATGAAGTTCATCACATTAAAACGTGTAAAATTCTACTTCTAGAAGCTTGAACCAATTTTATTTTTGTCAGGTTATTCATAACAATGAAATTTTTTTTTGAAAGCTAACCAATTGTCAATTACTTGATGTTGCCATTGAAGCAACTCTAATGTTACCTTGGTCCTTAAAGGGAAGGTTTATTTCTTCTTCACTTCTTTTTACTTTTGTGTCGATGGATTCTACTCTACTTGTTATACTAGTATGTTGGCTCTCCTATTTCATGGATAAGTGGTGATTATGTTGTCCATGGCATTACTACAGTCCCTCTTCTATTAGTAATAATAGCAATGACATTGATCATATGGGTTTTGAGATGGGATAGAGACTCTTCTAACATTTTCATTCAGCCTCTCTGAATTGGTTAGTTCTCATACAAGATATTTGGGATTTATAGAATCATCAAATTATTCTTTCTTTTTCTTAGCCTCACTATGAAATTTTACTGTGTGTTTGCATCATGCTTAGATATCTGTTGATTTAGTTGGGATGCGTAAGGTTTGTGAATTTGTAAGGATAACTTATTTAAGGCTTCATGAGTGAAGTTTTGGTTTTCTATATGAGATGCTTTACTATAATAAAGTGATTAGGGTTTCTTTGGAGGAGAGGAGAGGAGTGGAATGATGTAAATTTAATGCCTTACCTTGTTTTTAAACATTAACTAGGATATCTATTCTTATGCATGCAACAATTTGTAGGAGAGAAAGGATGTGGTCTATGCCAAAGAGAGAGAGAGAGAGAGAGAGAGAGAGAGAGATGGAGGGGCTCGAGTAGAAGCCTTGTGATTGGAGCCTTTGGGAGCTCTTGGCTTTTGGAGACATGAACGATGCTAGGAAGATACATGGAGGAACTTTCAAAGTTCCTTTAAATTAATTTTCAAGATTACATCATGGATTTTATTGCCTCACATATTTTATTACCTCACATGATAAGCATCAATGGTAAAATCATAAGAAGATAATAAGCTATCAATGTAAGCTATTGGATAAGGTAAATTCTTTTTTCATTGCTTCTAAAATCAAATTGATGATAAACATAGCTAATTTTTTTGTAATATCTCCTTTGATCTATCCTATATGTGGGTCAATCATGTAGAGCGAGAGGGACAATTTTGTGAAGTGGTGTTAGATGGTTTACTTGGTTCCCTCTTGCATCTCTCTACTCTTCCTTGGCCATCTCCCTTTTTCTTTCTAAATTTTAAATTTGTAATAAGGCAATTTAGTCAGCTCGTCTTTTGTTAATTGAAGTCCTAATCTTGAACAGTTATTTTTGCATATTTTTTGAGAGCCTTCTGGATCAGTGGACAACTAGGTTACTCAGTTAGCTAAAGGTCAAATCTGACAAGTTTCTGATCGACTTTGTTTCTAATGTTGTATATTGTCATTTTTTTTTTCTAGGGTATTTGATTCCTTTCGATCTTTTTTTTTGAAGGCTAAAGGCAATGTTACATGAGCTGTCTAGCTATTAGTAAGTTGATTAATACCGATTTGACTTTATGCACTGTTCTTGATTCTGAGAACCCCTTTTCTTGTTCATTTTTTTTGTTTCGTTTGTTCATTTGCAGTTCTTCTCTATTTTATCTATTTTAAAACCTGTATTTCAGTTTGCCTAATGCTATGATCTGCGTACTGTCTATTCTCTGTTCTCTTCTCTCTTGTGCTCAATTTTTCTAATTTGATTTGTGTTTCATGGATGGTGAAGCCCGCTACTGACGTTCTAATGTCATATAAAAGTAATTGATGGCTCTTTTGTTTGAAGGAATTGAAAGAGAGGAAATGGAAAATAAATGGAAATGGTAGAAAGAATTGAATTTAAATTTTCTTTCTCCCACTTGTTTTGTTAAGGAGATTATGAATGAAGTATTTATTATTATTTTATTTTGTTGATACAAAATAAGACTAAGTTAAGTGTTACAGAGATGAGAATGCTCGTGGATAAGTGACTTTACTCTTAGAGATAAAATGCGAAATGAGTATGTTCGGGAAAAAGTTGGAGTAGCTCCAATGACAGATAAGATTAGAGAGAGTCGTCTTAGATGGTTTGGCCATATAAAGCGTCGGCCATCCGATGACTCGATTAGGAGAGTAGATGCATCAGATTTGTCATATGTTAAGAAAGGTAGAGGTAGACCTAAAACTAGAAAAATGACCTTAGGATACTTGAATTAAATGAGAATTTCACCCATAATAGGACACAATGGAGACGAAAGATTCATGTAGCCGACCCCACTTAGTGGGAAAAAAGGCTTGAAGTTGTTGTTGTTTTTGATACGAAATCGAGATCTTGATTGGAGGAATGTATGAGCTGAAACATGTTGCTTATAATTATTTTCTTTTCATTTTTCATTACGGGTGATTACAAAATTGTTAATGAAAATAAATGCAATTGTTTATATTTTTCAAGGGAAATCCAGTTACCCATTAATTAAATTGGAACCGATCAGCTAAAATTAAATTATAAAGTAAAATGCATTTACACTCTCTGTAAGTCCCTTAAACAGAACTTCTCTTGATGGTGAAAATTACATGCATGCTCTTTAATTTATCATTTAAAACTCATAAAAAATATATTTGGGAATATTTGTTGGCCTACGTAATGATATTTGGATGTTAAAAGTGTGATAAATCCAGTGGATTTGGCAAGAAAAGAGTAGTTATTTTGCATTATTATACTATGGATTTGATTCTTTTTTCCCCATCATTGTATTCTTGAATTATGGAGGTCAACCTTTGAGTTTAAAGGCTTTTGTTTAAGTAGATCTAAATCGAATATGGGTTGTAATTTTAATTGTAAAAGATGTAGTGGTGGAGTTGTGACATTAGGTGATTAAGTCATTAAAAAGAGTGATTAAATATCTCGGGTCTATTGTTTAAAATGATGGCGAAATAGATGGGGACGTTATTAGTAGAATTCAAGTTGGATGGTTGAAGTGGAGGAATGCATCTAGCATGTTGTGTGATAGAAATCTATCACATAGATTTGAGGGATAAATTTATAAGATGGTGATAAGACTTGCAACGATTTATGGCGTAAAATATTGGTCAGTAAAAGAGAAACTTAAAATTAAGTCAAGTGTTGTAGAGATGAGGATTCTTTGGTAAATGAGTGGCTTTACACTTAGAGACAAAATGCAAAGTGAATATATATGAAAAGGCCGTTGGAGTAGCTCTAGTGACAGATAAGATTAGAGAGTCGCCTTAGATGATTTGGGCACATAAAACATCGGCCATCTGATGACCCAGTTAGGAGAATAAAGTTATTAGATTCGACATATGTTAAATAAGGTAGTGGCAGACCTAAAAGACTTAGGTAGTATAAAAAATGATCTTATTTTATCAGAATTAAATGAGAATTTGACACTTAATAGGACACAATGGAGAAGAAGGATTTATGTAGCCGACCCCACATAGTTGGATAAAGGCTTCTTGTTGTATTGTATTCTTGTGAGAAATCTGATCATGATAATTGATTGATAATACTAGCCACCATTGGAATTGCTTTGTTTTGATAGTTGAATTATAACGAATAAGTTTGATATTTGGTATATTATTAAAGAAAGGTCTATTTAATGCATATAGCCAATGGGAGAGCTGCTCAGTTCGGTCCCTTGAAAGAAGGGTACATGTTTGATTCATCAACTGGGTTGGCAAGAACGTAAGTAAAGCTAAATGTTAAGATGCATTTTTGTTTGCCACGGGATTTTGCATTTTCTGAAGTTTCTGATTGCAGTGAAATCTTCTTTGAATATCAGGTTGTTAAGCACTCCTACATGCCCTGTTTTACAAGCCCTTGATCCATTGTCTTATGAGATAGCCATTGGATTGAATGGTCGTATTTGGGTAAGCTTTGTACAATTTTTGGCGAAGATGGGAATGGATGAGTAAGGCTGGTAATAATGATCAAAATTCTGAACTTACTGAAGAAAAAGCACCTGAATTTTGTTCATATTTGCTTTAAATCAATGATGGTTCACTTGAAAGTAGTTCAATTCAACTGTCTATAATATTGATATAGGTGTAAGTACTCGTATGTATAAGTAGTTTTACACATTTATGCATGCACATAAACACTTTTTTATAAGCAGTTGAATTTTAATTGATTCAAATTAAAATTTGTTTTGATGCTAGGGTGGCTCACTCAAAATTTTGTTAAATTTAACTTGATGTTATTTTGATATACTTATAATTGCATGTGATTATATTAAGGAGTGATGTAAGATTCATATACATAGTCATAGGTACAAGGAACCTTTGCCCAAAATATGAATAAAAGGAAACTCCAAAAGATGATAAAGCATAAAATATAAACCTTAAGGAACACGTCCATTAAGTGAAGTATGAGATCGATCTAGTGCTATCGAAAGTGATTGGAGTGCTCACTTAACTGTTTGTGTCTCAAATACCTCCTTAAGCGAGCATCATCATTAAGGTAGACATATTTTTTGGTGTAGAAGGCGCTAGTCACTTGGACGCTCACTTTTGTGATACAAATTTTTATTATTTTTTAAGAAAGATACACTATAGTATGAGTTGAAGGGCTACATATCTAATGCTAAGAAGAGAAAATGGGCGGTGGAGAAGATAAAATTCGAGTAGTGAGATTAGATTAACCTTATGCTATACAATCTACTACTTATCTTCTTGTTTGGACTTAAAACCTATATCTTTTTGCTTTAGTTCTGGATGTTTTCACTAGACAGTCAGGAGGATGTACCTTGATTAATGCTTTTTGCTGATGATACTCTTCTTGTTGATAAGACGAGAGAGGGAATTCATGAGAAATTTGAATTAGGGAGGTCAACCTTAGAGTCCAAAGGCTTTTGTATGACTAGATGTAAAACCAAATACATAGAGTGTAATTTTAGCTGTAGAAGTTCTAGTGATAGAGTGGTGATAATGGATGATCAAGACATTAAAAAGAGTGAACGTTTTAGATATCATTGGTCTAGCGCCTTTAATAATTGATTCAAATGGATATTGCTAACAAAAGTGGAAGAGGATTAGACAAGCGGAGGGAGGGTCAAATGATAAAGTGAGTAGAGCGAAAGTGAAATGAACTTAACAAACATCATACAGGGGCATGGAACATCACCAATGAATGCTGCCCAACAATACTATCATCAAGCATCATAATGCAAACACAAGAGCCCAACAGCATCTACACAGTTACTGAAATAAACCTTGTGCACTGAATATATCAGTGAATGAGGAAATTTGACCCATATGATATAATGCCAATCATTGATAGCTCACTTTCATATGCCTAGGTATAGGAGCAACAAATAAATATTGAAACACTTGGAACAACAGAACACTTGCATCTAAAAATTTATAAAAATATTAAAAGCTGAGCACAAAGCATGAACAGTACACCATGATGGTACCCTTGTAGACAACGAGATGCATTATGAGAAATTGAAGTTGATGAATGTCCATTCTATCTACCAGAAAGCCAAATCATATGAATGTTTTTTATCGAAATATGATGGAGGATATTTTCAATTTAGGAGCCTTTAGATGGCACTTTTTCATACCTGTACCTCTTGAATTATAAGCAAGGTCTTTGAAGTTTACATTTGTTGGAATTAAACCAAGAATTTGAGCTCTCTTTAGTAGTGATAGGATATTGTCATTAAACACAGGATTTGCAGCCATGATCGAAGCATAGGCTCAAACCAAGGATTGAGGAGGGAAGAAAGAGGAATGCCCCCAACTGGAGTTGTTCTAATCAACACATCAATCGATCTCCTCTTAATAATGTTGTTAGGATTAGTTACATCAAAAAGCCCAAAAGCTCAAGATTGTAGAAAGAATAAACATTCTTCCGACAGGATGATATTTTTAAACTTAAAAATTTTATGCATAAGAGCATTGCCAACATAACTCTTTCTCTTTGATTGTTGACAGGACCAGGATAAACATCATTGTTTGAAGGACTTTCTTTAACCAAATCAACAAGATGAATCCAATAGCAACAAAATTAATAGGATTAGACTAAGAATCCTCTCGAACATTTACTACAAAAAACCTCTCTAACCAAGCAGCTATACTAATAGTGGGGGGATACGCTCAACTAATTTACTAGGGGGTTTGATGACAGAAGGGGTTGTTGGAGGTTATGAGGATGCATTAATGTTATTAACTGGGTGAGATTCTAAAACTAGGCTAATTGTGAAGCCGGCACTAATGTGATCATTGGTTGTTTTTTTCTTGGGCTTTGAATAGTTGATAAAACATTTATTAACGCTATTGCCATGGATGATAGTAGTGTGGGCTCCGAAAATTCGCCACCGACTTTTTTATTAAGAGAGTGATTAAGTGTGTCGGTGTAATTTTCAGAAGGCAGATGAAATAGTAGATAAGACACTACCCAGAGATTTCACCCTCATTTTGTGAAGACTTTAGATTTAGTTCAAGGTTTCCTATAGGCGCAAAAACCTATAGTTCATTACCCCTCTTAATGCTGAGAGAGAATTTTCGATTAAGGCTAGTCGTCAGGTCACTTAATGTATAGCATATTGTAGCAGCATGTGGAGTTTTGGAATTTAAATTTATGAAATTTATTATATTTAGCTTAAAGCGGATGGTGGGAACAATGGCGTGCGTCTAGATCCCATGTTATCATCCACGCTTTGCTCCGGTCTAGTCTACTTAGTGAGGAGGTAGTCGACGACCGAGAAGGATTCTTATCAATGCATGTTACGTCGTTCAAGAAATTCTTATAAACCTGGGGTGTTGTTTGTCTAAGAAGACAAGTTTAAGTCTATCTTAACTAATAGAGGGTTTTTTGCCCAATCAAGTATACCCTATGATTCACAACTCAAAGAGCGGTCCATGGGAATATACTGATGTGATCGTGATATAATGACGTTTTGGCAACTCCGGTGGAGGACTGGTGGAATCGTCATATGGAGCTTACTGGCCAGTCAGCTCAGGACAGTCACTCACTCCGACATGAAATTGTTTGAGAGTAAACATAGTTGTATACTTGATTTGACTTTGGCTCTTTTGTGGGTAGAGTTTTTTTAATTTGTCATATCCGACAAACAATTGCGGAATGCGAGTTGAATTTTTGGTTTTAAGTTTTTAATATTGAATTTCACTTAGACATTTTATAGCTCAATAATATTTTAAATTCTGCATTTAGATTGATATTCAATCTAAGTTAATTTCTTTTGAAATTGTAATCATATTTTGATAAGTATCCCTCCGTTAAAATTTTATTTAACACAGCCACCATCAAGGTGGTTTATTGTTTGTTGTTTCAGATTTTGTCGGCTATATTAGTTTAATAATAGAGGATCAGATCTGCTGTCATATGGCAGAATTAGCTTATTAGGTTTTTAACTTCTTAGATGTTTAATTGGTTGAAGATATTATAATAACATCATTAGATCTTTAGGTTTTGTTAACTTGACCCGATCCCAAGAACGGGTAGAACCGCCCCTGTAGACACTTGAATTTAAGCATTCAGTGGTGTCAGGCGTCAGTGTATTTGATTCAACATTAATTTAAACTTAAGAGATTTGTATAATATTACTTATTTTAACTGAATTTCATTATAAATATAAATTTTTTAGATAAAATTTTGATAGCATTTGACTCAATGGCATTGGGCACACCATGCCAAGAAAGGATGTATGGGTGGTGTAAACAGCGTCGAATCCATCAAATGTTAAGAAAGACATATGAGTCTCTGAAGTACCTGTATGAGACATTTTCCTGCCACGCCAAGAAAGACGTGTATAGGTACTTATATATTTGCAATGTTAAGTTAAAACATTAATTTTAATTTTATTGTTGAATTTTCATTAAGCAGTTTATTAATCATATTAGTGTAAAAATTCATTCCGCGTCAGTCCTATAGTGGGCTACCGGTATCTTTGAGCACCATAAAGAAAGGTGTATGAGTGGTATAAACCATCGACTGAATCTTTCCCACCATGCCAAGAAAGACATATATGAGTTTCTAAAGTACTGCTGAAAGATTTCATGCCAAGAAAGTGTCGGGTACTGTACACTATGTTAGTTTAAATAACAATTTTATATTGCAGTATAGTTTATTATCAAGCTGTGTATGTCCCCCTGTCGGTGTGAAGTTTGACGATTATTTTGGCGTCTTGGCATCGTCCATATAGACTACCCTATCTTGGGCACACTTTCATGCCGAAAGGCGTGTATGGTGGTATAAACCACGACTGCACCTTCTCAAAAGGCATGTGAGTCTCTAAGGTACCTGGCGAAAGATTCATGCCAAGAAAGGCGTGTCGGCTTATACATCTGGCAGTTTTCGTCCGCGGAAGCGTGCAGTCTTATAGTCAACAAGCAAATACAGTTTCCGCCGCCAAGAAAGGCTGCAGTCTTATAGTCACAGAGCCGGGGGGTGGTGTGCACAAGGGACGCTGGTCGCTGCAGCTCACCACCATGAGTGCGTGCAGTGCATCATTCTGATGCCAGATGATCTCTTCTGATGTGGTCGTTCGCGTGAAAACTCAGCGGGTGTGTGAGAGAGAGAGAGAGAGAGAGGGTGGGGAGGGAGAAAGGGAAGGAGGAGAGCAGTAGAGAGAGTTCTCTGGGAGCGAGACCATTTGCAGAGGAATAGGAAAAATTAGGGTTTAGGGTTTTAGAAGAAGTATTTATAGGATTTGTATTTTTTATTATTTTATTTGTCATAATTTGTTTTGGATTTTATGGCATACGTCACATAGACAATATATATATGTCAATTTTAGGTTACTTTGATGTTCTGGACACGACAGCCTTGATCCGTTTATGATCGGATCGTTTGGTTTAAGTCGGCGTCAATCATTCAATTCAAATTCATTTGCGTCGTTGCTTCGCTCGATATTGCGTCGTCCAATTCGCGAAGCGATCTTTTGATAGGTTTTGCATTTTGGCGCTACGGCGATTTTGCGAATGGAGTCGTTTGGGCAGCGTCGGCGACCTTGATATGCGTGTCATCGGCGACCCTCATTATTCCGATCGATGCGAATTATCAAGATCTGATCAATTTCGACGTTCTGAATGCGATGGCGGAGTCCGTTCGTCGATTGGAGGTCATTTTGACTTATTTTCGGTGTTGCCGAGTGCGTTTCAGCTCTGATTTGTGCGTTGTGAACTCGACTTGACTTATGACACATGCATGAAAGACAACAAATGCTAACAAATATGATTCGCGTATAGGGCGAGTCATGTTTGTTGAAAACTGGTTGACTCTTTGGGTTGGCCCTAGGTCTTGGATCACTTCAGCTTTCGACTTCCATGGGTTCACTGAAGAGCTTCTTCCACCATCTACTCTCTACTTCGATGAGTTTATTGAAAGTCTTTTTTTGTGTCTTTATAGAATTGTCTTTTCTCCGACCCTAGCTTCATGCTTGATCGGGTTGGATGGAGAAATCGGTTTTGTTTGATTTGATATTCGAAATTCCTTCTATCATAGCTTTAAACTTGACGGACTTTGATGAAGGATTGACCTGATTTATCTATATTGACTTGTGCTTGCTGCTTTGATGGACTCGTTGAAGGGTGCATATAGTTGACTAACTTCCACCTTTCATATGGTCAATGTTGTGTTATCGATCCCAGCTGTGTTTCATGACGAATAATCATGAAATTCCTTTAGTTCGGCTATTGCCTTTGTGTGAACTGTGGAATCGCTTCCTCGGTCCTGTGCTTTCTGCTTTTGCGAACTTGATGAGGGAATTGGCTTTGATCTGTGCTTTGCGCTTGATCAGATCATTTGAAACGAGATTGGAATATCACCTTTTAGGCAATATATAGATTGATTTGAGACAACCCTAAATTAAGAGTTTTTTCAGGTTATCTTGGTCCATCGATCGAGTGGAAATATCTCTTGGATTTTGGTTGCTTGTAGTCACTAAGCTGGATCTGGTTTGAGATTGGACAACTATCATCATTGGGGCGGGGCCTCTGCTTTTTTTTACATTGTTGAGTGAGGAAGCGTCGGAGTGTTCGATTTATGCTTGAGTCAGACCTTTAAAACTTATTCAGTTTTGACTTAAAGCATGGCTTGGCGGTCTCATTATTGACGAGCGAGCTCTTTCGCTGGCCTTTTCTTGCGGCTTGTTAAGTGAGGAGAGCGTCAGCAACTCGGCCATCTGTGGGCTTGTTGAGTTCGACTTTTAGAAACCATTAGTGTCTTAGACTTGAAGATGTAGAGGTTGATGTTTTTCTAACTTAGTTGATTGAAGCTTCCAAAATTAAGAGTTCTTTTGACTTGATCTTCGACATTTGACGAATCTTAGAGGGAAACTTTTGATATTTAGGATTATCTTTTCGTGCATTGAAGCAGATTCTTTTTGTTCTTGTAAGACTTGCAACTTTAATAATAATAGTTATAGATATATCCAAGAATCTCGGCATAAAGCTCGATGTCAACCTGAATGCATATACAAGAAGCTCTCATATTTCATAGGGAATGATTGAACAACTTTGATTTATAACAACTAAAAAAAAATGCTTCCTTTTACAGAGGATTCGGTAGTTAAATGCATTAGAGTTTGAACTTCTTTAATATAAATAAATGGAGCTCGTTTTGATTATTATATATATTTATCTAAGGATCTCTGCTTGAAGCACGATGTCAAACTTAGCTAAACATATAAAAATGCTTTCCGTCTAACAGGGGGAGGCTTTCGCAGTAACTTGAAAACGCATTCTCATTTTACGAGAGAATCTTCAAGTGACATTACATATGTATTTGATATGAAAGCCTTATTAGTGCAAAATTTATTTAAGTATTTTTATTTACTTATCCATAGTCAATTGTGATATTTCTTGAGATGTCGATCGTTGATTGGTGGCATCGGTCGTTGACCATTCTTGTTAATAAGTTGGTATGCTCCTCATTCGTACACCTTCTTTATGACGTAAGGTCCTTCTCAGTTAGCTTCAAATTTACCATCGATCTTGCGATGAGAGATGCAGCACTAGAACCAATTCACCTTTCTGGCATGTCCGAGGACGTACTGAACTATTGAATGTTTTGGACATCTTCGCTTGGTAAATCTCTAAACTTTATTGAGCTTGAAGTCTAACTCCGTCAAGCACATCCAACTCTTCCATTCGCAGACGAGTGCTCTCATTTTAAGTAAGATTGAATTGGGCCTACGTGATGACTCAACTTCTAGTGGCGAATAACTCAACTCAAATGTTAGAAGGAGTGGCTTTGGTTGGCGTTTTATAAGTTATTCATGAGTGCTTCCATCATTTTAGTGTCACTTTCTTTTATTCTTGAGAATCTTTTTTGAACTTTACCAATGTCTTATTGAAAGCCTTTGCTAAACCATTGGCCATTTTGGTTGTAGATTGAATACCAATCGATTTTGCTCGAATCGTATATCTTAGCACTCTTGAAAGCTAGACCGTTGTAAATGATTCGTGGCACCGACAACATTATTAGTGAAGAAGTCAACAACTTCGGTGATGACTTGAGCGACCTCTTGGAGAAATAGTTGGTAGCTTCTAGAATGAATCGTTGTTCCGCTGATGATGGAGGATCAATCAGTCCAATTATATTTGTGCCCCAACTTTCGAACGGCCAGGATGCTATTGTTTGGTGTAGAGGATTCAGGGGTTGATGAATGAGATTCCCGTGGACTTGACATTCATGACATATTTTGTCAAGATCTATGTCTTTACCATTTTAAGAATATCCATCCTCTTAATTTTTGTTGCCATTTTGATTGATGATTAAAGTCCTTTATGAATTTGGACAATTTTGTTGGCTTCATCGTGCGACCACATTTGCTCAAAGAATCTACGGTATAATGTGTCATTGACATAAGCATATCATAGGATTCTTTTTGTAATTTAGTGATTTATTGCTAATTTGCTTTCTTGAAATAATCGATGAAGAGTTATATCCAATCTTCACTTTATGAAAGCTTTCGCATGATTTGTTTGTAGTACTCTTGAGTTTTCTATCTCTTTGTGTCGTTCTTTGGAGTGAGGAGCAATTTGAATTGCTTAATCGCGGCAGTTTGATGTCCCCTACTGCGGGGAATATGAATTCTTGGTTGCAGAAGTGGACACTTCAATCAACACATCGTCATCGTCCGTGTTCGCCATCTCTTTTGCCAGTTTGGCTAGACAATCTGTTTTACTATTCTTCGATCAAGAAACCCGAGCTAATTTAATGTTTGGGATTTGCTTCATGAGCTCAAGCATTCGCTTATGATAGTACGCCAATTCAAGCTTGGTAATCTTATAGAGACCCAACACTTGGTTGATTACCAATTGAGAGTCTCCAAAGATTCTTAAATTTTGAATCGATGACAACAGCTTCTTTGAGACTTGCCACCAATGCCGTATTAGCTTTGTTGGTTCTTGGCGTCACTGTATGAGCGTCATTATGTCACCTTCCGGTGTTATGAAGATGAGGTCAATGCTAGCTCTTGCTTTTGACAGGTTTGGGGGCTGAGCAGACTTAATAGATGATGCACCGTCAAAATACATTTCCCAGATCTGTAACCTTTCTCTTTCATGAATAACAATACATTCGTTCATCATCATTATCGAATCTCGAGATAGGATCAAGAAAATACTAGTATTTGCCTCACTTTTGAGATACATATGTGATATCGAGCGTAAGATTCGCCATGCCACGACGCAATGCCGGCCCATCGAACTTCTGGATCGATCTTTTGATATGAGCGTTATCTTATGCGACAATATATAATGTCGAAGCTTCTGAGCAGCAAAGATTAACGTAAGACAGTGCTTTTCGATCGGAGAGTTCTTTGCCTCAGCTCCTATCAATCTTCGATTGATACAATACAACGCATTTTCCTTGTCTTCTTCATTGTGATGTGCAAGCAATAGGGATTCTAATGTTGTATACAAAATAAGAGAGCTTTCCGGATTGGCGCTGGATTGGTGGATTCAAGTATCTTTTGATCTTGAGCTTCTTGACGTCTCTCCCACTTAAATGGTGCATTCTTCTTCATCAATTTAGCAAATGGTTGACACACAGATTTGATATGAAGCGTCGGATGAATGCCAAATGTCCCTGCATGGACGAAGTTGGCGACGGTGGCATTCTTATCTTCAATTTTATTAGTCGATCTCAATTCCTCATGCGTACCACAAAGGAACTTTCTGACAGGCAACCCCAAATGCAAGAGGGTTCATCTTGAGATCATCTTTAATTCTTTGAAGACCATTCTCGGTCACCAAAATGATTTCTTGATCTATGCTCTTCGGCGTCATCGTAGCATTCTACTTTTCGATGAATCAACTCGTTGAAGATCGTGTCATGACCCTCGATATGTAGCTCCATTCTTCAATCAAAAGGCATGGTAGCGGTATATACCAATTGGCGTCTAAATGATATGTACTTCTCTTGAGTCATCTTGATTTGATTGTATCATGATTCGTATAAATGAGAATATGTCGTGGTTGAAGTATTGTCAGTAGTAGTTATATTGCGAGAAAATCATCTTTTGGGCATGCTTTGTTCATCTCAAAATCAATGCAGATTCGGATTTGACCATTCTTCTTTCTCATTGGAACAACGTTGGCTATCCAATCTGCATACTTTTCTTCTCGGATAAAGCCTGCTTCGATCAGCTTCTTAGTTTCTGCAATTACTTGTTCTTCAATCTCCAATCTCATTCGCCTAAGAGCTTGCTTAACAGGCGTTGCATCTGATTTAATGGCAAGTTTATAAACTGCCACCTCAGGGGATAAGTCTGGCATTTCAGAGTATGTCTAAGCAAAGTAGTCCCTGAATTTACATAGCAGAGCTTTTATTTCTTCAATTTTTTCATTAGGCAGAAGGGCATTGATGAAAGTTGGGCGAATCATCTTCTGTTCCCAAGTTGATTTCCTTCAACTCATCCATAGTAGTTGCCTGTCCACCATCCTCAAGTTCTTCAGGTGCTGGCTTGGCTTTTACCTTCTCATCGTTGGTCAGATAAATCTCATAAAAATCATCTTCATTTTCAATTTCAGTGTCAATCTCTTTTTCTGTTACCACATAACTGGTTTTTCTTTGATGGTGTTTACGTCGGATGTATCCAAGACCTTTAGATGTATGATTATCACACTTTCGCGAGGTTTGTGGACTTTTTAGACCCCATAGAGTATCAAAGAAGTGGGCTTGCCATTTGTCTGTTCTAACATCAACTCCCAATTTGTGCATCATCTTGCGAATCCTTGGAGGATAGTATTTTGACATTCTTGTGAGAACTATATCATCAGATTCATTAAATTGCATGAGCCAATCAGAATCCTGGTGATAGCACTCTTCAGACTTGTAAAATGAAATTCCACGTTCATTACTTCTAGGCAAAGGAGGCACATAGAAAGCCTTTAACTCTTCAACAATGTGGACTTCGCGTGGAGTGATTTCTTTGAAGTGTTGAAAAGAAACCGATACAATTACTAATGATTCTTTTGATATCAACAGGTCTACCGTCCTTCTTGAAGAGATACACTTAACACCACCTTCATAAGTAGGTTCAAAATTATACTCAGAATCTGAGTATTCCATAATTTTCTTTCCTTTTACTAGAGACTTGTTTAGTCCCTTGGGTCTGACAGAAGGATCATCTTCTTCTTAGTGTCCTTTGCAGAGGGACTAGGCTTTTCAACTTATGTGATCTTTTGCTTTAGGAAGAGTCGACGTCGCCTTCTTTCTTCCTTTTTCCTTCTTCACTTCTTTGTGTTGTTTTGCAGTCTTTGAGGTAGAAGCTTTAGATTGTTGAGGCTTGGGCTCCTTCAACAAATAGTATTTCACATTTTCATAGATTTTAGCTTCATCGACTGCAAATGGTTGAAGGTTGCCAGAAATTCCATGTTCTTCCTCGCCTCTTATGTATTTCATGCATTAGTGCAAAGTAGACGGGATCATTCCGTACTCATGTAACCAGGGGATGCCCCAATAAGGCCCTGAACGAGGTAAAAGATCCGAGCGTGTTTTGCCCTTTTTCATTGAAGCCGTGAATCATCAATTTGTCCTGTCCTAGATGCTGAACATCAAGGGACAATCTTCTCAATATTTCCAGACTCGTGAGATTAATAGATGAACCTGTATCAATTAGAATTCGATTGATTATGATACTATCGCTCTCCGCAGAGATATATAACGGGCAATTGTATTCTGATGTCCCGAGCATAAGATCTTCCTCAGAGAAGGTGATCGTCGGAAGGTCTTGAGATTGTAATACTTCAGTCATACATCGCTTAGCGAAGTATGCTTCATATTTTTCCGGATTCTTAAGAGCTTGAATTAAAATTTCACAGAGATCCTGTGACATCAAGAGGGCCTCAACACACTCAATTGTGCAAGGATCTTCCTCAAGTGCGACAAGATGTTGTAACCGATTCCTTTATCCATGTTAAACTTCTTCTTTGGATCTTTGGGAATGATATATTCATTAACTTTTATGTTCTTGTCATTGCCTTTATTTGGGTTCCTTTCTTACGTGATGTGGCGACACTTGCCACTTCTTATGGCTTCTGTCGCTCAAATTCTTCTAAAGAAGTCTCCTCTCTTGAATCCTTGTTTATGCGAGGATGGATGGAGGCTTGATCACTTCTCGGTTTATGTCCTTCATCAATGGTGATATTGAAGACTCGACTCATTTTTCATGAAAGCACAAGTCTTCTTAGACTATCTTCTTTGCTTCACCATCAGGTAAGGCTTGAATGCCACATCATTGGTGATTCTTTTTCTTGGATTATCTCGAAGAAGTAGATTCTGTCAGGGAGTATCCATGGACATTGAGATAACCCACAGACTTCTCCAGAAAGCGATTCTTCGTCATCATCTCCTTGATCATTTGTTTCAATGATTTGGAGTCCTGACATGAAATCAGCAAGCTTAATTGTTTGTCTTGCTGGTCGTTGGTATTCTTCAAGATTATGAATAATCTTTTGGGTAGTAGATTTCTTCTTTATCTTCTTTTTTTTGGCTGGCATTTTGGGAGTTTTTGACGAACTCTGAATAGCTTGTTTCTTAGGGGGAGGAACACCAAACACGGGCTCTCATGTGAAACCGGAGGCCCTAACAAGGCCACGAATGAGGTGTCGACATGACATAGAATTTGGCTTACGTGTGAAGTTCTCAGAATCTTAGCGGCAAGGTAAAAGATCCGGCGTCTTTTGCCTTTTTTTTCATTGGCGTGGATCATCAATTTGTCTCGTCCATCTTTGAATCAAGGGACAATCCTCTCAATGTTTTCAAACTCATGAGATTAACGATGAACCTGTATCAATTAGAATTCGATTGATTATGACACCATCGTTCTGCGCAGAGACATATAGCGGGCAATTGTGTTCTGATGTCCCGAGCATAAGATCTTCCTCAGAGAAGGTGATCGTCGGAAGGTCTTGAGTATGGCGAAGTATGCTTCATATTTCTTCGGATTCTTAAGATTTGGAGATCTTTACTTCATCGAGGAGCCTCATACACACTTAATTGTGCAGGGATCTTTCTTAAGTAGACAAGAAGATATTGTAACTAATTCTTTTATCCATGTTAGACTTCTTCTTTGGATCTTTGAGAATGATATTTTCATTAACTTCTATGTTCTTATCATTGCCTTTATTTGATGTTCCTTTCTCGTGATGTGGCGACCTTGCCACTTCTTATTGTTGGGGCTCGCTCATTTTTAAAAGAAGTCTCCTCTTCGAACCACGGATGGGATGGAGGCTTCAGAATCACTTCCCAGTTTTATGCCCTTCATCAATGGTGATATTGAAGACTCTGACCATCTTCCTCCGGAAAGCACAAGTCTTCTTCCGAGCTATTTTCTGTTTGCTTCACCATCAGGCAAGGCTTGAATGCCACATCATCGGTGATTCTTCTTCTTGGATTATCTCGAAAAAGTAGATTCTATCGGGGAGTATCCAAGGACGTTGAGATAACCCGACAGACTTCTCCGAAGAAATTCTTCGTCATCATCTCCTCGATCATTTGTTTCAATGATTTGGAGTCACATGAAATGAAACAAATTGGGTGTCTTGCTGGTCGTTGGTATTCTTCAAGATTATTAAAATCTTTTGGGTAGTAGATTTCTTTTTTATCTTCTTTTGTTTGGTTGGCCTTTTGGGAGTTTTTGGCGAACTCTGAATAGGTTGTTTCTCAGGGCGAGGAACGTCAAACACCTTGGACTACTTCTGAAGAGTAGAACCTTTTGATGTAGATTCTACATTCGGTTCTAGCACTGACTCAAGTGGAGATTTCCATCTGACACCCGAAACGCCTTCTAATTGCTTCAGCATCTTCATAATTTTTTTTGAGACCACAGTCTCCCATTTGTTATCCTCAATTATCTTTTCTTTTGTTTTACCTTTCTGCGGGGGCACGGAAGAGGACGTAACCACCCTTGCAGATTTTTTCTTTGGGTGAATAAGAATACTATTAGATAGCGTGAATTCTCCATTTTCTTTCTTTGAATACATAACAATCTTATGGGGTGGCTATGATGATATGAACAATAATTTGGGTTGTCGGTTCGAGTCTCTCTTGGTCTTTTACATTCGCAACTCCAACCTGCTTGAGTCTTTTGAAATAGTTTGGCCACACTTTTCTTTTGAATGAATATTCCTTGTTCATCTTCTCCTTAAGAGATGGATGCATTCGATCATCATCTCCTAATGATTGCCGTGGGCGATCACCACTACCCGGGAAAGTTTTGGGTTTGTCATTGCCTCCAAGAACTAACCTCGGTTGAGAATTGAAGGGTTGTTTAACTTTCTCTTCAAATTAGATAGGTTGTTTCCCCTTATCTACATTATAAGTTATCCTCCTTCCTCTATTTGAATCATATGAAGCAGTGTGAGATTCAATCCCCTTGATTCTGAGAACTTCCCTTTCTTTGTTCTGTCTGAATGACTTTCAATTTTAGAAAGATTCAACTTTTCAAATTTTGCCACCCGATCCAGTAGTTCTTGAAAGGTGGTGATGGAAGCCATGCATAAATAGGGTGTCATTTTATCATAAATGTTGCCCATTAGCAGCTGAATTGCATGTTCTTCTTCTTGTTGTTGCTCGCACTTCATACTCATATTTTGCCAACGAGTTATGTATTTTGCTGTCCTTCTTTTCTTTTCTCCCAGAGGTATTGTAGTCTTTCCTAGTAAATCTTTTTTTAATAAACATTTCTCCAAATTTCGTGTCTTGGCGAGTCATTTGGCAACTCTGGCACTCAGCGGTTGAAGTTAACTTGATATTACCACAAGTTGCTTTGAATTGTCTTAAGTGCTCCGGGTTCTGTTTGCATCAAATGAATGAAATTTGGTCTTGAGTAACCTTTAGGATCGACACACATATTCTGCGGGATATAGGCTATGTTCACCGCTTTCTCCACCATTCTGCGCCATACTTTATCTTTTCACTTTCAAGTTATGCAATGATCCGGCTCGGATGTGCTCGGTATTCTTGGAGAATGGGTGGAGTAGTCAATTGATTGACTTTGTTTCTACCATTATGAGCATTCTGTGCTCCAGAGGTTTGTGATGCTTACTCAACTGGTGGATTGATGGGCGCAGTGTTGAATGTTTGATGATTGCGGAAGGCGGTGTAGCCGACGCTGCGGCATTCGCATCATTTGCATCATGAGATTCATCTACGTCATCATCTGATTCATCTTTGAATCATTTGAGAGATCTCCTTATCCTTCGCTTTCATTTGCCGTTGCATTTGCCCTTGCACCTGAGCAAGTGTAGCAATGTCGGCGAATAGCATGTTATCTTCTTCTTTTGGTTCCTCTTTTTGCTCATCACTTGAGGAGGAACTAAAAGGTTTTGCTTCCATTTGACCTGGTGCCGGTTCTTCGATGTGGATAGGAGGTGCTCTATGGCCTTTGAGATCTTGCGTACACCGGGATTCTCCAACGTGTTGTACCATATACACCACCTCCCCCATGATGTCTTCTTCTCCTTCTTCCTCTTCTTGTAGCCTTATCTGCTCGGCGTCTCTCGATTTAGAGTGTGGGGCGACGTCTCCTCAAGGTACAATCAAAATCAAGAGAAGATCGTTTAGGTTGGTGATGGGATTCCCTAGAGGATTCTCCATGGTGTCGACTACCACGAGTCTCATTAATTATAACATTCTTTTTAGAAACTCATTCTTGTTGGGCCCTGTCATCAGTGGATCTCCGGATATACAAACCGAATGTCACGTCTTTTTGCTTTTCAGTGGCAGCTTCTTCTTGAGGCTTTGGCTTTTAGACTTATTTTCCGGGACCTTTGGTGCGGATTCCGACTGGTTCGGTGTCACGCCCCGATGTTCACCGCGCAGGGCTTGTTTGTAACGCTCGAGTTCTTACTACCTTTGATGGTAGTCTTTGCAGTGGAGCAT
The DNA here is from genome assembly GCA_021442155.1 of Cymbidium sinense. Lineage (NCBI taxonomy): Eukaryota > Viridiplantae > Streptophyta > Magnoliopsida > Asparagales > Orchidaceae > Cymbidium > Cymbidium sinense. The sequence goes on from CM038225.1 coordinate 32,094,928, forward strand.
TGTTGGCTTTTCTGATAACTGACCTTTGATATCTTTTCTTCATAAGGCCTTGTTCTTTTACAACTTTCAGCACCTTGTGCACTCTAGAGGATAGAGTCTCAAGATGCCTCCTTTGTGGGGTTGGAGCTTGGTACCGTTGCTCCCAAATTAATTGTTTAATATCACCATTAGAGCTGTTCCTTTTCTCCCACTTGAGATTTTCAAATTTGTTGTGGGTGAGAATACTTCGGTTTTCACGTTGGTTGTAAGCGGAGGGGGCAGTGAGCTGTTGCTAACTTGGCATTCATTTTTCTCTTTTGTCTTCTAGTTAGCTTTCTTCCAAATGAGGAAGCTTCAACATCATGTTGGCCTTGAGCAAAGGGTAAGGTCGACAGAGAAGTATAGTTCGGATGCACCACTGAAATTGTTTGCCCAATTATAATCCTCTTCATGGCTGGAGCTTCAGTGTGTCCCAACCTTTCAAAACAGAGGCTCTTTTTCGAGGGACTTCAACAGCAGTAGCGACTGGAGTTTTAGTGGATTTGGCATGCTGCACGGGCTGATATACAAGTTGTGCATGATTGTTTCTGTAAGCTAGAGAGTTTGAGTAGCGAAATCTATGCTACCAAATTATAGTAATTGTCCCGGTGACATTGAGACGGATGTTTGCTCGACTTTTTGAGAAGAGTTTGTTCTGAAGGTCCATCTGCGAAATGAAAGATGGGAATTAGTAATCGGTAATTGATATATCATCCCACATTTTCATGATGTAGAGATATAACAGAACAGACACAATAAAATATGAAAACAAGTTATGAATAAGAAAATGCTTTTAAAATTTCAGAATTATGTTCATTATAAAAATAATTTTAAGTTTCAATCAATTTAACTTTATAAATAATTTTAAGTTTTCATTTTAGTATACTCGCTCTATCATAGCTTTGATTAAGCAAAGATGGAAAGAGAAACCTCCCTAATTGCCCGAAATTTGGCTCAGAAAATTTTACACGTCTTGATTAAGAGAGTGATTAAGTGTGTTGTAATTTTCGAAGATGAAATAGTAGATAAGACAACTGCAGAGATTTCTCGATTTATTAAGGACTTTAGATGGTTCGGGTTTCTATAAAGCAAGCATAGTTAATTACCCATCTCAATTCAGAGAACTTTCGATTAAGGCTGGTTAATTCAATGTATAGCGTGTAGATTTGGAGTTTTGGAATTTAAATTTATGAAATTCATTATATTTAGCTTAAAAGCAAGAATCGTCATCTCACCACTATCAGAGGTGGGTGAAATGTAGAATCGTCATCCTGTCGAACGTCTCTGAAGTACTTATGAGACGATATTTTCTACGCCAAGAAAGGCGTGTCTGAGTATTTATATATTTGCAATGTCAAGTTAAAATATTAATTTTATCTTTATTGTTGAATTTTCATTAAACAGTTTATTAATCATGTCAGTGTAAAACTTTGCGGATTTCGATCACGATGTGGTTCTTATAAGGGGCTACTTGAGTATCTTTGGGCACCCCACGCCAAGAAAGGCGTGTATGTGTATAAATCACGCGGCGAATCGCGCGCTTATCGAAAGGCATGTATAAGTACTGTTGAAGCAGTTCTCGCTACACCAAGAAAGGCGTGTACGGGTACTTATATACATGCAATGTTAGTTTAAATAACAATTTTATATTGCAGTATAGTTTATTATTAAGTTGTGTATGTCCCTCTATCGGTGTGAAGTTTGGAAGCATTTTAGCGGATCTGGCACGCTCCGTATAGCTATGTATCTTTGGACCCCTTACTATCGAAAGATATGTATGGGTGGTATAAATCGCGGCGAATCGCCCCCACAAGAAAGGCATGTATGTCTACAGATACCGAACGATTTGCACGCCAAGAAAGGCGTCTGGATACTTATATACTGCAAACCTGGTTTCGTCGTCGAAATATCGGTACTTATAGTCAACAAGCAAATATAAGTTTCCAACGCCAAGAAAGGCGTGTCTGAGTACTTGGTCAACACATGCCGGGCAAGCGGGTGTCTTGCGAGGGCTCACCGGACCACTGCAGCCTTGCGCGGCCACGCTGGTGTGGCGTGAGCAGTGCATCATCTGATCTTGAACAATGATCTTCTGATGTTTGCTACAATATCGCGCGGTCGTTTCGCATAGAAAACTTCGTTGGGCACTCTAGCATAGTGAACGGGAGAGAGAGAGAGAGAGAGAGAGGAGAGAGGGAGTTCAAATGCGGGAGCAGCGGGAGGAGGGGAATAGGAAAAATTAGGGTTTAGGATTTTAGGAGAGGTATTTATAGGATTTGTATTTTTTATTATGTTATTTGCCCTAATTTAGATTTTCGCACCGACATATCACATAGACAATATATATGCCGATTTTAAGTTACTCGATGTTGGGCCAGCAATCCGTTTCGGATTTAGTTTGGTTTTGGCGTAATCGGTCATTGGTTCAAATTTATCGTCATTGCTTACTTCGCTTCGATATTCCGCCTCGTCATTAGGTGCGAGCTCTAATTTGATAGGTTTTGGCGTTTTGATCTAATGGAATCAATTTGGCGGAGGTCATTTGGCAATATCAGCGGCTCCGATATCGTGTCTGCGTGCGACTCCGTCGATCGATCGATCTGATGCCCATTGATCAATTTCAACATCCGAGCGAGGTAGTATGTTCATCAATCAGTCGTTTTTTGATTTTCGTGCCGTCGAGTGTATTTTAGCTCCGATTTGCATGTTGTTGTATTCGATTGCTCAATATTCCGTTTGAATTGAACGCGATCATTTGATAGGTTTTGGCGTTTGGCGCTAAATCAATTTCGAGCGGAGGGTTTGGGTATCGGTAAGACCCTCCTTCATCGGTCGGCCGAATTATGCAAGATGCCTATTATCAATTTCGTTTCGTGATGACGGAAGTTCGTGGATCGGAGATCATTTCGATTGATTTTCGGTCTTTGTCGAGTGTGTTTTGTCCGATTGAAGCTCGGGCTTGTGAGCTCAACTTGACTTATGACACATGCATGGAGGTCAACAAGTAGGTAGGTGTATTTATAAAAATCACCTTTTGCATAATACTAGCAATAGGAAATCTAGGCAACGTAACAGTAGCTGCATCTACAACAGGTTTATCAAATGCGGGAGCAAATGGACATAAATGTACATGATTAATAATAGCTGGAAGTTTAAACAAAGAAATTGATGTAACATAAATCTAAGTAAAGATGAACGGGCATTAAAATAAGAGACTTGAGGGACACCAAGAAATAGAAGAAAAAAAATAGTAGAATAACATGAAATCAATATTTTATTCAATAATATAGTTTTCCTTCAATACAAGACCAAAATCCTTTATATAGATTGACTGCTTACAGGATTTTACTAAAATGTATCACCTATTAAGAAAGTTACTGCTTACAGGATTTTACTAAAATGTATCACCTATTAAGAAAGTTGGATAATATGTTCTTTAGTGCATGTATGTGAAATGTTTTAAATATGCCAAAACTAAGTGGATACAAGTTTATAAGATAATATGGAAAATACTCCTAATGATCATATTTGTCTCGCATCAAAAATATGGATTGGAGCAATAGGAGTTTTTTTTTTCACTCAGAGGATTGAGAGGCCTCATGAATCCTAAGAGTAAGTAGAACTATAAGCGGAAAGCATCATCATCCTCTTCTTTAGTCCACCATGATGAGAACATGTTTGACGTTACTTAGCCCAATTGACACATAAGCAAATCCTCTTGTTTGAGATCTTGAAAAAGATTTATGGATATTATTCATGTTTGGGTTGCCCAATTAGAACTTACCCACTATTGTAAGCTAGTATGTATGTATGAATGTGTGCGCGCGTGTGCACGCGTGTTAAAAATTAGTTATTCTCAACCCAATATGAACATATAAGCAGAAATCAAAATCTTTGATTGTGTTATGACCTACTTTAATTTGACTGATATATTCTAACTTTTAGATGAGAGCCTAGATTTGTTTCCTAGTGAATCAATAGTTATACATCTTAATGATAATCTATACGCCCGGTTCAAAGAGGGGGGTGCAGGTTGCATTTGGATTGCATTATTTGCATTTGCTATCTGAAAATAAAAACATATCACTCTTAATGTTTGAACAAACAAATCAGTATATAAACATAATAACAAAGATGTGAACTTTTTTTCAATCTTTTCCATTAAGCCAGTCTTATCATCCAACTTAATATAGATTTGCGCTATTTTTTATGTATTTTCCAGTCATAAATCAGCATAAAGATATAATCGACATATACTTATTATTTTTTTTCCACAGCTTTTTTATTTCCTAAGATCCATTTTTTTTTCAATTTCTCCAATTTCAGGTGAATGCTTCCTCTCCTTCCATGGTGGTTCTTATATCTAATGCAATCATGGCATCAGAGTTTCTCACTGCTTCACAACAAAAAAATTTGGTGAAGGAACTCATTGATAGATTACAAGGTCAGTGCGCAAATACTAGCAATTTATTGGTATCATAGCAAAAAGCCTGATAAAATGTTGGCAAAGAGAAAAGTTGAAGGTTTTTATTCCAATATTACCTTTTTTTTTTAAAGCTGTTCAATGTATAATAGTTGGAATATCCTTATTCTACACGATTTGGACAGTTAAATTTTTAAAAAAAGTACTTTATATGTAAATTTATGTAATTATGGGATTATTTATCACAAGGCATCTTAGCTTAGTAGTTGAGAGTTTAGACTGTTAATTATGAGATTTTGAGCTCAAGGTCTTGTGTGTGAATTTGCGATTAAGTTCACTCAAATATTCTTCTAAAAATGTGGGCATTTTCCTCATGATTGATAGAATTCACATTGTTCAAATTCAAATAGTGTAACGTTGTTCTAATTATTATTGCTGGATTACAGTTTATACAATTTGAACTTGTTCCCATGTTAATCTCATGACTATGGAATTCATAATTTAAGACCGTTAGAATTTAAAATGAAATAATATTATTCGAGAAATTATTGTTGGGTCACATCAGATTCTATGAGAATGGTCTCTATGCAGTTGTTAAGCAGAGAAACTAGGCAAGGCTTAGTATTGATGTAGTGAATGATGCAAGGATGATTAAAAGGCACATAACTTCTAATTTACTCACAAATTGGGTTCAATTTAGTTCTTTTCTTGAACAAATAAAATGTGTTTAAGTAGGGATGATTAAATGGCACATAACTTCTAATTTACTCACAAATTGGCTTCAATTTAGTTCTTTTCTTGAACAAATAAAATGTGTTTTAGTAGGGTACTTAATTTCATTTAATAACGGTTGAATCGAACTTAAATGGTGACCAATTAGGCCAATTTTTCTAATCAACAATTTGTATATCGGTTGTTGAATATCTTTTCCCTTTTTATCAACAAAATAAAAGATTATTAGCAGTATCTGTGACTAAATTATTAATTTTTCTAAATAAAGAATATAAATATTTTAAAAATCCTAGATAAGTCTTAAATCATATATTTATTATTATCTTAAAAATTAAGTATAAATAAATAAATATTTTAAATTTGATGAGTATTTATGTATGGACTATGGAAGTATTAGAGCAAATGTTGCGTACAAAATTTATAATAAATAATGTAGACACAATAGTATGTCAAAATACATAATGGCATTCATTCTAAATGCACAAAATAAAAGTTTAATTGTAAGATATTTTTATTGAATGAGAAGCTTCTTTTATTTATAATATAGCAATCAAGATGAGTATAAACAATTCCTTCTTTATAACATAGAATATTTTGTGCTAATATCTGCTAGAATGTGCTCTAAAAATTAACAAATATTATAAACTGTATTTTCAATAGACATAAAAACGTGTCTAAATGTTTTACTATCGTCACAGATTTCAAAATATGTTTTGAAATTAAATTCTGCATGTCTAAATATTGTTTTATCTTCTGTGATAAGTATTCTACTGATTATATTGAATGGCTTATTTCCAGTAAATAATAATAATGGCAGAATTTAACACAGTAACATGCCTTTTCCATTCACTGAACTAAAACCATCAATGAGAGATGGGTATAGATTCAGGTTGCTTATGGAGAGCTGGATTACTTTCCTATATTCTGCATCTCCAATCTTTACAAACTCATGCAGTTTCAAACCTATCCCACCAAAAAAAAAATAATAATAAAAAAAGAATCCTATCTGATCAAAGCTTCAGGGCCTCCCTAAGACCAAAACTCCTACTATTCTTCAATCCTTTCTTGCCAAAGCCAGTATTACCCATCTGCATCATAGCCACAAATTCATTGTAATCAATGCGACCATCCTGCCAGAAAACAAAAAACTCAAAATCAGTGAAAGAAATTGGGTGAGTTAAAGATGAAAAATCAACCCAGCAACAAAGAGCTTACATTGTCTTGATCTACTTCCTGTATTATGTCCTCCAATCTGATATCCTCGATGCCGAACTCTTCACAGGCCTGCTGTAGCTCATCTCGAGTTATGTAGCCACTGCTGTCCTTATCAAAGTAGGAGAAGGCTGCAAAGAGGTGGTCCTCCCGCTCTATTTTGTTTAGATGTAAGGTTGCAGCTATGAACTCGCCATAATCAATGGTGCCGCTGTTATCAACATCAGCCTACAAGCACCCATAAGAGGGATTCAAAAAGTTGATGAAAACCACAAAAATGATCCTATGTTAAAACACATTGGTTCATTTCCCCCGTGTAGCATTTGAATACTCTCATATATATGATATTTGAGAATTACGTACAAACCCCGAAAATGTTGATTTGTCCTTCAAAATTTAGTATAACATATTTATAACCATAATGATGTAGGCTTATTTGAGAGTATTTGGAGGTTATATAACTGTTTTAACTATCTTTATTATTTATTGAGCACACTTTTATGATGTTCAGTTTTTTTTTTTTTTAGTTTTTACTAAAGTCTGTAAGTTTGGATTTTATTATGATATAGACAGAATTTGAACCCAAGATCTTGACAATAACTTCAAAAACTCTTATCAACTGAACTAATTAGCACCTACTTATGATGTTGTTGAGTTTGAGTTCAATCTCTTCGTCAGTATCATTAGTTTTATCTCAATAATTTGGGTCGACTATATAAATTATCAATCTTGTACTTATTACAAACTAATGCCTTAGAAAAATATACTTTGGCTTGCCGCTTCCAATGGTCTGCTGCGTCTATTTTTGGGTGTGATAAACTACACTTGTTGGAGGGATTGCTTAGAAAGAAAAGAGCGGTGATAAAAGGCATAAACAGTTTAGATCAAGCTTCAAAAAAGATGAATAAACAATGGAAGATTACTAGTAAAATAGGTAATCAATTTAACTATTAAGAAGACTGTAGGATTCCTATCTTCAACCATTGTAAAGTTCGTTGCTAATGCATATGGGCATAACTTTCTACTATTAAATTTATTATAAGAAACATGATGAATATAATAGATATTTGAAATTGAGACTCACAGCTTGCATGAGAGCATAGATTTCAGACTCCTCCATATTTGCACCCACTCTTTCCAGTCCAGCTTTAAGTTCCTCAAAGGTTATCTGACCACTGTTGTCAGTATCTATCATCTTGAACATTTCCTTGAGACCAGCAATTTCATCCTCAGAGAGACTTTCAGCAATTATCTGAAGGAAAGAAATTCATGAGTGATCATGTAACAAGTCAATCATGCATTTATGCTAAATTTAGCTGTGAATATCGCTTAGAATTAATTTAGTGGGTACTAGGATTCACACTTATTTCAAGAAGCATTAGGAATTATTTTGTGAACATTTAGAATCTATATGGTGCTTACATAACTTAGACAATTATATATCCATTTAAACTAATGATACCAACACTAAGATTCCCCTCTCTATCATAAATGCGTGTTTAGTAGTACATTCTCCCTCCTAAAATTATACTTTTCAAGTTTTTCTTATTCTTACTTAAATTGCATATGAACCAAAAATGTTTTGAGTCTCCTTGTCAATGACTATTTAATTGTTAGCACCCTATCACAATCCCGCCAACCTCAGTAACTTCATTTTTCATTTTACAATCAATCATTTTCAGCAATCCATTAATATGATTTTTCATCCTTGCTTACATCAACTTATAACCTTCCCAATCTCCTCGAATTAAATTGTTACACATACAATATTAATTTTGTTTTAATCATATTATCCACTGTTTTTTTTTTCCTTCTTATTCAAAGCTCCAAATTTTCAAGTAATAAATCTAACCTAATTTTTGAGGAGGAAGACCCTTCTTATATTCACTCACTCTAATGAAGATTTGTGACTGATTTATTATTAATCTAATTGACTGCAAATTTAATTTATGATTATTCTCATCTATGTAAGTTATAGGTTAAATCAAGCCCGAACAACTTTTAGCTAAAAGTGTCAACTTGTGGCTTGTCAATTCCTAATAATATCAAAACAATCTTTACCCACTTTTTATACCAAATGTTTATTTACCCCTCTCAAATAACAAGGTAAAATAACATGTGATATGAGAAATTTTGAGCATGAACAAGAGGGAACAAGAAAAGAATCAAATGTTGCTATTATTGATTTACAAGCAAAATATATTATTTTTTATATTTAAATTTGTTCATCAGCTCATTACAACTAGTTAATATATTTGCAAATTTTGTTGTTATAATCTGACAAAACCTCTAAAAACTTACTCTGAGAGCCATCTTTTTGAGCTTGTTCATTGCAGAGAATTGCTTCAAGCGAGATAAAACTGCAGAATCAAGAGGCTTGTCAGGAGCCACACCATCAACTTGCACCCATGGATGGCCTGCAAATAATTAATCATGTGAAAATTTTAAAAAAAAAAAAAAAAATAATAAAAAAAAAAAAAAAACTATATTTTCATAATATAATAGTTCGATTGTCATTCACCATTTGTAAGTACATGCATATGTTCACAATTGAGTCATCATTTGAAGCTCAATGAAGAAGCTGAGGTCTTATCATGCATTTTTTGTTGACCACAATTACCAAAGAAAAATAAGAGTTAAATGTGAAATAATATAGGACTAAAACCAGATAAGCAAAGAATAAAATATTTATTTGTTTCTTGTAATATTATTTAAGATTAAGAACTCACATAGAACTTCATGAGCTTTCATCCTCTTTTTAGGATCTCTTACTAGCATTCTCCTCACAAGATCCTTGGCACTATTTGAGATGCTAGGCCATGGATCAGACTCAAAATCAAGAGCACCATACAGAACCTCTTCAAAGATGCCATCCTCATTTTCTGTATAGTTTGCAAATCAAAAGTGCAAAAATTAGCTCAAAAGGGGACATTTAAAAATGAAATTACATCAGAAAAAACGTATAAAATCAAGAAAAAAGCTAGTACCTGCCCAAAAAGGTGGAACACCACTAAGAAGAATAAAAATTATCACTCCAGCACTCCAGACATCTGCCTCTGGACCATACCTCTTTTTCAAGACTTCTGGTGCAACATAGTAAGGACTACCAACTACATCAGAGAATATTTCTCCTGAAATTGAAAAAACTCCAATCAATTATAGGTGAGGAATGGCATTCCAGTGCTGAAATGATACCTGGGAAGAAGATGGAAACATTGTATTGAAAACAAACTAAAATCTACTAGAGCCATAGCAATATAGCAAGGTACATGTTTGTTCAATTTCCTGGTTATTTGGTAAGATGGACAAACAATTGATTCTGTCCTTTGTCTATCTCAACTATAAATTAAGTAGAAATAGTCTTTGACATGTTAACTAAACTTCATGAATGACTGTTCTATTCTATATCAGAACATAAACTAAAGCAACATTTTCTCCTCTAACAGCACAGAACGTTATGAAGACAATTTAAACTACATATTTTGTAACTTGTTTTAATACTGTGCATTATCCTATTGAAAAGGTTATGTTGCCATCCGTATAGGCTCACAATTTTCTATATTGTCTATCTGCAATCCATATAGGAAAATTTAGCTTCTGATACACAATATCAAGTTATCCTATAATGATATCTATCCCTAAATGGAGAATGTGGAGCTTTGATTACAATTTTTTAGGACTTAAAGAAATCAAACCGTTTGTGCGACAAACTCTTTCTTGTTTCAAAGGAAAAGAATGTGAATATGTGTTAGAATTTTGGCTCAATAATTTTGTTAAAAAAATTCTTCAAATCCTTTTTTTTTTGATAAAATCAGGTTTAGAAGTTCATCACAAAATTTGTTATTTTAAATATCTTCAATTCGAAAGTTAAGCATGCTGCCTTTTATAATCTCAATAAATATAAATCTCGATAAATATATTAGGCTTAAAGGTACCACACTCATGCATTAGAATTGTAGCTTGTGTGCTTTTGGGCGGGGCTTGGAAAGCTAAGCAAACGGCTGCAGAGGGAAGGGCTACCTCTGAGAATAAGAAGAGAAGAGTGAAGTAACAAAACAGAAAAAGAATAAAACGGGATAGAGAAAGAGAGAGAAAAAAGAAGATGAAAAATATTTTGTAATCCTCACGTTATGCAAGTATGGGGATGCTTGAAATCTGGTGATGATTCCATTAAAACACCAGAAGGTACCCTTTAAAGGAGCTTTCACGTGGAGATTTTTTTTGTATTAGTAAAACATTTTTTGTTTATTGTTTCTCTTGTGCCTGATTAGAGATATTTAGAACCATTTTTTGTGCTGAGATTAAATGCATTTGGTTCTAATAAATAGTTATTGTGTGCCCTATTTATTTGTACATATATGCGCCTTTTCAATGGTGGATCATATTCTCTTTCTTCTTTAGTGGATGTTGGCTATTATTTTAGCCGATTCAAATAAATCTTAGTGTCTTCATATAGGGCCTAATTACTTTGTTATTATTTTGTGCATTCATTATATTCTATGAGCACAACAAAATCACTATGTAAACTTACCTATGCATTCCAACTTCAACAACACCCCAAAGTATAACAAATCTAAAGATAGGAAGAACTTACCAGGTCGAAAGAATATTGACAAACCAAAGTCAATTGTCTTGAGATGTGCCTCCTCAGATTGGTTAACAAAAAGAAAATTCTCTGGCTTCAGATCACGATGCATGACCCCCAAAGAGTGGCAGGCCTCTACAACACCAACAATCACCCTTGTAAGCTCTGCTGCCTTTCTCTCCGTAAAATGGCCCTTTTGAATTATTCTATCAAACAACTCACCACCAGCACACAGTTCCATGACAACATGAACAGCCACAGCGTCTTCATAAGCCCCCTTGATTGAAATAATATTCGGCTGGCCGGACAAGTGATGCATTATCTGAATCTCCCTCCTCACATCCTCTACATCCTCTTCAGTAGTCAACTTCCTCTTCAAAATGGATTTGCATGCGTATTTTTTATTAGTAGCTCTCTCCACACATAGGTGTGTAGTTCCAAACTGGCCTTGGCCGAGTTTGCGTCCTAAGCTATAAATGTCCTTCAAATTCTCCGTTTTATGCCTCAACACAGATCCAGCTTGCAGGCCAGCACTGGAGATTCTTCTGACATGACGGGGTTTCCTCGTTTTCTTCTGCGGAGGCTGATCAGATGATGGCTTCACCTTTTGTTCTGGAGATTTAGGAGGGTTGGGCTCAATTTGTGGGATCTTAACTGGCTCCGGAGGTTCATTTTGAGGGGATGGCGGGGCGTCAGAAACAGAATTCACCTGGGGCGGTGAGCTCTCGTTGCTTGCAACCCCCTCTTTGGTCTGGGAAGTCAGATCATCTTGGCCTCGAGTACGCCAAAAGTCCACAGAAACGGATTGAAAGAGTCCACTCTTCGAAAAGCTTGGACCAACACAAGTATTCCCCATCGGCTTCAATCCTCAAATCTCTCTGCAATCTCTTCTCCCCTCCAACTGCATCGGATTCTTTCTTCCTGAGACGCATCCACAGATATCTCAAAGGGAATTCCGCAGCCAGATTAGCAAAATCTAAGCGTGGTCACGGAATACAAAATAATTCGGTCGAAAATTGGGAAGCTTGCAGTGTACGGACGACCCTAGTGTAAAAGAACAAGAAGCCGCTGATTTCCCCCGAAAACTACCAACCTATGAATCAAGTCCGGCTAATACCCGAAAGATCTATCCTTAAGTAGAAAACCATGGAGAGAGCCTCTGAAAGTTCCTTGCCAATCAAAGCGGAGCGCCGGGAAAGGCAGCGATTCTTCCCAGTTCTTGAAAAAATAATATAAAGAGAAGTACCAGAGACAGGCGGAGAAAATAATGGAAAAGAAGAGCGAGATAGAAAGGTGGAAACAAAAGCGGCCGGCGTGGCGACGGGGGAGATGGGCACAACGGTCATTTTAACGGTCGGAAACGGTCTCTTGTAAGCTATTTTGCCTCTCCTCCATGTGTGGGTCAACCGTACGCGTTTATTAGGGCTTGGAGAGGGTTAATCGATCGAGATTGGGGCAGTATCTTGGGCCATTTTTAGGGATAGAGCTACCTACGTTTGGGATTAGTATCCTTTGCACGGCATGTCCTGAAATTTTGTAATTCAAATTTATTTATGAGTGATAAAAAGTCTATTGACAATCATTATTTGACTGTGAAATAGAAATAGTAAGTTATTAAAAAAAGTTTTGAAAATCTTATTAAATTTTTATGATAGAAAACATTAAGCATGTCAGAATGCATTAAGCTGATCCCCTATTGAAAAATTTATGTTGAGATTCAAAATATGAACTTATATAAACAAATTTATATATAAATGTTCAACAAAGTTTTGTTGTGAGGTGGATAATTTTGGCTGACAAGTAGCTGTTCATCTATTTAGTGGCACATGTAAAGTTCCATATGGAAGCCAAGTTCATTGTGACATTCTCTTTAAGATTCTTCTATGATAAGAAAGTTAGTTTGGCAAGTTGTTCTAATGAATTCGCTTTGATATGTAAGTGAGAAGTATTTTCGAATTGATGACTTTTATTATTGAATTTCAAAAGAGAGTAGAACATTTCTCTTGCAGACTTAATGAGATGATTCTTTGAATGACTTTTTGAGGTTTTGAGTAATTCAATACAATCATGAGTGAATTTAATCTTGGTGAATGCTCAATTTAATGCTAACACTTTATTTAATATGATTCATGCTAATATATGATAGCTTTATTAAACCAAATCACTAATTATGACTATTCAATAGTGCCTCCTTGTATTTTTAGATAAGTTGAAAAGAGCAAAATAAAGTAAATATTTTTAATGTTCTTTTATCTTTATTTTTCTTATTTTCCCAACTAGGTTATAACTACTTATTTTTTTATTGTGTAAAAAAGCTTCATGATATCTAGATGTAGCTAATGATTTAGATTAGTTGTAAATGAAAGTAAAATAATAATAATAATAACATAAAGTATAAGAGATAATCACCACTTCTTCACAAAGGGTATCACTTAATCTCATTAAAGAATGAGATAATGTAAACTAGCTATCATGATAGATTTTAAAAGGGGAGAACTCTAAAATTATATTCAAAATATGATGATTATAATCTAAATTTCATGGCCATTTATTAGACTTTTCTAGGTAACATCTAAAATTTATAAGAATTTAGAGTCATATAAAATCTATTTGGTTGCAAGTATTTATAATTCTGAGATATTTTAAATACATTGCAAAGTAAATTCATTATATTTAAAATACTTTTTTGATGCTCAGTTAGTTGTAGAATAAATCTAGAAACTTTAGTTTTTATATTTGGATTACTATAAAGTAAACCCTTGCATTTTTTTTTTTTGAATGAAATGTTTTCTAATTCATTTGGGGGGTTAAATAATGATAACATGGGTCAATCAAGGAAGAGAGAAGAACTCATGGACACAAGTATTAGGCATCATATGCAAAAAGGTGGAGGAGGTCATTATGTATATTTGTTAGGAGGTCATTATGTATTCATGTTAGGAGGCCACTAGTATTAGTGGGGTAGCATCCTTTACATGCAAGTCACATCATGTGCAGAGGAGGTCAAATTATATAGGGTGTAAAAAAGTCATATTGTGTGTTGAAGTAGCATATAAAGGTGAAGGTTTTGAGTCAATCACACAAAGGAAATCATGATTATTGTATTTTGATTTTCCTTTTATATAAATAAGGTTATGCAAGAGAGATTATAAGTTTACCCGTGTTATTTTCCATTCATGTTATATATTATAAATGTGTTTAAGAATTCAAAATGCAATAGGATTGAACTTTGGGTGGGATTTAGAATTCCTCAAAACATTACTTTGATTCTAATTTTCTTTAAGTCAACACCTAAAATTTGAAAACTCATGTCTATTAGAATGTAGTGCACTCAAAACTTTCGAACTAAACAATCATTTAAGAAATTGAAATAACATATCCATGAAGCATGCATAATTGTCCATGAGAAAATAGATGAATTCCATACATAAAACATATGTTAAGATGCTTCCTTTTCTTGTACATATGAAGTAATGCATGATCATTTGATGATACTTTAAATCAAAATAGCTTCTCTTTTCTAATCCTTGATGGTTAATAATTAAGTTATAAAATGAATGGATATAAGAATATTTTAGGTAACTCCCTACATGAATGAAGCTTCAAAGTAGTTATCCAAACTCTTGGGCCATCCACAACATCTAAAATGCCTTAATTTCCCTTGAGGTGTTCATCTCATGTAGGAATGCTTGAAAATAATTATTCCATGCAAAGGTGGTGGAAATTATTCAAACATGTAGATAACTATCTCTCTTGAAATACTTATCAATAAAATAAATGTTCAAAATTAAAATTAAAAAATAGCATAAATGTTCTTAAAAATGAAGAAAGAAATATATCAATTCTTTCAAGCCATAGATTTTGGTGATTAGTTTGTTTGTAAATAGAGTTGATGATGCTAAATTAAATTTCATTATTAAACAATCTTTTTAAGGACTTGCAACCTAGATACTAGTTTATCAAAATAATGGATAATCTCTCAAACTCTTCAGTAGTCAAACATTTGTCTTTTTATGGATCTTGATGTTTACATCGATAAATAATTTATGCTAATCAATTGTAGTGAAAGTCTACCTTCCAAAACTTGAGGTTATAAAAATCTTTTATAAAGCAATATTAAAAATATTAATAATATACATGCATAATAGTACTTTTAAATAATAAACACTTGGCCCAATTCTTTTATTGATCTTGAAGGATTCATAGGCCTTGCATGATGCTTTTAAATCTATTAAAGAAGAATTTATTAAAATAATTAACAAAGTAATCACCATCTTTAGGTTGTCTAAAAAATCTCTTAAGTATGTTGCTAACCTCTTTAAGAAAAAAAAAAATCATGTATAAAAATATTTGCAATGTTAAAAAAATGATTAGGATCAAGCGTGAGAAAGGTTAAGAGGTCTTTTTGAATTTAAGGGTTATTTTTGATATTGTACTATTATATGAAAATTTATAAGTTTCAATATGCAAATCCTAAATCCCCACATATTTGCAATCTAAACACCATAATAATTTATTCAAAGTTTTATTAACTACCTCTATTTGCCCATTAATTTGCCATTAAAATTTGATAAAATTTTAGTTTAGTACTCATTAACATACATAAGTTTTTTAAATATATAAAATGAAATGGATATTATTATAAAAACTATTATTGATTGTAAATCATGAAGCTTAATAACAAGGAATAATTTTGCAGCATGAGCTTGAATAACATTTAATTTATTAAAATATTCTCTTAAGGCATGTTTTAAAAGAATAAAAAATATATAATTTTTATGTCTTTACTAAATAATCTTTGATTTCTTATAAGTGAGAGAATGAGAAATACTCTAGCAATATATTTTTGATAGAGAACTAATAAAATTTATGTTCAATTAAAGCTATATTTCTTTCACTCATAAAATGACTAGGGATCCTCCTAAATGCTACATTAACATGACGAAATTCCTTGAATAAGTCTTGTGGATATATGATTTAGCACATTTAAATTGAAATCCATGAACCACTTAAAAGAAACACCACTTGCAAAATATCTAAATTGAAACTCTCAAAAAGTAGATGAAACTTAGGATTGATCTCATAATTTGCTTTTATTCTTTCAAAATCAAGGATATGAAATTATAAAGAAAAATAATTAAACAAACTCTAAACAAAGCTTCATTACATTTATTCAAAATTTTAAGCTTGCTAATTAAAACAATCAAAATATTCTTTAAAGAGTGCTACCTATTTACCAAATTCATGATCTAATTTGTTTTAAAAATTGATAAATTATATTTCTTGATTATTAGAAATGAGAATAAATTCCAAAAGAAGATATGATATCTCTAGTGTTGAAGTTATTGAATAATGTCATATAATTCTTTATCAAATTTAAAGTATTTTTTCATATCCTCATTTAACTTTTGACTAAAAAATATTGTTGGATATTATTTTAAAATCAACACTCTTCCTGTTCTTACTTTAGAAACATTATAAGTAACTTAAGAACTTTTGAAAAGTTAGATAACATTATGATTGGTGATGAAATAATCAAAAAAGTTAATTATTTTCATAAGATTTATGTGCATTAAGAGTCTATTAAAATATCTATTTCTTAAAATATTAATTATGGAAGTAACAACATAATCAAAATTCTGAATAAACCTTCTACATAATGTAGCTAAACCTTAAAAATTTCTTGCCTTATTAAAGGATGTAAGGGTATATATATCAAGTTAGAGTAACTTTTATATTAAAAGGATTATGTTTAAGATTAAAGAAAATTATAAAACTTAAACAAAGTGTCTTCTTGATCAATAATAAATGTTTATTATTATTTATAATAATTTTTTCTCATTGTTATAAAAATCAACCTAAAATAATGTAAATCAAAAATTTAATCATTATTAAACACAAGAATTTCATCAAAATATACAACTAGAAAACTTCTATTGAAAGACTTTAACATAGTGTTCATCAATTTTATCAAAGTGCTAGGGGCATTTAAAATTTCAAATGGCATTAATAGCTATTCATATAATTGATCCAAGGTCTTGATAGTGATTATTTCTTTAAATTATCTCATAATAAAACCTTGATTTAGTAGTAGCCACTTTTAAAATCAATTTTAGAAAAATAAGTGGCCTAGGAGGCTCAATATATCATCAAGTTAAGATATGAGAAATTAATATTTAATAGTAATTATGTTGATGACTCTACTATTAACATATATTATTTATATTTCATCTATTTTTATATGATCAAAGTAGGTTGGGACTTAATAACTTTTAAAATAATCTTTGCTTGGAAGGTCATCTATATATCTTTAAGTTCAATAAGGTTTATTAGGCTCATCCTATAATGTGAAAGACAAGCCAATTGAGACTATAAAATAAATTTAATTACATGTTTAATCTACCTCATAGGAGATAATTTATTTGATAGTTCAGCGTAAGTTTAGAAAATAGATAAAAGCTTTGACATAAGAGGGGAAAACTAAACCTTAAAGAAGTAATACTTCCTCAAGGTGAATAAACTAAAGGCAAAAAAAAATAAGTTTTTTTTTCAAAATATTAAATTAATTATTTTAAAGAGAAAGAAGTAGAAAAATGAAGATGGAAGCCATAAAAATTCTACTTTCAAGTGAAGCCATAAAATCAACTAAATATTTCCTCTAAAAAATGGCTTTGGTTAGATGTTAATATAAGATTTTTTTTATGATGCTATTTGGGGATCTTATCTATAGATTTGCTTAGTCTTAATTTTTTATTAAATTAGAACAAATAATTATTATCTATGTTATAGTGTAAGATATACATGCTATATATCCAAGACATATTTAGATAAAATGAAAAATATATATGAATAAGATATCACATGATATTTAGTTTTCATACTCTCAAACATGATATGAAATAAACCTCTACTAATGATTAAAGGCAAATGTGGTTTATCCAATTAATATGAAAGGACTCAATGTATGGCTTATGTTTAAGATTGGTCCTAGGGAATGTATGAATAAAGATCATATTCATGACACTAAATTCCTTAATGACTAGCCTACACTTTTTAAATGATGATAATAGTCACGAGAAAATTATTTTTCTTCTTCCATAGTCAATCTTATTTTACATATAGTCAAACAACTCATTTCACACAAGGCACATTATGACAACCGATAAATTGATATTAGAAGGTCAATAATCACCTTGCTACTCTTTAGTTTCATCAACGATAAAATATTTGACAATTTACTTATTTGTCTCATTACATCTTAACCTGGATATAATGTCCTCATAAACATTTAGGTACTAAGTTGCATTATACGTCCTTGACAAAGGTGATCATTTTACTATATAAAATTTGTTATAATGCTTGTGATAGTATTTTGTCATTTTTATCCATATGAAAGCATTCTCTTCCAATGTTTGTGAATTTTTTAAATTGTTAATGCAATAATTCCCAACATGACATGTTAGTTTCTTATTTGCAATATAATTCTTTTGTAATCATTCATGTCATTCTTTTAGAATAAATCATTCATTTGTTCAAGTTAATCTAAAAGTTACTATTGCCACATAGGCCATCAAAAATAGTTGTTTTAACTTTCACTCTCATAAAGGGATCAGATCATTAATGTTAGTAGCATTACTATTATGGTTATCACCTCTAGCCTTATTTCATTCATTAAGTAAGCTTTTATTAAGATTAACTTTCTCATCCATTAATGAATTACAATCTCTAATAATTAGCTAAACGATTAATATTTTGTGTAATTTAATGTTATAAATTTTGTGATTTGGAATGCTATATTGTTAAGTAAATATATATAATTTAACCATTTTAATTTTTTAAATTTAAAATCTAGAAGCACACTACTCTAAAATTTTGTAAAGTAATTTATTAAAATTTTAAGGAGCTTGCTTCATGGTCATAAGACATACTATATAAGAAGTAGTTTATTTGGTAAAAGATACAATCACATTAAAGATCTAGTGTGTAAGTTGGAAAGATTGTGCTATAGTGTGCCTAACCATGAGTAAACATATGGGCTAAGGATACAATCACTATATCAAATGTCATCAAATTTTGGAGTTAGAGTAGAACAATTAGAATGGCAACTAATTTGGAAACTTTACTAGGCAATACAATAAATGGACCATTAAGTATAATAACTTGATCAATTAGTATGACCAAAATAAGCTGCACTATAGATGATTATCCACACAACTTTTTAAGAAACTATTAAGATATTCACCTTATTGACTTTATACTAAGGTAATCACTTTAATTTTTAAAAATGTAAATCTATAAGCACATTACTTTAAAATTTTTTAAGAGTAATTTATTAAAATTATAAGGCGCTTGCTTCATAGGCATGGTACATGCTGTCTAAGAAGTAGCTTATTTGATAAATGATACAATCACATTAGAGATCTAGTGTATAAGCTAGAAAGCATGTGATATAGCATGCCTAACTATGAGGCAACATATGGGATAAGGATACAATCATTATCAAATGTCAACAAACTTGGAGTTAATGTAGAATCAACTAGAATGGAAACTAATATAGAAACTATAATAGGTAATAAAGTAAGTAGACCATCAATGATAACAATTTGATGCACTAGTATGACCAAAATAAACCACACTATAGAAGACTGTTCATACAAATTCTTAAGAAACTATATATTCACCTTGTTGACTTTATATTATTGTTCAAGCCTATCCTTGAGTAAAATATAATCCTTAAGTGTATGCCTCAAGTTTTGATGTAAGAAAATAAGTAAGATCAATGGTCTTGTTAACCTCATTAGGCTTCTTTGCCTTAGGAAAATGATTATATTAGTATCTCAAAATTTATCTTTACTACAATCTTTTTTAAATTATATAATTAAGCATTTTCTAGAAATTAAGCAACGGATTTTTAATTAGAGGATATATAAGAGAAGGTTTAGTTGATTCAATTGTATCTATCACTCTCTTCTTTCTCTTATTAATAGATATAAAAATAGTAATACACTCTCCAACCTTTTGTGAACTTTGGCTGAGAAGAAAATTTTCTCTTTTCATTTTCCTATGAATTGTCTACTTTTGAAGTTAAGGAGGATGCTTCCTTCTAAATGCTAGTTATATTTATAAGCCACTTCTCATATATATGAATAGAATAAAGTTTTAATAAAATAGATGCAAGACGTGTGATTCTACTTATCAACAAACCTACTACATTATGCTTTTGAAGTAAAGTTTTGCTACCTTAAAAAGAAATCAATAAGAGTCATCTTAGCTTCATAGTCAACTTATTCATCTAAAAGATGGCATGTTCTATCCCTCCATCATGATTCGGGGTCCCTTAAACATATGAGTTACTTTTAATTCCTAGTTTTTTTCTATATTTTTATTTACTTCATGTACAACTCTATTTTTTATTATGTTGAATGGAAGAGCAAATAGTTTGGTTGGAGTTTGAGTGTTTTTTTTTTCATTTTTGGTTTATGCACCACTTTTTTTTTTTTTTTTTAGTTTTGTATATGTGTTTGTATTAGTTTTTTTATTTACAAAATGTGAGTTAGTGCTTCTCAAAATCCTTCTTTTTAAAAAATGCTATATTTTTATATATTTAAATGCTGAGCATTCTCTTATTCATGTACTAACATACATTTTAATTTATTGTATATTGAAAGATAAGTATAAGAAGGCAATAATTTGAGGAGTTAAATAAATCTCAAACTTTTTATATAGAATCTAAGTACACTTTGTATCGTCAAAAGTGTGAGATTGTTAACTTCATAAGCATTAACTAGTACTAAAGTATTTTGATGATCACGAACATAATTTACTTTGAACTTTAAATAAGGTTTATAGAAATTTGATACTAGCATTTCAAGTACAAAGTGCGAGAAAATTTTAAAATGTTTGAGAGATCCAAATAAATACATGATACAAAGAAGCTCACAATTCAAGATTATTAAACTAAAACATGATCAAAGAAATTCAAGTTATAACCCAAATAATGCAAAATAATAATAAAATAATAATAATAATAATAATTCAAGTTAGTAAAAAAGTTTTATAAAACTACAACATTCAAAATGTGCATTTTCTTTATTCATGTATTTGTATTTATTTTAGGTATATGGATAGCTAAGATATCCAACACACACATGCGTAAAAAAAAGCAAAAAATAAATAAATAAATAAAATTAGGTGAAACTAAGTTAAACCTATCAAAATTTATTATAACGTATAAACATGAATTGTATTGTACGATAATTTAAAATTCAAAGTTCATTAAGTTTTGATTAGATTATATAATCAAGAATCATATTATGCAATCAAGTTGGAATTCAAAATATATTTTGATAATTTTTAGTAAGGTCAAACTAAGATTAAAGCTACCCGATCGTTTGTTTGAGAAGAAATTAAAAGATTCGATTATTAATGAAAATTGATCTTCAAATTGTATTATATGAAATACATCACTCAATTTGATGTGCCTTATTTTTGCATAATTATAATAGAATCAATTTATAGTAATTATAATGATTCAAATTTTGTGCTAATTATATATATGATAAACATCTTACTTTATGGTCTACATAATTATATCCATTTAGCTAATAGTTTCATTTGTTTTAACTAAGTTAATTAAAATTTAGAATTGTGCATACTATACAATACATATTACATCATATGATCAATTTTCATAATTAAAATAAATCAAAATTTTAATTTAAGGTATGACTAATATAATATAGTTTGAACTGATCATACAATACGGTTTTAATCGTGCTATGTGATCAACTAATACTCTAATTTTTAATAAAATTAAGGCTTCTAGAATATACTTTTAATATAGAAGGTTTATTATCAAGCTATAAATGTTTGAGATAAGAAGATATAGTGAGAGATTAGAGAGAAAAAGAGATTTATTGAAGAAAACTCTTTGAGTCCCATTACTAAAATCCTATAGAGTTTTTCTTGCTAGAGAGTGCACTATAAGTTATCTATTATATCACTATACTTCATGAATTATGATCCTCATGTTTTAAAGATTTGATTATTTTGAGAGCTATTGTGTTTGCACTTATGAGAGATCTTGGATCTCTAAAAGCTCTTATGGAGCTTAGTATTGATTGGAGGGCCAAAATATATATGTTCTTCTTGCTTGGCTAAGCTTTTTTGGTTCACGAAAATTTGGTTTAAAATCTTCACGAAAAAAATTTGTCTTTGCTTTTGAAAATGGGCTAAAATAGAGCTTTTAGTGAGATGGAGCTAAAACGCAGTTTCAAAAAGCACACTATTCAAACGGGTATCAAAATTAAAAATTCACGCTCTCAAAAGCAAAATGCACTAAAAAAGCCCTCCCAAACGAAGCCTTAGTTAGAGTAGAAGATGATATATTATTTTCTTCTAAAGAACAAAATCTTTTCTACCTTTCCATGGCAAAAAGACAAGAGTAGTGAAAATCTTGAGAGGACTTTAGGAGTGAATGAAGGCTATTGATGTCGAACCACTATACATTAGTTCATAATTTATTTTTTATTCCCACATCTTTACTTGCACTTTTTTATGCTTTTACTACTTTCTAATTTAATGAAAATATTGCTGTATAAAGCATTCATATTATACAAGTTTTAAAAGTGCTTTTGAAATATTTGATGAAATAATCTTTGGACTCATAAATGTTAAGTAAAATCTTTCTTTAGAATCAGAAGTAAGTTTTGAAATAAAATCAATGATTAATAAAGCGAAGAAGCTGTAGATATAATTTAAGATTCTAACTATGATAACTGAAGTCACTCTACAATGAACCTAACCTATATTATTTTTTAATTGATTCACTTTTTTTAAAAAATTTATGCTGTTATTCGACAGCCACTAACTGTTGCCAATCGGCTCTTCTTCATCGTTCAATAGACAACAGCTCACTGTAGAGTTTAAAGAAACAGAATAGTTAAAAATGGAGGCCAACCAGCCTTTCGGTCTTCTTTTTCAGCCAGCTCAGGTTTAATTTTATTACGTAACTCCGCCTGCATGAGAAGACAATTACCTTACTAAACTAACAATCTGTAGGTTTCACAAAAAACTGAACAGGTAAAAGAAACTCAGCTTTCTAAGCTTAAAAATAAATAAATAAAATTGTGAGAATGCTGTATCTTAATGTCCATTTTCTACATCTCATTAGCATAGACTAAAAAATAAGAGACAAAATGGCTTAGAATTGGAAGATCAAACCAAAACAAAGAAAGGCTGTCAAGCACTAAAATCTACAGATGTAAAAAAGATTAAGGTTTGACAGTTCACGCATACAGACAATCTGCTTAAGGTCAATACACCAACCATCATGAAGTAATTAGTCAAACGAAAAAGTCAAAACTCCATTGAAAAACGAGAAAAAAATTGGTTTAAATATGATGAGATGAATTTGAATTTGTACGAAAGCAGAGAAAGTTTCAACGTACAATTTTCTATTTCTGTGTGCTTTTTATTTTTATTTTTTTTTAAGCAAAGAAATTTTCAACTCTGAGTTCTTCAGTTTTTGTGGAATTCAATTCAAATTTTGCTTGCTACAACTCTTAATCATGAAGATATTATATATTTTGCTCTAATGACCTCATAACTTCATCTCGTTCATATAGTTTTCAAGTATTATGAGTGCTCTGATATGAGCACGCTTAACTTTGAAATTTCTAATAAAATTCTAAGGATTACAACAGAAGGGGTCTCAATATTTAGAAGTTCAGCTTTATTCTAGTTATGATGTTTCACAGTGTGAATATAGGAATTACAATAATTCTTTTTTCTCTTCTTTTATTATAATTAACAATAATTTGATATAAGAGTGCTCTTCTTAAGAGATTTTGTGCAAGTTATGGTGTTGAAGCTAAGTTCTATTCAATTGCCCCGCTGATGTAACACTCTAATAAACAATCTCGGATAGATCAAATTTAAGGATTCAATTGACCTCTTGTCTGGTTAGCGTGTGAAACGCCTACAACCGACAAAATCTTGATTGATTCGGCCTCTTGCAGTTACGCGTCAGAATACTCGACACCAGATAACTATCAGATGTAGACAGTACGTATTGAGACATATTTGGAGGCATTGGATGTACGAGAAAAGTTGAAATAATTAAATTTCTGTACTTCCTAATAATTCTTCAATGACTTTAGATCAAAGGGCATAAGAAGAAGGGGAGCAAATCAAAGGCAAAGGCCTGCTTGTTTGATGCAGTCTTCTCCATCATCTTCACTCGAATAATCTTCTAAAGTCAACAAAAGAGATATGGGATTATCTCAAGATTGAATAAGGAGATGAAAGGATCCGAGGAATGTTAAGTGCTGAATTAAGTACATGAATTTGAGTTGTAAAAGATGAAGAAGACTGAATCCATTAATGAATATTTTGAATGATTGCTGAACATAGTAAAGTCGAGTCAAATTACTTTGTTTATCTCAGCCACAATCTTTGTAACTGTGCTTGGAAAGTTTTGAGGCCATAATTACTAGAAAAAAAATAGATTTATCAAAATTATCTCTGACAGAATTGTTTAATGCATTACTAGCTTAGGAATAAAAATGATGTTGAAGAACTCTTATCTTCCAAGCATCAATGAAATACAAGAAGAAACGAGAAGAAGAACGGCTAAGAGAAGCTCAAATGAAGATATCGGTTTAAGTTTTTATTTTGAATTTTCAGTAGATTTTTCATAAAAAAATTTTTTGGTGCTTATGTCCATTAGAATTTCCACAAAATTTCCACTGAAAATTTTGCCCAAAATCATCAAAAATATTCCAGCGGCGGAATTTCCTATGGAAAATCTGCTAAATTTTTTGACAGATTTTGTCGGAAATTTAGCCAAAAATTTTTTAGCGAATTTTTAGTTAAAAATTCTATTGCAATTTATCTATTTTCCTGTAGTGATATAACAAGGTTCAATTCAAGGAACTAAAGAGCTCAACCATGTCAATGGCTAGAATTAGAAACAATGAGTACATGGATGTTAAAGGAAAAGGAATTGTTACAACTAACGTGTTTAGGTGCAAATTTTATTCTGAATGTGTTGTATGTTCTTGAAATTGTTCAAAACTTGTGAAGTGTTGAGCGACTAATTGAAATAAAGATTACAAAGTTATATTTGAAGGCAAAACTTGTTTGATTAAAGACGCAATGGGAAAAGATATTTCTAAATAACAAAGGAAAATAAAAAAAAGATTTGCTTTAGATCCATTAGAAGAGAAGTTAGCTACTTTTCCAATCAAAAAAATATCAGGGTTTTGGAATAAGAAGATTAGACAATATCACCATTAGGAACTATTACAAATTAAAAAAAATAAAATAAAACAATTGTTCTTCAAGATTTTCATTTTTGTAGCATTAAAAAGAAGTGGCTCAAGTCTTCTAAAATTTTAAATCTAGAATAGAAAGTGAGACTAACACTAAAATTCAAACTCTTAGATCAAATAATGATAAGGAGCACACTTTTGAAACATTCAATTAGTCTTGTGAGGAGGGAGGCATCCAAAATTAAATAAAAGCTCTATACAATTTTATAACAAAATGAAGGCAGTGAGAAATAGAACAAATATATACTAGAAATGACTTGATGCTTGTTGCATGAGAAGAACTTACCTAAGAAGTTTTGCAACTATCTAGTTGCAAAATTTACACCCTTATGAGCTAAATACTTTTTGAAGCATGGTATGATTATAAACCATCTCTAAACTTTCTTAAAATTTTGGATGTTTGCATTTCACTCATGTTCCATAGATTAAATGCTTGATAAAGGCACAATTAATCTTCTTGATCAACTATAGCTCAATTTCCAAAATCTTATAAAATATTTCTACCATAGACTAATAATATTATTATAAGTAGATATGTGCACTTTATGGAGAAGAAGAGCAAAATAGGCTAATGTAGAGAAGTTGGTCACAAACTCAAAAGTGCCAAACCTCTAGTTCATTTTTTCAATCACAACAAAAAGATATTGGTGATTGGCATAACGAAGTGGTGGTTGAAATTTTAGTTAGAGGCACAAGACTTTCTTGATAATGTTTATCAAAGATATAATATTATTTTATATAAACTTATAGGCTATGAGAAAGCTAAGAAGAACAAAAAATAGATTGCTACAAGATGGAGAAGCTATCCATGATTAAAAAAAACATGAGATTTGGCTGATTGACAAAAAAAATTGAAATCAAGTGAGTGTAAAGGACCAAGCTTAATGCTATTGGATTAATCAACATGCATAAAACTAGACTCATGGTCAAAGAGTATGCTCAATCTTAAGTATGGACTACTCTAACACACTTTACCCATGTCAATACTTAAAATTATTAGGCTCTTGCTTACCATTACAACACAATAGATGAAAAGCGTTTCAATTAGATGTCAAATCAATATTCCAGAATATTTTTTATAGGAGGAGATTATGTCTTCCTCTTCTCCTATTCTAATTAACAAAATTTCATATCAAAGCACTCATCTTAAGGGATTTTGAGTGTGTTATGAGCAAGTTATGTATGTAAAGCTAAGTGTCACCTTGGGTTTGGAAGGCGATTGACCCTAGGTACATAAGATTTGATGAAGCAATATGGAGATATATTTTGTACTCACAATAGGAACATCATATACATATAATAATAGAAATGTTAAACTTAAATAACAAGACAAATAAACAACATTTCATTTCATTGGCAGAGCTCATATAACAAGTACAATAAAGCAAAATAAGATTCAATTACAAACCTAAATAATGCCCAACAAGAATATAAACTAACATCCAAATAGAAAATTGCAAAAAATATTTCTTCCCAAAATAAATATAATATTAAGAAATTACTATATAACCTCAAAAATATCAAAGAGTGCTAATTTTGGTAGAAAGTCAGCTCTTGTAATGAAGGTCCTCCAACTATATCGATAGAACCTATTATGGGAAAAATTTACAAAATATGAGTTTGATGAGTTAAATTTAGTAAATAACTACTATTTATTAAAAATAAATGATAAAGGACTAGGGAATACAATATGGACAATTGAAAAAGGATCAATAATCACAACTAATAAAAACTGATGTTCTCAAGTTATCTCTTTTAAAGTATAAATGAATTAATAAATGAATGGCATATACTTATGCTACTTATACTACTTATATTCTGATGATCACATGCACGAAATATCTATAATCATGCATTCTTATGTTTGAAAATTGTTATTATATCAGGTATGCTCAACTATGTCTATCTAATAACTCATCATTCATTATAGCTAGATATTTTAATGTTGTATCTTATCTCAATTTATGCACTATGAAAATGAATGACATCTGAGGGCTAAAAAGAGAGATTATATATGTAAAATATATGATATGACATAAATTTATTGATTAGAATCAAAGACTCAAACTTAATTCGGTTCTAAATAGTGATTAGGAAGGTTTCTTTAATGATACAAGGAGTTATTTAGGTTATTATTTCACACTTAGATTCTAGTGTTTTCTCTTAAATCTTCAAAAATTAAATATAATAGCTAGATCTTCCATTAAGGTGAAATTTATAATTACAACAATTGCTAACAAACAAGCTTTATGATCGAAGAAGATTTTAACTAGTCGAAGCTTAGAGTAAGAGCAAAGAACTGAAATTTGTGTTGATAGTCAAGCTATTATTGCTATCTTTAACTATCTTATTTTTTATGAGAAAATTAAACATTTTAACATTTAGTTATTCATTATAATGAAGTACAACCAAAAGGAATGTTGGTCATTATCTACTGTAAAATAAAATATCAAGTTGCAAATGTCATCATTAAGCCACTATTAGTTAGCAAGTGAGAATTTCTAAGAAAAAAGACCCTAGAGTGTGTTTCTTAATGTAAGGAGGAGTGTTGGTTACATGCATTTAGTCACCCCCACAATAATTGCATTTTAACTCATATTGTTTCTTTTAATTAGTAGTAGTTGATCACAATTTATTTTAGATTTACAAATTCTAATAAAATTGAAATAGTAATCTTGTATGAGTTGTGGCAATTAATAAGTTTTTCAAAAAAAAACTATTTTTTGTATAAGTATGCTTTTTAATTTTTGGAATTTAAAAGTAGGTAAAAATTCAAGTTTAGATCTTTTATCTTTTGAAAACTTAGACTCAAAATTTTCTTACTGCAACTTACAAAGTTCTTAAGTTGGGTAATGATTAGACTATAATAATTAAGTTTTCTTTTCACTTATTCTAGGTAGCAAAAAAATAAAATGTGCTCATTGGTTATCCTTTTTGATAGTTTTATAAAAAAAATTATTTAAAAATCTGAAAATATTAGTTTAATTTTATATCAAATAAGTAAAAAATATATTAATGTAGAAATATTAGGCAATTAACTATCATTCATAGGTTTAAACTTTTAGATTAAAATTAATTTGATCACTAATATATATGACTTAAATCTTATTTGATCACTTGGGATTCATCTTTCCTAATAAGAAAATTGATGGTTCAACTTCAAGTAGTTCATTCATTTTTACTACCATAGATATTACTAGCTTTTATTATTATTAGGAAAATTTCAAGAATTTTGGTTGGTCCTCCATGGTGGACTTATCTTTTGACAGTAAAGCTTATCATATAGCTCAAAATGATGGTCCATCAGATCATAATCAATAGGTCCAATTGAAAAGTGGTAAACTAATTGAACCCAACTTTCTAAGCTTATAGCTCAAGATATGGTAAAAAAGCTTATCACTCAAAATATTGATGGGCCTCCTAATTAGGTAAGTCAAGAAAAGGCCAAGCTGAAAATAACTATCTCTAAGCTTAAATAAGACTATAATGTCATAGATTATTTAAAAAAAGTACTTTCTATTTTGACTATTTTTGATGCTCTAATTTTTCTCCAAAGCTTCATGAAATTCTTATTAAAATGTTACTTAAACAAACATTTTAAAGCTTATTTTAATGAAATAAATATTGAAGATATTACTCATTATTGAGGACCTTCTTATTGTCACTTTATATATGATGATCTTTTTCTTAAAGTAATAAATCATAATAGATCCTTATATATCATTGCCTATGCATATTTTAGTATCATAAACCATATAAGCTAAACCCTAGCTCTTCATAATCTTCAACTTTTAGCTCTAAAAAAAACTATGTATAAATAAGTTAATTTTATATAGCTTTAGTATAAAAGGTCAAAAGACTCTTGAATCTCTTACTCTACTTTTGAAGTCTAGTGAAAGTTGAAACTTCAACCAAATTTCATGTCATTAATGCCAATACATCTTTTTGAGCTTAATTAGAATAACTATGACAATATTAGTATGAGATGGTACCTTCAACCTTGCATTAGTGAATCAAATATATTCATGGATGTAAAGAGTTTTTCATCTTACATGATTTACAATAGTTTAGCCTCACTAAGATAAGAGTATATAATGATATTAAATATTGCATACCCAAAAGAAAGATAATTCACTTAATTAGTATTAATTAAAATTAAAATTAATAATAAATTATTCTATCTTTTTTATTATTCTCTTCCAAAAGAGAAGGTAAAATAACATTAGAGGAAAGGTCAAGATTCAACTTTCCTAAGAGTAGATGAAGAGGAGAATAACTTTTCAATGCTCACTTTTGGTAAGAATGTGTTACACTATAGTTCTTCTAGTGGTACTAATAAGAAGATTTAACAAGTTGATCATAATGATGACTTCTTTAAAAAATTTCTAGATTAGAAATATGCAACTTGGAGTTGATTTATATGGTGACATGCTTCCAAACTTTCATGCTCATCAAGGTGTTCGTGACTTATTTTTGCATGTATGAAATATTAAATTAGATTCTGAGTATTGACCAATAGCAGAGCATTTGATGCATGAATTTTTAAATTATAGTGCATCATCTATATCTATATTATTGATAAAGTATATGTGCTTTGATTCTACATACATGCAAATGCTTATGGTCATGTAAGTAAAAGTGAAGAGTAATCATCCCACAAGGACTAACTATGCCATGAAGATTTAATTTTATTTGAATGATCAAAACTTGGTGTGAGCTATCAAAATTAGAAATGTGCTATTGTAAATAGAAGATAAAATTCTCTCATGTTGTATATGAAGCAATCAAGCTCTAGAGATTAGATTTCACTAGGATTTATTGTATTTGATCAATTACAATATAATTAATGGGTATAATCAAATTTATTATAATTAAATCCTATAGTATATAATACTAGTCTCTTGAATATTTAAAATAATGAATCTCTCCACATATATTGCAATGATGACAAATTTCAATCAAATAACCCTAAGAACTTAGTAGATTACATGATATATATATATATATATATATATATATATATATATATATATATATATATATATATATATATATATATATATATATATATATATATATATATATATATATATATTTTATATTCCTCCTGATATTTCAGTCTTGACATCTATTTTTCACTAATTGATTTTAAATAACTCTTATAAACCTCTAATTGGTGGATAAATAATTAAAAGAAATCATGAATAAGATAAAATATGTAGTAATAATAAAATATAAAAATAAAGTCAAAGTATTGCATTAAATATAAATCCAATAAAACTATGTCTGATTACATTTTTTAATCCTTTGAAAAAATTTAGTTCATGTTAAAAAAAATATATAAATAATACAAGATATGTTGTTCAACATTAGAAACAAAGAGAAAGAGAAAATTAAATTTAGTACTGTGAGCTTTTACTATATGGTTCTGTCATCTCCATCTCTACTCTTTGGCCAAGGTGCTATCAAAACTCTTAGAAAGCTCTAGCCAAAATTCCCACCAACAAGTATAAAGGGAAGTCCTTAAAGGCTTAAATTTGTCTCTTTAATAATTTCTTATACTCTCACTCTAAAATTGCAATTTCTAGATCCTAAAACACTCAGAATGGGTCTAACACCCTGCATATATGGTGCCTATGAGTGAGGTTTGGTGCATATGTACTTAAATAATTTCTCCTAGTGATACATAAATCTTTATAATGGCATAATTAGTGCCTAGGCACTAAGGTTGGATGTTCTGATGCCGAGTTTGGCACTAGGCACCTAGCTTTTTATTTCTTTATTAAAATGATTTAGAATTAGCACTTAGGCATCGCTAAAGTGCTTAATCACCAAATCATGTTCCTAAGCACTAAAAGCCTTTATTCACATCAATTATGCCATATGTTGCATAAATGATTTTAAATCACTCATTTTTGTGCCTTGTCCATGAAATATACTAAAATATGAAGCTTCCTTACATAAATGAAATTAAATACATTAGTTTAGTTGATTTCCTAAATTTTAGTAAAATTAAATATAGAAGTCAAATATCTAAGGTAAGAATAATTGTATTAAAATAATAGTTATTAAACATCCCGTACTTAAATCTTTGCCCATCTTATCAGATAGATAATCAAGATTTAAAAGCCACATAAAAATGGTGATGTTGTATATTCACTAACTTAAGCTACATTAAACATTAAAGCTACCTTTTTCTCACATTAGTAAAATTATTGGGTGTTATAAGAGATTTATTAATCAACATATTTGTATAGTCTCATATATTTTTCTTTATCACATTGAATTACACTTGAAGCAAAGATCATATAACTCACATATTTTCGAATTTCTATAACATTATAACTATTTAACACACATCCACAAAATTATATGTATATCAAAATTTCACCGAGGCATCACTTAACACACAAACTCACTTTTGCAAAACTTTAGATAATTATGAAAACTATTATGAAGATCAATTATATTCTAGAACATTGATCCCTATTCTACAACATGGAGAATAATTATCATCTTCTCCCCCTCCTTTTTTTTGGATGATGTTCAACCAACTTTTTTTTTTTTTTTTTTTATCCTTACTTCACAATCTATATCTTCATTCAAGGACTCATTACTAACATTATTTTTGTGTTTTTACAACTATGTAGATTAATTTTGAATTATACTCATATATAAGAAGACTTTCAAAAATTAAGATGGTCTTTTATGCTCAAATTAAAAATACACACATTATATAGTATATTAACAAAAAAATGTAATATCAAGATGGTTTAAATTTTTTTAATTGAGATTTAATTTATTATAAAATAAAATAATTATAAACATTTGATAATGTTAAAAAGCTAATAAGGAACCATCTAAAATTCAATAAGGATTTTTTAAAATGAAATATCCATATTAGAAAATGACATTTATTGTATAAAATGCAGGTAGTATTAGAATAAATGCTCTCCACATTGCTCTTCTTAAGTAACAAAAATGCAACAAAGCTATAAGAAAACATGCATGCATTCAAAGCAAAAAATTACTATAGGTAACAAAGTAAAATATTTATTCATGAGAATCAAATTAGAAATATGAATGTATTTGTAAAACACAGAAACACTAAATGATACAAACTAGAAAAATATATTTATCATAAAATTTCCCCCACATATAATTTTATTTCACATATCACACATCACACAAAAATTTTCTATAGTCTTTATCCTTATCCCCCTCTTAAAGATATTAAAATTAGATTTGAAAACTAGACATAAAATGAATTAAATGTTGAATACTAAAAATAAAATTGATTAATTTTTGAAATAAATAAAAAGCAACTAATAGTAGAAATAAAGTTAATAGCAAAATTAAAATAAAAACTAACGTAGAAATACAACCAAAGCACAAGAAAGCTAATAAACTACCCCAACCCAGTCACATACACACTTGAATCATGCATTATCCCTAAGGCATTAAATAAATAAAAATAAAGGCAAGGAATAGGAACTTCCCAAGAAGGTGGCAATACTCATCATCTTCCTTATACTTTTCTTCTTCTTTTTCTTCTTATTCCTCCTAATGGATAGGTGTCATGGGATAGCGTGGCTGAGGTGAAATTGAGACATTGTTAAGACTCTAGCCTAATGTTCAGATGCCAAATAAAAATATATATATCTATCAGGGAGGTATTGAATCTCCCTATAAAATCATAGTGCATATTATCTCTTCCTTTTAAGACTCTTCCTTTCCTTCCTATATATAAGCTCTCTAAGATAATACGAGGGTCATATCTTGGCTTGAGATTTTAGCATTAACTCTTTAGTTTGTTCTCCTAAAGCTTCTAAATTATTTTTTCCTGGTCTTCCTTGAGTGATCATGTTGCTTCATGCTTCTTTTTCTACCAAAAATAAGAAATTAATAGTTAATTAATTGGTCAGTGCTTAGCACTATATTCTATGCCTAGGTTCTAGTCATAAAATAGTGAAAAAAATCATGAATCTATCGGTACCTAGACGCACGCCTAGGTTTTAAGCAATTATTATCTTTGCTTGATTGTCCTGCAAAGGACATCAAAGTTGACATAAGCACTAGGTTTAGCACCTAAGCGCCAAGCATAATTTTTTTGAATGAATTAGTAAAGAATGGGAAAAAGATAGAAAATTGAGTTAACCCCTAACAAGTGCTTAGTTTAACATCCTCAGCCCAATGACAATTTTGTCTTTTATGTATTGTTTGGCAACAAGTGTTGCTATAACCACTAAATCTTTGTTGTTGCTTCTTCTAATTACTCTTTTAGGGCATATCTAACAATCCAAATTCGTATGAATTCTACTTAACTTCCATGAGGTGAGGGACTTCATTTCTTCTTTTTGGAGGCCTTGCATGACATCTATTTCTTTTTCTTCATATGCTTGCCTCCCTTAAGTTCATTTAAGCTATCTTTTTTGCTTCAATTGTCGGCTCTGGTTGCCTCGCTTATGGTTATGATATTAAAGCTTTCTTTTACAGCAACTCTTTATGACCTTCATGAATTTGAATATATACATTTCATTCTCTATTTTAAGTTGCAAAACTTTCTTTTAATGTATATTTGAGCAACACTATAGAAAAAATGGTCTTCATAGATATCTTGGTACCTAGGTTCATCATCATCGATATCTAAAATTAGAAAATCAACAATGAAGATAAATTTACCCACTTTTAACAACACATCCTCCATGATCCTTTTAGGTTTCTACTAAGTAATCAGTGAGTAGGAGGAAAAACATGGTGGGATTCACTTAACCCAATTCTAACCTCTTAAATAATATGAGAGGAATCAAATTTATGCTTGCTCCAAGATCACATAATGCATCTTTATAGTATTCCCCTTCTATAACACAAGAAATGATGAAGCTACTTGGATATTTTCTCTTTAAGGCAACTTTTTCTTCAACATAGTAGTGCATCCTTCAGTTAGTGTTATTATTTCATGATCATCTAATTTTCTCATTTTAACTAAATTTTGTTTATAAACTTCACGTAGCTAAGAATCTATTCTTAAGGCATCAACAAAAGAAATATTAATATGAAGTTTTTGAACGCCTTTAGAAGCTTTGATATTGTTGATCCAACTTCTTTTTTTGAAATCTCTAGAGGTAAGAAAGATGTGGTACATATGATGGGGGTTGTTTAAAATACCTTTGACTTGGGATGCCTTTTGTTTTTCACTCTTCTTTAATTGATCATTACTTTCATCTTCATTGGGCCTCTTTTGTCCCATAGAATCTTCTCCATCCAACTATTTAGTTTGGGCTTCTCTTAGCCCATAGGGTCTTCTAATTTACTTATATTTCTTAATAAGATAAGATAATTTTGACATGTTCCTTGTGATTCACCTTTGTGTTTCATGGGAGCACTCGAATGATGGCAAGATAGTTATTATGTAAGCTATCCAATATGAAATTTGATAATCTATAATTTTGATATGCTCTTTGTGATTCACCTTTGTGTTGTTTGGGAGCACTCTTGGATGATGGCAAATAGCTATTATGTAAGCTGTCCAATATGAAACTCGATGATCTTAATGTATTCCTCTTTTCTTTGAAGTAAGGCATTCATGTTTTCGAAGTGTGGCATATGTTCGAGCCATAAACAAGGTGATGGTAGCTATCAATTGTGCCAAAGCCTCCTTCAATGATGATGCTTCTGATTTCTACTATTGAATGCCTTGTTGTTGAGTGAAGTCACAGTTGGTTTCATTCCTATTGATAAAATACATGTAGTTATTGGTAATCACTTGGATGGTGTATAGCCTAAGTATTCTTCCATGAAAATTTAGTATGGCTCCTTCACCTAGAATTATTTGTGTTGAAGTAAAGATTGATGGCTTGATAATTTCTTAAGATAACATACTCCTAGTAAGGCTATGCAAAGGGGTTATTAGTCTAGCAATTTGTGTTGTTGTGACCTCCAACATAGTGGTCATAACAAAATATAAGAGCATGTGTTGTGTGCTATGAGAAGACTAAGTGAAGTAACTCGTGTTATGTGGGCTACAATAGAATCCATCTCTACATTGTAACTATAGGTTTCTTCAGCATAATTCTTTCAATTTGCCACTAATAGTTATTTATGACCATCTCTTCTTGTAAGTCATAGGCCACCTCTAGAGTCTTGCTTATGAAAGTGACGTTAGGTATCGATTAATATCCTCGTCGGTCCAACTAACACATTGTAGAGTTTCTGCATCTACATTCTTTTAAGAAGGCCACAAGAGGTCCTTAAACCCCTTTAATGTGTCATTGAGTGTCTTGTCTTCCATTTGCATAAAATTTAAAATATTTAAGCACACCTTTATTGTCTTTGTTGGCAAAAAATATTTGGATAATAACTTATGAGCCAAATTGTCCCATCTCATGATGTAGTAGTTGGGCAATGAATTAAGCTAGATTTTGGCCTACTCCTTTGATAAGAAAGAGAATAAAATCAATTTAATGGTATCATCCAACATTTTATTGTACTTACAATATCACAAATCTCCAAGAAATTTGTAATATGTACATTCAAAATTTAAATGGCTAGGCCCCTGAACTAAGAGTTTTGGATCATTTGAAGGGTGGCAGGCTTGATCTCAAAGTTGTGTGCTTGAATAGCTAGCTTAACAATAGTCTGAGTGATATTATGCATTGTAAGATGTGCATAATCTCTCAATGCTTTTGCCCCAATGGCTATACCTCCTCCATTTTCCATTTTAACTATTAATTCTACTTTTTTCTAGTTTGGTTGTCTTATCTCCATGAGTCTTCTTAAAATAGTTATTTCAATTTCTAAATGATCAAAATATGGTAGTTCACCACTAGATTAGTGTAATGCACTTAATACTAATATTATTGTTATAAACCTAGGAAACATTTTTAAAAACTTGATATAGTGCATGTACAAGAGTACATAGTCACCTCAAGTAATAAAGAGTGAGTAGAGTATTCTTCTTATAAGGATTGCACTTCAATTACTAAAATTGGTTGATTATCTATTATTTAGATGGTGAAATCAAGGCCTTAAAGTAAAAAATTAGAATATTCTCATAAATTTACCATAAAATGCAAATAAGGTGATCAGAGTAGAAATTTGTGTAAGTGATCTCATTATGATTAAACCTAGAGATTAGGTTTCACTGATGTTATTTTGTACGGTTAAAATTATAACAAAATAATAATTTGATTTTATTGATGTCTGATTAAAGTGGTTGTTACCCTTCTTTCAAAAGCCTACTATCCTTATTTTTCTTACACAACTTACCTACCTCTCGATGATAAATTCAATATAAGAAATATCTTTTAAAGCTTTTTGGATCTTGAAAAGGATTGCATGTTTTTTTTTTTTGTGGTTATCTGATAAATTCACTATAATAAAATTCTTTTAAAGCTTTTTGGGACTTAAAAAAAGGCTACATGTTTTTTATTTCATGGTTACCTTAAGCTTACGATGCATCATAATGATCTTTTGTCCATGAAGAATTATTTTCTATCTCTTAGTTCCAAAGAGACTTCTAAATTGTTGAGAAATAGCTGGTTAAAACAATAGGCAATAAAACTCAGAATGAAATATATAATAATTAAGAGAAAATAAAGCTCCAAATCTTATTAAAATCAAACCATCACAAAAATAACATGGTTATACCCAACTTCTTGAAAGCGGTTTAGTTCATGAAGAAATAAAAGAAGGCTATGAAAAATCGATACATGAATATTGTTACAATAAATAAAATGGTAGGATGTAAGAAAAACTCAGGTAGAATATGCTAAGAAAGCAAACTTCATCATTTTGGCGTCTTACCCTTAAGATCTCTTTAATGGCTTCTCCAAGCACCTTAAAATAGCCTCTACAAAATCCCTTATTTAACTTCTTAAAAATGTAAGAACAATTATGGAATAATAGTTAGAGAAGTTCACAATTTATCCTTATGATTTGCTTAAATAGTGCAGCATTAAATTTCTCAAAAAAGATAAGAATTTGATGAAGATTCAAAGCAATGCATAGTAGCAATCACTCTGTTTCCTTGCACGAGGGGTTAGGGGATTAGGTTTCATGTTCTTTATTTGCACATGTGACTAAATTCTTGTTTTGCTGCCAAGGTGTTAAGATTGGGCGCCTTGGTGTCTGTCTCCCTATCTTAGACTCATTCAAATTTCTAGATTTGGCATTTAGGTTCCAAAATTAGGTACCTAGGACTCAAACTATTTATCTCAAACTATTGTTGGGATCAAGTTTTGGCGCCTAAGTATTGATTTCTCTGTTTGATTTCTATAGTTAGGCAACTGGTGATGGTGCATAGGCGCCACTTTAGGTGCTTATAGTAGGTTAAGCTCTAACACTGATTAAGATTAGGATTGTAATGTTTACTCCCAAATCAACTTTAGATGATTCTTCATATAATTTTTACATTTATGACTGAATTTTGTAGGTCTTAAAAAACTCAAATTTAAAATTAGAATCATGTCAAAATATATGACAAATACATATTCTAAGATAGTAATAAATGTATACCTCACACGCTTATCACTACTCTCCCTAAAAAGGAGCACACATAATTCTTTTTGTTAAACCTTTTGGATGAAATGCAGAAGAAATTTTAGTGGTGTTTAGATCAACATCTAGAGGAACCCTATTATAGAGGAACCCTATTATAGAAGCATTATTGAGAAGAAGTATGTTGTTGCTTATTATTTAGTTTGGGATTTGTTAACAACTTTAAGTTGTCCTCATGCATATTTTGCAAGTGAATAAGAACTTTTTCATTAATAAAAAAGTAATTTTTTTTGTTTGTACTTATTATCTTTTTATGTAACATCCCTCTTAAATGATGTAAATTAATGAAAGAGTCACTTCTAAAAATTTAGATAAGATTTTGTTAATTATTTAAAAGAAATTATTATCAATTTGACATTGAAAAAGTTGCTTGAGTTGCCTAGATGTTACCTCATTTAGATGATCTTCTTGACTCAATCGACTAGCCCTTCACTTATTTCATATAGCAAGACCACCTAAACACTGTCTAGTTGATCGATACAACAGTATGGATTGAACATGGCCTAGTTGTTATTTAGTATACGCATTCATTTAGTTCATTTTCTATATAATAATTTGTATCATTTGAAAATAAATTTGTATTTTAATGTGATATATATATATATATATATATATATATATATATATATATATATATCACTTCAAATTAACCACTTAAAAATATTTATTTTATTTTAGAGAAATTAATATTAAATATATTTTTAATATAATTTAAATATATAGGATATAAATAAATATAAAAAAAATATAAATATTAGATATTTAAATGCATAAAACTGTATTCGTGTTAATCCCCCTCGTCAATTTTCCTTGAAATGGAAGTCTTGCTGTAGATTTTTGAAGTCAGAAAGTGGTTCCACTTTCCAACGTATGAGGAGCTTATCCAAGCTCTTGTCTCCCCACTCTTTGCCCCGCTCATCATCCGCCGCCCTCCTCTTCTCCCGCGGAAAATCCTGTCGCCTGCGCCCGCTCTCCACTGACCCTCCTTCCCTTTATCAAATGATCACAGAAATTGTTCCCATTTGCTCGCGGGACACTGACCAGCAATGCAATAAAGGCACACAAGGTGTTTGTCAAAATGTCCGAGACTGTAATAACACTTCTCAGACCATTGAAACAACGACGCAGCTGAAAGTTCTCGACTTGGAAGAAATTAGCGCAGTTGTTCACAAGGTAACAGAAATAATTCGGTCAGACAATGTCCAAATTACCATGGAACAGCGCTTGAATGAGTTGGGAATTGCGTTCAGTCCTGAGATCGTGGAGATGGTACTGAAGAGGTGCTTCAAAGTAGGATATTTAGCTTTTAGATTCTTCAGCTGGATGAAGCTCCAGCATGGATTTTGCCACACAACAGAGACTTACAATACCATGCTGTATATTGCAGGTGAAGCAGGAGAGTTTGACCTCGTGGAGAAACTGATGGAGGACATGGATGCTGACTTGTGTTCAAAGAACATTAAGACATGGACAATTCTTATTTCACAGTATGCAAAAGAAGATTGGTAAAGCTCTGTGGATTTTTGAGGAGATGAGGAAATCAGGCTGCAAGCTTGATAGTGGAGTTTATGAAGCAATTCTCAGGGGGCTTTTCAGTGCGAGGAAGGCAGAACTAGCATTTGAGTTCTACAAAGAGATGGTTTTGAAGAAAATGAAAGTTGATATCAAGATATACACAATGCTGACGGATTGTCTGTCAATTGCTGGTGATCTTGACAATGCAAGGTTGGTTGCCGAAGATATGATGAAGATTGCAGAGTTGCCAGAAACTGAGGTTCTTACTATGTTGTTGAGGAGCTTTTGCATTTCAGGGAAAGTAGATGAAGCCCAAAAGTTGTTCGAGGAGATGAGATCGAGGAATATATCTGTTGATTCAAATCTTTATGAGGTGTTAGTCAAGGGATTGTGCAGAGCTGGAAGAATGGATGAAGCTATGGGGATTGTTGATGATATGAAGCATAGTTTGAATGCTGGAAATAGGATTTATGGGTGTTTGATTGATGGATTTTTGAGAAAAGACAAAATTTGGAAAGCCTTGGAATTGCTGCATAGTATGAGAGAACTTAATTGCTTGCCATTGGTTTCCTCTTGTACTCAAGTTATCCAGCATCTATTCAGATCAGATCAATATAGAAGAGCTTGTGAGATTTATGAGGAGATGTTGGAAAATGGTATTGAGGCAGATATTGTGGCAACCACAGCAGTGGTTGCTGGTCATGTCCAGCATAACAACATTTGTGAAGCATGGAGGGTTTTCAATGACATGAAGAGGAAAGGCATGGTGCCTACCTGGAAGGCTTATTCCGTTTTCATCAAAGAACTTTGCAAAGCTTCAAAACCCAATGAAGCTTTTAAGCTACTAAGTGAAATGGCTGCTCGTAAGATAAATCCAACTGATCATATATTTAGGCTGGTTATAAGTTCTTTGACAAGAAATGGTGAACTGGAGAAAGCAAGAGTAGCTTTGCAGCAATGCAGATCCTTTAGACTCAATCATAGAGAGGGTGAAAAATTTTACCAGTTAGCTGAGCATCATCAAGCTTTTCATGAAGATCAGGAGGTTTCAGTCTGCTCTTCTGATCAAAATTTGGCTTGTAGACAGACACAAAACACATTTGATGAGAATGATGTGGAAGAACTCTGTGGAATCTTATCATCATCAACCAATAGTGATCTACTGCTACAAACAATGGATAGCAGCAAATTTGCTTTCACACCTGAACTTGTAGAGGCAGTTCTGCGAAGATCTCAGAGACATGGCTGTGCTGCTTTGCAATTTTTTGCTTGGGTTGGTAAACAGCCCAATTACAGCCACACCACTGAAACATATAATATGGCTATCAAAATTGCAGGCAGTGGGAAAGATTTCAAGCATATGAGAAATCTTTATCAAGAAATGAGGAGAAGGCGTTGTTCTATAGAGCCAAATACATGGACAATCATGATATCTCAATATGGCCAAGCAGGTCTAACTGAGATTGCTTTGAATACCTTCAAGGAGATGAAAGCTGAAGGCTATCAACCAAATGGCTCTACCTTCAAGTATCTGATTATATTTCTTTGTGGAAAGAAAGGGCGAAAAGTAGAAGAGGCGATCAAAATATTCCAAGAGATGTTGCCTTCAGGCTTCATGCCAGATAAAGAGATGGTTGACATTTTCCTTTCTTCTCTATGCGAGTCAAAAAAATTTGCAGAAGCAAGAAGAGCAGTCAAGTCTTTATGTAAAAGAGGGTTCCAAAGCCAGATCGGTTATTCTCTGCTTATCAAGTCTTTTTGCAGGGCAGGACAAGTTGAAGAAGCTATTATTCTGACAGATGAGTTTGAAAACCTCGGTTGCAAGGTAGATCAATACATTTATGCATGCATTGTTCATGCACTATTAAGAAAAGGGAGATTAGAGGCGGCCTTAGATAAGTTGGAAGACATGAAGAGAGCTGGAATTTCACAGTCAGTGCATATAAACACATCATTGATTGCCCATTTTTTCAAGAAGCAGCAGATCGAAAGGGCAGTGGAGATATATAACAAGATGATAGAAGAAGGTTGTGAGCCAACTGTGATTACATACTCAGCTTTAATTCGTGGTTACATGAACATGGAGATGTTTTCTGATGCTTGGAACATCTTTTACCGTATGAAAGTGAAAGGGCCCTTACCTGATTTTCAGACTTACTCCATGTTCATGTCTTGTCTCTGCAAACAAGGCAGGTCTGAAGATGCATTCAAGCTCATTCAGGACATGCTGGAGAGCAAGATCATCCCTAGTGCAGTAAATTTTAGGACTGTTTATTATGGATTGAATAGAGAGTGCAAGAAAGAACTAGCTCATCTTGTGCTTAAGATGAAGTGGAGTTTGAAAAAGAAAGAATGCATTCAATATAACGGTATAATTTGCATATTTACACATTAGAATCAGTCAACAGCTTGGATTGATTTTAAAGCGATTATTGTGCGAATTTAGTGCATTACTAACAACACTATGCTGTGCTTCCAGGTGGAAGCAATAAAACATGACAAATGACTCGTATTGGTCAGCCAATTTTCATGATTCTTAATTTAATCACTCCATTCATTAGTAATATCTATAATAAATTCTATCAATACAAACAAACTAACTGTTTACCATAACCATATTTTCTGAAGTTTTAAATATAGAAACTAGCAAGTGAAAATGTTACTACATGTGCATTAGCAAAGTAAGAAAATCAATGGCCTTCTTTTATGGAACATAATGGCCTGTGAGAATCATTCATCAATCCCATCTAAATCATGCGAGGTGACTGACCCTAGCCATTTCATATTCTCTTCCTTGACTAATGACAACCTAGGGGGATGTTAGCCAAGAGGCTCCAGAATTAAGATATCATGAGAGGCCTTGTAAAAGAGGATGGAGTGCTCTAAATGATGGATTCATCCTTTGGACTATTTTATTTTAAAACTTGGTGAATTCCATGTAGTTGATGTAGGTGAAAACCAGTAAATCACTTGCATCATGCTATTCTTTGTTATACTACTTTCTTATTGCTTCTTTCATGACGGAAGTAATCTATCTAAGAGACTCATAAATTTTTTTCTCCTCCATGAACATTGATGGTGGAGATCAAGCATGAATCTTATGGATTAATGGCTTTTGCTTGTTAACATCTTTTGTTGCTCTTACTTAGATCTTTTTGGTTAGAAACATATATGTTTGATGGAGAATCACTCTGATCATGGGGACTAATCGCTTACTGTACCTCTATACTTGTTATAGAGAATGAAATTGAAAGCCCATCTACATAACTCAAATAGTCATTTGCTAAAAAAAAAGGATAAGATTTTGGGGTTTTAACAAACATAGCACCTAAAACACCACTATTTAGATATTTCTCATTCAAAACAAAATATTTATTATTATAGCATATTAAAATAACATAGTTAATCTATTACTCAATTAAAAATTCTCAGCTACTAAGGTTTCTCTTATTTGAATTTATTTTATTTTATCACGCATAAGCTAAGGACGCATGTAATAAAGAAAAATTTAACTCCGGAATGGAACGAAAAGTTAACACTTCTTGTTGAAGATCCCAATCTCCTTGCAAGTTGGTAAGTATTTTCGAACTAATTTCTCTCTTTTTATTTTTAATTAAAA
Organism: Cymbidium sinense; assembly: GCA_021442155.1. Taxonomy (NCBI): domain Eukaryota; kingdom Viridiplantae; phylum Streptophyta; class Magnoliopsida; order Asparagales; family Orchidaceae; genus Cymbidium; species Cymbidium sinense. Next base: position 32,137,923 of record CM038225.1, read on the forward strand.
ACATCAATAAATGTCATATTCGAGGTTATTGGCTAGCATGTCTATATGATTCAATGCTCTAATTGTTATCATGTTAGCACATGCCAAACTAGAATCAAGAATATTCCAGCAATATTTGTAGAACCACTACTACATAATTAACTCTGCCTCTCTATGGAAAACTATTATTATAAATATGTTTGTATTTTTGTAATGGTTATGAACGAAATAAATACACCTACCATTCCACCACTTATTTCTTTGTTATTTTTAGCTCTCTTTCCTGATATCAGAGCTAATACCTCATATCCTCTGCCTCTTGTAATATAGTAAACTCCTTTTTTTATTTTCCAATATAAAATTCTTATGGAATCAATAAGTACCTCTACCACCACTCTAGATGAACTAAGCCATTGATTCTCAAGACCAAAGGCATTCTATCCCTCCAAGTTTCTTATGATTAATCTTAAAGACACACTCACTACTTAGCTAATAACTAACCCATCTGGAGATCCCAAGTGCTTAAACTTTTTAAAGCAAATGGGTTTTAAGGGCATATTAACGTAAGCACACTCAAGCCAAATAGATACATAATAGGCAATGATGGAGCAGCTACATTGCATGTAGTTGTTTCCCCCACACTACTCACCTACAATCTTTCTTTCGAAACTTGCTCAGTCATATGGTTCACACTAGAAATAAGGCTGCAGTTTATGAATTGATCAAGACTCATATAGTTGAAAATGAACTCTACAATATTCATATGGGGGATAGATAATCCATGTTATCATATTTGTTTGAAGTCAAAAGCAAAATAGGCGCTATTATAACCACTGGAACTCCACAGCTAAAGACATCATTTCATACACTCTAAATTGGCTGCACTCCAATTATCAAGCATTCAATACAACAATTCACACTAATCTCCAACCCGTAAATCTAGATGATTTCTACCCACAACTATATAGTGAAGAAATGAACCTAACAGCCAAAGCTTTCAACTAACTACAACTTCAGCTAACACTCACTTCTTCCCCTATCCTATCAATAACAAGAAGTAGGAACAATCTCACTACATTCCCCCTAATCAAGGATGATCTATTAATTTAAACAGAGGAGACAGAACATTCAATCCAATCACTATGTGTTAAATATGTAATAAATAGGGTCATATAGGCCCATAAAACTCGCACCGATAAGGCCATAACTACAACACCAACATTCATGAAGATCCTCACAAGCTCTTATGGAAGACACCAACACTATTACTACAAATTGTGTACTTGACATTAGAGCCACAACCCATCTCACCTCAGATATGAATCAACAACATAATTCCACAACATACAAAAGAAATCAACAAATTACTTTTGGCAATCGGCAATAGCTACCCGTTCAACACATTGGTTAAGGTTTGTTACTCACACCAACTAGTAAGCTCTTCCTTAAACAATTCTTATGTGTGCCGAGCCTTTCTTACAATCTTCTTTTAGTCCACCAACTCTTTACTGACAACTCATGCAAACTTCTCTTTGATACTTACAGTTAAAGCTCCTAGATAAGAGGACAAGTTAGACACTTCTTCAAGGACTATGCCTTCAAGGTCTCAATTTCATTCACACTCCTCCAATCTCTCCAAGAACAATATTACATCCAGTTATTTTCTCCATGCAAAAAATTACAGCTCTTTTGCGTCAACGATTAGGATGCCTAAGTGTAGTTGTCTTCTCTAGCATTGAATGAAATACTTCATATCTATAGTAGCAACCATTCCAACAATGTGTCACTTGTCAACTTTCTAAAAGCAAGAAACTCTCATTTTCTCCCTCTCATTCTAGCAACATTCCTCCTTTATCTTTAATTCATACTGATGTATGAGGACCCTCCCTAATAACTTCACTAAATGGATATTAATACTATGTAATATTCATAAATGGCTACTTCATTTCTGTTGGAAATATCCTATGACTCTCAAATCTTAAACTCTTAATAAGATTCCAAATTTCAAAATAATGGTTGAAAATAATAAAATTATCCCATGAAAACTCTACATTTTGATAGAGGAGCAGATTTTCTTAACAATAACTTCACTACAAACTTTACAAATTTTGTTATTATACATCAACACGCATGTCCATATACTCCATAACAAAATGGTATACCATAATCGACACCTATTCGAAATTATGAAGTCCCTACTCCTTGATGCAACTTTACCTCAATCATTTTGGGTTGATGCTTTATTTAAAACCAACTACTTAATAAATAAGCTACCATCATCCAGTTTCAACATGATATCCATAGCAAATGCTACACCACAAACCCCTAAAGCACACTCATCTTAAAATCTTTGGTTTCTAGTGTTACCCGTGGCAGAAACCATATACTTGTAATAATCACACGAAATGATACTCCATCTATGTCTTTATTTGTTATGCTCTTACATAAAAGGCGCTATTATGACCTCCAAAAAGGCAAAATATACATGTCTAGATATGTTTGGTTTAATGAAGAGACATTTCTATACAAAAATTGACAAATCTCTGCCATACAATCTTACTCCTCCTTCCCACTGCCACTCACCCTTGTCCCTTCTCAATTCTCTCTACATCACCCCCAAGCTCATCCATATCATTTTCTCCTCCTCACACTCATATATCATATCATTCTCACACATCCCTTCTCCAATACCTTCACTAGTATTTCCCTAAAGTATCTCATTATCACCTCTCCTCCACCTCCATCCAACATTCATCTTATGAAAACAAGGCTAAAATCTAGCATCACCCAACCAAAAGCTATCATAAACCTACTCCATAATAAAACCATTCCTAATCCCACAACGTTCTCAACAATAATTTGAGAACTCCATTGGCACCACATAATGTCTCAAGAGTTTCATTTACTTCAAACCCAAGGGACCTGACAACTTGTTCGTCCCTCTCCAACCTACAATGTCCTCATTTGTAAATGGACATATAAAACCAAATATAACAAAGACAACACTATATCTCATGATAAAGAATGACTTGTTGCTTAAGGCTTTAAATAAGAATACAACCCAGATTATCATGAAACCTTCTCTCTCGTTGCCAAATTTTCTACTATTAGAGTCTTGCTCACTCTTGTGATCATCAACGATTAGCCCATCAAATAACTAGATGTATGAAATGCCTTCATTCATGGACCTCTTACTATAATGGTTTACATAAAGCAGCCACCAGCCTTTATTGATCCGCAATTTCCTCACAACATTTGCCTCTTTTGTAAAGCTATCTATGGATTATGCTAGGCTTCTCAACAATGGTTTACTACCTTTACAAACCAACTCCAACACCTTGGCTTTCTTCCAGCATAGTCAACCCTTCTCTTATCATGTATCATCAACATTCCATTACTCTTTACATTTTCATTTACCTATATGATCTCATCTTTATCGACAATAACCTCACCATTCTTCAACAGCTTCAATCCTCCTTCAAATGAAAGACCTCAATAATCTCTCTCTCACTTTCTTAGATTGAACATCACTCATACAAACATTGAAATACACCTTGATCAACATATCTATGCCAAAACAAATTCTCACTCAAGTTTGAATGCATGATTACAAATCAATTTTTACACCCACTCCTCTTAAGCTACCTTCTTCCATAGAAAATTAACAAACATATCCCAATCCTCAATAATACCGACAACTTGTAGGCTCTCTCCAATATTTTATCCTCATGCTCTTTGATCTCACATATGTAGTTAACAAAGAATGTCAATTGATGCACCAACCACTCAACCAACACTTTCAACTTTTAAAATGGATACTTTGTTATGTTAAAGCACCTTGGACCATGGCATTTCTCTCAATAAGATTGATCTTCATCTAAAAGCTTACAATGATTTTGACTTGACCAACAATTCCATTGATAGAAAGTCAATAATAGGTTTATGTGTTTTCTTCAGTATCAATCTGATCTCGTGGTGCACCATAAAGCAATCTATTGTCTCACACTCCTCTACAAAGGTAGAGTACCATGCCATAGCAACAATAATTATTGAAGTAATTTAGACATGCCACTTACTACAAGAATTACAACAACCTCTTGCCTATTTTACATTGATCTACTATGATAACATATTTGCAATTTCCTTGGTTAAAAATTTGGTGTTTCATGCCTGCACAAACACATAGAGGTAGACTATCACTTCATTTGAGTCTGTGTAAATCTCTTTATGAATCCTCTAACAGCTCCTCAATCTTAACTACTTGAAAGCAAGCTAATCATCCAACTGGATTGCACCTTGAGGGGGGCAATTAGCACATGCCAACATATGTATAGAATCAAGATTATTCTAGCAACATCTAGAGCACCACTCCTACATAACTAATTCTAACACTTTGTAACAAACTATAATATAAATATCCATGTATTTTTGTAATAGTTGTGAAAGAAATGAATACATCTATCATTATACTACTTGTCTTCCCATTATTCTTTTAGCTCCTTTTAATTAATTAGTGAATTTGTTCAATAACCTCTTGATATATATACTTACACATAAGGTTTAATCTATGTCATTGAACAATTTTCTATATTTAATCATTTTATATGTTAAGGATGTCAAAATTTATAACAATAGTTGTGTTTAACCATTTTGTTAGCACTTTTACTAAAAATTTGTAAGGAAATATTATTGTGAGAGATATCATGATCTAGATTATTCAAATTATACATCATTTTATTCTCCATTTCCAAGTTCTTAGAATGAAGTTTTCCTTTAGATTTCAGTTTTTACAAGTTTTTAAAATTTTTAAATTTTTTTGCATAAACCCTACAAACTTATTGAATTTTTTATGCTTGCTAAATCTCTAAACTTGTTTAGGTAGACCCTACACATCATTTTGTGGCTTCTTGGTATAACCTTTTTTGCTATTACAAGCTATGATATATATATACATATGGTTGATTTTAATTAATATTCACTAAATCATGAAACATTATGCCATTTGCCATAAGATTAAGCTTTTAATTTGAAAAGTTTGAGAAACAATCAGGCTATTCTATATGCTTCTAGATTGAAGTTATTCAATCCCTTCTTATAGCCTCTATAGTATCATTAACAGTGATGCTTTCAAAGTTCTTTATGAGTCCTTAACAGAGTGGTCATCTTAATTTGTACAAAATTCAATTTAAAAGTAAAAAAAGAGAGGAAATATGACCTTTAAATTAGAAACTCTGTCTAACATGCTAGCTTGTCTTCTCTAACTCCTTAGAAAAATCATCAACGCTCTTGTTGGCCTCACTTTTGGAGTGAGGATTAACCTTTCTCATCTTAGATCTAGGAACATTCTAGACACTTAGATTTCCTTAGTGCTAGGACAACTTTAGTGATTAAGGGGATACTTAAACTTAAGCTTAGAGACTTAAAAGGCATAACCCTAACTCAGAGTCCACCTTAGGATAAATAGGTTCCACCTATCCTATGGCCTAAACCAAGACTCATATCTATGCACTCATCCAAACTTAAGCTCATGTAGATGAAGCTAAACCAACTCCAACCCATTCAATTAATCTTATTTGAATTTGGTTTTCTAATCTAAGCTCCAAGCCAAATTAACTTGGGCCTTAATCGAAGTTAACCCCACAATAATCCTATAACTCAGCTCAAGCCCATTCAAGCAAAATAAATCAAACTTAATCTTCTCAATCACTCTAACTATTCAATAAATCATTTTAAGCCATTCCAATACTTACAATCAAGCCAATTGAACCAAAGGAAGGTGACCAATCCAAGTAAGCTCATTTGACCTAAAGGTTTTAAATTAGCCAAATCCTAATTGAGCCCAAATCAATTGCAATCAAAACTATCAATCAACTTCAAATTTATCATTGAACACACCCCAACCATCCATAGCCCCATATTGGTCCAAGTTGACTTGACCAGGTCACTTGACCCAAAGTGACCAAAAAGGAGAAATTGAATCAAACTTCAATTAGACTCCCATTAGATCAAATCAAGCCAGTCAATCCTTTCATTGATGATTGTAGGTCACTATTGAACATTCCACTATAAATAGTTAAACCAAATGAAGCCAATTAGACCATTTGATCCATGTTGACCCAATTTGGCTTAAAGGGTCAAATTGAACCAAATCAAATCTTAGATCAAATTAATTGAAACCAATGCTACCAACCAATCAGTAATTCAATATTAAACATAATTCAACCTTTAATTGAATCCAATTTTGCCAACCTAACCCAATTAGCCAACTTAGCCCCAATTCACTTAATAATCCAAATTAAGTCAAATCAACTCTTCCAATCAATCACCAATGATCAATTGAACATAAACCTAACTCATGCTCAAGCCAATCTGGTCAATTTTATCAAATTGATCAACATGATCCATTTGACCCAAATTGAATCATATGAGCCAAATTTAAATCTAGTCTAAATTGAATCAAACTAATTGCACTCATTCACTCCAAGTGACGAATTGAACTCACCCAAATCATCACTTTGACCCAATTTGATCAAATTGGTCAACTTAATCAATTGAACCCATTTGACCCATATGGGTCAAATTAAGCCAAAACCTACTAAACCAAACTTAGCATGACTCATCCTTAAGTCACCATGGGCTTGCCCAAGTGGGCTCAACCTATGATGAATTTGGTTTGGGTCAAACCATTGAATCAACCCACCCAAATGGGATAAAACCCCCATTTGGATGGGTCCTCCACCTCCTTACTCCATAGCAGCCACCTTTGGCTCTTCTTGAATAAGAGGACCACTGACCCAACCTAACCTAAGGCTGTTGGGCTCAGCCTTTGGCCAAGGGAGGGTGAGTTCACTCATGGCAACCCATTGGTCCACCTAAGGAAGAGGATACACCTCATGGCAACCCACTACACTCTCTCAGCCTCTCACCCTCAACCACCTTAGCAGCCTCATACCATCTCTGGCCACCTACCCTGGCCATATCGGCCACCTACGCCATCTAGATGGTTACTAAAGGCTGAACCAATCCCAACCCTTGATTTAGCTAGAGAGGAGGGTATACTCCTCCCCATGGATTCAAATTGAACATAGACCTTCCCTAGATCATTTCACATAGTCTCCTACTCTCTCCCGAGCTCTTCGTGCACTCCACCGCCAGCGAGACCAGCTCCCAATCGAACCCAAGAGCTTCGATCGTCCAAGTTTCCAAAACCTCTACCAAACCCAAATTAACTCTTTCCATACCTTCACCTCACTCTAGCAAAAAGAAACAAATCATTTCTTGAGTGATTCGACCATCGTAAGGCATCTCAAGACCAACTTCACAAGCTTTGTGGTAGCGTTTTGTCTACAAAGCGATCAATGGGAGGCAGCTCGTGTTCTTCTCAACAGGGCTTCACTTCTTCAAGATAAAGTTACCTCTGTCGGTGAATCACCGATTTATAGCTCCAGCGAGGTAAAAATCTAGCAACCATAGCTTTGGCCCTTAAATATTGGTCTTTTTTGAAGTGAATCATGTTTTCATGCGATTTCCATTGCGGGTCCCCTTAAGTTCATTCTCTGATTATTTTGGAGTTGATTTTGCAATTGAACGAGCTCAAGTGAGCTCGGATCGAGTGGCGGAAGGTGAATAGTGTCTGTCTTTTTGTCACTCGTGGGATGATTTAAAGGGTTAATTAGAATTTAAAAATATAATTAAATGGCTAGAACTTCAAAAAATCATAATAATTGTAAAAACAATCCAAAAAATGCAAATAAACTCATTTTGGAAAGGTTAAACAAAGAAGAATTTAAGAAAAATAAATTCTCTAATTTATGTCTAGTGAATATTGCTTACTTAAGGTTTGAAGCATAAGATAATTATCTTCATTAAGGCTTAATTATTTGGCTAATTAATTCCAAATTTGGTGGATGAATCCATGGGATGCCATTTACCTCCCATAATTTTTTTGTAAATATTTTCCATGTAATTTAAAAAATTTGGAAGTTCTATCCTAATTACCATCATTAATTAATTTAATAACTATTAAATGGATAAATAGTAAAAATTAACTAATTAATGATAATTAATCATTATGGATAGTCAGAATAGTGATGAGAAGTAATTAAGACCCCTCTTCTAATTATTTTTTCAAATATATTTTTCCAAACATATATAATAATTAGGAATTAATTAGAAGAATTAATGAAAAAATGGAAATCAAACAAAATTAATGATTGGTTCAGATAATTTACATATAATCCATTAATTTTCCTTTATGTGTTTAATAATATAAAGCTATTAAGAAAATTGTGTTTAACTCATTGGTATGGGAAAATCATAAAAGTACCTAATTTAGATTCTTTCCTTATAATTAAATCTTAAACATGAGTCTAATTGCATTAGATTCCTTTAGGTGCATTGCAAATTTTATTTTCCCAAAAGAATATCTTTGAAGGCTCATGATCAAGTAGTAATTGAAGTAAAGAAGTCTAGGGAGGGGTAATTAAATTGATGTGTTAACAACTTGAACCTAATCTATCTATGAAACTCATTTAATTGATTTCTTTACATATGTTAAATTACCAACATTGGGTGGGGTAAGTATTAAGTATCATCACTCCTCCTTAGGCTTTAATACCTCAAATATCAAAGTCAACCCTTATAAGAACTTTGGTTAGTCTTAAGAAATATTTATTTGGCTTGATTATTCTTAGGTAATTTAATATCTTATGTGTAAATATCCGATTTCTTATGTTTATGCATATATTGAATAAATATTATTATATGGAGTGGCTATTATCACAAATAAATCCCAAATTATTTTTAAAAACTATAAGCTAATGTTGTAAATTTTAAGCTAATATTGGTTATAAATGTTTAATAAAGTTTACATTCATAACTTAAAAAAAATGCTAAAGGATTGTTTTGTTTTCATGACTCATGTGTATGTTTACATATGTTTGGAATTGGCACGTATATAGTTTGGACATCTCAGAAACATGAGGCTTTAAGTAGCCCCAAGGAGATCTTAGATAATCTCACTTCTCTGGTTTACAATAGCACATACTTGGCTAATTTCATTCATGTGTATGCATGCACTAGAATTTGGGATAAAACTTTACTTTACATGAATAAAGATTTGCTATTATAATCTTTGTATGATTTTTATTCCTATATTTGTGTATATGTTTACATGTATTTAATTTGGCAAGTATATAGTCTGGACATCCGAGAATATGAGGCTTTAAGTAGCCTCAAGGAGGTCTTAGATAACCTCACTTCTCTAGTTTAACAATGACACGTACTTGCTTAAATCTCTAGTACATGTTTACATATGGTTAACTAAGGAATAAAATATTTCCTTTCTATAAAAATATATGCATTAATGATCATCAAATGTGCACAATATAAATATGCACTTTATGGATAAGTATGTTTATTAAATTAGATATCATGAATAATAAAGATGAAAAAATGTGTATGCTATTGATGATGGAAAAAAGTAGTGGAATGTTATCTATGTGATAGTGATTCAATTTTATTAATCCTAAGATTCATTTTGTGTTTGAATAAGATTTTTTAAGACTAACACAAACTTAGGCCTAAAAAAATATTTAATAAACTGTCCACTAAAGAAACCAAAGTCATAATAATATACCTTTAGTAAATAACTTAGGATAGGGATGAAAGGGGTAAACCCTTTTCTTCTCTTCATAATAATTAGATATTAAGTAGGAATCAAATGAAACAAGAATGTGTAGATTAAAATTAATTAATTCATTCAAAGATTTGAAGTGAAACCTCCCCCAATGTTTAACTTACATAATTCTAAACTTTAGATAATCACACTTATAAAGCTTAGTTAAGACACACCACACTAAACTTTAGCACACATAATAGAATGCTAAGCCACCAATTCTAGCATTAGGTTAGTCCAGTGTATGTTGTGGTGGTATATTTTGATTTATGATGAAATATTTTAAACTAGATGTTAGGATTATTTGTGCGTAGACAAGATGTTAGGTCGCCAGTAGCCTAATGATGTTTGCTATAGGGGATTATGCTAAAGGGGTGGCCATAATAATAAGTAAATATGAATTTTCTTACTTGTAGGTGCTGCTTATGCCCCTAAGCATAATCCGATTAGGACAAGTAGGCATGGCTACCTAAGTGTAGGGTGTTAAGCCCAAATATGTGAAATATAATTACTAGACTTGTATGTTTGTTTAACTAATGTCTGTTTCACTGGTGTAGTTAGATTTCATTTTTTATAAATATGTAATTATTATAGTAGGATTATGATTAGTGCTATAGGGTTTAGGATGAGCAGTGGCTAGAAGGAAAAGACCTAGGAGGCCTTGTGAAGCTTGGAGTAAACTAATCCAAGGGAATGAAAAAAAAAGCACAGGATTCAAGACCCCTGAAGCATTCATTATAATTGTAATATTCAATTATAATCAAGTTGTATAAGGGTAGATCTCGCTATCTAATTTTTTTTCTTTCCGTGGTGTACATTAGTACCCAGCTACACTGACCTCTTATTCTTTTATGAAAATTACATGTTTGATTGTTGTGTTTAGTTTGTGCATTATAAATGACATGCTTTTCATAGGTTTCTTAAAGTATGATGATTTGATGCGTGACCTGGATGCTGTAGGTTCTTTAGAATAAAATTAAATCTTCTACCCTTATTATAAATTCATAACTAAATCCTAATGCAACTCATAATCTCATTTTAAAGCCTAGACTCTTAATTAAGATAAATAAAATATTTAGAAACCCTTTAGTTGAATGTTGTATGTTATCACACCATGCATGTCATATTATTTCGCTCTCGAATAAGGAAGGTCTCCACTTTTGCACGATATGAGATATGCTTGACCTTTGAGGGCATCCCTTGTAGTGGAGAACACCTCTTCTTACTAATTTGGCCCATAACTCTAGTTCATCATGCATGTAAGAAAATTGAATGTGTCAAAATGATTTAAAAAGTTGTAATTTTTGTATTAATTTAAATCATATTTTTCATACAAACTCTGATCTAGTTTCCTAGGGAGTGCGTTTAAGACTCTAGCTTCCTTCTCAATTAAATAACAACCTAGCTATCTTGCATCTATATAAGATCGACCTACATGATTTAAAAGGGTAGGAGGTGTTAGCTAGCGGCCTCTCCAAGTAATAGTAAGCCTAGAAAAGTCAGGGTATGTTCATTCTCCCTTGTAGGGGTGAGCCATTACATCGCATCTTTTTTATTAGAATTAGGTCACGCTTTTATCTTGTGCTAAAGCATTTTAGATCTAGGTTCTGAGGCTACTTATTTGCTTTGGGCTACGAGTATAAGTCCTCACCTCTTAGGTATTTCATAATCTTGTGTTGTTGGACTATATGCCCAAGCATTCTAATAAGATTCCAACTTAAACAAAAATAAATTCTCTTTCTCAAATATATAAAGCCTCACTATAGGGTAGATTAAAGCACTCACTAGGATTTCTAATATCATGGGTGCTTCCTACTTATTATTCTTTGAAATTCATAAATAAGTCTTCCTATTTAGACTATCCCATTTGATTTTTATAAATACCTAATCCTTTAATAGTCTAGCTTTGAAATCCTTGAAGATACTTATTGACTACTTTAATCAAGAGTATTCCTAGGAGTTTCTCATTTTTTAAGATATAATTAACTATGAAAGCTGGATTCCATAGGAAACTAAGGAACCCAAAATAAAATAAACCATGCTTTACTTCTCCATATGAAGTAGGGGAAAGATCTCTGGTATATGCGTAGACCCATCTACCCTAAGAGTCCTTATTAGGTGGTTAGGCCAATTATGGGATGATGTTTGTACCTTTTAGGATAGTATATCATACCTTAATGTCACACCTAATCACTTTAATAACTACTCCCTAAGATCTGTGTGGTGCCCTGATGACTCCAAACTAAAACTCAATAGCTCTTCAACATAATTGTGAAGTTTTATTCATTGCAAGTCACTTATCTGCTCTTTTGATTTTTGATTTCAAGATGTGTATGACTAGAACCTTTTTAGCTTCAATGACCTAATGGTAATGTGAAGTTCAACATATGACCAATATTTGAAGCTGTGAAATTAAAAGGCACTATTGATGCCATTGTCATTAAAAAGGTGGCACCAAACAAATAGAACAATCTAGCCAAAAAGAGAGGTATATGCTTGGAAAACTGGAAAGTTTATTAGGACTTAATTTTGAGGCTTAGGGATGTGGAGTCTCGTGAAATGTGACTGTAATTGCAATGGATATGAACTAATGCAAAGGGATTTTGGGTTCATAAGCTTTATTTTCAACATACTCACACAAAAAATAAAATAAAATATAATGCTATAATATCTTGATGTTGACATTTAATAAGTTGACTTTAATTCATAGTTTTGATTGTAATAAATATAATTCATATATTTATATATATATATATATATATATATATATATATATATATATATATATATATATATATATATATATATATATATATATATATATATATATATATATATATATATATATATATGCATTCTTGTTGTTTTTCTATTTTTCCATGACACCTATTTATATTGAAATGTAAGCAAATGTGCAGCTATTTTTTATTTTTTAGTTGTGATCCAACTTGATAGCGGGGTGGCCATTATGATGCTCTGTATTTCATGCCCATGTGAATCATCTTAATTCTCACAACCACAAAATAAAAAACCCATCATTAAACCTATTTTTTCTCTCATTAATCAATAAATAACCTGAAATATCAGCCCACATTCCTCAATTTCATAGGCAAGTCCTTAAAATAACAACCAGTTTTCAAGTTAGATTTCAAAGTTAGAGTAGAGAAGAAGATTAAGAAAATCCTAAACTTACTCAATTTATTGGGATAATCTTGAGACCTTAGCAATGAGAAATAATCTTTCTTCAAACTATTTTAGTAACCATAAGGTATATCTCGTGTTAGAGATGCTGTCTAGAAAGTGATACATATGATGGTGTGGTGTTCATTTTTGGATGTATGGGTAGGGGGGGGGGGTGGGGCACATCACACAGATCATAGAGGGTAGTTATTGAAGTGATCGGGTATGCCATTAAAATATGATATACTATCTCAAAAGATAGAAATCATCACCCCTATAATGGACATAATCACCTAATAAGGACTACTAAGACATGATGGGTCTTCGAATGTACCAAAGATTTTTCCCCTACTTTACAAGGATGAATAAAGCAGGGTTTATAAAAAATAGGGTTCTAAAGTTCTCTAAGGAGGCACATCACACAGATCATAGGGGTAATTATTGAAGTGATTGGGTATGCCATTAAGATATGATATACTATCTCAAAAGATAGAAATCATCACCCCTATAATGGACATAATCACCTAATAAGGACTACTAAGACATGATGGGTCTTCGAATGTACCAGAGATTTTTCCTACTTTACAAGGATGAATAAAGCAGGGTTTATAAAAAATAAGGTTCTAAAGTTCTCTAAGGAGGAAAACCTTCATAATTAATTACATCCTTAGGAAGGTGAATTGCTTAGGAATACTCTCGATTAAAGTAGACAATTAGGGTCTCCAATGATTTTAAGGCTAGACTATCAATAAATTGGTTATATTTGGAAAATCAATTGGGATAGATCAAATGGAGAGACTTACTTTGGAAGCTAAAGAAAATGAGTAGGGAATTCTTATGATACTATGAAGCCTAGTGAGCATTCCAATATATCCTATGGTTGGGCTTTATGTATTTTAAGTTGAAGAGAATTATTTATTTGAATTGAAATTTCATTAGATTACTAAGGCTTATAATCTAATAACACAAGATTGTGAAAATGCCTAAGAGGTGAAGATTTATGCTTATTTTTTGAAGAAAAAAGCAACCTCAGATCCTAAATTTTGGGAGCTTTAACATAAGCTAAAGCACGACCTAAATCTAAGCAAAGATGGGCATAAGGTTTATCTCCACAAGAAAGGATAAACCACTCGACTACTATGCTTACAACCATCTAGAGTGGCCATCAGCTAACTCCTCTAATGATTCAAATCCATGCGTCCGGTCATATAAATTGCAAGATAGCTAAGGTAGTTATTTATTTAGAAAGAGACTAAGTCCTTAAACCCACTCCCTAAGAGACTAGAGTATGAGTGGTATGAGCAATGACTTAATCTAATGCAAACATTTTTCAAATCTTATTTCAATTTTGACACTTCATTTTGACAAAATCTTTGAGATTTTTATATACCTAAATGCATGATGAAATGGATTATTGGCCAAATTAGAAGAGAAGAGGGTGAAGCTCCATCAATAAGGGTTGCTCTCACGGGTCAAGCAGTCCATATGCATGTAAGGATAGAGGCCCTCATTTTGCAAGAGTGATTCAAGATGATGCATGATGTGAAACATACAATATTCAACAAAGGGATTGCTAAATATTTTAATTATCTTGATTTACATCCTAGGCCTTATGGTGAGGTTATGAGTTATAGAAAATTTTAGTTATGAGTGATTAGTTGGGTAGAAATTTAATTTTTTTCCTAAGAGCCTAATCACATTCAACCACACATTAAAGCATCAATATGAAGAAACTATAAAAAGGCATGCAATTTCTAATGCATAATGTAAACACAATATCAAACATTTTATAAACTACCATAAAAAAATAAGTGACTAGTGAGGTTGGGTACCATCGTACAACCCGAAAAGAAAAGATGGATAGCAGAGCTCCACCCTTATACAACCTAGAATATTAAAGAATAATTACAAGTTACAAGTGAATAAATGATATAGGGACCTTCATTCTTCATTCTTCATGTCTTCATCTCTTCATTCCTTTCTTCATTTGATTTGGTAGGCTTCAAGGCATCACATGGCACCCCAGGACTAAGCGTTCTGGCCAATGCTCATCCTAAACCCCTATAGAACTAATCCTAATTCCTAATGCAAAATTACATTGAAAATAGAATAAGTATGTCTAACTACACCTATAAAATATGGGTTAGCTAAATATACATACATTCCCAAGCAGTTATGTTTATAATTTGGACTTAGTACCCTACACATGGGTAACCAAGCTAACCTGTCCTAACTTGGATTATGCTTAGGGGCTTAAGCAACTTACAAAGAGAGCATTTTTATTTATTTTAATCACCCATTTAAGCATAATCCCCTCCAAAAAATATCATCAGGCTAATCACGACATAACATCCAGTTTATGAAGCATACACCCCAACATCTAGTCTAAAATAATACATCCCAAAATAAAATATACATAAGGCAATGCACCATCCTAACATAAAGTTAGAAGTAGTGACTTAATTCTAATGTGTATTTTAAGGCTTGTGTGGTATGTCCTACTAGGCATTAGTGCTATATTTTCTAAGTTTGGAAAGGTTCAATTTAACAGGAAAGGTTGGTTTCACTTGAAGTGATTTAGTTGATTTGAGAATTTTGATTTGTGTTTTCTTTTATTTCATATGATTACACTTAGAAACAAAGTATTATAAAGAGAAGAAAGAGGATTTCCCTCTTTTGTCCATACCTTAAGCCACTTTCTAAAGCATATTAATTTGATTTAGTTTCCTTTGGTGAATGACTTATTACACACTTTAAATTGATCCCAAGTTTAAGTTCACCTTAAATAATTTCATTCGATATGAAAAGAATCTTAAGATTAATCTAATTGAATTACTATCACATGACATATGTTCAATCATTCCTTTCCATCTCATGTAACATGCATATGATATTAATCCTAAGTATACCTACACATACAATATATTTTAGCACACCTAAATGATGGATGTGAACATGTACATTTGAAGTTTATATTTTTTTATTTGGTTGAATTATTTAATCATATTAATTTAATGCTCTATCCAAATTCTTATATAAAATTACATAGGAAAGAGAGCTTCGAATCACATGACTAATTAATTCAATAACTTAGTCATTCTTGAATGCATGGATTTTTGATAAAAGAAAAGGGGTTCTAATTCCATGATTAAATACACACACACATGTATAAGAGACATAAGCTAGTACATGCCATTGTTAACAGTGAAGTGAGGTAATCAAATGACCTCCATGGGGCTAACTAAAGTCTCGTATTCCCAGAATGTCTAGACTAAACACTTGCTTTTCCCAAATACATGTGGATGTATATATAAGTAAAGGAAGTAAAACCACATAAAGATTGTATTTTTATTTGATTGAAATATTTATTCATGTGGATTAAATATTTATACACTAATGGTATTATCACATGCATCTCCTATATATTCATAACTAGTATCACAACATATGCTATTACTCATTTATAAGTTCTTGAAAGTATATTTGGATTTAATAGTGATAATTACCACATATATATTAAATAAGATCAACACATGCAAGCTTAACATAAAGGGAAAACCATTTGATTTACTTAATTTTGAAAAGATGAATTCATGATCTCAAATTATATATAACATTTAATATGATTGGAAAGGAATAAATAAACATAAACACATGATTTCATTCAATCAAATTATTTACTAAGGACAATCACATCAAATGAGACTACTTAAAATAAACCAAAGTTTTCTTAAGTATCATTCTAACTTTATGTTTGATTTTATTTAAAGAGTTTGAAAAGAAGTTTGTTGATCCTAACCCACTCTCATGTTTATGAATTAATTTGGTTTAATTAAATGTAATTAAGTTTATTTATTGATTGATTAAGTTGTAATATGCATAAAATCCATTAGTTAACCCTTACCTATGTCATCTTAAAGTAATTAACAAAATAATTATGAGCCAACATGATATGCTTAGAAAATAACTTTGCAATGATCCTAAAAAATGGAAGGGCCTAATGCAATTGGATCATAATTAATAATTAATTAGATTAAGGAACTTAATTTAGTACTTTTATGGTTTTCTCACACATGTGGTTAACCATAATTTCCTTAAATTTCTTTAGGTTATTGAACACCTAAAGATCTATCCATGAATTAATTAGTTAGGATCTGATGAGTTTTGGATTTTAATTTAATTAATGAAATCATTAATTAATCAATTAAACTCTTACTTAATTGCCAAATTGATTAATTATCTTTCAAATGAAATGGGCTTAAGGAAAAAGATTAGGAAAGAGGTCTCAATCATATTCCATGAGTCTTCTCAATATTAGACAATAATTAATCAGCTTAATTAATTGATTAATTACTGTTCATATGATTGATTAATCTTTAATTAGATTAAGAGAGTGATTAGGGCTGAATTGATTAATTTTTCTAATTAATTAACCAATAAATCTCAAGAAAATTAGGGTAGGCAAAAGTCATCCCCTTAAATAATCTTAGAAAGTTTGAATTTAATTAGTTAATTAATTAGGGAGTAATTAAGGTAATTAATATTTTAATTAAACTATAATTAAGCTTTAATTACTATTCAAAATCAATTAAGGATATTTTTAATAAATTCCTCTCTGAAATACCTTTAAAATAAGTATTTATTTATATTTTTTTGGATTTTTCTATGATTTGTTATGGTTTTATAAAGTTTCAAGCTTTAATTCTAATTAATTAGCCTTAATTAACTTTAATCTCGTCGGTGCCATGTGGCATGCTGACGCGGCGCACTATCCACATAGTGCCGTGAGATTGGATATTTAAGTTATCACCATCAATGCTGAGTTAGCTGACGGCGAGATGAGCTTTCTCGTTTGCCATCCGATCTTTGATTGGATAACCATAATTAATCCTGTAGTTAATAATGGTAAAAATGGATCAATCTAATGAGATTTAATCTTGGACATTTGTTCCGATCATGCGGAATAGATGGCACATGATCTATCACTCCATGAGCGATGAAGGGCAGAATCCATCTGCCATTGCCCGCATGATCTAAGCTCACTCGAGCTCGAATTCACTCCAAATAGATCCCACACCTTCATACTAATCTTCTAAGAGGATCCAATGGCTAAGATCGGTGCACATGCACATTCTCTTCGAAAAGCTCTAAAAAAAATTGAAGGGAGCTCAGTTTTAATGGCGTTACCTCACCGGAGTTGAGATTGACGGCTCACACACTTGTGGAAGCCTCATCTGGTTGAGATAAAACACTGTTGAGCTACAATTAGGTAGATGCCAAGTGGTTCGCTCGAAAGACCAAGATTCATCCTTTGGAGGCTCAGTCTTGATCAAAGTGGCATCGCAAGTGGGCTTGAAGCTCAGGGGAAGATTCATTTAGCTTTACCGAGGTGCGAGGAATGTGTGGGTAAGAGTTTTGCTTGAGAAATGAGAGAGTGGGGTTAGAAGAGCTTTCCCTATTTTGAATGTGCTCATGAACGAGAAATCTGATGATGGGAAGCCTTGGGAGCGCTTGGGAGATCACTGGGGGACTTAGAATTGTCTTAGGAAGTTCTCATAAATTGAATGTTTGAGTTTTCCATGCGAATTGAGGGGGTATATCCCTCGATTCTCTATGATGGATGGATGGGATTGTCATGCATTTTTTGGTTGGCCAACCACCATCAGGGCGTTAGAGGTGTCTCCATCACCTCCATCTGGCATGACTTGAGTGAAGGAAGGCTTGGAAGATGGCTCAAGGTAGATGTGGGTTGGTTTGTATCCATCAGGATCTCGACTTGTGAGGGAGGTAAGTTAACTCACATCCCTTTGGTCCATGGCAAGCCTAGCTAGGTCAGACCCCAAATTGGGTGCTTGATGGCTGCCAAAGGAAAAGAGAGAGTGGACTTTGTGAATTTTGGCAATATCCCATGTGGGAGGCAAATCCAAGAGAGATTTGCCTTGGGTTTGAGTCTAATTAGTTTGGCCTTATTTTGGGCTAATCCTAAGTGGGTTTGGGTTGGGTTAAATCATCTCCCAAGGTGTCATGGGTTGGTTTCAGGGGATTTGGCCCAATTTGGGCCATATGGGTCATGTTGGGTCATATTGGGTTAAGTTGACCAATTGGTCAAATTGTGTCAAACCAAGGCTTGGGTTATGTTTAAATGATGATTTGAAGTATTTTGGTTCAAGTGGTTTCAATCAATTTGGCTCAGGTTTGATTTTGGCTCGTTTGGAATCAAATGGGTTAAATGGGTCAAGTTGACCAATTTGACCAAATTAGGTTGGGTTAGGTGTTGATTCATGTTCAATAGATTAATTAGAGAGGATTGTAGGATTTATTTTGAATCAATTTGGATTTAGGCCAAATTGACCTTAGGCTAAGTGGGTCAATTAGGTGGCCAAATTAGATTCAATTATGGCTTTGGTCAAGTTCAACAATCAATTTGGATTGAACTTGAGTCATTAGTTGCAATCAATTTGGGTTAGATCATGATTTGACCTATTTTTACTTTTTAGGTCAATTTGGGTCAACTTGGGTCAAATGGCCAATTGGGTTTAGTTTGGCTCAATTGATGGTCAAGTCATGTTCAATCATTGATCATGGGTTGGTGTGAAGCCATGGCTTCAATCAATTTGGTGTAGGATGAGTTTTGACAAGTTTAGGTTCATGTGAACTAAAGGGTTGACTTGGTTTGACCTAATTCATGACAATTGGTCACTCTAGGGTGGTCGACAATCATGGTGAAAGATTTTGATGGGCTTGGTTCAATCTACTTTGGGTTGCATTAGAATTTGGCCCAAAAGGTCCTTTAGGTCACTTTGGGTCAAGTGAACCTAAGTTGATCAATTGGCTTGATTTTGATTTGATTTAAGTTTAGTTGAATTTATATATGTGCTTATGATTGAAAAATAAATCTAATTACAATCAATTTGGGCTTCAATAGGTTTTGGTTCATTTGAAATTTTCAAGTCAAAAGGGCTAAGTTGGGTTTGACTTGGGTTGATCTTGGTTTGGTTTGATGATTGTAGGTTTCATTTATATTTGGATAGATGATTGAAGGAATGATTAATTCAAGAGAAAATCTATTAGTTTTGACTTGATTTGGATAGGATTTGGCTAAGTCCAAAGAATTATCTTAAAGGGTCTTGGATTGGGTTTTGATTTGATTTGGATTTAGTTTTGGTCTTTTGAATGTATAATTTATTTTTATTTGGAACGATAATTGAAGGAATAATTGATTTATAAGAAAATCAATTGAGTTTGAGGTGATTTGAAGGCAAATTTGGCTATGCTCATGAAGGTAGATCCAAAGGGCTTAGAAAAAAAAATTTGATTTAGTGTGATTTAGTTTTGATCATTGGAGTTTAGATTTCATTTATATTTATAAAGATGATTGAATATATAATTGACTCATGAGGAAATCAATTGATTTTTAAGTGATTTGAAGGCAAATTTGGCTAAGCTGATGGATGCAGATCCAAAGAGCTTAGAAGGGAATTTGATTTGACTTGATTTAGTTTGATTTAGTTTTAGTGATTTGAGTGTAGATTTCATTTATATTTATAAATGTGATTGAATATATAATTAATTCATGAGAAAATCAATTAATTTTGAAGTGATTTGAAGGCAAATTTGGCTAAGCTAATGGATGGAGGTCCAAAGGGCTTAGAAGGGAATTTGATTTGGCTTGATTTAGTTTGATTTAGTTTTGATGATGAGTGTAGATTTCATTTACATTTGTGGAGTGAATCAAAGATATGATTGATTCATGTGGAGATTAATCAAGTTGGATTGAATTGGATGGATATTTAGCTAAGTCCATGAAATCCAATCATAAGGCTTAAGTAGGATTTGGGGTTTGAATTTGATCTTGGACTTCAATAATTCAGAATTGAGTTTGGATTTGAATTTGATAGATTGATTGAGATTGAATTTATCTTGGAAAAAAATCAATTGAATTTGATTTGGCTAAGGGCTAAGTCCATGAGATAAAATCACAGGGCTTAGGAATGATTTTGAGCTTGGATTCGGTTTAAAATAGGTTATAAATTTCAATCATTTGATATGGAATTTGGATTTGGATTTGAAATTTGAATTTGGATTTAAGGTTTGGTTTGAGAAGGTGGGCATGGATTGGGTTTAGGTTATAGGATAGGTAAGTCTCCCTAAGTCCCTAAAGCCTAGCCTAACACTATGACTAACCCTTCTAAGTCTTTAGGCTTAGGTTAAGTGTTCACCTAATTACTAAAAGCATCTTAAGACTAAGGAGCTCTTAGTTTCTAGAAAAGTCCTAGATCTATGATGAGGAGATTGAGAACTCACTCTAAAAGTGAGGTCTACAAAAGGACTCTGAATATGTGTGGTGTAACTGACAAGGCACACCACACGTATTGGCATAGACCAAGATGATCAACAACATCCAAAGGATTGCAAGTGCTAACAAAAATGATCTATACATAAGCTTGAGAGGTAGATATAGTCACGATCTTAGTGCCATGTAACTCAACTCATTCCACTGGCATAAGAGAGGAAGGAGGAATCTGCTGGGATAAGAATTTGATTTCAAATATGATTTGTGGGAAGAAGATTTGTTGGGAATCAAGATCGAATTAATTTTAATTTTTTTTATTTTAATTGATGTTGTTGAGGCATATCAGCTAGGGATATGGGCTCGAATTCACTAGGGATTTTGTATGTGAACCTTCCACTAAAGAAGCAGGTATAAGCGTTTGATTTCAAATATGATTTGTTGGGGATGTATCCACTGGAGATAAAAAAAATGGTTTAATTTCTTTGATTTATTTGATTAGCTCTACTGGGGAGAGAAGGATTTGATTTGTTTCAATTTAGGCTCCATTGGGGGAGTTGGTTTAAAGTTGTTATGGCTCCACTGGGGAGGATGATTTTTAAATTGAGGGCATATCCACTGGATGTGAACTCAGTCAAATGGGATGGATTTTAATTTGTTTGAATTATAGACCCAGTCGATGTGCGATGGACCCATTAAGGAGGGGCCACAGGGGCCTTGGACTACCTTAGATTTACAAGTCCAAAGGGGTAGTCTACCAGGCACAAGGTAGGACCAATCGACCTAAGGGATTGCCTTTTGGTGAGCAATGACTGTGCTAGGAAGAAAGTGTACCAGACTTACATCTTCTAAAGCAAAGAATAAGCCGGGTGATTAGTTGGATGCTCAACAAATCAAGCCTGACCTAAGATGACTATTGAGAGAGTGTCACTAGAGGATCTTACCTCAACTCAAGAGTAATCAAGATTAACTTCATTTGATTTCATTTGATTTATCTTAATTTGATTTGGATTATTTTCATTTGATGGATCTCGTTAGTGTGTGATGGACCACACTGAAGGGGCTATATTAGGCCTATCTCAAATTTACTAATCCAAAGGGTAGTCTACCGGCCGAAGGGTAGGACCATCAGACCTAAGGGGTGCCCTTCTGTGTGCAACGGTTATGCTAGGAAGAAGGTGTAGTAGACTTACATCTTCCAAAATAAAGAATAGCCACTAGGGTGACCTATTGGTAGCACAACAAATCAAACCTGACCTAGGGCTGTCTGTCGGTGTGCAACGGTCATGCTGGAAAGAATGCGTAGTAGACTTACATCTTCCAAAGCAGGACGATCATCGGGGTGACCTGTTGGTGGCACAACAAGTCAAACCCGACCTAAGGATGACTATTGAGAGAGTATCACTGGGGAATTATCTGAATTCAAGAGTAGTCAAGCAATTCCTATAGGGAGTTTTACTGACACAACCCTAAAGATAGGATGCCTACTTGGGAAAGGTGCCACTGGGGGTGCTCTCCTAATCCACAAAAAAATATATATTTTGTTTATTTATTATTGTGGAACCTGTTGGTGTGCGAGGGACCACACTAAGAAGGGGCTATGTCAACCTTGACTTATCTCAGATTTACTGGACCTAGGGAGAATCCGCACATCCGTGGAACATAATATCCAACCACAGAGGTGGTTACCAGGAAAGAGGGACTGTCCAATCCAAGAGTAACCGGGTAGTGTCTAAATGGGGTCGCACAGGACATGATCCAAGTAGAGTGCCCACAGGGGAGGTGTAACTAGGGGCGTTATCCCTGACCATATAAATAAGAAAGCCTGTAGGTGTACAGTGGCCAACTCAAGGAGAAAGAGTAGCAGACTTACATCTACCATGAGCGGTGTATCCACCGAGTGGGTCGATGTTAGCATAGTGAACACCAACCAACCTAAGGTGTCTGTCGGTGTGCAATGATCAGTCTAGGAAGAAGATGTGTAGACTTACATCTCCCTAAAGCGTAATCGATCACCGGATAGTTTATCGTCTTGGTATCCGACTTACTACCCAGGTGTGCAACCTACCGTTAAGAAGAATGTGTAGTAGACTTATATCTTCCAAAGCAAGGAACAACTGCTGGGGTGACCCATTATTGGCATAATAGATCGACCCATCTAAGGGCGACTACTAAGTAAGGAGTCACAAAGAAGGACTGGACCCAGACTTGAAGTAGTCAGGAAGAAAGGAACTATTGGGGGACTTACGCTAATCATCAAATATACTTGACCAAGTCAGTTCACAATGGCTAATTTAAGAAGAAGGTGTAGTATACTTACATCCTCTTAAACTAAGCCAACATGATGGTAGCTTACCGACCGCACAGTAAAGCTTAGCAAACTAACAGGGAACTCATCGGTGTGCAACAATCAAATCAAGAAAGAAAGCATAGTAGACTTACATCCTTATGAACAAGAAGACCACTAGGGTGACATACTAGAGGGGTAACACATTAGCCTGACCTCAAGCTGCTTCGAAGTGAGGGTCGTAGGGGCATTATCTCAATTAAAGTAGCCCGAGATAAAATATGTGTATTTGTTCATGTGTTTGTGTGTAGTTTGTGTTTGTGTTGTGCTAAAGAAGAATAAGATGCTGCTCGAGTTCTCTTACACCTTTCCTAAACACATCATGGCAGATTCGTGAACAAAATGTTTTTAGTTTGGAAAAGATTGAATTTGAAACGAAATTATATTGATGATAATTATTTTCAAGCATGATCTCATGCATAATATTTTTTTAAATAAAGCCCATTGATTGGAAGCATCAGGCGCTCTCCTTTATGGTTGATAAGCTGATATGATCCTCCTTGGCAAGCCTTCTCTATGGAAAAAGAGCTTTCCAAAGTGAGTTCAAACTTTCCTCTCATCTTGTGAGCAACAATTGGTCTTCTTAGAACTAAAATAAGCTCTCATACGTGCAAAGCTTTAGGAGGGACCAATTTATTGTGAGCTTGAATCATTTTGGCTTTGTATAACTCAAAGTTTTGGCATGCTCATAGGCGTCTCTCCTCCAAACCTTCAAGCTCTTCTAATTGTAACTTGGCATTTTGCTCCATTCTGATCTTGCTACCCACAGCTATCCTTAGTAATGGGAGTTGAACTTCTAAAATTAGAATGTCTTCGGACCCATACACTAAGGAGAAAGGGGTAAACTGAGTTGGAATTTTGTAGGTGGTGCGGTATGCCTACAGGCTTCAACTAACTGCTCATGCCACTATCACTTATTGTCGAGTATCTTCTTCACTATTTGGATGAGAGTTTTATTGAAGGCTTCTGCCAAGCCATTTACCCTTGGGTAATAGATGGTAGAATATCTTTGTCTATGCTGTATCTCTGGGAAAAGTTGTTGATCTTAGTGCTCTTGAATGTAGTAGCATTATCAAAAAAATAATTCATTTGGGCACCCCAAACCTATATATGATATAGTTTCTAAAAAATTAGAGCACATGCTGAGCTATAACCTCTCTGAGTGGAATCACCTTTGTCCATTTGGAAAAGTAGTCGGTAACAGCTAGGATAAATCGATGACCCTTAAAAGAAGGAGGGTCAATCAATACCCTATCCAATACTAGAATGAGGCCAAGAATGTTGGGTGTTGGTGTAGGACCACACCGTGTACTTGACATTGGTGGCATCACCTAGCTACATCCATGCAACCTATGATCATTGATGGCCAGTAGTATCCTAGTCTCATGATCTTGGCTTTCATCTTCAAACCAGATTGATGAGCTCTGCATAAACCTGAATGTACCTCGGTTATGATCTTATGGATGTCATTTTAGTCTAAGCAACGTAACCATATATGATTGAGGGATCGCTAGTACAAGGTGCCATCCACAAGAGCATAGGTCATGGCTCTCTATTTCAACTGATGTGCTTGTGACTTCTCTTGAGGTAGTTTACCTCTGTTTAGGTAATCAATGAATGGTTGTCTCTAATCTAGCTCCTCGTCCTTTTTGGCAATGATAACCTCCCCTTCAAGAGAATATCATTCGATGAGTTCAGTATTAATAAGAGATAAGAATTGTCTATTTTGGACCCTTATTGATATGGACTCATCTTTCGGACATGCCAACTCTTTGATGAGTTTGGCTAAAGCTTCCACTATGGTGTTTTCTCCTCCATGAATCTTGTAAATGATAACATCTAGGATTTGGTCGAACAACTTTATAGTGTACTTGTGGTAGAAATGGAGCTTTGGATTTAGAACCTTGTAAGACCTAGCGATTTGATTGATGACTAATTAAGAATCCCCATAGATGTCGATGTTTTAGATGCATAGAATAATGGTTAACTCCAGACTGGTAATCAAAACCTCATATTTGGCTTCGTTGTTAGTGCAAGGGTTGGATAGATGATATCAGAATCTCATCACATCGCAGTCCAGAGTTAGGAGAACTATTCCAACCCCTGCCTTTCCTGAGATAGTAAGTTATGGTTCTTTTCCTCTTTGAGAGGAAGCTGAACCATCAAAGTACATCTCCAAGTGGCAAATGCTAGTGTCTCCTAAGTTCATAATTTTTTTATCAGGGATGTTTCCACTAAGCGGAGAGTCAGCAGGAAGTGGGTGTGTTGCTAAGAAATTGGCAAGTGCTTATCCTTTCACCACACAGAGGGGACAAAAGTAATGTCAAATTGCGATGAAATCATGGACCAACGTGCCGACCATCTGAATAGCATCGGTTGTGTCATGAGATATTGTAGTGGATTGATCCTAAAGATCAAGTTCAGCTTAATAGAAAGCATGTAATGTCGTAGCTTTTGGGATGCAAAGATTAAAACTAGGCAATGCTTCTCAGTGGGTGGATAATTTGCTTCAATAAGGATTAGATGATGGCTGAGGTACTAGAGAGAGCCTTCTCCTTCCCTTCATCATTAGCTTGAGCCAACAAAGCACCAAGGGAGTCATCTAATATTGCAGTGTAGAGGATGAGTGGCTTGCCCAGGATAGGGACTGCTAAAATTGGCGGTGTCATCAAGTAGTGCTTAATGTCTTCAAAGGCATGTTGACACTTATCATCCCACTTGAACTTGACATCCTTTTTGACAAGTGCTAAGAATGACTGATATCTTCCTGATAGGTTGGATATAAAGCATCTTAGATGTGCCAAATACCCTTGAAATGATCTGAGTTGAGTTAAACTTTAAGGGGGTGGCATTTTTAATATCATCTTGATCTTCTCCAGATCAATTTCAATTCTACGGTGTCGTTGAACAAACCCAAGGAATATTTCTGAAGCTACTCCGAATGCACACTTTAGGGGATTCATTTTGAAGTTAAATTACCTTAACCATTCAAAAACTACTCTCAAGTTAAAGAGATGATATTTCTTTTCTTTAGTTTTGACTATGAGATCATCAACATAGCATTCGACTTGATGATGAGTGTGTTCGTCAAAGCTTTGAGTCATGGCCCACTGGTAGGTAGCACCGATATTTTTAAGACCGAAAGACATGACCCTATAGCAATAGATTCTGATTGGGATTCAAAAAAGTTTCTTTCATCTTCAGGGGCTATCTATATTTAGTTATATCCATATGAGCCATCCATGAAGGAGAAGACTTCATGAGATGAGGCAATGCCCACCATCAGCTCTGGTATTGGTAATGAGAATTCATCTTTTGGACATGCCTTAGATGCATATGTGAATTTGGCCATTCATCTTCTTAACTATGACGACACTGGCCAACCAGGTTGGGTATTTTTCTTCCTAGATGAAACCAGCATCTATCAATTTCTTGACTTCAGAAATGACCTGTTAATATCTAAGCACATACATCTAAGAGCTTACTTGATAGGGCTAGCACTAGGTTCTATTGCTAGTTTGTGGACTGCAACCCCAAGAAAAATTGGGAATCTCTTCATAACTCCATGTGAAGCAGTCCTTAAACTCAGTCAATAGCCTAACTAAGTCATTAGTTTTAGTTTCATTCAACAAGGAACTGATGTATGTCAGATGTGGATTGCCTTCAGTCCCTAGGTTGATTTCTTTGAGTTCGTTAATGGGTGACTTGATATCTTCTTCAAACTCTGGCAATGCAACTTTGACTTCAAAATCATCTAGAGCATCTAAAGTTTCTAAGCACACCTCCTCATATGAGTTAATGTGATTTGAAAAGAATATATCATATTCCAAATGATTGGTGATGACTAGGCAGTAATCATCATCATCGACTAGACCCACCGTACCAAATCCTAGTCCTGGTCTTAATTGTGAGCTTTTGCATTTATTTTTCTATATTCTTTCGAAATAGTTTGACCTGTTCTTTGACCAAGTATGTGGGATTAACTCTTTTTTTGCTAGATTATGAACACACGTGAGCACCAGTCAAAAAGTAATTCCATTAAATCTTTATATAAATCATCCTCAAGTTTTACACCAACTTCTTGACTTGAGAATGATGCTCTCAGAAAGAACCTCCCAGTCTTCACATCTGTGGATGACTTAGGAGTTCCTTAACTTACCAACCATCAACTTTTTGTGAGGAAAGTGGAGTTAGAACTAAGATTCCCAACTGATGCCTAACTGTTTCACATATAGACTTGGATACACTCATGCTTTGCTTTGGAGCCCAATCTTCATCACTGTCTAGCTCAAGTGTCACCTCCAAGGGAATTTGCTGCTAAGAAGAGCTAGCTAACATGCTAACCATATAAGACTCATCCTCTGAATTATATTATAAGTCTATATGGATAGTAGGTGTACTACTAGTAGAGGGGACATATCTTCTATTGGGTGGCCACTAAGGAGATTTTCCACCCCTAGACCGCCTCAACTGGCCTCTCTTCCTCTAGTGGAGGTCGTCTATCCATATGTTTGAATAAAGTAACGAACTGTGGGTGGAATCTAATATCGAGCTCCACTTCCTCCTCCAAGTCTATTTCTCACCTGCTTTATTTCTTTTTCATTCTCTTATCCTTTTCCTTTTTTTTCATTTTCATTTTTTTTCTTTTATTTTTGAAATTTGGCCAAGTTCACGAGAATAGACTTGTTGATTTTGAAGGAGGAAGTAAGCCACATCCTCATATATGCTGACCTCATGAACTGAAATGGCTTGAGATCTTTTTTGACATAATAGACAATCCCACCTCTCACAAACTTTATACAATGATGTAGAGAGGATGGGACTGTGTTATTTTCATATATCCACGGTCTCCCAAGCAAGGCATTGAAAGACTTATTCGAGTCTATAATGTGAAACTTTGCTTCTGTCTTCCAATCATCTATCTTCAAAGGCAACACTATGGAGCTTAAGGCCCTCTTGCCTTGTTCATTGAATCCTCTCAACATCATCCTTTTCTGGAGTTTAGAGATGTTGATCCTCAAGTAAGCAAAGGTTCTTAGCCTCATAATATTGACTGATGCACCTGGATCAACCAATGCTCTAGATAGCCTGTATCTGCCAATGTCTACTGTAATGTAAAAAGGATAGTTGTGCTTAGTCATCCCTAGAAGTAAGTCTTCATCACTAAAAGTAACTCCGAAGGTGTCCTTTGAGTGGCATGTCTCCTCTTTAGTAGCGTTAGCTGAGCCAAGCATATCTTTGGATCAAGTAAAGCCTTGATTAAAGATTCTCTCATCTCTTTGGATAAGACAAAGGCATCATATATGCTTAGCTTGCCTGGCAACTTTCATATATGAGCAAGGATGTTGTAATCAACCATGTCTTGGTCCTCCACAAGCATATCCATAGGTGGAGCATCCTGTGGAGGGGTTATTTGCTCACTAGAACCAATGACTTGGTTACCCTTATCTTGAGGTGCTACCCTAGGAGGTAGAACTTTGCCACTACGTAGGTTGATTTCAGTGACTTCATGTGGCAGGTTGGAGGAAAGTTCTACCTATTCATCGAGCATACATTCAGCTTCTCCTATAAGACCCTCGGAGTCGGTTGACTTTAAGTTAATCTCAATGGGTAAACCCGATTGATTCAAAAAAGGAAAGTTTGATTCTAAATCAGAAGAGAGAGGATCAGAATTACTAGAGCTATTATTAGTTTTAGACTTGGAGAGTTCTCAACATGAATAAATCAAAAGCATCATAAGTGGACAAGATGTAAGTAGAATCTGCTTTCTTCATTGATTTCTTTTTGGGTGGAGGTACATGATAGAAATCCAATAAAGTAAGTGGAATAAGGGATTTGATGCCCTTGTATGCTGATACAATGCTCCTGCTAGAATAAAAGTTGGATGAAGTGGTAGGTGCAATGATGGAGGGAGTGCTGGACTCGGACGGTGGTTGCTACTGAACTATCCCGGGCAAGCGTGGACTGCTGCTAAGCTCCCACTTTCCATGGGTTTTCTTTGGCAACTTACAAATCTTCCTTGATGTTGGAGGTTTGAGCTGCCTTAGGCGTCTGTAAGGAGAGTTTCTTGATCTTAGAAATAATCTTTGTAGAGATTTGGGAAAAGAAAATATCAACCTTCTTTTATCTTAAGAGGATCACAAGTATCCCAAGGATTATCCTAACAGAACTAGATGGTTGTTCTAACAAGTATTCCTTGGGGATCACTATGGCACCCAATATGTAGCTACACTCAAGCCACTTTTTAAAGGTGATGCAATCCTCTATGAAGGCCTAACATGTGGTGGTAGGGCACTAGCTAGGATCATCGCTCTTGCCCACTTCCTCCGATCTCTTAGGCTATGGTAGTTGGAAATCAGGTTTTTTTATGAGATTTTTAAAGATTTTCCTGACTACCTCCCTCTTGAATGAATAGGGCTTATTTAATTTATTCAGAAGAGTAGGTTGATAATAGCTATCTGGCGGTAGATATGAATACTGCTGTTGTATGTACTGCTGAAGAGGCGGTGGCAATGGCCGTTGAGGCGGTTGTGGTGGCCTGTATGATAGTTTAGGTGGTGGTAAAGGAGATGGCAGTGGAGGCTATTGAGCCCGAGGTCTCTCAAACTGGACTTTGGCTAGTTGCTTCCAATAGTTTGCTGACACCATTGCCTAGGCTTCTTTTCAAATACTTTCTATGACTTAGGCTTAGATGACTGGTCTTGGAAAGGTAACTATTTGGCTTTCTCTTATAGACTAGCGACCTTGTTGATTAATTTCTCAAAGATTTTGATTATAAAGCCCTTGAGCATGAAAGCAACCGGGACATGGATATTCCTAAAAAGAATTTATATTGGCATGCTGTTTGGATAACTGTGATTCGTATTTCATACTTAGATTTTACCACTTGAGAATGTAATCAACAAGAGACTCATTGGGATTTTGCTTTGCTATAATGAGGTCACCCACATCACCCTCTACTAGGCTCTAGCAAACCTCTTAATAAAGAGTTGCTCCAACTCAATAAATATATTCACCGAACTATTCGGCAGTTTAGCATATAAGTCAAATGCAACCCCTGACAGATTGCTATTGAAGAGGTGAAAAAGAAGCACATCGCTACCACGACGCTGGTAAAATGGTCAAATGTACTATGTTGCTTTCCTACCATCAAAATCTTGATGGAAGGTAGCACGATCCCTTAGGGTACTGGACTACATCAAATTCCTCTAGGTAAGGCCTACCTTTTGGAACGGATGAACTACCCCTGGCTTACACCAATGCTTCCCTCACTTGTTGTTCCACCATCTGCTTAATGTCTTTCTCATGAACGGATGTACAGTCTATGATTTTCCTATACAAATTGCCACTATCCTGATCCATGAGAGAGGTACTCTTAGGAGGTTCCAAGACATGCGAAAGTTCTGGCTGCTTCGCCTCCATAAGATTAGGCTGTGGTGCTAGAGTTTGGTTCTGAAGTGCTAGAACTACAGCTAACACATCTTCAACCTTCCTCTCCATCCTGTGGATATAATCATCCTTCTACCTGAGTTGCTAAAGAAGGTGTTGGGTTGAATGAACGGCATCATCTTCTTCAACCACAACACCTTCCTGACTCTGATGGTCTTGGTGGAGGGATCCTCAGGTATCGACCATATGGACTTTTGCTGAGTCTTCTAATAGGTCATCATCATCGGGGTTGAAAGATACCCTACCCTCTTCCTGATCAGAATGATCACTCCCAAGGAGTTGTCTCTTCTCGGCAAAGTAGACTTCTAGGATATCATCCAATGAATGATCTCCTACTCTACATGGCTGAACTGGTACAAATACCAGCTGGGGGCTAATTGTAAGACTGTGCTCATCTAAACCTATAAAATGGACACTACCTACTGACGGGATACTCTCATTAGGAGGATCAACTGCCATGGGGACTGCACTTGTACCCCCTCCTTCCTCTGCTACTGCTG
Source organism: Cymbidium sinense (assembly GCA_021442155.1). Lineage (NCBI taxonomy): Eukaryota > Viridiplantae > Streptophyta > Magnoliopsida > Asparagales > Orchidaceae > Cymbidium > Cymbidium sinense. The sequence continues at coordinate 32,169,344 of CM038225.1, forward strand.
GTGACTGTAGTGGTGACACAACCATGACACTTTTAAGTCACCACTCCTTCTTCACCATGGATGAAGTGGGAGGTCAAATGGGAGAGCTTGACCTCACCTTAGATGGTAGAATCAATGGAGTGGGATCCCTAGGCCATAGCTGAATCACCAATGTGGATGTCCTCTCTCTGGATGTAGACTTCTGGACTTTGGTAGGGACTGTGGAAGAAGCGACTTGGACATGTGATGGTGGATGGAGAAATGTGTAGTGTGGTGGTGTAGACACTCACCGCCCTCCCGTCAGAACTCTCCTCCTATGGTTGGTGGTGCCTATTCACGTGTGATCGTCATGGTAGCCCGGTCGACTGAAAATCAATGAGAGGCATTATCCGACATACCTCTCCCTTGTAACTCTAGCCTCATTGGCCCTCTCCCTATGGATCTGATCTCTGACACTCATGGGGATCATAGACCTCAAATCAAACAAATAATGCACTAAACTCTGAGCATCCGTAGGCTATGCCAACCTGGTGAAGAACTAACCTAAGACTGGCATAAGGCTTCCTCGACTCCCTAGCTAATACCTCAAAGTGTGCTGGTGGTGGAGGCAATGCAGCAATCCTTCTGTAGTCCTCCTCTTTATCTGTGGCTAAGAGGGGGTGGAACCTACTACCACTCAAGAGTGGAGAGGTCTCACAAGGAGAACCTCCTCCCGTGGGGAGGTAGCATCAATCTCGCCCATGGTGCCATTTGATCTTCCTATTCCTACACTGCAGTGAGAGGTGGTAGAGCGAGAGCTGGAACCTACCTTAAAGGTAGGGGAGACTATCTTGGAAGCAATGATAGCCTTCCCCTTCAAAGTGGGGGAAACTAATAAGGAGGTGCTAGCTTGCATCGGGGTTGCAGTAGGGACAATAATTAACTAAATTGGCCTGGGAACCACTAACACTAACACTGCTAAAGCTGTAGTTGGCTAAACTGGAATTGATACTATTGTGGGGACCTCAACAACTTTCCTCTTCAGAGACGAAAACTCAGACACAGCAGGTTGAAACGGAGGAGTGGCTTCTATCCTACCACCTCTTCTCTGCTGACATCCACGAGGAGAGGTGGTCGTGGTATGTATGGCCTGATCCAAGGCTAGCCACACCCGACGAAAGGAGAAAATGAACTTGTTAGAAGCCATAGTAATTGAACTGAAGACAAAGAAGGGACTAACTGTGTTGATACCTCTGTATTTGTTGAAACATAATTGAGTCAGACCCTTACTTTGATATTTGTCTTCAAATATTAATCTTCTGATATTGATTTAGAATTTTAACCCACACTTAACAAATTTAGGTGTACTAAGTGGGGTTCATTGGAGAGATTTTATAATATGAGGAGAGACTTTGCCATAGAATTATATGATTTTGACTTGGAACCCACACTCAAAAAATTTGGGTATGTTAAATGGGATTCTTTGGTTTTGGAGATGTTTTTATTTTATCCATTATTTTGAATTTTGATTGATTTTAGAATCTTCATTTAGCAAATTTAAGTATGCTAAGTGAGATTCTAATGTGTGTTTGAAAATTTTTATGAAAATATTTTTATTTGTGAAAGTGGATGTCATGTGTGTGATTTTGTATTAATGGGATCCTTACTCAACAAATTTAGGTATGTCAAGTTAAAACCAAAATGAAGTTTGATTTTGTTTTGTTAATTTGGAGGTGGGACCCTCACTTAATAAATTTGGGTATGTTAAGTGAGGCTCAAATATATTTAATTTTATTTTCAAAATTTATTTTTGTTTGATTTGATTTTGAAAATGAAAACTCTTATCCAAAAAATGTTGGTATGTTGAATAGAGTTCAATGTGTTTAGATTTATGTTTGAAGGTGGAACTCTCATTTGACAAAATTAAGTCCAAATGTGTTTTAATTTTTGGTGATTTTTGAAAAGGGGAATTCAAGTTAAAAAATTTGGGCATGTTAAATGGAATTCAATTATATATATATATAATTTTCAAAAATTGAATATTTGTATGTGATGTTGCTTTTGAAAGGGGAAACTCCAACTTGGCATATGTAGAATATGCTAAGTGGAATTTCAATTTTGTATCCTGCTTTCATTTGAAATAGAATCTTCATTCAACAAACTTAGGTATGTTGAATGGAGTTAACTATTTTGAAAAATGTGTTTTTTCGAAAAAGGGAAATTTATTTATTTTTATTTTAATTCTGAAAAGAACTTCCATGTAACAATTACAAATATTGTTAAATGAAGTTTGTTTATTTTATGCCTTTTGGAAATTTCTAATGAATTTTGTGCAAATCTTTTGTCATATGAATTTTTAATTAATTTTGAAAAGTTCTTTTTGGAAAGTAATATTTTGCAAAGGGTTTATTTTCTTAAGTATGGGATGAAGCTAGCCTCACCAAGAGGATGGTAAAGAGGTTCTAAATTTTTAGTCATCTCCTTTTCTTTCATTAATTTATTTTAACCTATTGAGGGACCCAATAGGGATTTTAATACCTACATGGAGTGAGGTCCTAAAACCTAAAGGATGTTGGCTGGCTTAGCTTAAGAATGAAATAAGCTAAGTGCCAACGGAAAGAAAGATAGTCTTGGACTTTATGGTGTTTATTTATAATTGAGGTTGTATATGGGGGGACACCATGTAGATATGAGGGTGTACTTATTGAGGTGATCAGGTACGACATTGAGAAATAGTGTACTATCTTGAAAGATATAATTCACTGTTCTACAATAGACTTAATCACCTAATAAGGACTCCTAAGGTACGATGGCCTTCGAATATACCAGAGATTTTTTTCCTACTTTACATGGATGAATAAAGTACAGTTTATTTAAACCAAGTTCTAAAGTTCCCTATGGGGGGAAGCCCCCATAGTTAATTACATCTTAAGAAAAATGAATCCCTTAAGAATAATCTCGATTAAATTAGGCGATTGCTGTCCCCAAAGATTTCAAAGATAGGACTATCAATAAATTTGTTATATTTAGAAAATCAAGTGGGATGGATTAAAAGGAGAGACTTATTATTGAAGCCAAAAAGAGATAAGTAGGGGATGCTCATTATACTAGGACAACCTAGTGAGCATTCCACTTTATCCTATAGTTGGGTTTTATATATTTGAAATTGAGGAGAAATTATATGTTTGAGTTGAAATTTTATTTAGAAAGCTATGACTTATAATCCCAAAACACAAGATTATGAAAATACCTATGAGGTGAGGATTTATACTAGTAGCCCCATAGGAAAACTATAACCTCAGATCCTAAATCTAGGGAGCTTTGGCGAGGGCCAAAACACAGCCTAAATCTAAGGCGAAAGTGGGTATATGATCTACCTCCACAAGAGAGGGTAGATCGCCCGACTGCTGGATTTATAACCGCATGGAGTGATAGCCCATTAACTCCTCCTACATTTTAAATCCATGTAGGAAAGTCATATGATTTTGCAAGATAGTTAGGTTGTTATTATTTAGAAAAGAAACTAAGTCCTTAAACCCACACCCTAAGAGACTAGAGCATGAGTGGTATGAATAATGACTTAATCTAATGCAAATCTTATCATATTTTATTTGATTTTGGACTCTTTAATTGACATAGGCCATATGATTTTATATGCCTAAATGTGTGATTAAATGGGTTATGGGCCAAATCAAAAGAGAAAGAGGTGTTTTTCCTTCATAAGCTCTCAAAGGTCAAGCCTTTACTATATGGCAAAGATGGAAACCCTCGCTTAGCTAGAGTGAAACAAAATGATATGCATGATATTAAGCATACACCATCCAACTATGAGGTTGCTAAATCTTTTATTATATTGATTTAATACCTATACTTTATGTGTGGTTATGAGTTATTTTAGAAAATTTAGTTTTGAGTCGTGATTGGGATAAAAAAATTAATTTTTATCCTAAGAGCCTAATTGCATCCAGGCCATACAAATATCACCAATCATAAATAAAATATAAAAAGACATGCTTTTCTTAATGCATAAGCTAAAAAAATATTAAACAATTTTATAAAGCTAACGCAAAAGAATAATAGGCCGGTGTGGTCGGGTACCATCGTACAACCAGAAAAAATGTGGGTAGCTGAGGTCTACCCTTATACATCTCCGTATATAAAAACTAATCATAATTACAAAATGATAAGTGTTATGTGGGATCTTCAAGTCTTCATACTCCCTCCATTTCTTCATTTGATTTGCTCCATTTGATTTGGTAGGCTTCTAGGCATCACATGTCACCTCAGGATTAAACCTTCTAGCCAATGTTCAACCTTAACCCCCATAACACTTAACAAATTCCTAATGCATAATTATGTTAAAAGAATGGAAAAATAAATCTAACGCACAAAAATATGTGTTAATCACACCACACAACCCAAGCAGTTACATGGATAATTTGGACTTAGCACCCTGCACATGGGTAACCAAGTCCACCTGTCTTAGTTTAGATTATGCTTAGGGGTTAAGCAACCTACAAAAGAGAGCATTTATATTTATTTTAAACTCCCCTTAAGCATAATCTCTTGCAGAAAATATGATTAGGCTAATCAAGGCCTAACATTCAGTCTACGAGGCATACACCCTAACATCCAGTCTACAATAATACATCATAAAATAAGCATATATCAGACCATATACCACCCTAACATAAAGCTAGAAGTGGTGACTTGATATAATGTGTGTGTGTGAAGACTTGTGTGGTATGTCCTAACTAGGCTTTAGAGTTAAGATTTTCTAAGTTTAAAGAGATTTAATTTATAAAGGATAATTTCACTTAAAATGGTTTAATTAATTTGTAAATTTTACTTGATATTTTTTTGTTTCATCTTGGCCTACACTTAACCACTAACCGTTATAAAAAGAAGAAAGAGAGGGGGCTTCTCCCTCATCATTACCTTAAGTCATTTCTAAAGCAAATTAATTAGTTTGATTCTCTTTAGTGAATGGCTCATTATATGTTTTAATTAATCTGAAGTTTAGGTTCACTTTAAATATACTCATTCAATAAGAAATGCATCTTAAGATTAGTTGGAATGAATTATTATCACATAACAATCATTTCTTCCCATCATGTATAACATGCATATGATTATATCCTAAGCATACCTACACATACAATAAGTATTTTTAAACACACTTAAATGATGAATATAAATAAATGCACTTAGCATAGATGCTTTATTTGGTTGAGTTATCTTTTCATGTTAATTTAGAGCTCCATCTAAGTCCTTATATAAAAGGATAAGAAAAGAACTATAAATCATATGGCAAATTAACTCGATCACTTAAACAAAATATGAATGTATGTCCTAGAAAAGTGGGGTTTTCATTCTTTAGCTAAATACACATTCAAATGCATAAAAGTTTTAAGCAAGTATGATGCCATTATTATGCACCAAGGGAGTGAGGTAGGAACCTCCTTAGGGCTACTTAAAGATGTGCGTCCGTGGGATGTCTAGACTAATATACCGCTATTCTTAAATGCATATGAATGTATAAACAACTATGAAAATAGAAAGTCATACCCTTCTTGAACCAAATATGAATGCATGTCTTTTTAATAGAATAATGGGATTTCATTCATTAGCTAAATACACATTCAAATGCATAAACATTTTAAGCAAGTACGGAGCCATTGTTCTGCACCAAGGGAGTGAGGTAGGAACCTTCTTAGGGCTACTTAAAGTTGTGTGTCTCTAGGATGTCCAAACTAATATACCCGCTACTCTTAAATTCATATGAATGTATAAACCACTACAAGAATAGAAAACCATGCAAACATTGTACTTGATTTGATTGATTTATTTTGTGTAAATGAATGAAAGCACTATCCAAATTCTAATGTTAAAATACATAAGAATGAAATCAAATGAGTACGTCACGATTGTTCTACACCAAGAGAGTGAGGTAGGAACCTCTTTAGGGCTACTTAAAGCTATGCATCCCTAGGATGTCCAAACTAATATGCTCATTAACATTCAAACTTATACAAATCAATATATGAATGTGAGAAAGAGACTTTATTTCATACACTAAGTTTATATTCACATGCATTTCCTATGTATATATAACTAAAGTTACAATATACATAAAAATTCATTCATTAATAAGTCTTTGAAAAATATATTTTGAATTTAATAGTGATACTAACCACACATATTTTTAATTAAGCCAACACTTGCAAATTGACATAATGGAAATTATTTTTATTTGATTAATTTGAAAGACATGAATGCATGAATACAAGTGGCATACAACATCTAACATGAATGGAAAGAAATAAAACAACACAAGCATGTGATTTTATTCAATCTAACTAAGTCCTAAGGACAATCATATTAAATAAGTTCATTTAAAATAAACAAAAGTTCTTTAATGTTACATTTTATCTTTATGTTTGATTTGATTTAAGAAATGTGAAAGAGGTTTGCTAATCATAATCTCATTCCCCATGTGTGAGTTAATTTGGTTCAATGAAAAGTAATTAGGTTGATTTTATGGTTTAATTAGGATAGGGTATGAATTAAGTCAATTAATTAACCCTTATCTATGTCACCTTAAGTTAATTAACTAATTAATAATGAGCCAATATGATATGCAATCACATGAAAATTAAATTGGCAATGCACCTAAGAAATGAAAGGGGCCTAATGCAATTGGCTAAAAAATTAATTTGGCTTAAGGAGCTCACTTAACTGCTTTCATGATTTTCTCACACAAGTGAGTTAACTATAATTTCATTAGCTCTCTCTTTAGGTTACTGAACACCCAAAGAGCTACCAAAGATTGATAAAATAAAGTTAGGTTGTGAATGAATGGATTTTAAATTAAATTCATTAAGCCCTTTGATTAATTTTTTAAATTCTTTAATTATGTTTTAATGAGAATTAGAAAATTAACTTAGGGAAAGGGATTAAGGAAGATGCCTGAATCCTAACCCCTAAGTCATTTCAAACACTCAATTAGGCTTTGATTTTATCTTGAGGATTATTAATTGCTTGATTAATCATTAATTAATTTGATTCCAAAAAGTAATGAAAACTTAGGAAATGAATTAGGAAAAATATCTCAATTATATCCCCTAAGCTCCCTTATTGTTCAACAGAGGTAATTAAGCTTATATAATTAATTGAGTTACTATTCATTCACTAATTATCATTAATTAAATTAAGAGAATCATTAAGGCTTAATAAATTAATTTCCCTAATTAAGCAACTAATAAAATCTCAGAAAAATAGGGGAGGCTGAGGTCATCACCCTAAACATCCACAAAAAATTTGAGATTAATTGGGAGATTAATTAAGGAGTAATTAAGCTAATTAAATTTTTATTTAAACCTTAATTATGCTAAAATCACTTTTCAAAATTAATAAATAATAATTTGCCTAGATTTTACTCTAAAATATTTTGAAAATGAGCCGTCATTTGTATTTTTTTGAATTTTTCTAGGATTAGTTATAATTTTAGAAAGATTCAGCCTTAAAAATTAATTAAAATAGCCTAATTAAAGCCTTAATCCTGTAGGACCATGTGGCAGCTGACCCGGTGCGCTTTTCATGTGACACAATGGGAGTGGCTATTTAAGTTGTCACATAGCCATGATGACTCGAATGGCGGCTGATGCGCTTTCTCGTGGACCGACCGATCTAAGATCGGACAACCATGATGAGATCTCATGATAAGGGGGAGAAAAGGGAGGATCTAAGCATGATCTAATCAGATTCATTCGTTCCAATCATGCACAATGGATGGCTCATGATCTCTCTCCTACAAGCGATGGATGATGGAGCCCACCTGCCATGAATCGCTCGATCCGAGATCACCTGAGCTCAGATCCACTCCAAACTCAACCCATACCTTTGCGTGAAGGTATCCATATGGATATAACTACTAGGATGGGTTCAAATGCAACTTCTCTTTGAAAAGGACCAACCAATTTTCATACAAGGCTCAATTTTGGAAAATTACCTCACCGGAGCCTATGACCGGCGGTTCCAACGATTGAGGAAGCTTCATTTGGTGAAAATGAAGACTAGTTGAGCAATCCAACATTTGATTTGAGGTATATTTCTCCCAACGCCAAACTCCTCCTATTTGGTAATCGATCTTGGTCAAACTCCTATTCTGGTGGCTTGGAAGCTTGGGAAAAGGTTCGTTCGGCTTCGACTAGGTGCGGTGATGGTGTGGGTAAAAGGAATTGAGGTTTGATTGAGAGGAGAGGGAGTATTGATTGAAGGAAGGCTGCCCTATTTTTGGTTTAGCACATACAGAGCAAATCCGATTGAGGGAGGCTTCAGGAATTCTTGGAATGGCTTTGAGGAGTTTGAAGGTGCTTTTTGATCTTAGCCAATGTCAATGTCACTAAACTCGCTCGAATTTGGGGAGTATTGGCCGAAAATGTGTGTGAAGGACGGACGGGATGGGTTGGCTTGTCTCGGCTGGAAGGCTGCCATCAGGGTGCCAAAGATGTCATGTCCAACTCCACATGGCTCGACTTGAGTGGAGGGAGCTATGGGAGCAATCTCTAAGGCTGGTGTGCAAAGTTCTTATTTTCTTTGTCCATGGGGTGCTACGTTTGGCTTGAGTGAGGAAGAAGTAGCTCCCTTTGGTCCATGGCCGACCTAGGGTGGGTTAGGTGAGCTAGGTGGGTTAGGTAAAGCCTCACTTGAGTGCTTGGGGGCTACCATGGTGATGGGGAAGTTGACTTTACTTGTTAACATGCAGATCCGATGGAAAGAAGGTTTGTCCAATGGCTAATCCCCTTGGTGGGGTCTACTATAGATTTGGGATAGTTTGGGAATAAATTAGGACTTTTTTGGGTCAGGTTTGACCAGGTCCTAGGGTCCCTTAAGTTGGTTTTGAGTGATTTGGATTCATATGGTCAAAATGGGCTTATTTGGGTTAGGTTGTGTTAGGTTGACCAATTGGTCAAATTGCATCAAACCAAGGCTTGGGTTAGGTTTAGATGATAATTTGGGATGCTTTGGTTCAATTGGTTTTGGTTAGTTCGGCCTATGTTTGAATTTGACTCATTTGGATTCAAAAGAGTCAAATAGGTCAAGTTGACCAATTTGATTAATTTTACCAAATTATGTTGGGTTAGGTGTTGAGTCAAATTCAACTAGCTAATTAAAATATTGTAGGCTTTGGTTTGGTTTAATTTGAAATTAATTTGAATTTTTGCCAATTTGACACTTTAGGTCAATTTGGGCTAGGTTGGGTCAAGTTGACCAATTGGTCAAATTGGGCTCAATGATGGCTTTGGTCAAGTTCAATCATTGATTAAGAGTGGTTTGAGTCAATGGTTTTAATCAATTTGGCTTATGATGGATTTTGGCTAGTTTGGGTTTCATTTGGGCTAAATTTTGACTTGGTCAAAGGCTAAGTTTGACTTGGTTTGACCCAATTTAAGGCAATTGATTACCCTAGGGTGATTGTTGGTTATGGTGTGAGGTTTAGATGGGATTAATTCAATCCAATTTGGGTTGGATTAGAACTTGGCACAAAAGGGTTCCTTTAGGCCACTTTGGGTCCAGTGGACTTAAATGGGTCAATTGATTTGGTTTTGGCTTGATTCAAGTTTAGTTAAACTCACATATAAGCCTAGGATTGAAATATAAATCCAATTATAATTGGTTTGGAGCCAAATGGGTTTTGGTTTATATGATAATTTCAAGTCAAAAGGGGTCAACATGGACCTGACTTAGGTTGACTTGGGTTTGGTTTGATAATTATGGTTTGTGTTTATATTTGGGTAAGTGATTGAAGGAATAATTGGTTCATGAAGAAATCCATGGGTTTTGAATTGATTTGTATATCATTTAGCCATGTTAAAGAAATTGGCTAAAAAGGATAAAATTGGATATTTAGTTTAATTTGGGTTTGGTTTAGGTCATTTGGATTTATATTTCATTTATATTTATGAATATAAATTAAGATATAAATGGTTCATGAGAAAATCACTTGAGTTTGGACTGATTTGGAAGCAAATTTGATTAAGCTTATGAAGGTGGGTCCATATGACTTAGAAGGGTCTTGATTTGGTTTAATTTATTTTGATTTGATTTGAATGGTTTGAACTTAGATTTCATTTATATTTTCTAATATAAAAGGGAGTATAAAGGAATCAACCAAATTTGGGTTGGTTTGAAGGAGTTTTGGCTAAGCTTGTGGAGGTAGTTGGCTTAGAAAGAGATTTTTGCATTTTGAATTTGATTATGGGTTTCAATCACTTGGAGTTGGATTTGGGTTTGAATTTAATATGTGATCTGAGGTTGAATTAATCTATGAGAAAATCAGTTGAATCAGTATTGATTGGAATTTGATTAAGGCTAATTCATAAGATGAAATCAAAGGGCTTAGGATGGGTTTTGGAATTTGAATTTGGTCATGGATTTCAATCATTGAATTTGGAATTGATATGGAATATGGATTTGGATTTTGAATTTGAGGTTTGGTTTGAGAAGGAAAGCATGGATTGGGTTTAGACTAGAGGGTATACAAGTCCTCCTAAATCTCTAAGGCTTAACCTATTCGTATGGCTAACTCTTCTAAGTCTCTAGGGTTAGGTTAAGTGTTCACCTAATCACAAGAAGTGTAAGATAAAAGAACTCTTAGTGTCTACAAGAGTCTTAGATCTATGATGAGAAAGTTAAGAGCTCACTCCAAAAGTGAGGTTAACAGACTTATATGAACTATAAGCCCACTATCGATGCTCGAAGATAATAATTGTCCACTAGAGATAGAGAGAGGAACAATCCCCAGCGGAGTTGCCAGAAATATCTGTGGTGTTTATTTTTGGATGTTTGTGGGGTCACCATGCAGATCATAGGGAGTACTTATTGAAGTAATCGGATATGACATTGGCGTATGATATACTATCTTGACAGATAGAAATCATCACTCTATAATGGACCTAATCACCTAATAAGGACTCCTAAGGCATGATGGGTCTTTGAATCTACTAAAGATTTTTCCTTTACTTATATGGATGAATAAAGTAGGGTTTATATTAAATCGGGTTCTAAAGTTCCCTATGGAGGCAAGCCTCCATAGTTAATTATATCCTAAGGAAGGTAAATTTCTTAGGAAAACTCTCGATTAAAGTAGACAATTAGGGTCTCCAAACATTTCAAGGCAAGACTACCAATAAATTGGTTATATTTGGAAAATCAATCATGATAGATCAAATGGAGAGACTTACTTTGGAAGCCAAAGGAGATGAGTAGGGAATGCTCATGATACTACGAAGCTTAGTGAGCATTCCAATCCATCCTATGGTTGGGCTTTATGTATTTTAAGTTGAAGAGAATTATTTATTTGAATTGAAATTTCATTAAATTATTAGGGCTTAATCCAACAACACAAGATTATGGAAATGCAGAAGAATTGAGGATTTATGCTTGTAGCCCGAAAGAAATAGCAACCTCCGATCCAAAATCTAGGGAGCTTTAACATAAGCTAAAGCACGACGTAAATCTAAGCGAAGATGGGCATAAGGTTTACCTCCTCAAGAGAGGATAAACCACCTATGGGCTTACATCTATCTGGAGTGGCTGCCAACTAACTTCTCATACGATTCAAATCCATGTGGTCTAGTCATATGAATTACAGGATAGCTAAGGTAGTTATTTATTTAGAAAGAAACTAAGTCCTTAAACCCACTCCTTGAGAGACTAGAGCATGAGTGGTATGAGAAATGACTTAATCGAATGCAAAATATTTTCAAATTTTATTTTAATTTTGACACTTCATTTTGATAAAGGCTTTCAAATTTTTATATGCCTAAATACATAATGAAATTTATTATTAGCCAAATCAGAAGAAAAGAGGGTGAAGCTCATGAGGGTTGCTCTCGGGTCAAGCGACTATCGTAGGAGAGGCCCTCATTTTGCAAGAGTGATTCAAGATGATGCATGTTGTGAAATATACAACATTTAGCAAAGGGGTTGCTAAATCTTTTAATTATCTTGATTTACATCCTAGGCTTTATGGTGAGGTTATGAGTTGTAGAAAATGTTAGCTATGAGTGATTAGTTGGGTAGAAAATTTATTTTTTCCTAAGAGCCTAATTGCATCCAGGCTACACATTAAAGCATCAATCATGAAGAAACTATAAAGATACATGCAATTTCTATTGTGTAATGTAAACACAACTTCAAACATTTTATAAACTACTGTAAAATAATAAAAGGCTGGTGCGGTCGGGTACCACCGTACAACCTGAAAAGAAAAGATAGGTAGCCGAGCTCTACCCTTATACAACCTGAAATATGAAAGAATAGTTATAAGTTATAAATGAATAAATTCTACGGTGCTTCATTTAATTTGGTATGCTTCAAGACATCACATAGCACCCTAGGATTAAGCCTCCTGGCCACTGCTCATCCTAAACCCCCATAGCACTAATCCTAATTCCTAATGCAAAATTACTTTGAAAATAAGAAAAGTAAATCAAACTACACATATAAAATAGATGTTAGCTAAACATACATACATTCCCAAGCAGTTATGTTTATAATTTGGACTTAGCACCCTGCATATGGGTAACTAAGGCCACATGTTTACGTATTGCTATGCAGCAGGGCTTAAGCAACCTACAAAGAGAGCATTTATATTTATTTTAAGCACTCCCTTAAGCATAATCTCCTGCATAAAATATCATTAGGTTAATAATGGTCTAATATCTAGTCTACAAAGCATTCACCCTGACATACAATTTAAAATAATATATCATAAAATAAAACATACATCAGGCTCTGAACCGTTCTAACATAAAGCTAGAAGTTGTAACTTAATTTTACTGTGTGTGTTAAGGCTTGTGTGATATGTCCTGCTGAGCATTAATGTTGTATTTTCTAAGTTTGGAAAGGTTCAATTTAACATGAAAGGTTGGTTTCACTTGAAGTGATTCAGTTGCTTTGAGAATTTTGATTTATGTTTTCTTTTATTTCATATGATTATACTTAGCAACTAAGTATTATAAAGAGAATAAAGAGGATTTCCCTCTTTCGTCCATACCTTAAGCCACTTTCTAAAGCATATTAATTTGATTTAGTTTCCTTTGGTGAATGGCATATTACATACTTTAAATTGATCCTAGGTTTAGGTTCACCTTAAATAATTCCATTCAATATGAAAAGCATCTTAAGGTTAATCTAATTGAATTACTATAACATGACATATGTTCAATCATTTCTTTCCATCTCATGTAACATGAATATGATATTAATCCTAAGTACACCTACACATAAATAATGTCTTAGCACACTTAAATGATGGATGTGAACATGTACATTGAAGTTTATATTTTTTTATTTGATTGAATTATTTAATCCATTAATTTAAAGCTTTATCCAAATACTTATACAAAAATACATAGGAAAGAGAGCTCCGAATCACATGACTAATTAATTTAATAACTTAGTCATTCATGAATGCATGTATTTTTGATAAAAGAAAAGGGGTTCTAATTTCATGATTAAATACACACACACATGTATAAGAGACATAAGCTAGTACATGCCATTGTTAACCAGCAAAGTGAGGTAATCAAATGACCTCCATGGGGCTAACTAAAGTCTCGTATTCTCAGAATATCTAGACTAAACACTTGCTTTTTCCAAATACATGTGGATGTATATATAAGTAAAGGAAGTAAAACCACATAAAGATTGCATTTTTATTTGATTGAAACATTTATTCATGTGAATTAAAAATTTATACACTAATGGTATAATCACATGCATATCCTATATATTCATAACTAGTATCACAACATATGCTATTATTCATTTATAAGTTCTTGAAAAGTACATTTGGATTTAATAGTGATAATTGCCACACATATATTAAATTAGATCAACACATGCAAGCTTAACATAAAGAGAAAACCATTTGATTTACTTAATTTTGAAAATATGAATGCATGATTTCAAATGACATATAACATTTAATATGATTGGAAAGGAATAAATAAACATAAACACATGATTTCATTTAATCAAATTATTTTTTAAGGCTAATCACATCAAATGAGTTAATTTAAAATAACCAAAGTTTTCTTAAGTATCATGTAAATGAAATGAAACAAGTACGTGCTGCCGTTAACCATGGAAGTGAGATAATCAAATGACCTCCTTGGGGCTAAGTAAAGTCTCGTATTTCTAGAATGTCTGGACTATGTACTTATTAACATTCAAATACATGTAAAACCACATATAAATTAAGAAAAAGATAGCTTCACCTCACACACTTAAGGTATAATCAGATGCATCTCCTATATATTCATAACTAGTATTACAACATATGCTATTATTCATTGATAATTTCTTAAAATATACATTTGTATTTGCTTGTGATAATAACCACATAAATATTAAATTAAATCAATACATGTAAACTTAACATAATGGAAAAACCAATTGGTTTACTTAATTTTAAAAAGATGAATGTATGATTTCAAATGACATACAACATTTAATATGATTGGAAAGAAATAAATAAACATAAATATATGATTTCATTCAATCAAATTATTTCCAAAGGACAATCACATCAAATGAGACAATTTAAAATAAACCAAAGTTTTCTTAAGTATCATTTTAACTTTATGTTTGATTTAATTTAAAGAGTGTGAAAAGAAGTTTGTTGATCTTAACCCACTCCCAAGTTTTTGAATTAATTTTGTTTAATCAAATATAGTTCAATTAATTTTATGGATTAATTAAGTTGTAATATGCATAAAATCCATTAATTAACCATTACCTATGTCACCTTAAAGTAATTAACTAAATAATTGTGAACCAACATGATATGCATAGAAAATAACTTTGCAACGATCCTAAGAATTGAAAGCACCTAAGGCAATTGGCTCTTGATTAATAGCTAATTAGATTAAGGAACTTAATTAAGTACTTTTATGGTTTTCCCACACATGTGGGTTAACCATAATTTTCTTAAATATCTTTAGATTATTGAACACCTAAAGATCTATCCATGAATTAATTAGTTAGGATCTGAGTTGTTTTGGATTTTAATTTGGTTAATGAAATCATTAATTAATCAATTAAACTCTTACTTAATTTCCAAATTGATTAATTATCCTTCAAATGAAATGGGCTTAGGGAAAAGATTAGGAAAGAGGTCACAATCATATTCCATGAGTCCTCTCACTGTTAGGCAATGATTAATGAGCCTAATTAATTGATTAGTTACTATTCATATGATTAATTAATCTTTAATTTAATTAAGAGAGTGATTAGGGCCTAATTGATTAATTTCCCTAATTAATTAACCAATAAATGTCAAGAAAATTAGGGTAGGCAGAAGTCATCCCCTCAAATAATCGTATAAAGTTTGAGTTTAATTATTTAATTAATTATGGAGTAATTAAGTAATTAATTTTTTAATTAAACTCTAATTAAGACCTAATTACTGTTCAAAATCAATTAAAGATATTTTTAATAAATTCCTTTATGAAATACATTTAAAATAAGTATTTATTTGTATTTTTTAGATTTTTCTATGATTTATTATGATTTTATGAAGTTTTAGATTTTAATTTCATATAATTAGCCATAATTAATCCTAATCCTGATGCCACATGCGCTAATTAAGTGCTTTCCATTGGCGGATTGGATTATATTTAAGTTGTCATCATCAATACTGAGTCAGGTGGCGAAACATGCTTTCTTGTGTGCCGTCTGATCTTAGATCAGACGACCATGATTAAATCCATAATTAATAATGGTAAAAATGGATCAATCTAACATGATTCAATCATGGTCGTCTATTCTGATCACGCGGAATGGATGTCTCATGATCTATCACTCCATGGGTGATGAAGGGCATAAGCCATCTGCCATTGCTTGCACAATCTTAGCTCACCTGAGCTCAAATTCACTCCAAATGGATCCCATATCTTGGCATGAAGATCTAAGAGGATCCAATGGCTAGGATCGATGCACATGCACATTCTCTTCGAAGAGCTTCAAAAAAATTTAAAGGGAGCTCAATTTTAATGGTGTTACCTCACCGGAGCTGAGACTGATGGCTCACATGCTTGAGGAATCTTAGTCTGGTTGAGCAAGCCTGTTGGTCAGTGGGTTGATTCAATTTGCTCAAGACCAAGATTTATTCTTTGGAGGCTCGGTCTTAATCAACCCGGTGGTCTTGGAGCTTAGGGGAAGATTCATTTGGCTTCGATGAGGTGTGAGGAATGTGTGGGTAAGAGGAATTTGGTTTTGGTTGAGAAATGAGGGATTTGGGTTTGGAGGAAGCTTTCCATATTTCAAATGCACTCGAGAATGAGAAATTTGATGAGGGGAAGCCTTAGGAATGCTTGGGAGCTTGCTAGGGGACTCAGAATTTCCTTAGGATGCTCTCATGAATTGAATGCATGAGTTTGCTGTGCGAATTGAGGGGGTATATCCCTCGATTCTCTATGATGGATGGACGAGATCGCCTCCCATTTTTTGGCTGACCAGCCACCATCAAGGTGCCAGAGTTGTCTCCATCACCTCCATATGGCACGACTTGAGTGGAGGAAGGCTTGGGTGGTGGCTCAAGGCAAATGTGGGTTCGTTTGTATCCATTGGGTTCTCAGCTTGTGTGGGAGGTAAGTTAGCATACCTCCCTTTAGTCTAGAGAAGCCTAGCCAACTTAGGGTGGCCTATGTGGCTAGGTCAGACCCCAAATTGGGTGTTTGATGTTTGTCAAAGGAAAAGAGAGAGTGTACTTTGCCAATTTTAGCAAAATTCCATGTGGGGAGGCAAATCCAAGGGAGATTTTCTTTGGGTTTGAGTCCAATTGGGTTTGGGATGGTTTTGGGCTGATCTAAGTGGGTCAGTTAAGTCAGCTCCCAAGGTGCCATGAGTTAGTTTCAAGGGATTCAGCTCAATTTGGATCATATGGGTCATGTTGGGTCATGTTGGGTTAGGTTGACCAATTTGGTTAAATTGGGTCAACCCAAGGCTTAGGTTAGGTTTAAATGATGATTTGAAGTGTTTTGGTTCAAGTGGTTTCAATCAATTTGGCTTAGGTTTGATTTGGCTCATTTGAAATCAAATGGGTTAAATGGGTCAAGTTGACCAATTTGACCAAATTGGCTTGGATTAGGTGTTGGTTTATGTTCAATTGATTAATTAGAGAGGATTGTAGGCTTTTCTTTGAATCAATTTGGATTTTTAGATTTAGGCCAAATTGACCCTTTAGGTCAATTTGGGCTAAGTGGGTCAATTAGGCTCAATTGGCCAAATTGGGTTCAATTATGGCCTTGGTCAAGTTCAACAATTAATTTGAAAATAATTTGAGCCATTAGTTGTAATCAATTTGGGTTAGATCATGATTTGAGTTATTTTGGCTTTTAGGTCAATTTGGGTCAACTTGGGTCAAATGGCCAATTGAGTTTGGTTTGGCTTAATTGATGATATAGTCATATTCAATCATTGATCATGGGTTGGTCTGAAGCCATGGTTTCAATCAACTTGGTGTAGGATGAGTTTTGGATAGTTTAGGTTCATGTGGGCTAAAGGATTGACTTGGTCAAATGATCAAGTTGACTTGGTTTGATCTAATTCTTGGCAATTGCTCACTTTAGGGTGGTCAACAATCATAGTGAAAGGTTTTGATGGGCTTCATTCAATCCAATTTGGGTTGGATTAGAATTTGTCTCAAAAAGGTCCTTTAGACCACCTTGGGTCAAGTGGACCTAAGTGGGTCAATTGGCTTAATTTTGGTTGGATTTAAGTTTAGTTGAATTTATAAATTTTAGGATTGAAAAATAAATCCAATTGTAATCATTTTGGGCTTTAATAGGTTTTGGTTCATTTGAAATTTTCAAGTCAAAAGGGCTAAGTTGGATTTGACTTGGGTTGATCTTGGGTTGGTTTGATGATTGTAGGTCTCATTTATATTTGGATAGGTGATTAAAGGAATGATTGATTCAAGAGAAAATCCATTTGTTTTTGGCTAAGTCCAAAGAATTAGCTTAAAGGGTCTTGGACTGGGTTTTGATTTGATTTGGATTTAGTTTTGATCTTTTGAATGTATATTTCATTTTTATTTGGGAAGATAATTGAAGGAATAATTGATTTATAAGCAAATCAATTGAGTTTGAGGTGATTTGAAGGCAAATTTGGCTAAGCTCATGAAGGTAGTCCAAAGGGCTTAGGAGGAAATTTGATTTAGTTTGATTTAGTTTTGACCATTGGAGTGTAGATTTCATTTTTATTTTTGAAGATTATTAAATATATAATTGATTCATGTGAAAATTAATTGATTTTTAAGTGATTTGAAGGCAAATTTGGCTAAGTTAATGGATGTAGGTCCAAAAGGCTTAGAAGGAAATTTGATTTGGCTTGATTTTGTTTGATTTAGTTTTGATGATTTGAGTGTAGATTTCATTTATATTTGTGAGGATGATTGAATATATAATTGATTAATTAGAAAATCAATTGATTTTAAAGTGATTTGAAGGAAAATTTGGCTAAGCTAATGGATATAGGTCCAAAGGGCTTAGAAGGTAATTTGATTTGGCATGATTTAGTTTGATTTAGTTTTATTAATTTGAGTGTAGATTTTATTTATATATTGGAGATAATCAAAGATATGATTGATTCATGAGGAGATCAATCAAGTTTGGATTGAATTGGATGGAGATTTGGCTAAGTCCATGGAATCCAATCATAAAGCCTAAATAAGATTTTGGGTTTGAATTTGATATTGGGCTTTAATCATTCGGAATTGAGTTTGGATTTGAATTTGATAGATTGATTGAGGGATTGAATTGATCTTGGAGAAAATCAATTGAATTTGAATTGGATTGGATTTGGCTAAGGGCTAAGTCCATAAGATAAAATCATAGGGCTTAGGAAGTTTTTTATGTTTGGATTCGATTTAAAATTGGTTATAAATTTTAATAATTTAATTTGAAATTTGGATTCGATATTTAAATTTGGATTTGAGGTTTTGTTTGAGAAGGTGGGCATGAATTGGGTTTAGGCTACAGGGTTGGTAAGTCTCCTGAAGTCCCTAAAGCCTTGCCTAACGCTACGACTATCCTTCTAAGTCTCTAGGCTTAGGTTAAGTGTTCACCTAATTACTAGAAGTGAAGGTTCTTGGGCCACTCCTCTCGAGCATAAGCGGTTTGCTCATCGATGGTAATGATGAGGATTTCTTGGCTAGTTGATATGAAGAAACTATGGCAGGGGCCTTCTTCTCTGGTGATTCACCCTGTCTAACATTAAAATCTGGTTACTTCCTTGCCTCTAGTATGTTAAGATCATTGTTCCCACTCAGTTCCATGGAGAGAAGATATGAAATGGCTGACATTTTTAATGGAGTGCTAATTTCAAGTAAATATTATGTTTTGCCTATGAAATATGTAAACAAAGATGTTTTAGATGATATATATATATATATATATATATATATATATATATATATATATATATATATATATATATATATATATATATGTATATATGTATGTATATTGTGTATTTGTGTGTGCATGTGTGTGTGTGTAAACACCCCTAAAACTTAAGACCTATGTTGCTTCCTCTTATAAAAGCTTGATCTGATTAAAACTGTGGCCACATCTCTCATTCTCAACTATAATATTTGCATCTTAGTTCTCCTCCATGGTAGCATATTTGTGATTGATCGAACTCATAATTGGTCAAAAATGTGTTTTACAAGTATAATAGTTGATCAATTATTTAATCCTATATTACACTAAGGTGGTGTTTGGTAATGGATTACTCAAGATTTAGGCTAGATTTAGGACAACTACCTTTACACGGTGCAGTTAACGCCGCACCGCATGACTATTTGGATTTGCATTTATTGGCCAAAATTCGAGATATTGAGCCACAGCTGCCATGAAGCTGTGACTCGATGCTTCCTTCTACGACCCGCGGTCTATGACTTCTTTCCTAAATTACCCTCCACATTTTAACGCTCGATCCACCTCGTGCCGAAGGGACTATTCTCCCCGTTCCCTTGAAACATCCTTTGTCAAAGGAAACTTAGGGTTTTCCCTGTGAAATTCCCTCGCCTCTACCAATCTCACCCTGCGGACTCTTCTTTGGTCTCCTCATGCTCTTTGCCAGCGTAGAACTGTGGGCATCAACTAGATTTGAGCATCTAGAACCCTCATATATCTTTGATTTCTGCTTTGCTCCTACTGAAAACCTCGTCTATCTCCGACTTCATATGTGGTGAAGATAACCCTCATCTTTCCTATCAAGTCCCTTTGCGCACTTCAGTTTGTATATATCTCATTTTTATTTATGATTACTGACATTTATCATATGAACTTTAAATGACCTAATCATAAAGATCTT
This sequence comes from Cymbidium sinense, assembly GCA_021442155.1. Classification (NCBI taxonomy): domain Eukaryota; kingdom Viridiplantae; phylum Streptophyta; class Magnoliopsida; order Asparagales; family Orchidaceae; genus Cymbidium; species Cymbidium sinense. The sequence goes on from CM038225.1 coordinate 32,189,693, forward strand.
GGATTGATTTGCTAGCACTTGTTTATTTTTATCAAGCCAGTAGTTGTCTATTTTTATCTTCTATAAATCTCGTCAAATAATGTTTGATGGTTTTCATTTTTAGATGATGTTCATGTAGCTTAGTTATATAGTTCTATTTAGGTAAAAAAATTTATTTGATTGTACTAAATAATAGTTTATGGGTTGTTTATTTGGTGATTTTTTTACATGGAAAGCCAATTGATATGAAAATGTTTTGATGCATGCATTGAGCTCAATATTCTTTATTTTATTGATGGATTGTGGAGAATAATTTCTATAATAGGGAGTTGCCTTCAAATCTGTTGGCGAGAAATGAAGGAGGAAAGCATATATAAATTCATCTTTTTTAGGATGCCATGTAGATCCATAGATGTACTTATTCATGTGATCAGTACGTTATCAAGAAAATAATGTACTATCTCAAAAGATAGAATTTACTATCCTTTAATGGACCTAATCACCTAAATAAGGACTCCTAAGGATGATGGGTTTGCATCTGTACCAGGGATTCTTCCCCTACTTTACATGGAAAAGTGAAGTAGGGTTTATTTTAAATCGGGTTTATTAAGTTCCCTACAGGGGCAAGCTCCCACAGTTAATTAAATCCTAAGGAATGAGGATTCCTTGGGAAAACTCTCGATTAAGGTAAACGATCATTGTCTTCAAAGATCTCAATAAGAAAGGACTATCAATCGATTGGGTCATTTTTGAAGATCAAATGGGATTGATCAAAGAGAGAGAATTATTATCAAAGCCAAAATGGAAGATAAGAAGGAGATGCCCATGATGCTAGGAAACCTAGCGAGCATCTCAAACTATCCTATAGTTGGGCTTTACATTTTTGAAATTGATTTAGTTTATCTGTGTTAAATTTTTCATTAGAAATTTAGGACTTATGATTCTTTAACATAAGATTAAGGAAATGCCTAAGAGGTGATGAATTATGCTTATGGCCCACAAAGGGGAGAAGCAACCTCAGAACCTAAATCTAGGGAGCTTTTGAGGTAGGGCCAACTCTAAGGAAAAAAATGGATAATTGGTTTGCCACCACAAGAGAGGATAAACCACCTGACAGCTTGGACTTACAACTGCCTAGGGGTGGCCGCCAACTAACTCCTCCTATGATTTTAAATATATGTAGACAAGTCTTTATGCCTATGCAAGATAGCTAGGTTGTTATTTATTTAGAAAGAGACTAAGTCCTTAAACTCACTCTCTAAAGAGACTAGATCATGTAAAGGGCATACTTCAATTGACCTAAATCTAATGCAATTCAAATTTCATTTTATTTTCATTTTTGAATAATTATTTTGACTCAGGCTAATAGGATTCATATGCCTAATGCATGAGAAATAAAGTTATTAGCCAAAATCAACGAGAAGGGAGGAGGTGAGTTTCCACCATAGCTCTCAAAGGTCAAGCCAAACTTCTCTGGCAAGGTTGAAGCCTTCCAACCAAGTGTGAAATAAGATGCATTTGTACATGATATTGTAAAAGAAATACTCATCCAGCGAAGGGGTTGCTATTTCTTTTATCTTGATTTTAAACCTAAGATTTAGGTGAGGTTATGAGTTCTTTATTTTTAATTTGAGTTGTTATGTTTGGTAAAAGATTTATTTTTTCCTAAAGAGAATAATCCACATCTAGGCCTACATAAAGCAAGGAAGAAACTAGGAAAAACATACCACTTAATGCAAAAGCTAAACAAATCATCAATCAATTTATAAAGCTAATTGCAAAAAAGAATAAAAGACCGTTATGGTCAGGCACCAACGCACAAACCCGAAAATATCAAATATGGGTAGCCGAGCTCTACCCTTATACAACCTATATTACAAGTGAATTAAATTACAATTAAGCAAGGAATTCATTGTTATGGGGGTCTTCAAGCTTCATTCTTCTTTCTTCTTTTCTTCTTTCTTCTTCTTTTCTTCTTTCTTCTTCTTTTCTTCTTTCTTCTTTGGTTCTTTCTTTTGGATGGTTGGAAGGTAGATGCTCCAAGGTTTCACATGGTGCATAAGATAGGATCTTATGACCAATGCTCATCCTAATTCCCATAAAAATCATTCCAAAATCCTAATTGCATGAATTTACATGGAAATGAAAAGAATGGAAATCTCATTAACATCTGCAACACAAAGGTTAGCTAAAATAAACAACACAAATCCAAAGCATGTATATTGGACATATCAGCCCACACATGGGTGACTAAGTCCACCTGGCCTATTGGATTATGCTTAAGGGTATAAAGCACGCAAAGCATTTATATTTTATTTATGATATAGCCAAGCACAATCTCTCTAAAATAATGATTAGACTAAAATCATCCTACCATTCATTCTATGAGCATACACCCTAACATTCAGTCTAAAATATATATCACAAAATAAAATAAAATATTAAACCATGCACCATCCGAACCTAAAGTTAGAAGTGGTTACTTAGGCTAATATGTGTGCTTTGAAGGTTTATGTGGTATGCTTAGCTATGACATTAGGTTCAAATTTTCTATGTGTGAAAACATGTTCAACTTAGTGGAGGGCTTCATTTAAGTTGTTTAATTATTTTAGGATTGATTTTATTTCATGTTTTGATTAGGTTCAAGTGAATCTTACAATTAATTACTAAGTTATGGAGAGAGGGAAAGAGAAGAGAACTTCTCTTTCCTTCCCTAACCTAAGTAATTTCTAAAGTAAATTCACATTTTAATTTTATTTAGGTGAATATTTTGATTAAATCTTTTAATGAATCCTAAGTTTAGATAAATGCTAAACAAACCTATTCAAAAGAAATACATTTTAAGATTAAATAAAATGAATTAAATCCACATAACACACATCACTTCATTTATTTCCCAACATGTATAACATGCATATGAATGGACCCTAAGCATATCTATACATACAAATGAGAATATTTAACATACTTTATGATGCATGCTAAGTAATCCATTTAAGGAAATTTGAAAGTTGAATATGCATGATTTTTCTTAAGTAGAAAAGATTTTCTTTATCCAATTTTTCACATACACACATGAAAGTAACAAAGATATAAGTGAGTACAGTGCCATTGTTAACCAGAGGTGTAAGGTAAAAAGCCTACTTAGGGCTACTTAAAGTCTCGTAACCTTGGGGTTGTCTAGACTAATATACCACTTTCCTTAAATACAAATATGTGTATAAAAGAAATGAATGTAACAGAAAGAATGCAAAAAGTTGTATTAATTGATTCATTTTGTTTATGCAATTTATGCATGCAAGTATAGGTAGTCCTTCTTAGGTGATAGCATAGGGATGAATAGGATATGGAATTAGATAAGTGTTAGGTTCTTTTCAAATGAACCATACATCTTACCAACTCTTATTCAAAATTATGCTAACATAAAAGAGAAGAGAAACCTATGCTAAGCATACCTTTATATTCTTTCACATGCAAGCTTATAATTAAAATATAAGTAGCATACTTTCAGATTTGATAATTGATTTATATGTTTTAAAAAATAATTTGAATTTAGTAGTGATAATAGCCACCCATATTTCTACTTTTGCCAACATGCAAATTTGACATAAAGTAAACAATATCATTTTTAAATTTGAATTTGAAAATTATGAATGCATGAAACCACATGACATACAAATTTAAAATATTGGGAAATAATCAAAGAAATGAAAGCATGTAAACACATTCACATTAATCAATTCCTAAAGACATTCTTATGGAATAAGAAGGTTTAAAATAAATCAAAGCGTACTCAATGTGATTTTCATTTAGTTTCAAGTTTGATTTAATTTTGAAAATGTGAGTTGAGTTTACTGTTCCTAACCCATTCCCACATGTGTTTGATATTTTTGTTTAATTTTTAGATGATTAGATTCATTTTTATGTATTAATTAGGTTAAGGTATGAATTAAGTAAATTAATTAACCCTTACCTACACAACCTTAGCATAGTTAACCAAATAATTATGAACCAATGAGATGACATAAAAACTCACAAGAAATTTAAACTTGTAATGCACCTAATAAGAAAAAAGCCGAATGCAATTTGGCTCATGATTAATAGTTAATTAAGTTAAGGGATTTAGCTTAAGTAATTTCAAAACACCCCGTAACAAATATGAATTGGGTTTTGATCTCCTTAATTGAACTTAGGCTATTAAACACCTAAGCATCTACCAAAAGTAGATTAATTAAGTTCTGGAAGTTTTTAGAATTTTTAGAAATTAATTAAGGGGATAATTAAATGGATTAATCCTTAATTAAGAGAAGATTAAGGAAAAAAGGGATTAGGGAATAACTTAGGGGAAATACTCAAAAATTTTTCTTTAAAGCTTCTATCTATTGGATCTGACCCTAATCAATTCTAATCATGGATTAAAACTACTAATCACACCTTAATTATCCTTAATTATATAAGGAGGGTAATTAGGAAAGCCATATGCAATTCTCCTAATTGAACCTTCAATAAATCCCATGAAAATTAAGAAAGGTAGAGGCCAACCCCTAAAACATACCCAAGAATTTTGGGATTAATCAGATGTTTAATTAAAAGGTAATTAGCAAAATGAAATTTCTAATAAAACACAAAATTAGAGAAAAAATGATTCAAAATCCATTGAAATTATTTTTAAAATATTTTAGGTTGAATTATCTTTCCACATAAATTTCTTTCATATTTTTCTAAATTTAATTGAAGAAGATATGATTTTTAGAAGATCAGGAGATTAATTAAAATTAATTAAGAATCCTAACTGATACCTCAGCTCATAGCGCGACACATGGTGATGGCGGTCAGCGTGCTTTACACGCGTCACATCATGAGCTGCTTACTTAAACATCAAATCATACAGGCTGCGTGGCGACGAGATGTGCTTTGATCTCTTTTGTCTGATCAAAGATCGGACGACCATGGATCAACAGTTTATAAAAGGATAATTCATTTTTTAAACATGGGAATAATCTCGGTCGTCCATCCAAAATGTGCAGATAGATGGCCAAGATCTCCCCAGTTCTTCCCCATAGGCACAAGAGAGATTATCCATGATTTAAGAGGAGATTTGAGTTCAATTGAGCTCAGATTGAAACAAAACTTTACCCACACCATCTAAAGCCAATAAGGAACACATCCGACAGTGGAATTTGCATGAATTGAAAATTTCTTTCACAGAAAGACCAACACCTCCTATGCTAGGTGGTCAAAAAAATTTATACCTCATTGAAGGTGATCACCGGTGCTTGAGATCGATGAGGTAGCTTCGCCTAGTGGAGACGAAGCTCTGTTGAAATTCTTAGGCCTTGGGGTTGAGTGGTTTTCTCTATGGACCAACACCACTTGATGTCTCTTATGGCTTTGATCCAATTGCTTCTCTCCTTGCTGTGGGAACTCAAATGAAAGCTTGAGTGTGCTCAGATTGGTCCTTAGAGGAAGTGTGCAAGAGGAATTGGAGTGGTTTTTAGTGTGGAGAAAATTGGAAGTTCAAGTGAGCTCCCCCATTTTTCAATGGAGAAAAATAAAGAAATCTCAAATTCAAATCCCTCTTAGAGTGCTTAAGAAGGCTCTCTGATCTTTCTTAACACTCTCTAGGGCTTGATCGAATTGAAGAATGATAGTTTTGAATTGAATTAGGGGGAGTATATCTCCCCCTTGAAGGATCAGATGGCCTCAAGCTTCTTTGCCATTTTGATCCAATTGACCACAATGGGAAGGTTGTTTGATCCATTTTGAGTTGGCACATGGTCAGTTTGAGGTATTGAGTGGATTGCCAACCTCCCATATGCTTGAATTTGAGTGGAATAGGGATTTGAAATGAGCCAATTTGACTCATGGGGTCGAGTTTGCCCTTTGGTCCATTTGGGTGACCCATACCCATTGGGTTGGGTGCACCACTCTTCATTAGGTCCCCTTGAGCTATTAGGAAAGCATCAAGTTGATATGAAGAGGGTATGACCAAATTACCCATGGATTATGCCAAAATTTGTTCTATGGTCTAGGGATAGAATGGTCATTTTGTTGATTTTTCAATTTGGATATGTTGGGTATGTAGAGAAACTAGGTTTGGCCAAGTTTCATGAAATTTGGAATTCATTTGATAAGGTTTGTCTCATGTTCATCCATTTAGGTCAAAATGGGTCAACTTAGGTCAAGTTGACCAATTGGTCAAATTGGGTCAAACCAAGGGTTGGGTCAAGTTCATATGACCATTTGAAATATTTTGGTGGCTTTGGTTTGATTCAATTTGGTATAGTTTTGAATTTGGCTCATATGACTTCATTTAGTTCAAATGGGTCAAGTTGACCTATTTGGGCTAGGTCAAGGATAGGTTTAGGTTAGGTTAGTCATATGGAGTGGATTGGTATCTTTGTTTCCAATCAATTTTGGTTATGTTCAAATTTGGCTCAACATGATCTTAAGTTGGGTCTAAGGTCAATTGGGCTAGGTTAGGGCTAGTTGGCCAATTGAGGCTTTGGTGAAGTTCAACAAGTGATTTGGAATGAACTTGACCCATTGGTTTGAATCAATTTGGCTTAGATCAAATTTTGACACATTTTGACTTTTTAGTTCAAGTTGGATCAACTTGGGTCAAGTGGCCAATTGGGCAAGGTTAGGCTCAAATGTTGGTTTGGTCAAGTTCAAACATAGGTCATGAGTGAACTTAGATCAATGGTTTCAATCAATTTGGCCTATGGTGGAATTTGACTATGTTAGATTTCATTTTGGGCTAAGTGTTGACTACGTGAACCCTTAGGTTCGACTTGGTTTGACCCAATTTGGTTGATTGACCATCCCATGATGATTGTTGATCATGATGAGAGGCATAGGTGAGTTTGGTTCAATCCAATTTGGTTAGGATTAAAATTTGGCTCATAAGGGTACTTTAGGTCACTTTGGGTCAAGTAATCCTAAGTGGGTCAAATGGCTTGGTCAAAGCTTGTTTTGAGCTTGATTGATTTTGTATATGGACTTCTGATTGAAATATAAATCCATTTGCAAGTGGTTTGAAGTCAAATGGGTTTTAGTTCATTTGACAACTTCATATTCAAAGGGTGAACATGAAAGGATTTTGGCTTTGATTTTTGAATTGGATTTTAATTGAGTGATTGAAGTTTGTATTTATATATGGACTCATGATTGTAGGTTTGATTGAATCATGAGAGAAATTCAAGAGTTTGGCTTGATTTGAAGTTGATTTGGCTAAGTTCAAGATTTTGACTTGAAAGGCTTAGGTTAGATTTTGAGTGGATTTGAGTTTAATTTTTTGGAATTTGTTTTGATTGTTTGAATTTATATTTCATTTATATATGTGAATATAAATGAGAATATAAATGGATCATTAGAAAATTTTAAGGATTTGAAGTGGTTTAATCATGATTTGGGCTAAAGCCCATTAAGAAGGATTTAAAGGACTTAGGAAGATTTTGGAGTTTGGAGTTTTGAATTTTTGAATTTGGTTTGATTGATTTGTATTTATATTACATTTATATATGTGAATATAAATGAGATTATAAATGAGCTATGGAAAATCCCAAGAATTTGAATTGATTTGATGATGATTAAGGCTAAGTCCATTAATGGCAAATTAAGGACTTAAGAAAGATTTTCAAATTGGGAATTTAATTTGAGGATTTGATTTGATTGATTTATATTTATATTTCATTTATATATTTGAATATAAATGAGAATATAAATGAGTTTTGAGAAAATCCCATGAGTTTGAATTGGTTTGATCATGATTAGGCTAAGTCCATTAATGGAAAATTAAGGACTTAAGGAAATTTCATGAATTGAGTTTGAATTTTGAGTTTAGTTTGATTGGTTTGAATTTATATTTCATTTATATATGTGAATATAAATGAGAATATAAATGAATTATAAGAAAATCTCAAAGATTTGAATAGGTTTTGATAAAAAATTTGGTTAAGTCTTTAAGGGAAGATTAAGGACTTAGAAAGATTTGAACTTAGAAATTTTTGATGAATTTTGATCATGGGTTTCAATCATAGATTTTAATCATGGAATTTAATCATGGATTTCAATCATGGATTTGGAGAAAATCAAATGAGATTAATTTGGAGTTTGACTTGAATGAAGGAAAGAAAGGAATGGTTTAAGCTAAGGGTAGGAAGTTTTCCTAACACCCCTAAGGCATGACCTTTTCCTATGGCTAACTCTTCTAAGTCTCTAGGGTTAGGTTGAGTATCCAGCTAATCACTAGATGTGTCTTAAGACTAAGGAACTCTTAAAGTCTAAGAGAAGTCCTATGTCTAAGATGGAGGGGTTGAGAGCTCATCCTAAAAATGAGGTCAACATGGATAAAGATTACTATTTACTTTTTTATATGCATTGTTAATGTTGGAGTAAACATATAAAAGTTGATGTATGCATTCATTGTTCAAGAGAAGTTGATGTATGAATTTTTATAAAGATGTATGCATTGAGCTCAATAGTCTTTTTTTTTTAGTTTAAGGAGTAAACCTATGGATCAAGTGGAAGACTTGAAAATTATTTGGGAAAAATTATCTCTTTTTGTAAGCATGAGGTTTGATTATTTTGATTTTGTGAATTTTTTTAATTTATTAATGATTAGCATGTATGATTAATTTATTTTAAATTTAATACATTTGAGTTTCTACGATTGTGTTATAATAATAGGAGCTTCTAATAGGAGACACAAGGGAGCTGGTGCTACATCGGAGAAGATTTTACAGGTGTCGTAGGAATAGAGCAAGTGGTGATTGCAACTATTTTAGATGGATTGTCGAATACAAGGATGACACTTCAAACAGTGATCATGCTTGGATGGTAACATTGGAGAAAGAAAATTTAATCGATTTGATCAACAGGATTACACGTTGAATATTTTGATCGCACAAGTTGTTATACTTATAATTTTAATATTAGTGTTATTTATTATGTGATATATAATCTCTTAATATAATTTACTGAACTTATGCTTATATATACAAATTAATTATCTTATTTTTCTTCATTCTGATTCATAACATTCAGCACATAAGGATATTTTAGTCTTTTTGACATAAATAGTTGCAGCACAGCAGATTCTGAACTGAGTTTTTCAAATATAATCATAGCTTCAACAACAACAACTTCCTACCACCAGCTTCTTCTACAGGAGCTTCACAGCTGCAGCTGTCCCAAACGTAGCCTTAGATGGCTAAATCTCGTGAATGCTACCAAAAACCATTTAAGGATTTATTAACTCTAGTTGTGTTGTAAATTTGAAAATCATTATAAATCCTAGATTTGTTAAGTCCACTTATTCGACATATTTAATGGGATTTAAGGAAGTAGCTAATGTTGTATGGTGGGAATTGACAAGCTTGTTAAAATTCCAACCTTCCTTATCTATTTCTTAGCTCCCATCTAATCGGTCATCCACCCTAGCCTCACCTTTTGCATCACAAGACCTTCTTTTCCCTGCAACCACAGGTATGTGTTTGTCACTTTTACTTTTTTTCATTCATGGACATTCCAAAATGTGGGGTCAAGGGAGAGGGTGGTGGGGAAGGAGTTTGGGGCAATGTAGCTAGATGGAGATTTGTGTGGCAACGACGATGAAGCAGAGATTAGAAGCAGCTAGAAAAGTGGTTGAATTTGGTTTATGATATTTAATGAACCTATTGTTTTCCTTTTTTTATTTTTGGGCAGTTAACTATTGAATTTCTTTTCAGTCTTTTCTATGTTGAAAGAGCATTGTCATATCCTTTTATCATTAAACACATGAATTGTCAGTGCTAGTTTTGAATCTTAGAAATAAAGTATGACATTTCTTCTTAAATTACCAAATACTAAAATATGTTTGATTGCTTCATTTTTGACTTTTGATAGCATTATTGTGCTTGTCTTCAATTGAAATTGTAATTTTCTAAGAAAATCATTTCTGTGTTGGTTGCACTATTTTCATGTTAAAATAACACATGATGAATCCTTAGATACCCATTAAAAAAAATTAGTTTGCATTTCTATGGCTTCTTGATTTAGAATTTTCTCCTCTTTCATATTGTTTAGTGGGTGGATTGTAACTTTGCTTACTTCACTTATTTTGATTAAATATATTACTTTCTTGAGTTGTAAATATTGATTCAAAATTTTGTTGGCATTTACGAAAACATAAATGAATAGTTACACTCATTGAATTAAATCTTCCCTATATCCAAAAAGCTTGATTTAGTGTCTTAGTTTTAAAGTTTTAAACTCGTTGAATTAAATCCAATTGTTTTGTTATACCAATAACCATCAATCATTCTTCATTAGATAGTTATACCAATCACCATCAATTATTAAAAGTGCTACACCAATTGTTTACTCCAAATAGCTTGCTTCAGTTAATTTAAGTTGTAATAAATTGATTCATTCACTTAAAAAAAACTCCATTAATCAAATAATGAGCTATCACTACACATTTCAAAAATAAATGCTTCAGGAAATAGGACATATTTGAAATGTCTCCATAACAGATAGAAGCAAACTCAGATTGTTAAGTTGCACCAATAAAATTAAAAAAATGCAATTGTAAAAAAATCTGAAGTTTGATTCTACAAATGGTCTTTGAACTAATTGGTGTTTATAACATGGAAAATGATCATAAGTCAACAATCGTCGACTACACATGCCATAAATAAATACATATAATGCAAAACACTCATTATCACGTGAGACATGCACTATTTTAATTATGCAAGCCTTTTAGTATAATTTTTATCATATATATAAGTAGGGGTGTGCATTATTTGGTTTTAACCAAGAAACCAAACCGAACCAAAGTTGTTGAGTAATTTGGTTCGGTTTTGAACTTAGTAATTTGGATTTTGGTTTTAATTAATGAAAACTTTGGTTTTTGGTTCTTGGATCGGTTAGTTAAATAAAATTTTGGATGGAACCAAATAAACCAAAGTAATTATATGTAAAACGATATTATTAATTTATGTATAATAGGCTTATCTATTATATATTTATTTTTATTTATTTTTGAATACTTGATAGGTTCTTTTTTGGAGGACCATTATTCAATTTTCTAAAATATTTTGGTCTCATAATATGGCAATATGGTTTTATCAACTTCTAAGTTCAAAACATCGTACATGTAAGTAAAAATTAGTTTTAAATATTTTTTTAGCGCATGAAGTAGTTAATTGCATTTTTGATTATATTTATGTTATTTTGCTTATTGCTTGTTCATTATATAATAAAAAATTATGCAAATAATTTTTAAATGTAGCCAACTTCGGTTTATCCAAAACCAAACCAAATTATTATTTGGTTTGTTTGGTTTTACATTTTATTTGGTCGGATTGGTTCAATAATTTTAGGAATTCAAAACCAATCGATTTTAAAAATTTATCATCCAATCCATCCAAATCAACCAAACGCACACCCCTATATAAGGGATTTCTAAAGGGGAGAATGTGGTTCTACTCAGTTCTCTGTTAGTTCTAGCCCGAATGTGGAGGATGATTTGCCAACTCAATAGAAGAAACATGAACCATGAATAGAGCTCCAAAGTGGCCAGAGCATCATAACATTACTTTCAGAGAGTTGCTTTAAGAACTGTTTGTGCAAGGAAATATTTTATAACATTGTACTCAAGTGAGATAAATAGATTGAAGTTATTATCGCACTTAATAAGAAATTTGGAACAAAGTACATAAAAGCAATCGCTATGTGGTTGATATTCTTAATGTGTATCCATGATATTCTTACATCTGCTTTAGATTACTACATAGACATTTATGCAATTAAGAAATCTTTTATTAATCGTGGGTTATTAGTTGACAGGAGGTGTTGCACATGCTCACAGTTATAGATAGCTTTGTGAATTATTTAAACATTCATTGGAAATAGTAAGTTGTTACTTTAATCAATATTACAAGCCATTGTCTCATTATTAGAAGAGATCATTAACATACCGCTAACACAAGGTTATTATCATTTATTTGTACGAAGCAATCCCTAATTTTACCATTTCTTTAGTAATGTTATAGGTGTAATTAATTATTCACATGTACTAGTTGTTATTAATTAATGTTTGTAGAATGGATATCATAACAAAAAAAGGATTTACTTTACAAAATGTTATGACATGTGTTTCGTTCGATCGACTAATTGTCTATTTCACATATGATTGGAAAGGCTTTACAATAAATATAATAGTAGATGGAGGTGGGTGTTTCCTTTTTTTTTGTGAGATTGAGAGAACTAAATAGCATGGATATTTAGATTAATATCTAAAGATATATTTTAAGGTTTTGGTGGGATAATTATTAGTGTAGGATAATATGATAGTGGGATTATCTAAACTAGTCCAATTTGAACTATATTTGTCTGATTTAAAATGTAGCTTTAAGTAATGAGATTTAAGTGAGGTAAATGACTAAACATACTTGTGCAGGTTTAGGTTAGGATATGTATTTATGATATGAAGTAGTTGATTGGGAATTATAGGGTTGAAGTGGTTATTTTAGTGTAAGGACTAGGACTAGGTTGTAATAAATGAAGTAGAGGTATCATTGAGTGGATGGAAGGTGTAGGCTTGTGGAAGAGAGTAGAAGGCTTAGTGTGTTATTGGAGATGATGTTAATAGGTATGAGAAAGATTAAAATAAATCACCTTGGATATTAGAGGTGAGAAAAGAAAGACATGTTGGCTAATTTGCGCTCCCACCAAAAATTGTCATGGTTTGGCCACTAAGCTCTCAAACCAACAGAACAATTCAAATAATTTGTAATTACCAGAAGATCTCTTTTTATTCTAGCAAGGGGAGCTAGTTATATCCATTACAATTATCTTTCAAAAGAAGTAAAATTTATAACATGGAGGGAAAGGTGGGTGGCCACATTAATGTGAAGAAATCTTATTATTTTATACCATCACCCGTTTCATATGTTATTATTTTATGTGCATTCAACCACCTTACATGTCATACTTTGAATTTTTAAATTCAAAGTTTTAGACCTAGAGTTTCTAGAAGGAAATTAAAAATTACATATTTAAAAATTACATATTTAAAAATTAGATGAAATTATAAAATAGGCGTTAATAGGTTAATGGGCTAAGCCTTCTTCTTTCTTGAATTTTCTTGGGTTTCAGCTTGAGATATTATAATGGACCTTGAGCTCTAGTTTTTTTTAATCCACATGATGTTTTGCATCAAGTCCCCTGGGCTCGATTGAACTCTGCTTCATAAAGTTGAAATCTAAGAAGTCTTCTACTAATTGTAAGGCTAGAGTCTCTAAATTAGTACGGGTCAATCATGTGTCTTCAACTAGTGGTTTGTTCTTCCAATGAACTAAAAAATGATGGTTAGAAGCTAGATTAATGGGTGTTTCCTCAATGATAATATAATAAACTTTAAAGAAAGAGGGCTTCTTTATGTACGATGCTATATCTTTTACTAAAGAGTTAGACTTAATAAGTGGAGGTTTGCTTACTCTTTCATATAATAGAATATCTTCAATATTAATAATTAGATAAATAAACATATCAACATGCAAATTGAGGTGATAATCATTAATTCTAATTTTTTAAAAATTTTAAAAGGATCACAAGCTTGTGCATGTTGTTTCTTATATTTAGTGGTTTGATAATGTTCAAGCCAAATGCAAATCAATACATAATCTTTTTTATATTCTTTCATTGAATGATTATAATTTACCTTAGAAGCATAATTTTCATTACTTATAGTAATTTACTTTCTTATATTTTCATGGAGGCTTTGAAAGTCTTTTGTAAATGAGAATGTTGCATCAAAAAATGCATGAGATAGTTGGTTTATTATATCTATTGGTCGTCTTGAGTTTTGACCATAGAGTATCCATTATAAGCAAATTCTGAGATTGTTAAATGTAAATCCCAATTTCCTAAACTTTTATCCACCAAGCATTTATGCAAGTGTTACATAGTACTATTAACCACTCTAGTTTGTACATCAGTTTGTGGGTGAAAGGCAAAATAAAATTTTAATTTTGTACTTAATAATTTTCATAATATTTTTCAAAATATGAGACAAGTCTAAAATTTTTATCATAAATAATAGTTAAGGGAGTACCATGGAGTGACACTATTTCTTTAAAAAATAATTTGGCTATATAAGAAGCATAATTTATTTTTGAACAAGGCAAACAAATGAGCCATTTTTCAGAACATATCAACTACAACAAAAATGCTAATGTCATAGAGCTATCATAGATAATCCTAGAATAAAATCCATTGATAGGTCTTCCAAACCCTATAATGAACAAGTAGAACAGTGTATTGTGACTTTTGTTTGATAGTTTTAGCCTGTTTACAAAGTAAGTATTTGGCCATTAATTTTTGAACATCTCGCTTTAATGAAGGCCAATAAAATCTATTTTCTAATTAACATATGGTCTTATCCTTTCCAAAATGACCAGCTACACCTCTAACATGTAGCTTGGTGATAAGTAATTCTCTAAAGGAAGATCGAGGAATACATAGTTATTTTCTTTTATATAAATATTCATTTATTATGAAGAATATTTCTTATAAAATTATTAGTTTTCTAGGTGTTTTAGATAAATTAAGTGAAAGTCAGAGGCATACTATGTAATCATTTTTAATTCAATCAAATCATGAGATTCTCAATTTTAATGAAGAAATCATTAAGTTTACCCTAGATAAAGTATCAATAGGTTTATTCTAAATTCAAAGCTTATACTTTAGAACAGAAAAGCAGTCTTGTAAAAATTCAACCCATTTAGCATTCTTATGACTTAATTTTTATTGAGTATTAATAAATTTTAAAGTATGATAATTTGAATTAAGTATAAATTCTCTACATGAAAGATAGTGTCGTCAATGCCGTAGGATTTAATTACAACATAAAACACCCTAACATAAGTGGAATATCGTTATTTGGCTTCATTCAACTTTTCACTAAAGAATGTTATAGGATGATTCTTTTGTCTTAAAATTTCACCTATCCTAATTCTTAAAGCATCACATGTCACTTCAAAGGCTTTACAAAAATTTGAAAGTCTAATGATTGGTGCATAAGTGATAATATTAATTTGTTCTAAGACTAGTTGTGCATTAGAGTCCAATAAATTTATCTAATTTTAGTATATTAGTTATCAAAGAAACAATGTTACTAAATTTCTCGATGAATCTTCTATAAAAGGTGGCTAAACTATGAAAGCTTCTAACTTCAGTAAAACTTTTAGGTGCTGGTTAATTAAAGATTGATTTCACTTTAGAATGATCAAGTTTAAGTCTAATAGTGGATATAATAAAGTCTAAAAAGATTGCCTCAGTTTGTAAAAAAAAGTATTTTAAATTAATGTATAATTTCTCTTGCTATGTATTTCAAAGACTTTTTGTTAAGTATTGTAGATGCTCATTCTCATTTAGATTAAAAATCAAATTATCATCAAAATACACCACTAAAAATTTACATATATATGATTTAAGATTAATATTCATTAATCTCATAAATATACTAGAGCATTAAAAGTCCAAAAGGCATGACAAGCTATTTATAAAGTCCATCAGGAGTCTTAAAACCTGTCTTCCACTCATCTCTTATTCTAATTTGAATTTGATGATATCCACTTTTTTAGATTATTCTTTAAAAAAGGTTTGCTCATGAGATTAAATCTAACATATCATTTAATCGAGGAATAGGAAACCTATACTTGATTGTAATTTTATTTATTGCTCGAACTATCAATACACATTCGTCATGTTTCATCTTTTATGGAGTTAATAAAACCAGGACTAAACAAGGGTGTAGTGTTTTAATTTGGATGTTGGGTGGACATCATGCAGATCTTAGAGGTTACCTGTGAAGTGATTGGGTATGACAATAAGGTATGATGTACTATCTCAAAAGATGAAAATATCACCCTATAATGGACCTAATCACCTAATAAGGACTCTTAAGGCATGATGGGTCTTCGAATATACCTAGAGATCTTTCCCCTATTTTACATGAAAAAATAAAATAAGGTTTATTTTAAGTTGGGTTTTTTAGTTTCCTATGGAGACAAGCCTCCATAGTTAATTACATCATATGAAATGAGATTTTCTAGGAACACTCGTGATTAAAGTAGTCAAATATTGTCTCTGAAGATTTCAAAGCTAAGACTATCAAAATAGGTATTTTTAGAAAATCAAAAAGGATTGTTCAGCTAGAAGACCTATTTTTAGAATCCGAAGGAAAATAAGTATGAAATGTTCATGATACTAGGAAGCCTAGTGAGTACTCCAACCTATCCTATGGTGAGGCTTTATATGTTTGAAAGAGAGAATTTATTTTTGTTTTAGTTAAAATTTTATTAGATTACTATGGCTTATAATCCACTAACACATGATTGTGAAAATGCTAAAAAGGTGAGGATTTATGCTCGTAGCCTGAAGGAAATAAGCAACCTTAGATCCTAAATCTAGGGAGCTTTAGCACAAGCTAGAGCATGACCTAAATCTAAGTGGAAAGGGGGATATAAGGGTCTACTCCACAAGAGAAGATAAACCTATCCGACTCTTCTGGACTTACAATAGCTTGGAGTAGCTGCTAGCTAACACCTCCTATGATTCAAAATCACGTAGTCCGGTCTTATGAATTGTAAGATGGTTAGGCTTATTATTTAATTGGAAAGAGACTAGAGTCCTAAACTCACTCCCTATGAGATTAGATTATGATTGGTATGAGCACATGACTTAGCCTAAAAATATAAAATTTTATAATTTTTTATGTAATCTTGACACAATATTTTGGACAAAGGCTTTAGGATATTTTATGCCTAAATGCATGATAAAATTTGGTTACTAGTCAAATCAAAAGAGAAAGAGGGTGAAGCTCCATCATAAGGGGTTGCGCTCATAGGTCAAATGGTCCCTAAAGTGCTAAAATGGAGGCCATCATTTTTGCAAGAGAGGTTTAATATGACATGCATGATATTAAACATACAACATGCAGCTAAGGGGTTGTTAAATCTTTTAATTATCTTGATTACAACCTAGGGTTTAAAATGATGTTGAAAGTTATTTTAAATTTTAATTATGAGTTATTAATTAGATAGAAGAATTAATTTTTTTTCTAAGTGTGTACATCATCCAAGCCACACATTTAAACATCAATCTCTAAGAAATTTTGGAAATCATGTTATTCTAGTGCACAAACTAAACATAACAACAATCATTTTATAGACTACGGTGAAAGAATAAGAGGCCAGTGCGGCTGGGTACCGCCACACACCCCAAAAAAAAGAAAAGTTTGGTAGTCAAACTCTACCCTTATACAACCCATAATACAAAAGAATAATATTACAATTTATAATTGAATACATATTATAAGGTCTTCATTCTTCATTTCTTTTTTCTTCTTCCTTCCTTCTCTTTATTTGATTTACTCCAAGGCATCACAGGGCACCCTAGGACTAAGCCTTCTAGCCACTGCTCATTTTAATTCCTATAGCACTAATCTTAATTTCTATTACAAAATTATATTTTATGAAAAAAGTAAATCTAACTACATCTGTAAAACAAATATTAGCTAAACATACATACAATCCTAAGCAGTTATATTTTATAATTTAGAATTAACACCCCACACATGGGTAACCAAGCCCACTTGTCCTAATGTGGATTATGCTTAAGGGCATAAGCAACCTGCAAGCAAAACATTTATATTTATTTTTGAGTGATCCCTTAAGCACAATCTCTTATAGAAAATAATATTAGGCTATCAACAATCTAACATCCAATTTTGATCCACATTCCTAATATCTAGTCTAAAATATTATATCATAAGATAAAACACATCATCATTACATACACCATCCTAACCTAGAGCTAGAAGTTGTGACTTAGCATTCTAATGTGTGTGCTTAAGCTTTATGTGGTATGTCTTAGCTAGGATTTTGGATTATAATTTTCTAAGGTTAGAAAAGTTTAATTTAACATGTTGGATGTTTCATTTTAAGTTATTTAGGAGATTAGTGAGTTTTAATTCATATTTTGTTTGTTTCATTTGATTTACACCTAGTATCTAAGTGTTATAAAGAGGAGAAGAAAGCTTAACCCTAAAAACCAAATTTTTATGATTTAATTTCTTTTAGTGAATGATTTATTAAATATTTTATTAATTCTAAGTTTAGGTTAACCTTAAAGATCCCTATTCAAAATGAAAGGCATCTTAAGATTAACATGGTTGAATTACCATCATATAGAATATATTGAACCATTCCTTTTCATCACCCATAACATGCATATATGATTTAACACTTCGTATACCTATAGATATAACATATTTTAACATACTTAAATGATTATGAGAGCATACATTTGGTAGAAAAGATGATTCTCATTCTTAATCAAATACACACACATGTATAAAAGATGTAAGCAAGTACATGTCATTATTTAAACTAGGTAAGTGAGATAATCGAATGACCACCTTGGGGCTATTTAAAGCCTCATATTCCTGAGATGTCCAGACTATATACTTGCTATCTTAAATACATATGCATGTATACATAACTATAAGAATGAAAATTATGCAAAAGATTGTATTTTATTTGGTTGAATTATTTATACATGTAAAGTAAAGCTCTATCCAAATTCTAATACAAATATACATATGAATGAAATTAAATAAGTATGTGCCTTTTTAACTAGGGAAGTGAGATAATCAAATGACCTCCTTGGGGCTACTTAAAGCCTCATATTCCTGGGATGTCCAGACTATATACTTATTATCATTCAAATATATGTAAATCCATGTATAAATAAAAGAAAGAAAACACTACCTTTACATGCAATACATTTTGGTACACTTAAATGATTATGGATGCATGTGTTTTTAGTAGAAAAGATGATTCTCATTCTTTAATCAAATACACACACACACATGTATAAAAGATGTAAGTACGTGTCATTGTTTAAACTAGGAAAGTGAGATAATCAAATGACTTCCTTAGGGATACTTAAAGCCTTATATTCCTAGGATGTTCAGACTATATACTTGCTATCTTAAATGCATATAAATGTATACACAATTATAAGAATGAAAATCATGCAAAAGATTATAGTTTTTTTTGAATTATTTATAGATGTAAAATAAAGTTCTATCTAAATTCTAATAAAAATATATATAGAAATGAAATTAAATAAGTGCATGCCTTTGTTAACCATGGAAGTGAGATGACCAAATGACCTCCTTGGGGCTACTTAAAGCTTCGTATTCCCTGGATGTCCAAACTATGCACTTATTATCATTCAAACATATGCAAATCTGTACATGAACATAAGAAAGAAAGCA
Source organism: Cymbidium sinense (assembly GCA_021442155.1). NCBI lineage: Eukaryota > Viridiplantae > Streptophyta > Magnoliopsida > Asparagales > Orchidaceae > Cymbidium > Cymbidium sinense. Next base: position 32,209,008 of record CM038225.1, read on the forward strand.
CTTCCTTAACATACTTAAGCTATAAACACATGCAAGTCCTATATATTCATAACTACTATCACTCTAAATGTTATTATTAATTTATAGCTTTAAAAAATAATTTTAAATTTATTAGTGATAATAGCCATACATATATTAAGATTAAACCAACACATGCAATTTTACATAAGTAAATTTCATTTGATTTTAAAAAATATGAATGCATGATTTCATAAGACATACAACATTTAGGGTGATTGAAAGGGAATAGCCAAATATTTCACATAATTCATTCAACTACACTAATTCTTAAGGAAAATCACATTAAATAAAATAAGTTAAAGAAAACCAAAGCTTCTTATTAATTTTGATTTTAGATTTTAATTGCACTTAAATAGGAGAGATCATTTGTTGTTTTCCATCCCATTCCCATGTTGGTGATTTTAATTTGTTTAAGGAAAGATAATTAAGTAATTTTTATAATTTAATTAAGTTGAATAATTAAACAATATATTTAATTACCCTTTTCTATGCTTCTTTAATTTAATTAACTATTTATCATGAGCCATAAATGATATGCACATGAGAAAAATAAAATTATAATGCTCCTAAAGGATCTAATGCAATTGACTCATGATTAGAGATTAATTAAATTAAAAAATCTAATTAAGTATTTTTATAATTTTTCCACACTTATGGGCTAATCATAATTTTGTTAAGGGTCTTTATGTTATTGAACATATAAAGAGGAACCCTTAATTGAAATATTGATTATCTAATCTGATTGTCAATTTAATTTGATTTAGTTTCATTATTAAATGATTAATTAATCTCTTAATTAAACCTCATAATAATTAACTCTCTTTAATGAAACAAATTTGGAAAGTAATTAGAAAAGTGGTCCTAATCACTTCCCCTCATCATCTCACTGTTAATCAATGATTAATAAAGTTAAATTAATTAATTTTTTCTATTTAGAGCTTTAAATAATAATTAAATTAATTAAGAGTGTAATTAAGGTTTGAATTTCAAATTTTCTTAATTACATAGCTAATAAATCTTAAGAAAAGTATGGGAGCTTGAGGAAATCCCGAGGAATCAACATGCCAAGTTTGGGATTAATTTCCCAAGTAATTAGAGCATGATTAAGCTAATTAAAGAAATAATTAAACCCTAATTAAGCCTTAATCACTATTAAAAACAAATGAAATTATTTTTATTAAAATCTCCTCTATTTATCCTTTTTAAATGTATTTATATGTATTTCCTAATTTTTCTACAATTAGTTATGATTTTATGAAGTTTTAGAGCAATCAATCATGCTTTAAACCCTAATTAATCCATAATCCCATTGGTGCCATGTGGTAGGCTAGCGGGTGCTTTCCATGGCTGATTGGCCACTTAAGTCATCCGGACAATTTGTTGCATGGTGATTGCCGTCACTGATCTAAGATCGGTGGGGATCAATCTTGAATAAATCTAATCGTATTAATCACGATTATCTATTCCAATCACGTGGAACGGATGACAAATGATTCATCGTCACCCCGAGCGACAGAAGACGAACACCATCCGCCCTCCTCCACTTGATCCAAGCTCACTAAAGCTCGTGAGGCCTCAGGATTGACTCCAAAAGCTTCAAGGATAAAATCTAGGGGTTTCTAGCAGTGGAAATCAAATGAGAACATGAAATGCTTCACAAAAGACCAACTCTTAAGGCTTTTTTTACGGTTTCTAAGAGTTTACCTCGCCAAAGCTCAGGAGTAGCGATTTATCGATCGAGATAGCTTCATCTTGAAGAGATGAATCCCTGTTGAGAAGCTCGTGCCTTAATTCTTCACTGGTGGCTATGTGGACTAAGCGTCACTGGAGTTGGTCTTGGACTGGTCTCTGAAGCTTGAATCGATCGGGAATTGATTCATTCTTAATCGCCAGCTAGGGAAGGTGTGGATGAAGTTAATTTAAAAATGGTGGAGTTTAAGAGAGGCTGGATAGAGTGGGTGCTCTGTTCCTCTCGGTTTTGGTCTCGCCAGTGACTCGGAGGCCAAGGGAAGTTGGGAAAATGCTCGGGAGGCTCGTTTTGACTCACTCGTGCTTTGAGAATGTGTGGATCTGAGTTAGAAAGAGATGGGGAAGAATATAGTCTCCTCCCTCTCAAATTCGATGGCCCGAATTAGTCTTCCTTGGGAACACATCCGGGCAACGCAAATGGTGGGTGACATCAGAGGGATTCTGAGGTGCTTAGTTTGAATGGCTGAGAGTTTGAGGTGGGATGCCAAGGGCTGAGGTGGAGTGTCCTTGCTTTCCTAGGTGTGCTAATGGGAGGAGGTTGGTTAGCTCACCTCCCTTGACCTATGGCTGACCCAACCAACTTTGAGTCATGTTAGCCATAGGGTCAAGGGTCCAAACTAAGCTAAGGGTGGTTGCCAAGTGCAAATGAGGGGGTTTGACCACCCAAAAATGAATTTTATCCTATTTGAAGTAGTTTATCCAATGTGTTTGGTTTAATTTGGGCAGACCCATGGTGACCCAATGATGGGTCATGCCAAGTTTGAATGGGTTTGGGTTTGGTTTGGTTAGCTTTAGCTCAATTTGACCCATGTAGGTGAAATTGGGTCATATTGGGTTAGTTGACCAATTGGTCAAATTGGGTCAAGTCATGGATTAAGATAAGTTCAAATAATGAATTGAGATGTTTGGATTTAATTAGTTTGATTTGATTTTGAGTAGATTTGAATTTGACTCATATGGGTTCATGTGGGTTAAATGGGCTAAGTTGATCAATTTGGCCAAATTGATCAAATTGACTTAGGCTAGGTGTTGGTTTAGGTTCAATTGATCATTTGAAGATGACTGTAGATTTTGATTTCAATTAATTTAGATATATGAATGATTTAGACCAATTTTACCCTTTAGGTTAATTTGGGCTAAATGGGTTGATTGGGTTGACTTGGTCAAATTAGGTTCAACCAAGGATTTGGTCATATTCAATAATCAATTTGTGATGGATTTGAGTCATTAGTTGCAATTAATTTGGATTTGATTTGGCCTAATTTGGCCTTTTAGGTCAAATTGGGTCAAGAAGCCAATTGATTTGGTTTAGTTCAATTGATGGTCAAGTCATGTTCAAGAATCAATTTTGGGTTGGTAGGGATCATTGGTTTTGAATTGGAATGGGATTTGGTTCATTTTGGCTCATGTAGGATAATTGGGACAACTTGGGTCAAGTGATCAAATTGGCTTAATTTGACCCAATTGGTTACAGTTGATCAATCAAGGATGATCAATAATTAATATAAGAGGTTTTTGATGGTTTGATTCAATCCAATTTGGGTTGGATTGGAGTTTGGTTCAAATGGGTCATTTAGGTCACTTTCGGTCTAGTGAACCTAATGGATCAATTGAGTTGATTTTGGGTTAAATTTAGTTGAGTTGAGTTTGATGATTGATTTAGAATTGATTGCAATTGATTTAGATTTAATTAAATTTTGGATCATTTGAATATTTTGGGTTCAAATGGGCTATATTGGGTTAATTGAATTGATTTTGGCCAATTGGCTTGATTGGCTTGATTGTAGAGTTTGGAATGAAGGTTTGAATGGTTGGAGTGCTTTTGTAAAAATCAATTGAATTAGGTTTGATTGAAGAAATTTTGGTTAAGTCCATAGGATTGGCTTAAGGGATTAAGATAGATTTAAGTTATGAGTTTCAATAATTTGGCCTCGAATTTGCATATGAATTGGAATTCAATTAGGTTTTGTTTGGATAAATTTAAGGTTTGGTTCTGCATGACTGAATAGGCATAAGTCATGGGTTAAGCCATATGATAGGTAGGCTTCCTTAGATCCTAAGACATAACCTAAACTTATGACAAGTTCTCTTAAGTCCCTAAGTTTGGGTTAAGTATTCACTTAGTCACTAGAAGTGTCCTATGACTAAGAAGATCCTAGTGTTTAGAAGACTCCTAGGTCTAAGATGGGAAGATTGAATCCTCACTCCAAAGTAAGGTCTACAAAGGGCTAAGACTCTCCTGAATAAAATCCTTTTTTAATTATTCCTAAACTTTCCTTTTAATATCAACATGCTCGATTGGATTCATCCTATAGTCTGGAAGGTTAAGAAGTTGAGAATCAGGTAAGAAGTTAATAGCATGTTGAATGTCTCTTAGAGGAGGTAGTTCATGAGGAAGCTCATCGGGTGCAATATCTTTAAAATCAGAGAGAAAGGAACATACACAACACATATGTGAGTCTCATTAGAGTCTGGTATGACTTCTTTTTATATGTAATAAGTGAAGGAGAAATTTATCAAAAAATTCTTTTCATAAGGCTCTAAAATCTATTGTTTCTATTTTTATGGTCAAAGAAAGAAAAATAGATGTTTTAAAGTAAGAATTAAAAATGATAATATTAATCCTAATAGTAGGATTTTTCATGATAATTAATTGAAGTTTGATATTTTTCTCAATAGAGGCTTAGGTTACAAGTTAAAAGTTATTTTGTGTGGTGTTATGGAGATTGTCTTTTCTACTAACTTTATTGACAAGAGTTTAATAGTCTTATTATTATGTTTGAAAAAATAAGTATTTTTCCAAGCATAATGAATACATTCATATCATACAACCAAGATAGTCCTAAGCGAATATGAGCAATGTTCATAAAGAGAACATCATACCAAATTTGATTATTATAGCTTTCTATTTTAATTGGAACTAAACATCAATTTATGATGAGAAGAGATGTATAATTTACCCAGCTAACGTGAAATAGTTCAGGGCGAGGTTCAGATTTTAGGTTGACTCGAGTTAAGGTGTGTGATAAAATGATATTCATAGCACTTTCTCTATCCATAACTAACCTACAACTCTTTTCATTACACAAAATATAGATGCTAAAATGTTCTTTTCTTTTCTAATCTTCTGCCTTATTTTTAATTACAAAAAGATATCTCATCACATTAACTTGAGGGACATCAGGTACATCTATTTCTTCATCAGATAATAGGGTGTCATCATAAACTTCTTCTAGATTATTATCTATTGGGTTTTCAACTTCTTCCAAAAATGAGATTAGGCTTTATATTGATTTTGTATATGACCATTTTTATGACATTTGAAACGTATTACTTCCATAGTGTTCTTAGAGCTCCTTTCAATAGAAGTAGGCATATGGGTTGGGCCAATTGGATGGGTGGATATAATAATAGACCTATGGGATGAAGTGGAAGGTACTTGACTTTTAATTTTAGAGATGAAAGTAGATTTCTTTTGTTGTTCAACCAATAAGGCATACTGAAATTCTTCCTCTAAAGATTGTGAGTCAAATAATTCAACTTCATTTTTAATGTCAGTCCTAAGTCCAATAACAAATTTATTGACTAATTGCCAACCATTATCAGCGCAATTAGTTTTAGAAACTAGATCTTCAAAAGTATTCAAGTATTCAGTTGCAAGATGATTATTTTGTCTCAAAATTAATAATTGATTATGTAGCTTCTTATCATGATGCCTCGAACAATACTTTACTCTTAACATTTCTTTTATTTCTATCCAAAGTGAGGTCATTCTTTCTAATCTTTTTTCTTTAACTAAAGTATTTTTTCAATAAATTTTAGCATATCTTATCAATTTTATTTTAGCAAAAGTAACTCTTTGATAATAATCCATTTTATACTAATCAAAGAAGTCATCCATTTGAACTAACCAATTAAGAAATTTATTTGGGTTGTATACATCATCATATGTTGGGGCTTCTACTTTAATCATTAGAGTCTTATGTAGTCTTGAAATAATTTTCTACCCTTTCACCATTTTTAGCAATTGGTGATCTTCTAAGGTTGGTTCTTTTTATGATGTGGGTATGAATATTCCTCATTTATCCCTATAGTTTGAGTAAGTATTAGAGGAGAAATTGGTACTTTATTATTTTATTGATGAGCTATAAGAGTTTGCATTTGATTCTTACTTTTTTTTAAAAAAATATTTGTTAAGTTTTTAATTCATTTTTATGGATCCTGAGATCTAAGATATCAAGTAATCTAGTCAAGTTTTCAACTTGGTCCAGAGAGAACGATTTTGGTGTAATGTATATTTTTTTTAAAGAAATAAATATATGAAAAGGGATTAAGAAAAAAATGAAATAAAATATAAATGGGAAATCAAAGTGAAATTTTAGATTAAGAGAACTTCCATATGATGAGAGATGGGGGGTGTCTAAGACCACTTACATCTTAAGTTTTCCTTAGACAGTTTAGGTCTTTTTGATAAAGTTCTATTTAGCCTCTAAAAACATCAAGTTTAAATCACTTATATTATTATGAATGCAATTTTATTATTATTATTTTAATGCAATAAAAAATGCTCAAAATTATCAAGCCTCTTTATTTTTTAAAAAAAAAAAGAAAACAAGTTATCATAAGTTAATCAAAGAAACTTTTAAAATTAACCATAAACATTAACAAAGATAATAACTTAAGAAATTAGATTTTGATTTGCATTAATATCTAGGTTATTTTACAGTAGAACACTACCTCACTAAGGTGTTCTTTAAATTTTTGTTTTTGGCATGTTCACACAATCGTGATTTGACTTAATTATATAACAAAGCTTACTAATTGAAATTTTATACTATCACCATAAACTTGCAAGTAATATATATCTTTCCAAGATACTAATATGAATTTAAACTATTATAAAAATAAAATTAATTTAACCTCACAAGTTCAAGAAAACTCACAAGTTTGAAGTCAAGTCCACCACTTGAGATGCTTCCATAATTGGAGAAATTTTTTGACCGAATTTATTTCTTCCAAGGCTTTTACGTTTTGATAGAAAATTTGGTGGAGGTGGGTGTTCTTTTTTGGTGAGATTAAGAGAATTAAATAGCCATGGATCCTTTAGATTAATATTTAAAGATATATTTTAAAGTTTTGGTGGGATAATGAGGCACAAGATAATATGATAGTGGGATTATCTAAACTAGTCCAATTTGGACTAAATTAAGCTGATTTAAAATATAGCTTTAAGGAATGAGATTTAAGTGAGGTAAATGACTACAATACTTGTACATGTTTAATTTAGGATATGTATTTATGATATAGAGTAGTTGATTAAGAATTATAGGGTTTAAGTGGTTAGTTTGGTGTAAGGACAAGGACTAGGTTGTAATAAATGAAGTAGAGGTATTATTGAGTGGAAGGCAGGTGTAGGCTTATGGAGGAGAGTATAATGCCTAATGTACAGTTGGAGATGATGCAGAAAGATTAAAATAATTTACTTTAGGTATTGGAGGTGAGAAAAGAAAGATATGTTGGATAATTAGTGCTCCCACTAAGGATTGCCATGATTTGACCACTTAGCTCTCAAACTACAAGAACAACTCAAATAATTTGTAATTATCAAAATATGTCCTTTCATTCTAACAAGGGGGGCTATTAATAGCCATTACAATTTTCTTTCAGAATAATAATAATAATAATAATAATAATAATAATAATAATAATAATAATAATAATAATAATAATTCAAAATATGGAGAGAAAGGTGGGTCGCTATATTAATGTGAAGAATTAAATTACCTTATTATTTTATATCATCCACCAATTTTACATGTTATTATTTTATGTGGATTCAACCATCTCACATGTCATTCTTTGAAGTTTTAAATTCAAAGTTTCAAATCAATAATTTCTAGAAGGAAATTAAAAATTACATAATTAAAAAAAGTTGAAATTATAAAATGAGCTAAGCCTTCTTCTTTCTTGAATTTTTCTGGGTTTTAGCTTGAGATCTTATAAATGGACCTTAATATCTAATTTCTTGATTCACATGATATTCTATATTAGTTTTTTCATATTCCATAATGGACGTATTATTTAGTCGACTCGGGTTATGTTAATATAGATAAAATTTTCATGCCATTCAGAGACAGCCATTATCATCCAAGTGACTAGTGTGGAGGAACAACTCATAGATACATGGAACCATATGAGTTGTTTATCTATCGCCATGTACAACTATAGAATGTAGTTAAGAGGACATGTAAGATTTGAAAAAGAGATTTTAGGCTTTGACTCAAATGCACAAATTTCCTTTAGTTTTATACGGTGATATAATAATTATTTGCAAAGTTCTATACAATTATATATGTCGGTATCATGAAGATAATTATTACTTTAGTACGTCTTAAACTGAAATGCAATATGATATAAATTTAGGATAAATATTGTAGATGATGATGTCATCATGAGGTGCGTGCAACTATTTTGTGAAAAAAATATATGGAGATGCTTTAAGACGTATAATAGTTATCATAATATGAGAAGCATATGTAAGAGACTAGCTCTGTTAAATATAAAATTCGTAGTTGGTAATATATACTTAACTAATATATCTTTCCATGTATACAAAAATTGAGATGAAGGCATCACCCCACTTACTTTTTTGAAGTAGAGTATTTGAATTGTGCTTTCATAATAATTTGTATTAGATCTATATAATATAAGTTTACCTTTGTATTCTCATAAACATGAATTTCTTTGTTAAGTGAAAAAGTTAAAATTAAATATTAGAATTAGTCGTCTTTTTTAAACTTTATTGCATCATTTACTTGATTATTTTCATGTTTTCTTCAATTTTTTTTAAATTTTAACATACTCAAATAATCGAATAATTTATTAAATATCTTTTCAAAATTTAACAAAATTTAACTATTATATATCAAATTTTTTTAGAAATTAACAATTCAGTATTTATTAAACTCAATTGTATTGAATTTAACAAATATTACTTGAATAAAATTCAATTTATATCAAATATCTCCGAGTGTATTTGATACAGTGGTATGATAGTGATGTATTTTTGTACTGTACTACTGCACCGTTTGTCTATCGCATTTGACTATATTTTTTTTGGAAAAATTTAAGGGCCGAAGCCCAATTGTATTCCAAAATGAGGTTACAAAAGGAAACTAATCCCTTACAGGACTGAAAACAGAAAGAAAATGACTAGACTAGAAAAACAATTCATGAAACATGGTCATAGCACTAGCAGAAAAGGGAAATCCTGCAGAAAAAGAGAAGCTACGAAAACACATATGGACTCAGAGATACAAAATACATCAGAGATGCTCAAAAACAAGCACAACAGCATTACTATCTTGCAGGGCCAAAGGGACAGGAAAGTCCCCTCACGGTTATCAAGCCGCCAGCCAAACGAACCCCGAATATCTGTCCTTCAGCAGAATCTGTTCACAATCAAAAGAGGGATCGTGGTTGCAGAATGACCATCCAGCGAAGAGGAGCTGATTGAGAAGTCGATAGTTGTGCAAGGAGAACCTCATCATCGTCCATAGCAAAAAGCAACATAGAGAACCACAGAAACCCACAGCCAGCAGAGAATTCCAGAAAGCAACAGGGAGAAAATCGAAATATATCATCCAGATTGCCCACACCTTCAATTTTACCAGCACAGTAAGAAAAACAACAGAAAGGACCACATAACCTCCTCATCATCCATGGCAAAAAGCAACAGAAAGAGCCACATAACCCACAGCCAACCGAGTAATACCAGAAAGTGACAGAGAGGAGAAGCAAGAAAACGTCCAGAAAGCCCACACCATCAGAATTATCAGCACGTCCAGAGAAAGAAACACAAAAACAGCAGAAAACAAAGAAGTAGCCACTAGTAGTAAAAGAAGAATTAAGGAGGATGATAATTCCTCCAAAGATATATCTTGACGTTCTTTGGGCCAAGAAGATTTAAATTTCCAACATTGCATTTTGGCCAAAACCCTTTCTTTAACCTGAGTTAATAAAGCAGCAGATGGTAGGGAGGTAAATGAAAAGATACGATTGTTCCTTTCTCTCCACAGAGTATAAACAAGAACTGCAATAATCAAATAGTGTAATCTATATAACATTTTATGCTCCCCTTCATTGATAAAATTGAACCTCAAGGAAGAGAATGCAAGAGAAACCTACCATTTGGGATAAGAGCTCTCACCAGTTTCATAGCCAATGGACATTCAAAAAATATGTGATTGTGAGATTCAAAAACAGAATGACAAAAACAACAAGGAAGTTGAGATCCAATTCCTTTATTTGCTAACTTATCAGATAATTTGAGACCAATTTTTGAATGTCATCCAACAATAGAGAGCATAGTTTATAGCATAGCCTTTAAACCATATTCCTTTAGTCCAATCCAAAGAGGGGTGAGATTCAAAGATAGCATCTCTGAAATCCTTGGAAGAAGGAGAATTAGAGTTGAGCCAACTTACCGAGTCATCACCTTCCTTTATAGTGGTTTCCAATATCATATTGGACAACCTAGGATAAGAAGTCACAAGTAAAGTAGGAAGGTTCCAATGTCTATTATGTATAAAAGTATGGACCCTTAGATCTTCAGAGAAGTTCAAATGTTTCAGCCCATTAACTCCCAACCAATTACAAAGAGAATGCCCATTACACCAAGGATCATAATATAAAGAAAAAACTTTACCTTCCCCAACTTGAAATTTCAGTTTGTTCCTAAATTTTTCAGAACTTTGAATCGATTTCCAAAGTGGAGAAACTCAAAATGCATGGATTCCATAGTGAGGTATATTTGGCTAAACACCATTTAGCAAAGATAGTTTCTCCCTTACAGATTTTCCACATTAATTTCAGTTTACTAATCATATTAATAGAAGAAGCAGAGAGTAAACCAACACCACCTTTTTCTTTTGGAAGAGTAGTGCATTCCCAAGAGATTGTGAGTAACTTTTTGGCCTCCCCAGAATGATAGAAAAATTTAGCTGTAAAAGAGCAGATTTTTTTAATAATACCATCTAGAATAGCCATAGAACGAAACCAGTATGATAAGTAGCTATTTATAGAAGATCTGATAAGCTGCAACCTTCCCCCTAAAGAGAGGAATTTACTTTTCCAGCCTGCCATCCATGCATGAAGTCTATCAAAGAGAGGAGTGAAATGAACCATCTTAATTGCACCTTTAATAAGAGGAAGACCCAAATATTTGAAGGGGAAAGAGCCCAATTGAATACCCAAAACTGTATGTGTACTGTCAACTTTCCTTGTAGAGAGGCAAAGGGATGATTTAGAATAATTCACTTCAAGTCCCAAGTAATACTTAAGAGATTGGAGAATGGACTTGAGGGAAGTGAAAGTGGGGAGGTCAACATTTCCCATCACTAAGAGGTCATCAGCATACAAAAGATGAGAAGAGAATTGTCCAGCCAAAGTGATAGGATTATATAATCCTTTATTAATTTCATTTTCTAACATGCAAGAGAATGTATCCATGGCAACAGTAAAGAGAAAAGGAGACAAGTGCCCCGCTAAGGCCATTGGAGGAAGAGAAATAACCCAAATATTCCCATTTAGCACTATAGAGAAGGGCACATCAGAAATGCAAGCTTCCACCCAAGTTGTAAATCTCTTAGGAAAACCTTTGTCCAGAAGTCTATGGATCAAGGCTTTTCTATTGATTTTATCAAAAGCTTTTTTCAAATCAATTTTAGCTAGAAAGTAGGAGCAATTAGAAGTGGAGAACTCATTACATATCTCAAAGGCCATTGCCAGATTATCAGAGATGTCTCTTCCTTTAACAAAGGTAGATTGAGAGTTGTTGATAATAGAGGGGAGGAATCTCTTCATTCGATTTGCAAGAATTTTGGCCACCACTTTATAGAATGTATTGCATAAAGAGATGGGATGATAGTCTTCAATTCTATTAGAGTGTTTCACCTTTGGAATGAATGTTAAAAGAGTATGCTTGAAACAATTGGGCAATCTAGAATTCTTGAAAAAGAAGAGAACTGCATTAACAGAAGATTTGCCAGTGATATCCCATGAATCAATGTAGAACTTGGAATTAAAGCCATCAGGACCAGGAGATTTGTTTTCACTAATGCTTTTCAAGGTAGCAATAATTTCCTGTTTAGAAATTTTAGCTTCAAGATCAGCATCATGATCCAAAGATAGACAAGTCCCTGTAGGAAAATTCTGCACTGGAAAAACAATAGAGTCATCACAATTGAAAAGATCCTCATAGTACCTACAAAAAATATCAGTGATTTCCTTATGATCAGAGAAGACACCCAAATCAGTTTGCACTTCTCTAATCAAATTAGAGCTTTTTCGTTCTTTGATTGAAAAATAGAGGAATTTTAAATCATCATCTGAATGAATAAGCCAATGAGCCTTAGCTCTCTGTTTGATCCATAGCATTTCTTTTATAAGTAGCTCAGTATATCTATTTTTGATCTCCTTAGCATCGTGAATCAGATGAATGTTATAAGGGTCATTCTCCAAATTCCTAAGAACCACACTTTGTTCAGCTTTTACTATATTAATTTGCTGCTGTAAGGGAGATATATCCCTATATCTACCTTTCATCATGTTTCTAACAAGTTTCAGCTTATTAGATAGAACATAAAAAGGATCTCCTTGAATGAAGTTACTCCAGACCTCCCTAATATCATCCTTAAACCACAATAAGGTCCACACTGAAAAGAAGCGATGAGATGCCAAAGAAGGAGATTGAAGAAGAGTTACCAATGGTGAGTGATCCAATGATCTAGGGGGGAGAACTTTGTAAAAGGAAGATGGAAACATCTCAATCCAGTTGGAGTTGCAAAAGACACGGTCAATTTTAGAATATATGGGATGTTCCAACTACTGATTATACCAGGTAAAATGTAAGCCAGTGCTTGGGAGCTCTATCCAACCACAAACATTAACACAATCTTTAAATTCCAAAGAAGAGTTGAAAGAAACCATATTTCCACCTTTTTTATCCTTACCACTTAATGGGCAATTGAAGTCACCTAAAATTATCCAAGGAAGAGCACTAAGATCAGGCAATTCCTTTAGGGAGGACCACAAGGAGGATCTGACATTAGAATCATTATCTGCATAGATACTTGTTAATAGAAAGCTAACCCTGTGAGCGTAAAACTTCGACCATGAATGAATTGCTTGGACTTGCATAATAACTCAAAATTCACTATCAACTTGCCATTTAATCCATATCGACCACCACTTAACAATCAAAATTATTTACACCGGAGTAGTAAATATATTGTAGAAGAAACGATTGATATGCATAGGATTTAGATGAACTTTAGTCTCAAGAAGACAAAGAAGATCTATATGAGAGTCCTTGATAAGCTTTCGACAGTCGGAAAGTCTTCCAACTGCAGATAAACCCCTAACATTCCAACTACCAATAGAAATTTGATTCATTGGGAGGACGAAGTAGAGGGTTTTTTACCCTTTTTTTTATTGCCTTTTAGAGGGGTCGGGTGAGTTTGAGAGGAAGAAGAACTGTTCCCTCCTTCCATGAATGTACTACTAGTATCTTTAGTCCCTTTATTTTTACCATTCTTTGGAGAGGATTGGGAGTGAGCGTAACAACACACCAAGAGAAAGCGATCCAAGAGAGATGTAGGTGTATGTTCTTGGATCCTTGAAGGGAGAAGGATCATCATTACGATGGGTCCTCTGGGGGGAGGAATTGGTGGCCCAACAATTGTGGGAGAGGGAAGACTAGTAGAAACATCCATAGTATTATCAACAGGTGAGGAGATAATAATAGGAGGGGAGGAAACCACATTTCTTATAGGAGAATGAGAAGGAGGAGGCTGAATGGGAATGTACTCTTTAGTTATCTGAGAGACCACTCTTGTTGGAGCTTTAGGAGGAACCCGACTTCTACTGCGCCCTCTAGGAGGAAGAGAAGCAGTCGGATTAAGTGGGCAATTACGCTGATCATGCGAAAAAGTGTTACAGGTCGAGCAAACAGAAGGTTTCCAATCATAAACAACACTTTGCATAAATTTTTTCCCATTTAAGTTGATCGGAATAGTGTCAGGAAGAGGAGAGGAAGTAGTAATTTGGACACAAATACGCGCAAACGTAATCCTAGATTTAGCCGCAGTAAGATGATCCACGGCCAAGGGGATACCAATTTTACTAGCAACCTTAGAAAATCCAGCCTCATTCCAACAGCACAGAGGAAAATTAGGGAGTTTAATCCAAATCGGAATCTCAAAAATAGGATCATTAGAAGGCCGGAAATCCCAAGTCCACTTTTGGAAGACAAACGGCCGACCGTTGAGAAAGCAAGGTCCATGATTCCATACAAAATCGTAATCTTCTTGGCAATTAAACTTAAACAGGAAATAGTCACCTTCGAAAGTAAGAAGATCAAGCGTACCTTTAAAGCTCCATTTCTTTTTAATGGCGGCTAGCAAAGATCCGTAATATGGACGCTTACCGATCGAGTGGCCGATTAATGAGAGATGCCATTCTTGCTTTCCGGCAGAGAGATCTTCCTCTGAAAAATCCACTTCGTTGGAATCGGACGGCACATAGGCAAGAGGAACGGTATGATTGTTTTGCACGAGGAGTAGGTCTTTCATCCGAAAGAGACCAGGGTTTGATGAAATGGGAGGATGTGAGGAGGATGAAGGTAAAGGGGGAAAAGAACCATTTGGGAGCGGGCTGACCATACCAGATGTCATTGCGAACCTGACCTCCGGACGAGCCGGAGGTCAGATAAAGAATAAGGAAAGGGGATAATACCCAGAGCAAGGAAGCGGGGCAGTAAAAATGGAGAGAGTATCAAGACGAAGGAGGTGAAGGAGGAGGAGCAAAGGAAGCACCGAGAGAGCCCTAGCAACCATCGACTTCTATCACTTTTCTGACCTCCATTTGACTATATTGTAATGAATCTGTATTAAAAAAAAACTGTGTTTTTTATTCCTACAATGACAACAAAATATTAGCGATTTGACTTGTAAAATAAAAAAAGTTTATTCCTAATAGTGTTTCTTCGTAGAACTGCCTAGCCCCAGTGAGCTACAATTGCACCAAACACCCTATCAGCATACCCACCAAAATTTCAATTGGGAATGGTGCTAGTTGACTGCTCAAGTTCCTCGAGCTGGCGTCTTGGGTAAGAGGTTTCTTTTTGTTGCCTGGTATTGTTTTTTTTATTTTCTGCTTCTCTTTTTGAGTATTTTGGAATACAAAAAGTCTTCCTTTTTGGGTTCATGGTGGAGGTAATTTTGAATTTTTCTGATAAGTTATTCTTCCCTGGATTTGTGTTTGCTGATGTTTGGAATGCTCTGTAATAAATATCTCAGCTTGTTACGTCTGCGAAGTGATTCTAAAGATTGAGAATGAGATAAAATGATAGTTTGGGTTAAAGGTCTTGAATTCCATTCTTCCCAAAAAAATTTGTGTTCTCAGCAACATGGTTTTCCGCCATACTTTCTTTTTACTAAAAATGTTGTATATATTTCCCTTTATTGTAGATTTCAAGAATTTAAAATTTCTCAATAATGACTATCTTTTTGATTTTTCCATCACACACACACACACACACACACACACACACACACACACACACACACACACACACACACACACATATATATATATATATATATATATATATATATATATATATATATATATATATATGTTTCTTCTAAACTCTGCTTCAAATGTAAGAGAAAGGCTGATTCAGTTCTGAAAAGGCAGATATTGATTTTGTAAAATAGCCTAAAACAGAATGAGGAATAGCATGGAACCATATGAATGATACCAAAATCAGTGAACACATTTTACGTAGAACTATACAAGTCAGTGAGCATATTTTACATCCAACCAAATGAATTAATCAAAAACTAGCACCCCAAAAAAAAAAAAAAAAGAATCTGAGCAAGGCGATGCTCAAAGAAAATGTCTTAGGGTTTTCTCTTGCGGCGGCTTCAGCATTCATCGCCGGCTTCGGACAACTCTTCTACGGTATGAGGTAACCTTTTCTTCATTTTCGTGTGTGGCCTCCGGCGCTATGCCGGAGGCTTCACTCTCCTTCCCTTTCTCCTTTCCTTTCTACTCCATGTTCGCTACTTCCCTCATGTCCACCGACCAAATTCTATCCTCCAACTTCCCACCACTTTCATCCTCCACTCTCAACAACCCCTCAGGGGAAAACCCTCCTAATCCTAGGCTTAATGCCCCATCCTTTTCCCGAATCTGGAAAGAGCTTCTTGGCCCTCAGAGTGAAAAGAGCAAATCTGTAGCCCTATCCTTTGTTCCTCCTGATTCCGATGAAGTGTGTTTTTCTGAATCTGAGCTTTTGGAGGGTCAGAAAGATTGGAATATTTCGTTAGTCGGTCACGCAATTGGCAAGCTCCCCTTTTATGGGGCTCTTTTTGCAGCTGTCAATAAGAAGTGGAAGTTTAAGGATGAGTTAGAATTACTTACACTAGTAGGTGACTTCTTTCTATTTAAATTCACGTGTCAAGAAGATTATGATTTAATATGAAATCATGGAGCCTATTTTCTGAATGGTAGACCCTTTATTTTCCAAAAATGGTCTTGGGATTTTAGGCCATCTAAGGAACATATCTCGGAAATTCCACTATGGATCAAACTACCTAATTTCCCTCTATGCTGCTGGAACGACTCTGGTTTTTCTAAGGTAGCAAGCATGGTGGGAATACCTATTGCAGTGGATAATCTTACTGCTTCTAAATCCAGGGTCACCTTTTCTAGGATCTGTTCGTGAATCCTCCTCTCGATTGTATTGCTTCACTTAAACGACCGTAAGTTTCAGCAGGAGATAATATATGATTGGAAACCTAAGGTATGCTCTAAATGCAAATCCTTTTCACATGAAGATGCCACCTGTCCCAATAACCTGGACAAAAGACCAGTTGTGTGGTAGGAGCCGTAGTCGTCCTCCTCGTCAACCCATTAAAACCCATTCTCTTAATCAATCCACAGAAGCATTGGTAAATTCTGATCATTCGACACTCCCTTCAAATCTTATCATAAACTCAGGCCCTGAAAATCAGAACTTGGGTCTAAATCCTACTTTAAATGATTTAAATCAGTTGCCTGCTTCTTCTCCCTCTTTGGAAGAAGCTTCTGATAACTCAGAAAATGCTACCATAGATCATGGTTTTCCATTTCATTCAACCTTCCGACTCTTATTCGTGAGTATTTGACCGTTGTAGCCTCTCCCACCCGAGCCCATCTTCATAAAGCCCCAGACCATGTTATAAAAACACCTAGTAAAGGTAGCTCAAATGCAGAAGGTTCAAAAGCTTTTTCGAACCAAAATGGGGGTTTTAAGACCAATTCATAGAAAAAGGGGGTAAATAACCCCCCTCCCTTCAGATTCTATGAACAATCCTAGACTAGGATGTTGGAATGTTCGTGTTCTTCTTGCAGATGGAAGGTTGAATGATTGTAAAAGGATTATCAATGACTCAAACCTTGTTCTCCTTTTCTTCTTGAGACCAAGCTCTCTTCTTCAACTTTGAAGGACAACCATCTTTTACATAAACTTTCTGCTAAGCTCGAGCTCAAACAACTTTGAATGCTATCCAGGGGGACATATTTGGATTAAATGGAACTCAAACTCACTTTCCTTCAGCACTATCTCAATGGACTCTCAATTCATTCATGTATCTATTTGTTCTTCTAGTCACCCACTGATCTATATAACCTTTAGTTATGGGCATAATGACATGTATGAAAGAAGGTCTCTCTGGAATTCAATTCGGGACATAGCTTCATCCATTCATGATCCTTGGCTTATCATTGTGGATTTCAATTGTATCACCTCTAATAAAGAAAAGCTGGGTGGTAGCTCAGTTGCAGTTAGTAAATTTCAGGATTTTAGAGATTGTATCAATGATTGTGGCTTGGTGGATCTTCCTAGCAGTGGTCTATTTTATATTTGGTCAAATTAGCAAGCTGATAGACCCATCTATACAAAAATTGATAAAATTCTATGTAACCTAAATTGGATTAAGCAATTTCCTGTCTCAAGCTACAATGTAGCCGCTCCATTGTCCTCTGATCATTCTTCTCTTATTCTACATATGGATAATTTGCCTCAAGCTCTCACTAGATTTATGTTCAGAAATTATTGAGTCAATTACAATGATTTCCTTGATATTATAAACACGGCTTGGAAATCCTTCTTCAATGGGGACCCTATATATGTTCTCTCAAAGAAACTCCAACACTTCCTAAGTAGCAAAGGTGGGCCTCATCTTCTATTAATCATCAAATTACTACAACAAAAGCAGAGCAAGAAGATATACTCCTTATATTGGAAAAAGATCCCTTTAATGCCTATCTACAACAGGAAGCAAAAAATATCAAAGCTAGATGTTGAGCTTATCAGGAATGAAAATTCATGGGCGGCCCAGAGAGCCAAAGCACATTGGTTAACCAACTCTGATGATGATCTTCAATTTTTGTATAGCTCCATCAAGGAAAGACAAAATTCAATCCGACTTAGAAGTCTTAATACTTCAAGAGGCTATATTACTGATTCAAACTCTATATCTGAAGAAATATGTAATTCTTTTTCTGATCTTTTTAATTGTCATGGCATCTTTGATCCTTCTAGGCACAACATTCGATTGGACAAAGTGTTTCACCTGAACAAGCCTCTTTGTTGGAAGGAGATATATCCGATCAAGAAATTCTTGATGCTCTTCATAGTTTTAGTGAGAACAAATCACCTGGTCTGGACGGATTCAATGTCAAATTTTTTACTTCTTGTTGGGAAATCATTGGGAAACAATTTATGTTGGCTGCTCATTATTTCTTTAAAGTTGAAAAACTACCCAGAGTCTTTAAACATACTTTAATCACTCTTATCCCTAAGATAAAGCATTCCAATTCTTTATCTGATTATCATCCTATCTCTCTATGCAATTTTTTCTATAAGGTGGTTGCTAAAGTGTTAGCAAACAGATTGAAACAAGTACTTCCTTCTATCATTCATATAGCACAATCAGCCTTTATAAAAGGGAGAGATATTTCTGATAATATCTCAATGGCTCATTAGATTGGTTATGAGTTTATGGAGAAATATTGCCCTGAATACTTTCTAGCTAAGATCGACCTAAGAAAGGCATTTGACTTAATCAACCGACGCATTGCGAATGTCCCACTTAATGGGAGATTAAAGTTCTTTCAATCCTCAAATGGTCTAAGGCAAGGATGCCCTCTTTCCCCCTTTTTATTCACAATTGCAATGGACTCTTTCTCTTGCCTTTTGGAAGAGCAGGTCAACCTTAAGAATTTCTTACCTATCTCTACGGCTAATAAATCTTCTTCTCACCTTCTTTTTGCTGATGATCTTTTGGTTATGGGTATAACTTGTCATAGCTCCATCATGGCTTTGAAAGCAATTTTGAATAAAATGGCAGATTACTTGGGATTGGAAGTCAATGGTGGGAAATCATTGATCTGTTTTTCCATATCTAAACACTCCTATGATCTATTTGGTGAGATGCTTAACATCAATATTGGTACCTTTCCATTCAAATATTTAGGTCTCCCTCTTAATTCTGGAAAACTCAAATCCTGCCATTTCAATTCTCTATTTGACAAGCTCCATCATTGGCTGGTGGGTTGGAAAAGCAAATTACTGTTATTTGGGGGCAGGTATCAACTCTTGAGAGCTTCAATTAATAATTATCTTAACTATTAGTTAAGATCGATCTCATTTCCAAAATGCATTCTGAAAAGAATCTCCTCCCTTATGGCAATTTTTTTTATCACAATGGGGAAGCCAAAAAATTGCATTTGATTTTTTGGAATAAAACAACAATGCCTCGAATAGAAGTCTTGGGTTATATTCTATTTTTACTCTTAATACTTTATGCAAAGTCAAATGTATGTGAAAAATTCTCAATCTATCTTCCTCTTTTGCCTTATGGTGCCAAAGTAAGTACACATCATTATGGAAAAAAGATTCTGGCAGACATTCTCCTTTGTGGAAAGAGCTTAAGCTATTTGCAACCCTATATAAGGGAAAAATTGAGTTATACCCTGGTGAGAAATCCTCTTTATCTCTATACTATGATCCTAGGTGTAAGGGATCCTATTTATATGAACTGCTTGGGAATGAATGCTTTGCTCTGTTTCACAAACCGGTTGATGCATCATTTAATGATATTTTTCTTAATGGGGTTGTGATTATCCCTATGAGCTTACATCTGTTATCTATTGATTGCTTTAACTATTTGAATGAATTTATTCCAAAGCAATATTCCGATTTGATTCTTTGGGACTCCTTCATGGTTCTGAATGCAAAAATAATTCTGAATTCACTTTTCGAGCTAGTCCCTAAGGTCAATTGGGCAGACGAGATTTGGTTCAAAGGTTATGCTCTTAATTATGTTTTATTTTGTTGGATGGCTTATCATAAGGGTTTGAAAACTTCTGATTCTCTTCGCAAGAGGATTATTTACACATTTGTGTTTTTTAATATTGAGAGTCTCATTCTCACTTATTCTTTGAATGTCAAGAATCTATGAGGCTTATTAAAAGATTCTTCCTTGTGGCGGTTTATATTAATGTACAACTCTTCCCCAATTGTTGAGTGATGTAGGCGACCTCTATCATAAAATTATGGCAAGACTCTGTTATCTTATTATTGCTGTCATGATTACTTGTATTTGGAAAGGAACTCTAGGCTTCATTCTTAGACTGCAAATCCTATTGAATGGCTGGAAAATCGAATTCGCTCTACTGTGGCTTACAAGCTCAGAAGCTGGAAATTTTGAGATAGGCCGACATTTTACATACTTTACATTCTTGGAAAAACTCGGATAAAAAACTTTTTTGATGCTTTTAGACACTTTTGCATCTCGGTTACTTTTTTGTATCTGTGGAAGCAGGACAATGATGATCACTATACGCACATTGGGTTGAGGCGATTAGATGATGTCTATTGCTAGTTTTCATTAAAACCGGGTTGTTATCTCCTCAGATATTCGAACCGGCCGTCGATAACCCTTTGGATGGCGGTGGCTTTCTGCATTGGACTTCTATCTCGCCTCACTATCTTTGAATTTTGTTTTGGTCTTAAGGATCTGAGTCCTTGATTTTGGCAATTATTATCTCATTATCTACCAGTTTATACTAGCTTTTGTGTTTTACTGTCTTTTGCTTTCATTCAGTCCCTATGGGATTCAGTAAGCATAGCCTCAGTTACATTGTACTCCACTTTGTAATCTTAGCGGAATGAAGAAGTTATTGAAAAAAAAAAGACTAGCACCCTATTTTCTAGTATTAAAAAAGAAAAGTCATTTTTGAAAAATAAATAAAATAACAAAAGTGAATTTTTGAAAAAAAGATGCCAAAAGAAAAAATTACGCTCATTATCTTGGAGGCGTAATATAACTTCGTACTTGTTTAGCTTATTAAATTTTGCTAGCTAGTCACTGACTAGCTGAACTAGCCGGCCACACATAATCAGGTAGACTTTCTTGCCTAGCTAATTTAATTTTGTTTTGTATTTCGTAGTGGTGATAATGGTAATTTTGAACTCTGATAAGAATTCTTCCACAGATTTGTGGTTGCTATATTTTGAAAACTTTATAATACGCTATTTTTGGTTTGCAAAAATTGAATAATTGTACATATCTTATTACAGATAGAAAAAATGAATAGAATAGATATATTATCTTAGCATGTATGAAATCAACCACAAACACATGTATATTGGAGAGGATATATATAGAGTACAGCCATGGTGGTTTGGAATATTCTTACACTTGAATTTTGTTATGGGTAGTGCGGAGAGTCATGGATTCCAGAATGTCTGTTATTACCACCCCTTAAGCTGATGATACCAGAGCGTATAGTCAGCTTGTTGTGTAAATGAGTGTAGTGGATCTTGGATAGGGACTTAGTAAGAATGTTTGCAAGCTGCCTGTTTGAGCTGATGTGAATGATCTGAACCCCCCAAAGAGAATGTGTTGTTGAATAAAATGATAGTTGATCTTGTTGTGTGCTAAAACCGATGGAGTGAAAGTTTACGCCTAGATTAGTCCGGCACACACAAATTAAAGAGCGAAACAAGAGACACTCCAATTTTAACGTGGAAAACCTCGAAAGAGGGGAAAAACCACGGGCTAGATAAAAGCTTCCACTGTATCTATTTGAGTACAAAGTCTTCGATAACGGATTACAAAATTGCATATGAGAGAGGAATAACAATGTAACAATGATCGGGTTGTAATTGTTGATGGTGGAGATCGGGTGACTTTTGGTGGGAATATAACAATTAGTGACAAGCGGTGGTGGTTGATGGTGAGTCTGATCTTGCTTGGAGGATCTTCAAGCGAGCTCTCTCCTCCTCACTTGGCTTTTCCTCTTCTTCCTTGACTCTTCTCTTCTTGGACTCTTCCTTTCTTCCTTGCTTGGACTCTTCCTCTTCTTCCTTGCTGGACTCTTCTCTTCTTCCTTGCTTGGACTCTTCCTTTTCTTCCTTGGACTCTTCCTCTTCTTCCTTGCTCGGACTCTTCCTTTTCTTCCTTGCTTGGACTCTTCCTCTTCTTTACTTGCTTCAGCTCCTCTTCTTCTTCACTTCACTTCACTTCACTTGGCCTCTTCCTTTTCTTCCTTGCTTGGACTCTTCCTCTTCTTCCTTGCTCGGACTCTTCCTCTTCTTCCTTGCTCGGGCTCTTCCTTTTCTTCCTTGCTTGGACTCTTCCTCTTTTTCCTTGCTCGGACTCTTCCTTTTCTTCCTTGCTTGGACTCTTCCTCCTCTTTACTTGCTTCAACTCCTCTTCTTCTTCATTTCACTTCACTTCATTTGGCCTCCCCTCATGTGAGGAATGAAGGCCTATTTATAGATGGGAGGAGGGGCATTCTTGTAAATTCATGTAAAGCCATACCACTCCCTCGATCGGACGGTGATGATTCCTTTGATCATTTGATGTATTTTGAGCATTTGGATGCCCAAATGAAGTCAATTATGAGATCTTAGGCTCGTTAGATCCTCGTCGAGCGCTTTTGACTATAAACACTTCATATTTGAGAGCTTTTTTGAGATTTGATGTCCCAAAGATTCCAATGATATTTTAAGTTGATCTCGATCGGTTTTGACAAAATCATCGCTTCGATCAAGATTTGTGCTTTGACTAGTCATATTTTGAGAGCCATATCAGTTGCCCCCTATTTTTGGATGACATTAGCTTAATCATCCAAAAATATATGTGCCAAATGCTCGAAAATAACGAATTGGAAGTTTTCAGGCATTTCCGGGGACCCGCGGGCGCCCGTCGGCGTCGTGGCCTTGGCAGGCGTCGCCCATGGCCTGCGCGTCTTACAGCGGCGATGGCGGATGGTCAAATCTTAAGCGGTCGTTAATGGAGGGAGCGGCGGCGAGCGTCGCTGGCGCTCGGGCCGCGGCAGCGGCGGTGGATTACGCCTGGGCAGCCGCGAACCATACGTCTGGGTCGCGCCCTGCGGCCCGTCGCGTTCCGTGTAGCCGTTGGTCGTCGCGGATTGGTCAGCGTGGCGTTGAGTCCACGGCGGTTCGGTGCCAGTTGTTGTGACAGTTCAGTGAACGACCCGGGCGGCGGTAGGAGGCCCGCGGTTCGCATGCTCAGCGTCTGTCGCCTTCTTGTCCTTGAACTATGGCCGCCAGCCTGAGAATTTGAAGGGTTTTTTTTTTGAGGGGTTTCTACCCTTTTGCCTGTGAGCTATAAATACCCCAGGATGAGAGGAAAGGCACACCTTTCCCTCTCCCTTTGAGTGAGGTCCTTTGAGGCAATCAAGAGGCGTCAAAGCGTTGAGGTGATCTAGGAGGCGATCAAGGCCCACGTACATATATCGTGGTTCTCGACCTCGTCCGTCCGGGTTAGAGGCGATCAAGGCCCACATTATAGTGGTTCCGACCGCCGTCGTGGGTTAGGAGGCGATCAAGGCCCGTGGTGCATACGTCATGGTTCTGGTTTACCGGCCACGTCGGACCGTCCGGGTTAGGCGGCGATCAAGGCCCACGGTGCATACGTCGTGGTTCCGGTTTTATCGGACCGTCGGGGTTAGGAAGCAAGGCCCAGTACATACGTGGTTCGGTTTCCAACCTCGCCGGACCGTCGGGTTGAGGCGTGAAGGCTCAACATACGTCGTGGTTCCGGTTTACCTCGTCGACCGTCGGTTAGGAGGCGATCAAGGCCATATATCGTAGTTCGTTTAGACATCGGGCCGTCACGGGAGGCGATCAAGGCCCACGGTACATCGTCGTGGTTCCGTTTCCGCCTCGTCGGACCGTCCGGTTAGAAGCGATCAAGGCCGGTAGCCGTGGTTCCGTTCCGGCCTCGTCGGATCGTCCGGGTTAGGAGCGATCAAGGCCCATATCGTCGTGGTTCCGGTTCTCATCGAACCGTCCGGGGTTAGAGGCGATCAAGGCCCATTTTCGTTCCGGTTCTGGCCTCTTCGGACCGTCGGGTTGGGAGGCGGTCAAGGCCGGCATATTCGTGGTTCCGGTTATCGACCTCGTCGGACCGTCAGTTGGGGCGATCAGGCCTACGCACGTCGTAATTCCGGTTTTACCGTCGGACCGTCCGGGTTAAGGCGATCAAGGCCACGGTGCATCGTCGGTTCCGTTTACCGTCGTGACCGTCCTTAGGAGCGATCGGCTCTGCACATCGTCATGGGCCGGTTTCGACCTCGTGACCGTCCGGGTTGGGATGGTCACGGCATACGTCGTGGTTCGGTTTACTCGTCGGGCCGTCCGTTAGGATGATCAAGGCCCAATATGTCGTGGTTCCGGTTTATCGGCCTCGTCGGACGTCCGGGTTGAGGAAGCAACCCACGCATCGTCGTGGTTCGTTCTCGACTCGTGACCGTCGGGTTAGGGCGATCTGCCCACGGTACATCGTCGTGGGCCGGTTTCACCGTCTCGCCGGACCGTCCGGGTTAGCGATCGACCCACGGTACATACATCGTAGTTCGTTAAACCTCGTCCCGGTCAGGTTGAGGCGGTCGACCCACGTGGTAGTTCGTTCTGAACCATCGGAGCTGAAGCGATCAGCGGTATATATGATTCAGTTCCATCGTGGCCGTCGGGTTAGGGCGATCAAGGCTGATACATCGTCGTGGTTCCGGTTCCGCCTCGTCGACCGTCAGGGTTAGAGGCGATCGGCCCATGTACATGTCGTGGTTGGTTCACCCCTCGTGAGATTCCGTCGGGGAGTGGTGAGCCCACGTATTTTGTTTCAGCCTCATTCGTCGGGTTAGGGCGATCAAGACCAGCATCGTTATGGTTCCGGTTTTCGACCTCTATCGGCCTCGTCGGATCGTCGGGTTGGGCGATCAAGGCGTGGTTCATCGAGAAAAGGTTTCTCGAAAAGGTTGCGATCGTCGGGCCAGTTTGGAAATCGGAGATGGTTGAAAGATGCTCGACGATGAGGCGGACATGGTCGGCGATGGTCGCGAGGTAACAGCGAGATATGGCGATGGTGATGGCGGAGATTCGGCGATGGTCAGAGTGGTAAGCGAGCGGCGTAAATAACGGAAGCGGTCAGAGGCGGCAAAGGGGTGTCAGCGAACTGCGGATGTCGCAATTAGAGCCGCGTCGATAGTAAGCGAGATGGAAGACGATGGTTTGGCACGGCGCGTGTCAGCCAGCGGCAAAGCGGCGGTAGTCGGACATGTGTCGAGCCGGAATCGATAATTGGTGAGCCGGAAAGGTGTCAGCGGCGATATATAGTGATCAGCGAAGATTCGGCAGCGATAATCAGCGATAATTAGCGGCAGCATTGAATCGGTGACCCACGATTATGGTTGCTCGGCGTCGGCGGCAAGCGATGACGGTAGTGACCGGACATCGGTAGTCACGGGAGTGACTATGGTGGTACCGGCGAAGATTGTCGATGATGGTTCAACATTGATAATGATGTTGTTAACTTGCGTTATGGATATAATTGAATCCGAGATTTTGACCCATCCGAAGTTGTTTGTCAGGGTGTTACCCAATGCCATTAACCTGTGTGGAGTGGGTATAAAGTTTTGACCTTTCAGGTTCTTTGGTCGAGAATTATTCGTCGACACAACGTATGGAAGAGGCCGTGAGAAGTCCACCAAGGACCTTTTGACCTTTCCTGGGTTGTTTGTCAGAAGTTTTGCTCGATGACATTAACGTATGGAAGAGGTCCGATCAAGTCCCCTTGGGATTGATCATGTCCCAATTGAGATGTAACATGAGTTGCATATTTCTCAAGTAAGAGGAAAAGTAAAGAAAAAGCAAATCTTGTTAGAACAAAGCTGTGAATTCACTAGTTCAATGATATAATCATAAGACACGGGTATGGGCTTTAAGAGAAAATGACAACAACAACTGCAACAATAACAACGACGACAACAACAACAATAACAACAACAAGCTTTAATCCCACTAGGTGGGGTCAGTTATACGAGGATGAAATGACAGACGAGATAAAAGTTGCAATAATTATGCATGTTCGATAATATTTTGAAGATTCTTAGTATTCCAAGTTCGAGGTAGAGTTTTTCCTTACGGGTCCTTGAGCTTGAGCGTTCACAGCTTGACCATAGCTATGACCACATACGGACCATCCCAGAGGTGAGAGTTTATTCGGAGGGCCTTTGCTCCACCGAGACTTGGACCAAGTCACCGGATATGGGAGGTTTCACTCTTACTGAAGTGGCGAGCTACCCGTTGGTGATAGGAAGCGATCAAGTAGGGCCATATCCAGTTTGGGGAGTAGATCTAGGTCTTCGGAGTTTTCTTCATTACTACCATGATCGAAAAACCACTCTTGGACTTGGAACCGATATCCACCAGGTATGATAACCACCAAACACAAGTTCTCTGATTGTCTCACCGGTTGGGAATGCGTGACATGGTGCGGTAGGCCCAAACATTGGGGAAGCTCATCAACCCATTGCCTTCTCAAGGCGTGTTTTTAGTCCTTTGAGTATGGTCCTATTGGTAACCGGTTTGTCCATTGGTTTGAGGATGTGCTACTAGGTATGCGGCGGTGAATGTGAAGATCTTTACAAAAAGGCGTAAAGACTTTTCCAGTAAATTGTGTTCCGTTGTCAATGATGATCTTTGCAGGAAGACCGAATCGACATATTATATTTTTCCGACAAATTGTTTAGTATTTGCCTGTGATTTTAGCGAGTGGTTGACTCTACCCATTTGGTGAAGTAGTCGGCTAGAATGATGAACTTTTGTTGCCCCGATGCTATTGGAAAATGTCCCATGATATCAATCCCCCACTGAGCAAAGGGCCACGGGCTTTGAATGGATGAGAGTTCTGCATGCGGCATGTGAGGGAGGTTAGAATGCAATTGACAACTGCATTTTTTTGTGAACTCCAAGGCATCTTGTTTCATTGTAGGCCAATAAAACCCTTGCCTCATGATTTTAAGGGCCAATGCTCTTCCTCCAAGGTGTTCTCCACATATTCTGAGTGAACCTCTCTTAGCGTGTCTTACGAAGGTGGAAGGCATTTGAGATATGGACGAAAGCTTCGCTTGTATAGTTCACCTCCAATAATAGCAAAGTTTGAAGCTTGTCTTGGAGGCGAGTTCTTGAAGTTGGATCTTGAGGAAGGTTCCTTCTTGTAGAAAAGATAGGATCGGGTCTATCCACGAACGTTCCTTTTCTTCATCAATAGTTTGATTTACCCATGACCCTTGGATACTAGGAAAATGTATTTCATCAACATGCTTTCTCTTAAATAGATCTCGGTGGTAGAGGTAGCAAGCTTAGCAAGAATCAAGTATTCTTCTCTCGTAGTATGTGGATGATTTGATGTGTCTTGAAATGAGTAAGAAGGATTTTACCAAGTGGAGATATTGCAGTTGAGGATTATGAGTATTAAAATCTCCTCCAACTTGGGAGGCGACAAGTCTGGAGTCGGTGTACTAAGTTTTGGACTTGATGATGGCGAGTCTCAACCCTGCGATGAGAGCCTCATATTCGGCCATGTTATTAGTTGCAGAGAATTTTAAGCGAAGTCCATACTCTAGGGTATTTTTTCTTTGGGGAAACAAGTAGGATTCCCGACACCGATACTTGAGCTCCATCAACATAGAGTCCATTGAGGAGATGAAAGCACGTAGATATACTCTTCTAGGTTGGTGCATTCCATAAAGTCTCAAGTATTTGAGACTTTATGGCGAGAGTAGAAAATTTATATCAAATTCTCCCAATTCTCTGAACCATTTGATTAACCTCCCGGATGCTTGGTTTTACGTAAGATGGCCCTTAATTATGTAAAGCGCCGATGGTGTGAGCTTGAAAGTATGGACGAATTTTATTTGAGAAAACGCCAGAGCCACTTTATCACAAATGGATAACGACTTTCTATATCGAGAATTTTCTTGTAATAAATTGGTTGTTGTGCCCCATTCTTCTTGCACTAAAACTGAGCTTATTGCGTGGGAAGAAACTGTAAGATATAAGTATAACATTTCTCCTTGAATAGGTTTGGATAGCAGGGGTGGAGATGCTAGATATTCTTTTAGTTGCTCAAAAGCATCGACATTCGGTCCATTGAAAATTATTATTTTTAGCTCCCTTCAATATTTTAAAGAACGACAAGTATTTGTCCCCAGAACGGGCTAGGAAACGGGATAATGCAGCAATTCGACCATTCAAACGTTGGACGTCTTTGATATTCTTCGGAGGAATCATATCTTGGAGAGCTTTGATTTTTTCAGGGTTAGCCTCTATCCCACGGTGAGTTACCATAAATCCAAGAAATTTTCCAGACGTAACCCCAAAAGCACACTTGGTGGTTAAGTCGATGTTATAGCGTCGAAGGTCAAACATGGTTCTAAGTCAAAATATGTTGTGACTTTTCTAAGCTTTTCACTAACATGTCATCCACATACACCTCCATTGTGGCCTAGTAGGTCTTTAAAACCTTATTCATAAGGCGTTGATAGGTAGCACCGCATTTTTTAATCAAATGGCATGACTTGATAACAATATAAACCTTTATATGTTTGAAAGCGTAGCCTCTTCATCCGTTGGGTTCATCTTTATTTGATTGTAAACGAATAAGCATCAAAAAAGCGAGCATTTGATGTCCGGACGTAGCGTCCAATTGATCGATTCGAAGAGGAAAACTATCCTTTAGGGCCTTATTAAGATCAGTATAATCAACACACATCCTCCATGTTCCATTTGTTTTTTTAACCATGACAACATTTGCTAGCCATGTTGGGTGATGCACTTCTCGTGAATCCCGCTTATGAGCTTGTTAACTTCTTGTTCAATAGCACGAAGGCGATCGGTAAAACTCGCTTCTTTTGGATGATTGGTTTTGAACGTTGGATTAATTTTGAGGAGTGCGTGATTACATTGGGGTCGACCCGGCATATCACGGACTCAAGCAAATATGTCTTGATTTCTGCAAGAAATCATATACTTTTCCCTTTGTTCTTAGAGTAAAGATCCCACTTGCTCGTAATGGTTGGTCATCTGATAATGCTATTGAGTAAATCTTCTGAGGAAGCTTTTGAGGTACTCTTTCATCTCGAAAGTTAAAATCTTCGATGCTGAAGGTGATGGAAGGGCGCGGTTGAGCAGATAACATGATTGAGCTGTTGATTTCCACAAACCACCCCAACTCCAGGGGTAGGAAATTTTATCTTCGGATGAGGCACAAGTGATAGCACCAAAATTGATTGGAGGGCCTCCAAGATTGCATTATATCAGAATCGGACCACCATGAATTGTATTAAATGAGTCACTTGTCGAGGGAATTCTCAGGGTAACGGGAAGAGTGATTGTCCCTTACGCCGTCTTGGGTGATTATCAAACCCTATAGTGGTCCAGCGGTGTTGGAGCTTTTACTAGCCCATGTTAAGAAAAGTTGAGTAAAATAAGACATCGACAAAGCTCCCATTATCGATCAAAATTCTTTTAACGTTATAACAGGATCACCGATCCCATGGCGATGACAAGTGAATCTTGATGAGGATATGGACTCCTTAAGTCCGAGTCATTGAAAAGTGATGACTTCTACGGTTCTTTGGAGGAACGAGAACTTGATTAGTAGTATCGATCCTCCTGCGATTGTTTCAATTTCTCCAATTATTTGATGATTATTTGGTTGTTTGTGATGATTGTCTGGTTGCCCCAAGCGGAGGTGTGTTTGTTTGAGGTGGTGATTCTTCACAAACCAACGTAGATATCCTTGTTGAATGAGTCTCTCGATTTCTTCCTTGAGTTGTATGCATGCTTCAGTAGTATGTCCACGGCTTCGATGAAAGTGACAATATTGCTCCTGATTTCCTGAATTCGGTTTCAATGGATGCGACCACTTGATATTTTCTTCATTGCGAATAGCCATCAGGAGGTTAACACGAGATGTGTTCAGTGGTGTGTATGTCTTTTCCGATCGAGGTTCACGTTGTTGATATGAGGGTCGTGGAGGGAGATCACGACTATCTTGTCGCTTCTTTTGATGGGCCTGTCGGTCCGCATTTCCGGGGGTGCTTTTGCGTTTCCCTGCATATTGTTCAAATTGTTTACGATGGGCATTAATAGCTTCATCGGCGGAGATTTGTGCTTCTATACGATGAACTAAGTCGGCATATGAGCAGACCGTGTCCCACATTAATGACGAATAGAAAGGCCCTAGACGGAGTCCTCCAAGGAAAACTCCTCTTAATAGTTCAGGGTCTACTCCAGGTATTTGGCGAGCTTCTAAGGAGAACCTCTGGAAGTATTCTTTGAGTGATTCACCCTCGTTCTATCGAATACCAGAAAGATGGGAGGAATTTTTAATGATTCTCTGATTTGCAATGAACTATTCCACAAAGAACCTGGCGAGTTCGTTAAAGGTATGGATGGATCTAAGTGCGAGCTTGCCCTTTGAGGGTAACGGAAAGACGACAAAGCGTGTGTCAGCTTGTTGGATATGCATGATAGTCTGTAATGGTCGATGTGTTCGTGTGTTGCCCCATCATAGGAATCAATGCTCGGAAGCTTGAAACCTACGAATTGGATGTCGAAGAATGGCTTGATAAAGGTGAGGACTCCTCATAACGCGGTGTGGGTGAAGATGATTTTTCTTGAAGGTGAAATTCATCTTGTATTAAGCACTTGCGAATGTCATGACGATTAAGAGATTATGAGCATGTGTGAAGCTATCAACAACAATCGGTGGATTAGTAACCGGTTGGTAGCGATGGATGAGTGGAACTAGCGTGTCGAGGAGATCGGCGTTACGGTCTCCATGCGGAGGAACTCCAGGGAGGATTAGCGTTTTGACCTCTTAGGCGATGATTTTGGGGAGATATGTTTGCCGTAGTAGCATTGTTGTAGTCTTGCAAAAGCTGGATCATCTTATTTTGAGACTCCTCCATTCGTGGACATGATCTTCCAAAGAGATTCCCGTTGCCCTCAACAAGGTCCTATCGAGTGAGGCAAACGTCCTTGGTTTAGGGATGGGTTTTGAGAATACGGAGTTGGAGGAGCTCCGTTGTGAAGTGTTATGCCTATTGGCCATAACGTGGATGTTCCGAAATTGTGGTTGAAGGGTTTTCTTCCTGACGGCAGCTATGCGTCTTTGAAAACCGATTGTAGAGTGAAAATTTACGCCTTAGCCTTGTCGATTAGTCCAGCACACACACAGGTAATTAAAGAACGAATAGGAGACACTCCAGAATTTTTAACGTAGAAAATCTTGAAAAGAGGAGAAAAACCACGGGGCCCAATAAAAAGCTATATGTTTGAGTATAAAGTTTTCCGATACGGGATTACAATTGCATGAGAGGAATAACAACTTAACAATGATCGTTGTTATTCTTGATGGTGGAGATCGGGTGACTTGGTGGGAATCTGGGTACAATTAGTGGCGACGGTGGGGAGGCTGGTTGATGGTCGTGCGATCTTGCTTAGGATCTTCAAGCTTGAGCTCTCTCTTCCTCCTCACTTGCTTTTCCTCTTCTTCCTCGGACTCTTCCTTTTCTTCTGCTTGACTCTTTCTTTTCTTCCTTGCTTGGACTCTTCCTCTTCTTCCTTGCTGACTCTTCCTCTTCTTCCTTGCTGTCTTCCTTTTCTTCCTTGCTTGGACTCTTCTCTTTCCTTTCGGACTCTTCTTTTCTTCTGGACTCTTCTCTTCTTTTACTTGACTCCTCTTCTTCTTCACTTCACTTCACTTCTTCTTCCTTTTCTTCCTTGCTTGGACTCTTCCTCTTCTTCCTTTCGGACTCTTCTTCTTCCTTTGCTCTTCCTTTTCTTTAGCTTGGACTCTTCCTCTTCTTCCTTCGACTCTTCTTTTCTTCCTTGGACTCTTCCTCTTCTTTACTTGCTTGACTCCTCTTCTTCTTCACTTCAGACTTGGCCTCCCCTCATGTGAGGAATGAAGGCTATTTAGATGGGATTCTTATTCATGTAAAGCCCATTCCTCCCCTGATCGGACGGCTCAGGATGATTCCTTTGATCATTTGATGTATTTTGAGCATTTGGATGCCCAAATGAAGTCGGAATTATGAGATCTTAGGCTCGTTAGATCCTGCTCGTCGAGACGATCGATTTGACTATAAACACTCTATATTTGAGAGCTTTTTTGAGATTTAATTGATGTCCCAAAGATTCCAATGATATTTTAAGTGCTTGATCTCGATTGGTTTTGACTCAAAATCATATCGCTTTCGACATCAAGATTTGTGCTTTGACTAGTCATATTTTGAGAGCCATATCAGATCTAGATATGCTTGGTGCGGGCATGGAAGATTGGATTTTTGGCAATAGAAATTTTTGAGAGATTGTCATATGATGAAGATCTGAAACTCTTGTAGTAAACGCGAAGCTATATAAGATCTGTAATTGCTGAAGCTAGAGCGTGGTATTCTGCCTTTGTTGAGGAACAAGCAACGGTGGGTCGCTTCTTTACTGTCCAGGAGATGAGAGTGTTGCCAAGATAGGTGTAGAAGCTAGAAACAGGTTTGCGATCTGAGGAGTCAGTGGCCCAGTTGACATTGGAGCAGCTATGAAGTTGGAGTGGACCTTTGCTGATCGAGAGTCCATAGTTCAGGCTGCCTTTGATGCATCTTTGTAGATGTTTGAGTTGTTGATAGTGGCAATCTTGTGGGTCATGCCTATGTTGACACAAGCGATTGACGGCGAAGGCAATGTCTGGTCGGATTATTGTTAGATATTGGAGAGAGTCAACCTATTGTCTGTATAAGTGAGGGGTGGTGAAGGAGAAGTCGATGGAGTTGGAGGCATGGATGCTATTGGAGAAGGGAGTAGTGCTTGGGTGGCTGCCTTTCATACCTGCTTTATGGAGAATGTTGAGAGTATATTGTTCCTAAGTCAGGAAGAGGCCATTGTTGTCGCAGGAGACCTGTATGTAAAGGAAAGTGGAAACAGGTCCAAGATTCTTGATGCTAAAGTGAGGTTGTGAACTGTAAATGAGATGGCTGCAGAATTGTTGCCTATTATCAAAATGTCATTGACATATATTAGAAGATTGATGAGAAAGCCTTTGTGTTAGTAGCAGAGAAGGGAAGGGTCAGCCTGGCTGGAAACAGAACCGACAATGAGGAGGTGATTGGTAAATGTGTTGAACCATTATCATGGAGCTTGCTTGAGTCCTTAAGTTGTTTTCTTCAATAAACAAACATAGTGAGGATTTTTGGGATCAGTGAAGCCGGGAGGTTGCTTCATGTAGACTGTTTCATCAAGGTGTCCATGAAGAAAAGTGTTGGATACGTCCAGTTGAGTGATATCCTAGTTGAGTGATGACCAACGGTAAGTAATATATGGATGGTATGCATCTTAGCCATAGGACTGAAAGTCTCTGTGTAATCGATGCCATATTCTTGAGTGTAGCCTTGGGGTACAAGGCACGCTTTGTGTTTAACGACTGAACCATCTGCATGGACTTTGATTTTGTAAGTCTAGTGATAGCCTAGAATGGGTTGGTTGAGTGGTGGAGGGACTAAAATCCAAAATGGATTGGTTTTGTGGTATCTGAAATTCATTGAGCATAGCTTGCCAGTGTGAAGACTTCTTGGCAATGACATAGGAGGTGGGGTTGGATTGATTGTGGAGAAGATGTTGAAGAGAAAAAATAGTTTTTGAAGAGAAAAGATGTTTGGGAGTGTGTGACCATTGGATGTAGTTGGGTATAGAAGGTGATGGGAGTTTGGTTGGGGGAGAGATAGATGGTATGTTAAAGGAATCGGAGGAAGTAGTGCCGGGAGCAATGCTCGGTAGAGAGGGTGTTGTGTGACTAGTGGAGGGACTGAGAAGAAGAGCGGAAATCTAAGTATTTAATGTGGGGTGAGAATTACTGGATGTGGGGGCAAATGCTTGAAAGGGAAATAATTCTTCATTAAAGACAACATACCGAGAGAGAATGTCATGCCCTGTAGTGGTGTCCAGGCATTTGTATCCTTTAATGTTGGTAGAGTAACCGAGAAATACACACTGAGTGCACGTTGAGCGAGTTTATGTCGGAGAGGAGCTGGCAACCATGGATAGCAAGCAAAACCAAAAACTCTAAGATGATGGTATGTTGGTGGTTTGTGGTATAACATTTGATAGGGTAATTTGTTTTTATAGTGAGAAAGAGGCCATGGATTGATGAGATATACTGCTATTAGTGTAACGTTGAACCATAGAGATTAGGGAAGATTGCAGGTGGTTTCCATAATATGCTTGTGTTTGCGTTCGGTGACTCCATTTTGTGCCGGAGTGTAGGGGCATGCAATTTGATATATTACCCCGATTGTATTTATGAATCTTTGTAAAGTGTGATTAATGTATTCTTTGCCTCCATTAGTTCGGAGATATTTTATCTTAGTTTGAAATTGATTTTCAAGTTGTTTAAGATTAATAAAGAGGTGTGGAAATTCAGATTTGTGAACCATGGGAAATATCTAGGTAAAAGGGGAATAGTCATCTATGAAGCTTACATAATATTTGTACCCTTTGGTAGAGGGAATAGGGGAGGGACCCCATACATTAGAATGAAGTAGTTCTAATGATTTGTAGGAGGAATTAGAGGACGGAAAATGTAATTGGTGAGCCTTTGCCATCATACAAGATTTGCAAAAATAAAGAAGATGGAATACAAAGTTGTTTGTTCTGTTTGGAGATGACAGCTGTTGTACAGAGATGACAGCGTCAAAGTCTTCGTTGTCAGGTGGTTGCTGTTGTGCGAGCTTCAAGAAAGGCATATGAGGAGTGATCTGAGCTTTAGGAATTGGGTACAGCATATTTCGACACGGACCTTGAAGGAGAATTGATTTGTTGTTCGATCCTTGATTTGGAATCTAGAAGCATCAAAGGAATCAGAGCAGTTGTTATGAACGGTAAGGCTATGAATGGAATATAGATTATGTGAGATATTTGGTAGGTGGAGAAGCTGGGAAGGATAAATTTTACTGGCCGGAGTAGGGAGAATTTCTTTGTTGGAGTGGGTTATTGGTATAGCTGATCCATTGCCCACAAGAACACTATCTGAACTTATATATGGTTTTGGTTGCTGAGGTTGATCAATGTATGCTGTGAGATCGATGTAGAACCTGAGTCTAAGTATTACTCTGATGTATCCTATTGTGAAGTGGTGAAGAGAGCTTGAGTCCAATTTTGTAGGGTGATAGTGATATGGTTTATTTTCAGTAATTGAATCTTGATATAGTGAGGCTTGAGTGATTATTTCTATCTGGGTTAATTCCGGCCCAGTTTAGGCTTAATTCCCGGGTAGGGCTTCACCAGCTTGACTTGAATCGGTTTACTGAGTTAACCCACCCTTGATTCAACCCGGCTGAGTCTCGAGAGGCTGAGTAATTTTGCGGGTGCCTCCTGGTCCGTAGGATCTCGCGTCTTTTGATCTCTGCCGTTGGATGGGATCACGCGGATGGTGTTTCTTTAGAGTTGTTTCTTAACCGTCGGATGGAGTGGGATATCTAATAACCCTTGGATGTGTTATTCTATCTTGCGGCTTCTGATTAATGCTATTCTGAGTGGATTACAGGTGTTCACTTCCTGTCGGCTTGATCTGTCTTTTGGCTGAGGATCGTGGGATGAGCTTTAGTGGAGTACACGCGTTGAGCATCCGTCGGTGGGAATTTGAATGGAAGGATAGAATCGAACGAAGCCTAACTCATTTGCTTCCTTTCGTTTCAGGCGTCGGTTAGGGTACCTGAGGGAGAAACTGAGGGAGATGGAGGAGAGCTTCAATTGCCACCGGAGATTCTTACCGGCGATGGTCGATCCAAGGAAGATCCACCGTAGAAAGGATCTCAGGATGTCGGAACAACCTCGAGACAGAGAAGGAAGGCGCTCTGTGAATTTGCTCCTTTCTGATGGTGTTTTCCGGCGGCTTCCACCGTGAGAAATACCCTGGAGAGGAAGGAGAAGATCGAGACAGAGAGGGAAAGAGAGGCAGCTAGAGACAGAGAAGGAAAAGAAGAAGAAGACACAGAGGAGGAGTTCTTGAGATAAATTCTTCAACCCTTTCTTTGATTTCCTCATCTCTATTTATAGTATTTGGTTTGCTCTTCTAGAATCTTCCTCTGTTGGTCTCTGTAACTAATTTCTGTTATGATCTGGGCCTCTGTCGTGTATTCAGTTATGTTTCTTGATCTTATGCTATTAGTCTTCTGTTTAGATGCTGTGCTGGCAGTTGTGTTTCTTGATCTCATGCTGTTGAGTCTTCTGTTTATTTACTGGTGTATTGAGCATAGGAAATCCTCTGTTGTAAAAGCTAATTATTTTATTTATTTACCTATTGATTTATTCTCTATTTATTGTGGATCTTCTTCTGGATAGTTGTTATAATGTTTTGGGAGTGTTAGTAAAGTCTTTTAGCGGCCTTCTCCTGATTCTTTTGTCTCTGTTGATGGCTTGGGGATATGTGTTCATATCATTACTCCCTCCCCACCTTGACCTTGTCCTCAAAAATCGGGAAAATTTTCAGTATTTCTTTCTCTCGCCACCCAAGATATATCTCTTTTCTAGTCCTTCCCACTCGACTAGTACTTCTTTGATCTGTTGATCTCCCTTTAGTATAACTCTGTGATCCAGGACTTTGACAGGTGTGATAAACATTTGTCCATCTCTGAATTGATTTGATAGTTATGCTGGATGGATAGTAGAGTCCTGTCTGTAGGGTTTTAATCTAGATATGTGAAATACATTATGTATTCTTGCGCGGTGTAATTCAATTTTATAAGCCACCCTACCTATTTTCTCGATTTTGAAAGGTCCATAATACCTTCTTTGTAACTTGGTATATTGATTCCACCAAGTCTGCGTAGGTTGTATCTTAATTAATACTAATTCATTGACTTCTAATTGAAGGTCTCTTCTGTGTTTATCAGCAATCTGTTTCATCCTGTTTTGAGCTTCCTGTAAATTTGTTATCAGGATTTGTATGTTCTTGTCTCTTTGTTGTAATACTGAGTCTACTTCTGGACTGGTAGCTGTAGTTACAGCATATGGAATGATTGTAGGAGGAAGTCTACCATAAACTGCTTGAAAAGGAGTCATTTTGGTTGAAGTATTGGTGGATGTGTTATAGCAAAACTCTGCCCAAGGCATAAATTGTAACCAATTCTTAGGGTTGTCCATAATAAAACTCTTAGATACTGTTCTAGTATTCTGTTGGTCACCTCCGTTTGGCCATCTGTTTGTGGGTGGTAGGCACTGCTGTGGCTTAATGTAGTACCACTTAATTTGACTATTTCTTGCCAGAAATTACTTATGAATATAGGGTCTCTATCAGAAATTATTCCTTTGGGTATCCCATGCATGACAATGTCCAAACAAATAGATGAGCTATGTAGGATGCTGTTAAACTGGTTAGCAATGCTGAAAAATGTGCATACTTTGACAACTGTCTATCACCACTAGTATAGCTTTTGTTATGAGACTTTGGTAGACCTGTAATAAAATCCATTGATACTTCCTCCCAAATGTTGGCTGGTATAGGCAGAGGTTGTAGTAATAGGGCTTTTGATTGTCATATTTCACTTGTTGACATATAGGGCTGTATTAAGTGTTGTATGTCTTTTTTCATGTGTTTCCAATAGAATTGCTGAGTAATTCTAGTCCAAGTTTTATGAATTCCCATATGCCCTCCAGTTGGTGTAGAGTGTAATTCTCTGATAATCTTATGCCTGATATCCACGCATAAGACAATCGCTTTATAATATATATTAATCCATTAATATTTTTATATTTTAAAAATGTTCTGTATCTGCTATTTGTTGTCAATTTTTGTAGTTCGATTGGAATTAGTTTCCTCTTTAATTTGTCAAGCAATGTGGTGAATGTGAGTATAAGCATATAGATGTAGGAGCATATGTAATTAATCGATTCTCCTTAGAAATTGTTTCTGTGTTTGGTTCCTTCCTTGATAAAGCATCAACTTTGTTTATACCGGTTTATACTCAATAGTATAATCAAATCCCAATAGTTTAACTAAGAACCTTTGCTGCTCAGGTGTTTGGATAGTTTGTTGTAATAATTCTCTAATGCTTTTCTGATCAGTTCTGATTGTAAATTTGGCTCCCAGTAAATATTGTCTCCATCTTGCAACTGCTTCAGTGATAGCATAGAGTTCTCTAGCATAAGTTGAAGATTTTTGCATTGTAGGGTTTAACTTTTTACTAAAATAAGCTAAAGGGTGATTATCTTGACCTAATACAGCTCCTATTGCTGTCCCAGAGGCATCTATTTTTAGTATAAATGGCATAGTAAAATTGAGAAATGCTAGTACTGGTAGTGTTACCATAGCATCTTTTAATTTTGTGAATGTCGATTCTTCGTCTGAAATTGTTGTTTGGCCAAAGATAGATGTAAGAGGGAAGCAATTTCGCATAGTTTTGACAAACTTCCTATAATATCCGTTAATCCCAAAATCCTCTTAACTGCTTTTCGATTTTGGCATAGTCCATGCTTGTACCGCTTTATTTTCTTGGGATCCACCTCTATCCCAGATAAAATATGTCCCAAATAGTCTGCTTTGAATAAAAGAACATTTGGATGGTTTGATATATAAGGTGTGTGTTGTTTGTCCAAGATGCTTTAGATGTCCTTGATGTAATTCTAAGGTTTGGTATATGAGTATATCATCAAAGAAAACTAGAACAAATTTTCTTAAGAATGGCTTAAGCACTGAATTCATTAGTGCTTGAAAGGTAGATGGTGCATTGATTAACCCAAAAGGCATTGCTATGAATTCATAATGGCCTTCATGTGTTCTGAAAGCAGTTTTATGAATATCCTTTTCTGCCATTCTGATTTGGTGATAGCCGGATCTTAGATCTAGCTTGGAAAAAATAGTGGCTCCATATAATTCATCCATCAACTCTTCAGGAGTTGGTATGGGAAACCTATCAGGTATGGTTAATTTGTTTAAAGCATAATCTACACAAAAGTGCCAAGTGCCATCTTTTTTTTTAATAAGCAAAGCTGGGGATGAGAAAGGACTGGTGCTTTCTCTTATAATGCCTGTATCCATCATGTCTTTAATCAGTTTTTCTATTTCTATTTTCTGAAAGTAAGGATATCTATAGTTTTTAACCTTGACAGGTTGAGTTCCAGGTTGCAACTGTATTTGGTGATCAATATCCCTTTGGGGAGGCAAGATCCTCAAACAAGTCTTGGTATTGTGTTAATACATGTTGTATACTTGGGTAAATGGTTGAATTCTCGATTAGATCCCTCGAATTCCTCCGACCGTAAGTAAGAACTGATATTTTTCTGATTGTGCAGCTTGGTAAACTGATGGAATGTAATATTGTCTATTTTGAAGTATCTCCTTGTAGTTTGATTACTTTGTCATTTTGATAGAACTTCATGGTGAGCTTTTTGTAGTCCATTGTGCATTCACCTAATTGTTCCAACCATTGCACTCCTAACACCACATCTGCCCCTTGCATTTGAAGAAGGTAGCAATCTATAGTGAAAGTGTGTCCTTGTAGGTGAATCGGAATATTAGAGCAAACTCCAGAGCATTGTAGAGTCTCTCCATTACCTACTAACACTTTAAAAACTGATATGGGTGTTACTGTATGGTTTAGGAACTTGGCAAGCTTATATTGAATGAAGTTGTGGGTTGACCCACTATCAATAAGCACCTGAACTTGTTTGTTGCCAATCTGTCCCTGTAGCCTTAGAGTTCTAGGATTTGACTGTCCTGTAAAGGCATTAAGGCTGATTTCAGGGATATCTTCCTGAATTAAATCAGGCTCCTGCCATGAGTCAGTTTGGATAGGGTTGTCTTGCTCATCATTGATTACTACAAGGGTAAAGAGTTTAGATTTGCACCTATGACCCCTGTAAAACTTCTCATCACAGTTGAAACAGAGACCTCTTCTTTTTCTGTCTTCCAATTGAGCAGCAGTTAATTTCTGAATGGGTATTTGTGGTCTTTGTTGGGTATTTTGGATAGTTGTTGCTGGTGTGGGGTGAAGTTGTTCATTAGTTGTGGGGCAATGTAAGGTCCGGGTTGTAGATATATCATCTTGTAATCTGTCTTCCATTAACTTGGCTAATTGGAAGGCTTGTTGTAATGAGGTTGGTTGTAGTGCCCTCACTTCTCTTTTAATATCATGTTTTAATCTAGATTCAAAGCAACTTTGTAAAAAATCAGGGGGAATTCCTTAAATCTGGTTGGCTAGCTCTTCAAACTCATTGTAAAAATCCTGGACTGTGGATTTCTGTTGTAGTTTAGCCAATTCACCCCTTAAATCTCTATAAAGAGAGGGTCCAAACCTCTGAATTACCTGTTCTTTGAACTGATTCCATGTATTTAATTGTTTATTGCCATGCATCCACTGATACCAGCTAAGTGCAGGGCCATCCATGTACACAGAAGCAATTAAGAATTTCTGATCTTCAGATAGGTTATAATATTGGAAAAATTGATCTGCCTTAAATAGCCAACCCCTTGGGTTGTCACCATTGAATCTTGGCATATCCACTTTAACTGGTCTTGCTGTTTGAAATTGAGGTCTACTATTATTAGAAATTTCAGGTGGGTATGAGTTACATAGGATTGTTGCCGATCGTGAGAGGATTTATCAAGTTTCTCCTATTGCGATAATCTTCGGATACTTCATTAAGTATCATGGTAATGGATTGCATTTGCTCATCATTTTTGTTTAGTCTGTTTACACATTCTTCCATAGTTTTTGCTGTATGTCTTGTACCCTCTGCCATTGTTTGATATGTGGGAAATCAACGAGAGCACCAATGATATGGATTTATTTTCTGTAATTGAATCTTGATACAGTGAGGCTTGAGTGATTATTTCTATCTGGGTTAATTCCGGCCCAGTTTAGGCTTAATTCCCGGGTAAGGCTTCACCAGTTTACTGAGTTAACCCACCCTTGATTCAACCCGGCTGAGTCTCGAGAGGCTGAGTAATTTTGCGGGTGCCTCCTGGTCCGTAGGATCTCACGTCTTTTGATCTCTGCCATTGGATGGGATCACGCGGATGGTGTTTCTTTAGAGTTGTTTCTTAACCGTCGGATGGAGTGGGATATCTAATAACCCTTGGATGTGTTATTCTATCTTGCGGCTTCTGATGAATGCTATTCTGAGTGGATTACAGGTGTTCACTTCCTGGCGGCTTGATCTGTCTTTTGGCTGAGGATCGGGATGAGCTTTAGTGGAGTACGCTTGAGCATCCATCGTGGGAATTGAATGGAAGGATAGAATCAACGAAGCTAACTCATTTCCTTCGCTTCGTGCGAGTTAGGGTTCCTGAGGGAGAAACTGAGGGAGATGGAGGAGAGCTTCGATTGCCACCGGAGATTCTTACCGGCGATGGTCGATCCAAGGAAGATCCACCGTAGAAAGGATCTCAGGATGTCGGAACAACCTCGAGACAGAGAAGGAAGGCGCTCTGTGAATTTGCTCCTTTCTGATGGTGTTTTTCGGCGGCTTCCAATGTGAGAAATACCCTGGAGAGGAAGGAGAAGATCGAGACAGAGAGGGAAAGAGAGGCAGCTAGAGACAGAGAAGGAAAAGAAGAAGAAGACACAGAGGAGGAGTTCTTGAGATAAATTCTTCAACCCTTTCTTTGATTTCCTCATCTCTATTTATAGTATTTGGTTTGCTCTTCTAGAATCTTCCTCTGGTCTCTAATTACTGATGATCCGGGGCCTCATTGTATTCGTTATGTTTCTTGATCTTATGCTATTAGTCTTCTGTTTAGATGCTGTGCTGGCAGTTGTGTTTCTTGATCTCATGCTGTTGAGTCTTCTGTTTATTTACTGGTGTATTGAGCATATAGTCTGGAAATCCTCTGTTGTAAAAGCTAATTATTTTATTTATTTACCTATTGATTTATTCTCTGTTTATTGTGGATCTTCTTCTGGATAGTTGTTATAATGTTTTGGGAGTGTTAGTCTTTTAGCCGGTTTGGCCTTCTCCGAT
Source organism: Cymbidium sinense (assembly GCA_021442155.1). Lineage (NCBI taxonomy): Eukaryota > Viridiplantae > Streptophyta > Magnoliopsida > Asparagales > Orchidaceae > Cymbidium > Cymbidium sinense. Next base: position 32,251,222 of record CM038225.1, read on the forward strand.
TCTTTTGTCTCTGTTGATGGCTTGGGGATATGTGTTCATATCGATAGTAGTATCCATTATGTACTAACAACAGTAAGCGGAATGGCTCAATTTCCCATAGATTTGACATTGAATGCTTGGAGTCGATTGTTTGTTGCTCCTTAAACACTATATTCAGATTGTGATATCATTTTCCCCTATTAGAGTTGTATCTGTTACGGGAGAATTTGTACTGCTTTGTCTATGGGTGATGTGAAGAGTGGTTAAGGAATTAGTCAGTGATTCTTTGAAACTGTTGGTGGCAAGGTGAATTTCTTCACTATTGAGATGCGAATAGAAGTCATCTAGACTGATAGGAAGCTGGTAAGCCATTCAGGATGTAGAGTATGATGTCTTCATCATCTAAGGAAGCTCCAGTGATTTACTTCATCTAAGTACTATTGCTTTTGTTTATTTCCCATGGTGATACGAGGCCAATTAAAGGATTGCAATCTCTTTTCAATAGTAAGCCAGATCTCTGAACAAGTAGATAGATTTAGAACACAGGGTAAGATGGATGTGGTTAGTGTGGAGTAGATGGCGGCTACAAGATTCTGATCAATGAGTTTCCATTTGGTGTAAGAGGGATTGAGTAAGGGTTGTCCATCATCTGCTGTAATGAATTTATCAGGCAATGTGGAGGATCCATCCAAAAAAACTTCGAATCTATTGGTGGAGAATAGCTTCAACATTTGGGATTTCCATGAAGGGTAATTATCATTGGAGAGAGGAGTATTGACGTTGGTTTTGATATTTTTCATGAGAAATTTGAGGAAGGTGGGATAGAAGAGCTTACAGTATTAGATGTTGTGAGATTTTCTTGAATGAATGAAGTAGTAGAATTTTCCATGGTGAGAAGATAGGTCTAAAAAAGAAGAAGACCGACCTACAACTGATACCAAAAAAAGAAGAATGAACGGAATAGATATGTTATCTTAGAATGTATGAAAGCAACCACAAACACATGTATATTGGAGACGATATGCATAGAGTTCAGCCATCGTGGTATGGAATATTCTTGCACCTGAATTCTATTATGGGCAGTATGGAAAGTCATGGATTCCAGAATGTCTGTTATTAATTACAACTTAGCTGAAATGCTATAGATTTAAAGAAACTATCTCATCCAAATGGCATAAATTCAATAGATATCCAATCTTGAGGGCATAAAGCCATCCTTTAGGCATGTTAGCATACTTAAATGCATAAACATGTTGAATTTTAACTACATAAAGTATGATAAGTTTATGAAACTAAATGAAAAAAGAATAAATCTTTTAAGAGCTAACATCCATCCATTGGATTATATTAACTTGATAACAAAAGTATCTTTGTGAGGTCATCAACAACTTATGGCCATTCTAAAGAATGGAAGAGTAGTTGAAATCATGGTTACAAAAAGGAGTGAATCATATAAGAAATATTGTTAGTCCATAATTATATGTGGGCAATACCAGAACCTTCCTTGTAAGCTTGCACAAAGTAGGGAAAGAGAGAAATATAAAAAGAGTATAGAGAGGGAAGCTTTGGGAATTCATTGAACTAGCCGAAAGCATAAATTTTAGCACAAAGGACTTGTGTCAAAATCCCTCTTGGAACCTCTATTATAGGTTGAATCAAATTTTTTTGGGCAATAGGAGAAGCTACATAAATTTAAGAAAATGCAACATGATAATATGAGGCATGCCTTTATTCTCTATATTTTGCTAAAAAGCTTTGAATCAAGTTGTCTTTGCTTGATCCAAACTCATGAGATATTTGAGTCCATATTTAGTTTTTCAATTTTCTTGTATTTTGGAAGCAACCTTTAAAAAAAAGATAATCAAATAACATTTAGAGAACAATTTTCTTTTATTGAGAGTTAGAAATGTTAGAGAATTAACTATCATGAAGAGTTGTGTTGGAAATAATGGCATTAATCACTTTAATAATGAAATTGATTTGATCGATATCCACATTAATACCAATGAAGGTCTATAAATATGAGATTAGCTTTAACGTCTTTCTCACTTTGTCATCTTCATCTTACAAAACTACTATGCAGCTCATTTTTCTCATCCTTCGATGATTGAGACTTCATTCGATAGCAAAGTTGATTTTCTGCATATAATTTTGACATTGAATATATAAGAAAAAATAATTGTCTTGTTGATACATTAATACGAGAATTTTGTAGGATATTAGCACAAAATAAGATATCGATCTACAAATTTCAGATATCATGGAGCATATGGAGGAACCAGATTTACCATCAGATAAAATCTCAACAAAATCTGATGATCAACTTATTGATAATTATGTTCACATATTTGAATTTCAGATGTAGAAATTAGAATGTGAAATATCTTATGGTAGCAAGATCCTGGCTGAACTACAAAAGGTAAAGAATTATCTCAATGGAGAAGCTGATGAAGACGAATTACCTTCTATTGCACAATTACAGACTTTATGCAATTATAAACAAGATACTCATTCTACGAGTACTAGCAAAAAGTCAAATACAGACTCTTACTCTTCGGTTTTACAAAAAGAACCAAAGATAAAGGCACAAAAGAACATGAAATAGCAGAAGAATGACAACAATTTTCTTTATTTTAAGAACAAAATAATTCTCAAATATATTTTTACACGCAAGGAAATATGAATGTATGTTACATTTATGGGGATACTGACCCAAAATTAATTCAACACTTATATCTCAGTGGAATGATAAAACTAATATATCTGAAAAGTCTCCAAACAATCAGCTAATTATCCAAAATAATTATTGAAGTAGTAGAAACATTCCAATCAATTCTAAAATATTAGAATATCTATGCCAAATTATTCTAGACATATCCAAAATAAATGAAGGGACAATTACTATAATGTAGCTCGGTATTAGTAGTGAACCATATCTGCCTAAATATATGAAAATTAAGAAAACTAATAAAAGACATAAAGAAGATGATCTTTATCAGATATTGATAGAGACAAAGAAAATAAATGTTTCTAACATATGAGTTTATCATTGCTCCAATGAACTATTCATCTACAGTTATTACAGACAAAAAACAAAAAAGGATCCATGAAGTAATATATCAAAAATGGACTAACATACTCTTAAAAAAATATCAGCGAGAAAAGCAAACGTAAATTACAAAAAGAAAAATTACACAACTTCATATTCTGCAAAAGCAAAAATGTCTTACAATCAATAAAGAAGAAATTAGAATCAAAGCTGCTCGACATTCAGATGTAAGCAATGACGTAATAATAATAATAACATAAGCAATGATAGTAGTAAAATAATGACATAAGCACTTACGTCATATCCAAATAACTCAGATACTTCACAAATCTATACAAGAGGAAGCAAGGCAATAGAAGGGGGCAAAGTTGAAGAAGATCCCTTCTAAACATTTCTCTCAGATTTCGTGAAGAACTTATGTACCAGAGCTGGAGAGGCTAACTTATATTTTCTCTAGTTCATGTCTGTAAGTATGTTTTGTTTGTGATTTTTGTATGCAAGTCTATTATGTGTCTGTAAGATTATTTTGATCTAAATAATATCTTATATTGTTATAATTCTGATCTGATATATGCTTAGTGTAGGAAATGAACTAAAGCTGTGCTATTACTCTTTGATGTAATCATATAAGATTGTGATCTTAGTTGAGCTTATATCTCCCCTAGAAAGCTACGAGAATAAAAGAGTATGATATGAACCGGAGAGTATATGGTCAAAAGCTCGATCAAATAGAAAGGATAATTGCATAATATGTTGTCTTAAATTAAAGTATTCGACAGAAGCATGATGGACCCGTATAGCTATCATAAGTAAATCATCCTTCATATGCACGATTAGAGAAAAGTCTATTTTAAAAATGAATTCCGAACATAAACTACTGTCAAAATATAAATAAACCAAACAAAATTTTACAAAAAATAACATAAAACCCCCTATAAAAATGGTATCAGAGCCAAGTAGATCTACACAAAAGATGATAAACACGCACTATTGCGATCCCAATTATGCATGTTTATGTACACCAAGCTACTTTTATGAAAGTAATTTCCAATCTTATGAATCCGAAATTAAGGAAGAAAAAGAAAGGAAAAAACAATTTAAATTAACAGAATTAGAAGAATATATATTATCTGATAATGATAAATCTAACTAAAGAATACTTAGATAAAGAATTTAAGAGAATTCAAGATTTATTAAAAATCAATATTGCCAACAATCATTAGAAGTATTTACGAAGAACAAAATTTTCATATTAAAGCACCTTTAGAAAACTTTAATGAATGGATAGTTACTAGTTATATGTTAATAAAACAACACTATGAGTTAGGTATTAGTTCAACTATGTCAAACAACATATCAATCAGTGATTTATGAAATTAAATAAAATTCAGCATAATAAAATAAAAAATTTTAAAATTTATTACAAAAAAGATATAAACTCATACTTTGGACTGACAGTACTATTTATATACTCGAATTAGGAAAAAGAATATTAGATAATCAATAAATAACAATAATATTGCTACAGCCGCTATATTAGCAGAATGTGTCTGTACTGAATTTGGTTTACAAGAAACAAAACCTCAAGAAAATTTGTCCTGACATCCATCTTCTAATCAAATTATAACACCCAACAAAGGTAATATACAAGGAGCAATAAGGATAAATGAAATAATAAATATAAATGAATCACAAAAGATAGATGAATTAATTTCTGTCTTACACCAACATCAATTTATGAATAATACTCCACAAACTCTATCCAGAAAATATTCATTTTAAAATATTTCAAAAATTTTGATTGTCTTTATTTTTATATGATAATTTTGTTGTCTGAAATGTCTGGATGCATACATAGTATTTTGATATTATTTTTTTGTGTTTTTAAAATAGCACCCCAACATGTGTCGGAGCTATCGGTTTCAGTTATTAATTTTCCTCCATTATTGGAAATGTGTAATTTGGGGAGGTTTTTACAAGCTGTTTTTATTTTTTGTAGAATATTGTCATCATTTGTGTCCCAGTTCCATGTCATATTTTTTCTTAGCTTCTTTTGGAGAGGGGCGCGAAAGGTGGCTAAATTTTGAATCAAAGTTTTAGCGATTTATACATCCTAAGAATCATTGTAATTTATTATTATTATTAATAATAAAAAATTGATCAATTTTTTGTAAATGTGATCTTGTAATTCAATGGCGCCTTGATCTATTTTTAAACCTAAAAATTCTATTTTTTGTATTACAAAGATTGCATTTTTTTGCTTAAGACAGTGCCATGTTTATAAGCTTTTTACGCAAATAAGGTTAAATATTTTAGATGTAAAGGGAGTGTACTGCTGAAAATAAGAATATCATCTACTTATATTAAAGTGAAATTATTAAATTAAGAAAATAAATAATCCATTCTTCGTTGAAAGCACATTTTTCAAGCCAAAAGGCATTACATTCCACTGATAGTGTTCTTGTGGTGTACTAAATGCTGTTAATTCTTTACTGTCAGGATGCATTTTAATTTGCCAAAAGCCTGATTTATAATCTAGTTTGGAAAACCATCGTGCATTTTTGATTTGATTAATTAGTACTTTTTTGTTAGGTAAGAAGTATCCATCAAATTTAGTATTATCATTGAGTTTTTTATATTTAATCACCATTCTAGCTTTGCCACGTACTTGTTCAGCATGATTTCTGACCAAGAAGGCAGGGCTACTATGAGGACTATGGCTTGGTTCAATAAGTTGAAGTTGTAATAATTTAGAGATTTAAAGTTTGAATTCTCTTTTATCATCGATTGTGTATTTCATTAGTCTAACACGAATAATTAGAGTAGGATTAATTGGTTCAATGCGAGTTACATGTTCATCTTTGGTCCAAAATTGTAAGGGGTTCTCAGAAAATGTTTTGAAAAATAATTGTTCAACTAACTATTTTATTTATTGAAGTTTGTCAAATTCGGTAAAGAGGTATAAATGTGCACCAGAATTAGGTTGATGAGGTGAAAGATGGGTTTGAATTAGGTTATCTAAATCACCACGCTGGCTGCGAAAAAGAGGTGGATTAGTGGGATGGTAAAGTAAAGAGTAATAAAGGGACTATATGTGCAAGGGGTAAAACGCGGTCATATTGGGTAAAAGAATACATGGATTTAAAATAGTTATTGCAAGGATGAGGTTGGGATCAGGATCATCCATAAACCATAAGCAGGTATTTTAATAAGGGTTTCACAGAGTAATATATATTGATTGGATCAATAATGAGTAATTGTACGCATACCATTGAATGTATCGAGAAGTAAGTTATCTTATTGAGTAGGAATATGTGGAGGAAGTATACATCGTTTTCCAACGGTAATATCACTACCGGTGTCACATAAAGCATGAATAAGAATAGGATCATAGGTTGGAATATATAATTCAATTTGAATATAACTATGAAAATTAACTATTTCAGGAATAATTGAAGAGTTAATGCAGAAGAAAGAAATTGAATAGTATGTTGTTGTAGGAAATCCATTCCTACTAAAATGTGTCCTTTTTCTATATCATCAGTTAAAAAGGTATGTTGAAAGTCTATTCGTTGATTTTGAATATCCCAAAATCCAAATAAAATATTAGTTTTAGTTTGACAGTAATGTTTATTTCCGTGATAATCTTTATATACATATGGTTCATTGCGTTGAATGTGTAGATTTAAAGAGATCAATGAAACATCAATGTGAGAGCTATGTGATCCTGTGTCTAATAAAATTGAGTGTATATTATCAGGTGAGATGTAATAACCTTTAAGAATTAATTGATTATTGGGATATTATAATTTTCTTGAATCAAGAGATCTTCTTGGTTGAATAATAAGATCTTTGTTATGTTCATTGAAGGAAAGTAGTTTTCTAGGTATTCTAGAACTATGACTTCCTATACTACTACTTTCACCTATATCTAGAGATAACTGATCAGGTGGTGGTGTTAAATTTGTATAATCTACTTCGTCTAGCTGGATAGTTTGTCCTATATGAGAGAAGAAAGAATCTATATGAATATGTTCGTTATGTGATCTAATACAATGATTATGACTACTATAGGCATATCGCTTGATATGTAATGCTAGCTTCCTTAATTAAACTCGATCTAATTTATGTTTAAGAGTAAGAGTTCTGTCTATATGCCTATCGTTAATATTTATGATATAATTAGGATGTAGGTTAAACATTAAATTTGATAAAATAAGTTTCCTTGAATAACTCCTAATAAAGCATTTTTTAGAATGAATAATTCTATCATCATATATCCATAAGGTTATAGGGATGTCTATGCTTTTGCGAAAGTATGCTTTGATTAATATTTGTATTCCTCTAGAAAATATATGTTTATATTTTCTGGGTGGGGTATTTTTTGTTGATCTTGATTTCTCATTGTATAATTATATAATAGAATTTTTGTACTTCCTTGAGATTCAATTATTTCAGGATACTCCTTGTCTACATACTGAATTGCTTTTTTCCAATTTAAAATTGGCATATCGAAATAGTCTTTTGTTCCTAAAGATAATTTTCATTTTTGAATCTTTTATATTCTTCTTCTGAAAGAGTTAATTGTCTACTGTATTCTGATTGTATATTTATAATTTCATCTGTATTATTTATTCGTTTGAAATTTATGGAGTGCAGACATTTAATCAAAATATAAATATTCATTTAAATCATTATCGTTTTCAGAGTAACAATATTGATCAATAAGATCTTCTTGATCAAATAATTCATAAATTTCTTTATCATAATTGATTTCAAAAATATAAAAAATAGGTTCTAGTTCTTGTTCGCCTATAATTTGAATAGATTTTCTCCCTAAAAATTTTGTTCTTTTTGGACATTTGGACATTCATTAGTATAATGTCCTTCTTTACATAACCAACATTTTCAAAATTTTGATTTTTTATTGAATTGTCTTCATTTAAAATTGCTTTTATTTAAATTCAATTTATGTTAATTTGTTTTCTTAAAAAATTTTTTCTTTTTATTACAGGTTGATCCTGTACATGAAGTTGTATTTTTGGAACATCCCCATTGATGTTCTCCTAGATCATTTTTTGCACAACATAAAGATTGTTTATATTTTTTATTTTGTTGATGTAAATATATTTGTTGGCAAGCTTCTGCTAATTTTTCTTTAGCAAATAAAACTCTACTTCCTAGGGTTATATCTATAAGATATTGTTGAAGAAATTATTGACTCCATATTATGTTATATGATTCGGGTAATTTATAGAAGAATGTATCTAGATATTGATTACGTTCAGGTGCAAGAATATAATAAAAGAATTGTTTATATTCCCAGCTATATTCGCTTAGATAACAAATATTGTAAATGTTGAGAACTGTGAGTTTTTGTTTTGCAATTTCATATTATTTTTTAGCTTTTTCTTCTTCAGTAGATAATCTAATTTTGTATCCTAAAAATTCACTTTTAATATAATCTGCATAGAATCTTACTCATTTTCCTGAACCTATAATAGATTCAGCCAAATAAGTATTTCTAATTTCTTATTTTTCGTTTGAACTAAGCCCAAGAAATCATTTTTTATAAATACCTGTTATCATATTTTTAATGAAGTTGTAAGCATCTTCTCCTTGGAGATTATAATTGTAGATGGCTATACTATTTTCTATCGTCTATTTATCAATTATTTCTGCTATATTTTTATAGCAATCTAGGTTTAAGTAAATTCCATGTCCACTGATCGGTTCATGCGAACATTTTTTTTTTTTTGTATTGGTTGGTAGATTATTTCTAGGTGTTGGAATTCTTCTGACACTAGGTGGTAGATGTCTTGAAGTTGAAGTAGTGGAAGAGCCTACACTACTAGTATTTGGTAATGTTGTTGGAGAGGATATTTCGGCCAGAGGTATATCTATAGATGGAGTTTGTGGAGTATTAATCATAAATTGATGTTAGTGTAAGACAGAAATTAATTCATCTATCTCTTGTGATTCATTTATATTTATTATTTCATTTATCCTTATTGCTCCTTGTATATTACTTTTGCTGGGTGTTAAAATTCCATGTCCATTAATCGGTTCATGCGAACATTCTTTTTGTGTATTGGTTTATGGATAATTTCTAGGTGTATGTCTTGAAGTTAAGGTAGTGGAAGAGCCTACATTACTAGTATTTGGTAACATTGTTGGAGAGGATATTTCGGCCAGAGGTCTATCTATAGATGGAGTTTGTGGAGTATTATTCATAAATTGATATTAGTGTAAGACAAAAATTAATTCATCTATCTCTTGTGATTCATTTATATTTATTATTTCATTTATTCTTATTGCTCCTTGTATATTACTTTTCTAGGTGTTATAATTTGATTAGAAGACGAATACCAGGACAAATTTTCTCGAGATTTTATTTCTTGTAAATCAAATTCAGTACAGACACACTCTGCTAATATAGCGACTGTAGCAATATTATTGTTAAGAATTTGTTGATTATCTAATATTCTTTTTCCTAATTCGGGTATATTAATAGTACTGTCAGTCCAAAGTATGAGTTTATATTTTTTTGTAATAAAGTTTTAAATTTTTTGATTTTGTTATGCTGAATTTTATTTAATTCTATAAATCACTGGTTGATATGTTGTTCGACATAGTTGAACTAATACCCAACTCATCGTGTTGTTTTATTAACATATAACTAGTAACTATCCATTCATTAAAGTTTCCTAAAGGTGCTTTAATATGAAAATTTGTTCTTAGAAATACTTGGATTGACAATATTGATTTTTAATAAATCTTCGATTCTCTTAAATTCTTTATCTAAATATTCTTTAGTTAGATTTATCATCATCAACAACAACAACAACAACAACAACAAGCCTTAATCCCACTAGGTGGGGTCGGCTACATGAATCCTTAGTCTCCATTGTGTCCTATTATGTGTCAAATTCTCATTTAATTCAAGTATACTAAGATTATTTTTATACATCTTAACCAAGTCTTTTTAGGTCTACCTCTACCTTTCTTAACATAAGGCAAATCTAATGCATCTACTCTCCTAATCGGGTCATCGGACTAGACGCTTTATGTGGCCAAACCATCTAAGGCGACTCTCCCTAATCTTATCTATCACTGGAGCTACTCCAACTTTTTCCGAATATACTCATTTTGCATTCTATCTCTAAGAGTAAAGCCACTCATCCACCTGAGCATCCTCATCTTTGTAACACACTTAACTTAGTCTTATGCTTCTCTTTTATTGGCCAACATTTTGCACCATAAGTCATTGGTCTTACCACCATCTTATAAAATTTTCTCTTAAGTTTAAGTGGAACTTTTCTATCACATAATAGGCCGATGCATTCCTCCACTTCAACCATCCAACTTGAATTCTCCATCTCTATTTCACCATCATTTTGAACAATAGATCCTAAATATCTCAATCGCTCACTCTTATTAATGACTTGATCACCTAAAGTCACAACACTATCACTAAAACTTCTACAACTAAAATTACACTCCATATATTCGGTTTTAGATCTACTTAAATGAAAACCTTTAGACTCTAAAGTTGACCTCCATAATTCAAGGTGGACTCTCTAGTCTTATCAACAAGAAGAATGTCATCAACAAAAGCATACACCAAGGTACATCTTCTTGTAAATGCCTCGTAAGAACATCCATAACTAAAGTAAAAAGATAAGGGCTTAATGTTGATCCTTGATGTAATCCAACTGAAATAGGAAAATATTTTATCAATCCTCCTTGTGTTTGGACACAAGTAACAACTCTAGTATACATGTCCTTAATGACTTGAATATAACTAATATTAACTCCTTTCGCTCTAGAACTCTCCAAAGAACATCTCTTGAGACTTTATCATAAGCTTTCTAAATCAATAAATATCATATGTAGATCCTTCTTACTTTCTCTATGCTTCTCCATCAAACCTCTTAACAAATGTATAGCATCCATAGTAGATCTACGGCATGAAACCAAAGTGAGAAACGTATCACATCGTAACCTATGCTCAATTACTTTCTCCCATAATTTTAATGTATGGCACATTAACTTAATTCCTCTATAATTTGTACACTCTTGTGCATCACCTTTATTCTTAAATAAAGGAACCAACAAACTCTTTCTCCATTCATCTGCATCTTTTAGTCTTTAAAATAACATTAAAAGATTTGTAAGCCAAGAAATTCCTTGATCTCCTAAACATTTCCACACATCTATTGGAATATTATCCGTCCTACTTTCCACATTTCATTTTCTTTAAAGCTTCACTAACTTCGATTTACTAATAATGACGATAAAATGAAATTCTCTATTTTGTTTAGGTATTGCTAAAATCAATCGTACTTTTAGATCCTTCATTGAAAAGTTTATCAAAATACCTCATCCACATATTTTCAATATCTTTTTCTAAGAAAAACACTTTATTATTTTCATCCTTAATACCCCTCACTTGAACTATATCTTTACTTCTCCTATCTCTTTGGTTGGCTAACTTATACATACATCTTTCACCTTCTTTGGTATCTAATCTATTGTATAAATCACTAAAAGCTAAATTTTTTGCATCATATATTGCTTTCTTTGAATCTCTACAGGCCACTTTATATCTTTCCCAATTCTCCAATTTTTACATCTAAACCAAGTTTTATAACAATGCTTCTTATTTCTTATCTTTTTTTGCACACTCTGACTCCACCACCAACTATTCTTATTAAAAAAAGTTTTTCCTTTTGATTCTCCAAGCACATCTTTAGCAACTTGCTTAATTTCACTTAATATTTTTTCCCACATAACGTTAGTTTCCTTATGAACATCCCAAATTCTAATTTCTTGTAGCTTGCTCTTAAAAATATTTTTATTTGTGTTCTTTAAGTGTCCCCATCTAATCCTAGGACAATAATTTAGTTTATTTTTCTCTTACAACCTTTCATCTTAAAATCTAAAACTAATAGTCGATGTTGGGTACTTAAAATTTCACTTGGAATGACCTTACAATTTTTACAATCTAAACGATCTATTTTTCTTATCATAAAATAATCAATTTGTGTTTTACTAGATCCATTTTTATAAGTAATAATATGTTCATCTCTTTTCTTAAATAAAGTATTAGCAACTACAAAATCATAAGCTAAGGCAAAATATAATATAGTCCTACCTTCTTCATTAGTCACTCCAAATCCATAACCACCATGAATACTTTTAAAATCTTCTACCACTCTACCAACATGTCCATTTAAATCTCCCCAATAAATATTTTTCTTCAAGAGGTATCTTTTGTATTAATCCCTCTAATTCATTCCAAAATTTTCTTTTGAGCTTACCTCCAAACCTACTTGAGGAGCATAGACACTTATAACATTGATAATCTTAGTATCAACAATGATCTTTAGCTATAATTCTATCTCCACATCTATTAAAACTTATAACATTATCCTTCAAACTTTTATCTATAATCACACCTACACCATTTCTAGTATGACTTTTACCTGAATACCAAAGTTTAAAACCTAAACTATCAATCTCCTTGGCCTTCTCACCAACCCATTTAGTTTCTTGAACACATAAAATATTTATCTTTCTATGAACCATAATATCTATTAATTCCATTAATTTACCTATAAGAGTACCTATATTCCAAGATCCTAACCTAATTCTAGTTTCAAGGACTAACTTCTTTGCCCGCATCCGTCCATAAATCTAACTAATTCCATTAGTTAGATTTATCATTAATAGATAATATATCTTTTTCTAATTCTGTTAATTTACATCATTTTTCCTTTCTTTTTCTTCCTTAATTTGGATTCATAAGATGAGAAATTACTTTCATAAGAATAGCTTGGTGTACATAAACATGTATAATTGGTATTGCAATAGTGTGTGTTTGTCATCTTTTGTGTAGATCTACTTGGCTTTGATACCATTTTATAGGGGGTTCTATCTTATTTTTTTTGTAGAATTTTGTTTGGTTTCTTTATATTTTGACAACAGTTTATGTTTGGAATTCATTTTTAAAATAGAATTTTCTCTAGTCGTGCATATGATGGATGATTTACTTATGATAGCTATACGGGTCCATCATGCTTCCGTTGAACACTTTAATCTAAGACAACATATTATGGAATTATCCTTTCTATCCGATCTAGCTTTTGACCATATACTCTCCGGTTTATATCATACTCTCAGATTGGAATTATAATAACATAAGATATTATTTTGATCAAAATAATTTTACAGACACATAATAAACCTGGATATAGAAATCATAAACAAAACATACTTACATGAATTAGAGAAAAGATAAGTTAGCCTCTACGGCTCTGGTACATAAGTTCTTCATGAAATCTAAGAGAAATGTTTAGAAGGAATCTTCTTCAGCTCAGCCTCCTTCTACTGCCTTGCTTCCTCTTATATAGACTTGTGAAGTATCTGAGTTATTTGGATATGATGTAAGTGCTTATGTCATTATTTTACTGTTGTCATTGCTTATGTCATTTCTTACGTATAGATGGCGAGCAGCTTTGATTTTAATTTCTCCTTTATTGATTGTAAGGTATTTTTGTTTTTGCAGAATGCAGTTGTGTAATTTTTCTTTTTGTAACTTTTTACAGAATTTTTCTTTTACGCTTGGATTTGCTCGTACATATTTTTTAAGAGTATGTTAGTCCATTTTTGATACATTACTTCATGGATCCTTTTTGTTATTTGTCTGCAATGACTGTTGATGAATAATTCATTGCAAAAACCCATATGTTAGAAACATCTATTTTCTTTGTCTCTATCCAGATCTGATAAAGATAATCTTCTTTATATTTTTATTAGCTTTCTTAATTTTCATATATTTAGGCAGATATGGTTCACTACTAATACCGAGTTGCATTATAGTAACCGTCATTTTTCAAACTAAATGACATCATTTTATAGCAGTATATGCGATGGGTGCTAGAAAGACATGTTTTGTCCTCCAAAGCTATTTTAATTTGTTGTAGCCCAATGAACCATCCATAAAAGAGAACATGTCATAGTTTGACGTGTTCTCTATCATGAGTTCTGCATTGGATAATGAAAAGTCATCTTTTGAGCATATTTTATTTAAATCTTGAAAGTCAATGCAAACACAAATTTTCTCGTTATTTTTCTTCACTGAAATAATATTGAATCCAATCAACATATTTCTCTTCTCGATGAATCCTAATTTGATAACCAATCTCTGATTCACATAACAGTGCTTTTAATTCCTTCAATTTTTCTTATGAGGTTAGCACTGATAAAGGTTAGCCTAAGATCTTTTTCAGTACCTAGATTGATTTCTCAGAGTTCATCAACAGTAGCTTGATTTCCTTCTTTGAATTCCTTCGAGTCCTCTTTGAGGTCAATTATTAATTTATCTTCGGGTATATTTTCATGTGAAGATTATGTTGTTCATTTGTAATTTCAAATGAAATTTTTTCACCTTCCAACATAGCTTAGCATAAACTCATTGAAGGATATGTAGAGGTAATATATCTCAGTCCCCATGTGGTGAACTTTTTATGTCTTATGAAATTTTGGGTATTATCCCTTCGCCAAAGCCTCTTAACAAATCAAGTTTGTATATTTGAATGTATAGGTTGAACATTATTTTTAACCAATTTATTTAGAGCTGATGAGAAGTATTGGAGAATTCTTATTAAAATTTCTTCTTCCTTAAAATTGTTCTTGGCAGGATTTGTGATTCACTCTTATGTTTTATAGATAAGGATTCCTCGATCATCATAGCCTCTTCTAGGGGGAATATAGGAAGTTTTCAATTGTTATAATTCCTCCTTTCTGAGAGCTATTAAGACTTTTATATGTGCCTTTGGCACCATAGTTATTTTCATAGCCTTTTGGAGTTTGAGATTCGAGTTCCATTATTAAAGAAATATGGATTCCCTCTAATTGCTTCATTATATCACCAGTATTCAATCCTTCCTTTCTTTGGGCAGTTGAAACTTTCTTAGGTTAAAAAGTAACTATTCTTTTTCATCATCCTTAGTATCACTGCCAAGGTAAGGAATTACATTGTGTTGTTTTGATTCATTAGTGTCTTTGCTCTTCAAATCATCACCTTTCAACATTGTCATATAGGTGAAGCAACTTACTTTTGGGAATTGGCTTTTCCTATTTTCTTAAGAATAAAATATTTAGCATAAATCTTGATTTCATGCATTAAGAAGGGATTCATATCACTGTCAATTTGACACTCTTCACCATTTTGAATATATTCATACATTGATGGAGAGTTGAAGGCACTATGTCGTATTCATGAATCTACAGTCTACCAAGAAGTGATTTGTAAGAAACAGTAACTTATCACATAGAATTTAGCTTTTGTATCAAATTTTCCAAAACATTTAAACAAAACAATGGATCCTAGGATTTATTATCCTTGTTCGTTGAATCATTGTAGGTACACTGTACTTTTATCCAAGTAATGAACATCCAAGGCTAATGTTCGAAGCGGTTTAGCTGTTAAGAGATTAAGGTTATCACATATATATATATATATATATATATATATATATATATATATATATATATATATATATATATATATTCTATCATATTATACTTATATTTAATATTCCTAATATCATGCCTTAAAAGATCAAAATATAATTTAATTATAATGGATTAGTTAGTTCTATTATTAATTTGTAATGTTATTTTAATTATATTAAATCCAATATTAGTTAATATAAAGATTAAGAAAAAAATATAATGATTGAAGAATTTTGAAAAATGATGATGAAAAGAATCAATGGATGAGTTCTCTAAAAATGATGTAAGTGAGGATAAGGCTATTGCGGATTATGATCAACATGACATATTTAAATTTTAAGCGAGTGCATGTCTTAAATCTCATATCAAAATTTTATTTTATATTAATAATTAAGTTTGAGAATTGTAACTTATATCCTTATGATGAAAAACTAAGTAAAAATATGATGGTTTGTCATGTTTAAAAATTATTTTTAATTTTATGAGTTTTATTTTCTATTTTGAAGCTTAGACCTCAACCTATCTCAAGGCGTAATGGCAAACAACTTAAACGACTTTGTTCTTGATTCCACATTTTTAAATCATATTGTAAATAATTATCACTTATCAATAATTATTTTTTGTCTTTTTATGTCCTAAACTAGTAATGATTTATGGCGCAGAATGTTGGCTAATAAAAGGAAGCATAAGATTAAGTTAGGTGTTGCACAGATGAAGATGCATAGGTGGATGAGTGGCTTTACTCTTAGAGATAAAATGCAAAATGAATATAGAAGTGATAAGGTTGGAGTAGCTCCAATGACGAATAAGATTACAGAGAGCCGCCTGGCCACATAAAATGTCGGTTGTCCGATGACCCAATTAGGAGATTAGATGTACTAGATGCATCTTATGTTAAGAAAGGTAGAGGCAGACCTAAAAAGACTTGGTTAGGATATATAAAAATGACCTTAATTTAATAGAATTAAATGAGGATTTGACACTTAATAGGACACAATGGAGAAAAAAATTCATGTAGCCGACCACACATAGTGGGATAAAGGATTGTTGTTATTGTTGTTGTATGTCCTAAAACTAGCAAGTGAACAAAGGAGATTGTGCGAACTCACTAGCTGGTTTAAGTTTAACAAATTCAGTAATTTCCAAGTTCTATTATGTCCTAGCCAAACCTGGCATGGCATGGGGAACTCACTTATGGAGAAATTTGACTAACAAATAAATTGAAAAAAAAAAAAACTCATCATTTTGAAAGACTTGAAGAACTCAAGTCTAATTTGATAATCATGGTGCGTAAAAAAATAATAAAAAATATGAAAAAGAAATACTAAATCAAATAGATCTGAGCATCAAACCTTGATTTGAAATAAACTAATTTCAAACTTCAAGGAACGACCAAACCAATGGTATAAAAACATTTGCCCAAGTGAAAACTTGGCAAGTTAAAGAAGAAAGTAGACAAACACAAGTTCAGAATCAGAATAATCTCGACTTAAGATTAAATTTTTAAGTTTTTAGACTACTCTGCAATAAAGTTAGGACTCTCAAGTAAGCAGATAATTTGTACTTTGCAAAATCACTTTTCATTTATTAATTATAGCTTGAGCCTCATTTTTTGGAAGAATGCATATCCAATAAACTCAAAAATACAAATCCTAAAATTTCCTTATATCCATACACAATTTACTACCTACATAGCAAATTAATTCAAAGTAATGCCTGAGTAAAAAATATAAGAATACTTTAAAATGTTTCATTAAAATTTTCCATCAAAATACAAAATTACTCTATTCTTTCTTTTACAAATATGATGAAAGAAAAAAGGAAGTTCAAAATTAATGACTTCGAGCATTGGTAGTGCTCTTTTTATCATAACCAAAACCATATCCCAAAGACTCTCCCTCCTCTAATGTATAGAAGCAGTCGAGGTCTTGATATATGGCGGAGAACTTTTTTTAGGAAATCAATATATTTGAATAAAAATTGAAGCTAGCATCATATTTCATAATTAATATAAACTTATATTCCGATGACTTAACATAAAATTCGAGCACCTTGACATTTCCTTTTGCCCTATCAGACCAGACTTGGCGATTATTTTCCCACTGTACCTTTTTCCCCTTGAAATTTCAAAAAACTCAACAAGCTACCTCATATCATCATGTGTGAACTCAGCATCTTGCCGATGCTTTCTTAATAAAGCAGTCACCATTCTCATGAAAGACTTATTTTCAACTAAATCTCCTATTGTTTTGGCAAGAATTCATTCTCCTCTCTTTTAAACTTTTAACTTCACTCTCCATAGATTTTATGAATTTAGATTTTTTATCAACCTTTCTAAGCCATCGCTTATAAACATGGGCCAACAAAATGTTAACATGCTAACTCATCACATTAACCTTCAAAGCAACAAAATTAATCTTTGTTGATGAAGCAAGATCTCAACTTTTTCAGGCAATATTTCAAGAAAATGGTTGGGTCTAGGTCAAAGGAAATAAGCAAAACCTCATCATGGAAAAGAAAAAAAAAAAGAAAAAAGATGTGAAGTCTATCTCAATTGATGAACAATTGTCACCTACATGCTTCTTGTCAACAATGTGTATCACTTTCTTTAAAGGCTCAGTAGTGGCTTGTTAATGAGTTTCAACTTCTTTTACTTTGCACTTTGAACTACTTATATTTACCCTTTGTTTATTCTTTAACCCATCTCTTGGGTAAGTCCTCATCGATGACAACTCTGCAAGGATGAGAAATGCTTAGCTTATCCATAAGAAATGACTCCTCAAGAGCAGACTCGATAGACCCTAAAGGTTTGACCCCAATGATCGTAGTTATTTGACGAGGACAGAACAAGATAATACCATCAAAAAAGGCAAAGCAATTAGTGAAGACGCTAAAACAATAAGTGGGGCCATCGAAATTAAGATTGCAAGGATTAAAGTCAGTGGAGAGGCAAAGAACGAGCAATAAGAAGATCCGACATAATAATGGGATAAAAAGAAAGCTAAATCGTGAAAAGGGAAGTAACTAAAGTCATTAAAATAGTAGAACAGGAAGGAATTGATGATTCACAAGAACTATAGGAGTACTAGCCAATGGCATGGTAGTCAAGATTGTTATAATCCTCAAAATCTATAGTTTGTTTCTTCCAATACTTTTCTTTAATGATTCTCTTTATGTTCCTTCCCAAAAATTTTATTATTGTGGGATCATTGGGTAAGCTATAGATTTTGGAATCGATTGAGAGTACAAAGTATAAAAATTTTTATTTTGATCAAAATAAATTAATGAGAAATTTTGAAAATGTGAGAACAGGTGACTTATTATTAAAATACCTATACATAGATTTAAGGATGTAGCCATCGAAGTCAAGAATGAATGCAGAATAAAGGGGCACAAAGGCATATAACTGACAAGGAGAGGGAACTTCATGCAACAAAAAAGAGCATTAAAAGGAGTTCAAGAGTTCTGTGTCCCAGTTCTTGATTGGAATAGACTTTCAACATACTGAATTGAATGTATCGTGAAGTAAATTATTTTGTTGAGGAGGAATATGTGGAGAAAGTATACATTATTTTTCAACGATAATATTACTACTAGTGTCACATAAAGTATGAATAAGAATAGAATCATAGGTTGGAATATATAATTCAATTTGAATATAACTGTGAAAATTAACTATGGTGCCGAGGAATAATTGAAGAGTTAATTCGTATAGAAGAATCAGTAAATTGAATAACATGTTATAGAAAATCCATTCCTACAAAAATGCACCCTTTTTTTTTCTGTATCATCAATTAAAAAGGTATGTTGAAAGTCTATTCGTTGATTTTGAATATCCCAAAATCCAAATAAAATATTAGTTTCAGTTTGACAGTAATGTTTATTTCCGTGATAATCTTTATATACATATGGTTCATTGCATTGAATTTATAGATTTAAAGGGATCAATGAAACATCAATATGACAGTTATGTGATCCCGTGTCTAATAAAATTCAATGTATATTACAAGGTGAGATGTAATAATTTTAAGAATTAATTGATTATTAACATATTGTAATTTTCTTGAATCAAGAGATCTTCTTGGTTGAATAATAAGATCTTTGTTATGTTCATTTGAAGGAAAGTAGTTTTCTAGGTATTCTAAAACTAAGACTTCATATACTACTGCTTTCACCCATATCTAGAGAAAACTGATCAGGTAATGGTGTTAAATTTGTATAATCTACTTCATCTGGCTGGATAGTTTGTCCTATATGAGAGAATATAGAATCTATATGAATAGGTTTGTTATATGATCTGAATACGATAGTATTATGATTATTACTATATACATATGCTGCTTGATATGTAATGCTATAAATAATGCTTCCTTGTCTTAATTGAACTTAATCTAATTTATGTTTAAGAGTACGAGTTTTGTCTATATGCTTATCATTAATATTTATGATATAATTAGGATGTAGGTTAAGCATTAAAGTTTGATAACATAAGTTTCCTTGAATAACTTCTAATAAAGCATCTTTTTTTAGAATGAATAATTCTATGATCATATATTTATAAGGTTATAGGGCTGTCTATGCCTTTGCGAAAGTATGCTTTGATTAATATTTGTATTCTTCCAAAGAATACATGTCTATATTTTTTTGTGCGGGGTACTTTTTTGTAGATCTTGATTTCTCATTGTATAATTATATAATGGAATTTTTGTACTTCTTTGAGATTTAGTTTTTTCAATAGGATACTCTCCTTGTTTGATACTATAATGAATTGCTTTTTTCCAATTTAAAATTGGCATATCGAAACAGTCTTTTGTTCCTAAAGATAATTTTCGCTTTTGAGTCTTCTTATATTCTTCTTCTGAAAGAGTTAATTGTCTATTGCATTCTGATTGGTTATCTATAATTTTATCTATATTATTTATTCATTCGAGATTAACCTAATTCAAACCCATCTTTCAACTCATCAACCTAATTCTGGTGCACATTTATACCTTTTTACCGAATTTGACAAAGTTCAACAAATAAAACAGTTACCTGAACAATTATTTTCCAATATAGTTTTTGAAAACTCCTTACAATTTTGGGCCAAAAATGAACCTGTAGCCCGCATTGAACTAATTAATCCTACTCTAATTATTCACATTAGACCAATGAAATACACAATCAATGATAAAAGAGAATTCAAACTTAAAATCTCTGAATTATTACAACTTCAACTTATTGAATCAAGTCATAGTCCTCATGGTAGCTCTGCCTTCTTGGTCAGAAATCATGCTGAACAAGTACGCAACAAAGTTAGAATGATGATTAATTATAAAAAATATAATGATAATACTAAATTTGATGGATACTTCTTACCAAATAAAGTACTAATTAATCAAATAAAAAATGCACGATGGTTTTCCAAATTAGATTGTAAATCAGGCTTTTGGCAAATTAAAATGCATTCTGACAGTAAAGAATTAACAACATTTAGTACACCACAATGACACTATCAGTAGAATGTAATGCTTTTTGATTTGAAAAATGCACCTCAAATGTTTCAACAAAAAATGGATTATTTATTTGCTGAATTTAATACTTTCTTTAATATAAGTAGATGATATTCTTATTTTTGTAATACACTCCCTTTATATCTAAAATATTTAACCTTATTTGCAAAAAACTATAAACATGGCATTACCTTAAGCAAGAAAAAGGCAGTCTTTGTAACACAATAAATAGAATTTTTAGGTTTAAAAATAAATCAAGGCACCATTGAGTTACAAGATCACATTTTACAAAAAATTGATTAATTTTCCATTATTAATAAAAAAAGAATTACAACGATTCTTAGGATGTATAAATTACATTGAAGCTTTTATTCAAAATTTAGCCACCTTACGTGCCCCTCTCTAAAAAAAGCTAAGAAAAAAATATGACATGGAACTGTGACACAAATGATGACAATATCTTGCAAAAAATAAAAATAGTTTGTAAAAATCTCTCCAAATTATACCTTCCCAATAATGGAGAAAAATTAATAATTAAAACTAACAGCTCTGACACATGTTGGGGTGCTATTTTAAAAGTACAAAGAAATAATATCGAAATACTCTATCGATAGGCATCGAGACTTATACTTCAGGAGAACAAAATTATCATATTAACGAAAAAGAACTCTTAGCTATTAAAAAGGCAATAAAAAAATTTGAAATATTTTTAAATGAACATTTTATTATACGAACTGATAACAAAATTGCGATCTCTTTTATTAAAGAAAAAATAGTTGATTCATTACCCAGTAAAAGACTTATTCGATGTCAAAGTTGATTTTCTACATATAGTTTTGACATTGAATATATAGAAGAAAAAAATAATTGTCTTGCTCATATATTAACGTGAAAATTTTGCAGAATATGAGTATCAAACAAGATATTGATCTACAAATTCTAGATATCATGGAACATATGGAGGAACCAAATTTACCATCAGATAAAATCTCAACAAAATTTGATGATCAACTTATTGATAATTATGTTCAAATATTTGAATTTCGATGTAAAAAATTAGAATGTGAAATATCTTATGGTAGTAAGATCGAACTATAAAAGGTAAAGAATTATCTCAATGGAGAAGCTGATGAAGAAAAATTACCTTCTATTGCATAATTACAGACTTTATGCAATTATAAACAAGATACTCCTTCTATGAGTACTAGTAAAAAGCCAAATACACACTCTTACTCTTCGGTTTTACAAAAATAACCAAAGATAAAGGAACAAAAGAACATACTTGAAATAATAGAGGAATGAGAATAATTTTCTCTATTTCAAAAAGAATTAATTCTCAAATATATTTCTACACACAAGGAAATATGAATGTATGCTACATTTATGGGGATACTGACCCAAAATTAATTCAACACTTATATCTCAGTGAAATGATAAAACTAATATATCTGGAAAGTCTCCAAACAATTAGCCAATTACCCAAAATAATTATTGGAGCAGTGGAAACATTTCAATCAATTCTAAAATATTGGAATATCTATGCCAAATTATTCGAGACATATCCAAAAAATAAATGAAGGGTTACTATAATGCAACTTGGTATTAGTAGTGAATCATATATGCCTAAATATATGAAAATTAAGAAAGCTAATAAAAGACATGAAGAAGATGATCTTTATCAGATATGGATAGAGTCAAAGAAAATAAATGTTTATAACATATGAATTTATCATTGCTCCAATGAATTATTCATCTACAGTCATTGCAGACAAAGAACAAAAAGGATCCATGAAGTAATGTATTAGAAATGGACTAACATACTCTTAAAAATACTATATGAGAAAATCCAGACGTAAAAGAAAAATTCTATAAAAAGTTACAAAAAGAAAAATTACACAACTACATATTATGCAAAAGCAAAAATACCTTACAATCAGTAATGGAGAAATTAGAATTAAAGCTGTTCGACATCCATACGTAAGCAATGACAACAGCAAAATAATGACGTAAGCACTTACGTCATATTCAAATAACTCAAATACTTCACAAGTCTATATAAGAAGAAGCAAGGCAGTAGAAGGGGGCAGAGCTAAAGAAGATCCCTTCTAAACATTTCTCTCAGATTTTGAGAAGAACTTTTGTACCCAGTCGAGAGGCTAACTTATCTTTTCTCTAGTTCGTAATACGTAAGTATGTTTTGTTTATGATTTCTATGCAAGTCTATTATGTGTATGTAAGATTATTTTTATTTAAATAATATCTTATATTGTTATAATTCTGATCGAATCTAGTTACACTTAGTGTGAAATGAACTAAAGTCGTCATTACTCTTCGAAGTAATCATATAAAGTTGTGGTATTTGTTGAGCCTGTATCTCCCCTAGAAAACCATGGGAATAGGAGAGTATGATATGTACCAGAGAGTGTATGGTCAAAAGCTGGATCGGATAGAAAGGATAATTGCATAATATGTTGTCATATATTAAAGTATTCGACGGAAGCATTATGGACCCGTATAGCTATCATAAGTAAATCATCCTTCATAGGCACGACTAGAAAAGTCTATAGATGCACAATGATATTCTCGAGAGTTGGCATATATCATGCAATCTATGTATAACTCTTTGATTATAGTTGTCTTCCTTAACTTGGATACATGGTATTCGAGCATTGGGATAGGGTGCCAATTTGTTGGATTTGTCCTCACGAGATGACGATTACTTTGTGATATGTAGGATATAACAGCCTTCCTATTTTAGGTATTTCTTATGAGAAGTGTATTCCTCCAAATGAATCTCTTTTCAAAGACGTACTACAACAGGGGAGGAGTTATATATATATATATATATATAGCTTTCATCGTGCTCTAGCTCACTATCAGAGTCTTTTCAGAGAGTGGAGATCAAGCTATAGATGATATAACATTGTTACTCTTGATATATGATTTAAGAGTTTTCTTCATCCAATAGTATGTTTGTCTTATTTTGCGTTCTTGGATGATCCATTTGACATTGACTTTCATTCATCTGAGGAGTTTTTCAGCACTAGATTTGAGCTTGAAAGGAAAGCCAGCTCTTGACATGTTTTAGCATGAGGCATTGAAAAAGCGTTATCTTTAGTGGTCTTCATTGCCATATGGTTGTGCTACTTTTTATTCCCTGGTCGTAGCAGACACTTCCGTCCTTTACTCTCTTAATGGTCAGCTTGCTTGCAGTGAGAGGATTGCACTAGCCTACTTGCACTATGGATTAGGCAGAGTGAGCATTATGTCTGAATCACGCCATTATGATATGGAGGCTTCTTGGCATTACCTTTATAGATGGGTCACATACATATTTCTAGAACTTTGTGCTGTCCTGAGATATCTCCCTATTTCAGAGTGTAGTATTTTCCTTTGATTACGCAACAAAGCAGAGCAACAGTCACATTAGATAGGGATCAGATCAAGACATTCATGTTTGCATCATCACGTATGACAAATCATTTCCAAATTATTCACATATCACATTTACACAGCCTACTTGCTCAGAGTTTGGGTTAGAGATTCATAGGTTCTCTTACTGATAGAGGCACACTTTTACTATTATCAAAGCCAAGATATAAATGCATTGCATCATATCTCATTGGATTGAGACATGCTTGGCTTTATTACTACCTTCATGAGTCCATGATTTTATAGGGATACAACTCCAATAGAGTAGCTAAATAGTACGGCTTTACTCAGGCTACACCTATATATGGATATCCATAGATACTTGATATAGTAGACACTTGTTCCCTGGGGACATTATTACTATCTGTTTGTTTGGAGGCAACATTTATGGCCTGGGCTTTTCTGCTCCGCTTAAGGATTGGTTCTTATTCTGTGTAGCTCCTCAAGAGGATAACACATGAGTCATTCACTTATGACTGCCATGGATTCATCACACTTTCTCTTCTTTTTTGGAGTTGGACTTCTGCATATATATCTCTAGAATTAGAAGAGCTTGACAGACAGGACATTTACTTTCCTCCTGACATATGGCTCAGTCTTCTAAGAGATCATTAGGTGAATAGGATAGTGGTCAAAAGTAATGTTGAGAGCCTTTACTTGTTCATACATGTTGCGAATCTTTTGCTCTTTCTCAGCATAGTCATATGTGAAGCAAGCTCATATCACTTCATATTACTATAAGCCCTCTTTGAGGTGACTTGGCTTCTTCTTGTAAGGGGATTGATGAAGATGTTCGAAGACTTCTTTCAGTTGATTATGATATAGGAACAGTAGGAACATCTGATTATGTTCATGCTTCAGCGCCACCTTTAAATAAAAAACCATCATCATAGCGGATGGAAAGTGATATCACTTTGATATTATTGATGGATGTTTGTGCGACTTCTTTAGCTTATCATCTTATTGAGTTTGTTAGTGATGACCACGTGGATTTTGGAGATGGCTCATGTACGAAGGAATCTAGTGCTTTGGCATATGATCGTGAGTCACCCATGTCAGACTTCACTTGGGTGATAGTGAGTGGTACTTAGGATGAATTTGCAGCAAATCTTGACTTTTGTGCAGAGAACCACCCCACTTTTAGTCTAAGGGTATAACTCAGAAGCACTTATCTGGTTTAGAACTTTAATGCTTCATCTCTAGAATACGTTCGAGACCTTCAACCTCATCACATTGTAGCTCTTCATAGAGTTTATTTCATATAGTGACAACGTTGCACTATCTACTTTTGAGCATTGACTTAGAAGTTCTGCCTGAGCTTTCTAGCTTTGTGTGGAGGCGAATTCACTGCTAGATTGTGTTACTATTTTGGGTCTTGAAGTAGGAGAGTTACAACTTTTAGAGTCTTTATGTCATGATGTAGAGTTTGGACTATTTTCATTACATACTACTTACCATGAGCTCTTGTCAGACACACTCATTGATGCAAAGACCTTGTTCAGTATTACTTCACATCGGATATCTTTAGTCCATCAAGGCCTTGAGCATAGCCTCAGAGCTTTGACATCATCTCAGAGAGAGCTCTCCTAAGCGTAGATCAAGCTTCTTGATATATTTGCTGAATTTAGAGAGCTACAATAAAGAAATTATATTTATTGAAAAGAAGATCTAATGGTTAGACATGCTGTTATAGTTATAGAAGAAAATTATTCACAGATGGATGCTCAGGTGTCTGAATTAGAGAAAACGCTTTAGTCCATGATCATGAAGCTGCTTTTCATCATCTTTAGAATGTACGAGAAAAAATAGGCTAATATGGCTTATTGGTCTCATGCAGCTTTTGGTTGTATTAGAGAGATTCATACCTATTATTTGTAGTTGAATTTCCATTTAGTGATTGTATCTCAATCACTTCAAGCATATGATATATGAATATTATGATTAGTGACTTCTTAAATACTATACTCTTTCTTTCTTTTATGCTTCTGATTATAAGAACTAATAAATAAAGAGAGCAACGAATGTATCATATCCAATTGACATGACACATTCGTTGGGGGTTGCATAAAAAAGGAGATAATTTTTGAAATCCTACCCTAACCATCCTCCACATTAGAAAAAATTGCTAAGAGAAGAGTTGGACCTTGTCCGCCTATAAGAAGAGGGGAAGGGAGGTGAGAGAGAGAGAGAGAGAGTCGATCCTCACCTCGGTGAAGTCTTAGCCGAGTGATCCTCTCTTCTTCTCGTGTGAAGTTGAAGCCCCCCTTAGCCACCACCATTGTAACGATGTCGCCTCTGGCCGCTCGTGAAACGACGGACACCCTCTCTTCTCCCTCGCGTGAGAGCTGAGTCGTGGCATCCCTGTCTTATGTGAAGAACAAGAAGATACCCCCCATCTTTCCATAATAAAGCTCTTTTGGTAATTCCAAAATTGCCCCTCTCTTCCTAAGTCTTAAGGAAGACTAGATAAGGGCAAAACCATACATGTTAAGCTTTTAAGGTACTGATTTCAGGTAAATTTTTAAAATAAATTTTTATGATCACTTTTTTCTCCCACAGGTCAAATCGAAGGCCTCAACTATCGATCTTGGATTCGGAGTAAGAGGAAAAAGTGCGAGCGTGTGGTTTCACAAAAATGCAACATTGTTGAGCCATCACTTGTCAAAATAAATAATTAATTAATTTGAAATTAAATGAATCACATGCCTTAAAATTTGATTATCTCGGTCCATTGATCATGGATCTAGCTAGAAAATTTATGACGACATCCATCGTCAATATTGGATCTAGTGAGAGATGAAAGTCCTCATTCTATTGATCTTTGGATTTGGAGCAAGGAAGAAGAGTTCACTTTGCACTAAATTTTTTGCGATTATAGCACTCCTAAGATGTTAAGTTGTCAAAATTTGTGAAAATTATTTAACTTACAAATCCTAAAATTTTTCTTAAAATTGAGGAAAAAAAGGGGGGTTGGGTTGTCATATTTACAAGACAGCCTTTAATACTTAACATGAGCTTTCAAATATACATAAATTTAATCCAAATCTAATTGCCTATAAATTATATATCACCAACTAACATACACGACATTCTAATAGATGTAAGTCCAACATATATTCATGAATCAACATGTTAAAACTCAAAATGACATTTCAACAGATGTAAGTCCTATGCATGTATGCAATGCAAACTTAAGTCCAACATATATTCATGAATCAACATGTTAAAACTTAACATGGTATTCCAAGGGATGTAAGTCTAGAGTTTGCAATGAAAATCTTAATCAATAGGGCATTTTAATAGATGTAAGTTCAATCTATGTTTGTCATACAAACATAACCTTAGTCAATATGACATTTTAAAGGGATGTAAGTCCAATTTTATCTATGAGGTGATTGCTATATGATGTTGGGATGGCTAGCCTTATCAGGTGATGACCCTTAGGACATGATAAAAATCAAGCTTATGCAAGCATAAATGATATTTTGAGCATATAACTTGACTTAGCGTTGAAAATGGAACTTTATGAAATGAATTACATATATGTATACTATTACTGTTGATTATTGTTTATGTTTTATATCTATTTATATTACTGTTCAATACTTATATATAAAAGCATGTCTTTTCTTATTAATATTCATGCAAGCTTCTGATTCACATGCACATTACTTTTTTTGTCAAGTACTGAATTTTGCTTTAGCATTGCTTATCTCATTAGGCTACAAGTTTATGATATTACACATTAATTTTGAAGTAAGAATAAGGAGGGTAATAATTAGATAGACATTTTTACTTATGCAAATTTTGATGAACAATTTTGAAAGATTATAAAGGCTGTTTGGGGTGCATAAAGTTTATTTCGAATTCTTTTATATGAAAAATTATTACAATAATTCAAAATATAAAATTTTGCTCATAATGAATTGTTGAAATTCAGTTTTCACTCATTTGACTCAAATAATTACACCTCGATATGAGTTGGTGGAAACTACATTTGACTGGGTCATTTTCTTCTATTCACTCATGCAAGCTTCTGATTCACATGTGCATTGCTTTTTTTTGTCAAGTACTGAATTTTACTTTAGCATTGCTTATCTCATTAGGCTATAAGTTTATGATATTACATGTTAATATTGAAGTAAGAATAAGGAGGGTAATAATTAGACAGACATTTTGACTTGTGCAAGTTTTGATGAACAATTTTCAAAGATTATAAAGCCTGTTTGGGGTGCATAAAGTTTATGTTTTGATTCTTTTATTTGAAAAAAATATTAGAAGAATTCAAAATATAAAATTTTGCTCATAATGAATTGCTGAAATTAAGTTTTTACTTATTTGACTCAAATAAGTACACATTGGGATGAGTTGGTGGAAGCTACATTTGACTGGATCATTTTCTTCTGTTAACATTAGGCTGACCAGTGAAAGGGGTTGTTTGGGTGTGATATATAAAAAACTATAGGGAACTCATAAAATTATAAAAATGAAAATATATATACTCTAGGGACTAATCGAATTTAAACACATATAATAGTCTGATGTAGACATGGATCCTTATAGGGTCCAAGCTTAGCCGGGCCTTGAGATGGGATGGGTCTTAAACTGTGTTCTTGGCGAGTTGTGATAGGGCGAGTGGCTAGCAAGTTTTCTTGAAATAATCACCCATTTGATGTGATGGGTGAGTTCAGAGAGCAAGTTAGGTATATCACCTAAGTATATGTTAAGTACCTACTGAGGCTTGACTAGTGGTGTGTTCTTTGACCACCGAATTGATGTCTAGTTGGTGAGTAGCCGATCTCTGAGTTGATCTTGTTCTTGTTTGATCTAACTGCCTATCCTCTTTAGGCAAATCTATCTTGCTTGTAGTATACCTTAGGTATACACCACAAATCTAATAGTTAATAATTAATGATATAATCACATAACATCATTATATGAAATTCAATTTGTCGGTATGAATTCAAGATGAGGGGCCCTCGATGCACTCACCAAGTTTACCTCCCTTGGTCAATGTCACATGAGGTTAGCTTATTTGGAAGCCTATACTCCTACTATGATGATAATCAATGTTGCTCTTGCAAAGATATGGATTGATTTTTTCCTTCTCCATGGGTGTCTTGTATGTTTACTTGGTATGCCAAAACAAACTCTTTTAACTTCAAGATCTTGATAAGTTATGCCACTAAATTTCATAGATGTAAATAATCCTTTTTGATCTCCACAATATTCCACAAGTTGAATTGATAAATATGATGAAATCGATGGGATACAGATGCAACACTGGATGAATCGAAGGTGAAAGGCTTTGATCATCATTGAAACTAATCAAAATATCCTCTGCTCACAAAATAGATTGCGTTGATGCATCTAGAATGTTGAAATTGACTAAGAATGGATTCTCACTTCGTTTAATGATCGTTTGATAGAAAAGAAAAGCCATCAATATGGTGTTGGACATATCGATGTTGGATGGCCTTGATGGCACCAAAATGAGCTTCGTTCGTGAAATTGACTACGCTAATGTCGTCGAAATGTCGAGTTCTATCAAACATGACCTTCTACAATCGATTCATTCTAGCATTGAGCATATGGCGAGCCACAGATGCGACATTGCATGGTTAGGGCTGAAATCACTTGATTGATATTAAAAATATCCAAACAACCTCCGCTTAAGAAATAAATTACATTGTGTCTAGAAAATCAGAAGTACCTATAATAGACAACCATATTACCCAAGTAATTGTACAAAAGTTTATCAAAATTGGCATGCATTTTGAGGCTTAAATTAAGAAATCATTATTCCCCGAGCATAAATCACCTAATATTTGTCAAAATCCCATCTCAACTACCCTATAGAACTACGTGAAGCCCATAATGATATGTGGCTTCACGCCCCACTCCATTATTCTTCTTTCCTATCTTGCCTCCAACCCCTAACTCACGAATCCCTTTCTTATTCTCACACACCATCAAACCTCCACTCCATTTCCCATCCAAGTTGATCCCCTATACTCATCTCCTACTCGCTACATCAACAAACCCACATGCAAATCCTATGAAGGCCTTCTCCTTTCATCTCTATTTCCATTTAAGATCGTGGAGTAACCATTAAGGCAAGCTAACCTCACCTTCAAACCCCATCCTTGATCTCTTCCTCTCACATGTATCGACTCACATCACTAGGAAAGCCCTCTTTAGCTCCATTCTCACATCCTCATTCCATCATGTTTTCCTATTCCCACTGTGGTTCATGCTCGAACCAACCACCGGCTGACCAAAATGATGAACTCTTCTCTTCATGATTAGCTCCCACTTTGATAAACATCCCATCGCCAAGCTCAATATTTCTCATTGACCCATTATTCTTGAGTTTCAGCAATCCATTTTTCCTCACTTGCCTCTTTAACTCTCTTTCTCTCTCTCCAGAGAATCTCTCTCTCTCTTCTCTCTTTTAGAAATCAACTACAGGAAAGCTCTCTCCTCTTTATTTCACTGGCTAGAAATCCATGCAACTTGTATTGATGTCTTCTCGTTTTGCATGTTGAAGGTATAGACACAAAAATTGCCTAAACTCACTTAATTACCACGTTGTTCTAATGTGACAGTGAAACTTGCAAAATTAAAAACTCGTGTGTGTTATTCCAATGTTGTGGGGAATCCTGTGTTTTCATTCATATCGATACTTGATGGCCTTTATGGGCCTTTTAGGTGGGTTTGAAGATATATTACGGTGTTACAAAACAATATCCATGCACGATTTTAAATGTTGAGTAGATCTAGTACTCCTAATGCAGCCCTTTATGTGAGTATGATGTCAAAATATTGTTGAAATGCTGCCTAAATTTATATTGATGAGATCCAAATGAAACAAATTTATTATAAGACTATGACACCCAAGAGAGGGATGAATTGAGTTTTTAAATTTATTTTCAGATTAAAAATTAATTTTAATACGTTATAGATAATTTAACTTCAATAGATTATATTTATGGGATCAAAGCAATGATCAATAGAAGAAAAAAAAAGTAAAGGTGCAGGAAAAAAGTAAACCAGAGAATATAGATTTTACGTTTACCAACCCAAAATTGCTCTACGCCCACGCCTAGTAATCTAAGCTAAGAATTCACTAAATGAAAGTTGAGATTACAGCAAATGTCTCGTACTCT
Organism: Cymbidium sinense; assembly: GCA_021442155.1. Lineage (NCBI taxonomy): Eukaryota > Viridiplantae > Streptophyta > Magnoliopsida > Asparagales > Orchidaceae > Cymbidium > Cymbidium sinense. The sequence goes on from CM038225.1 coordinate 32,282,865, forward strand.
TCTTCATGGGCAAGTACAACCCAACACCATGCTTTCCTATATGGGTAAGCACAACCCAACACCATGCTTTTCTATATGAGTAAGTACAACATAATACCGTACTTTCCTACATGGGTAAGTACAACCCAAGAAAGTATAAGAGAAGAGAAGAAGAAGAAAAGATACAAAGTATTTAACTCTCAATTGAAAAACATTTTGCACCAACCTAACTAAAATAATATTAAGACAAATATTAAAGAGAGCTCAAGTAACTTTCTTTTTGATTTAAAGGTAAAGTAAAATCAAAAGCTTTATATGAAATGTTGTAAGCAAACAAATCTTGAAAGAACTTGATTTACTTTAAAAGAAATGAAAACTAGAAACCAAAAAAACTTTAAATGATATATAAAATCACAACAAAAGGATGATTAAAACACTTGCATGAAAGTGTAATCAAAGTATGTTATGTAATAAATAAATTCATAATAATAAGCTAAAGTGTATCCTATATATGAAATCAAATTGAAAACCTTTTCACAAGTCCTTTGATGAATAAGAATTAAAGAGTGATTAATGAATCCACATCTTATAAAATCTTGAGAATAACTTGAAAGAAGATGAGAAGGATCTCCACTTAATGGTTGAAGATGATTTGCAAAGAGGGAGAGAATTTTTCATCACCAAGCTACAAGTAATTCCAAAAGAAGGGTCGGCCTAGGAGAAAGGGATTCTCACAAATCTTCAAGAATGCTTTAATTCACTCCACACTAAGTTTCATTCAAAGGAAGATGTGTAAGAGAAAGAGAACTTAAGCATCTTGGAAAATTATTCTTGATTTGAGAGCTCTTTGGACAAAAGAAAAATTCAAGAAGAGAAGAAGATTTCAGCCAAGATAGAATAAGAGAGGTTTGAGAGAAATTTTGCACTTTAAATCACTAAGTTCTCTAAGAAATCAAATTGCAAGAGTTTGGCCAAGACAGAGAAGAGCTAAAAGAAATTAACCTAAATCTAACCCATATTATATATAAAAGAAAGGAAGGAGGGGCCGACCAAGTAAGAGAAGACTTAGAGGAAAACTAAATTAAAGAAATGATTCAATTTTTGAATCGATCAAATAATTAAGATTCCAATGATGAAAATTTCAACTAAGGAGAGATGGAATGAGAGAGAGAGAGAGAGAGAGAGAGAGAGAGAGAGAGAGAGAGAGAGAGAGATGAGAGATGTCACGACCTAGCCCGGGAGCTTGGATTACCAAGATGGGAACAGACGGTCGGACCGATAAAAGAAAATCTTACTTAACATTTCTAATAGAAACAAAACTACACAATATATATATTTTTCTAAGTCATACAAGAGCCACTATAAAATCCACACCACAAATAACAATTTGATCACACATATTTACTGACAGAAGTCATATGATATATACTAACATAAGTCATATGAAATACAATTTAAAACATAAACCAACATAATACCTATCTCTTGAAGTCTATCTACGACGATAAATATAACCCTCCATTCTATCCTCCTTCTAGTTAGGAAGGTTACCTGGAAAAAATATAAAAAACTTGCAAATAAATAAAATCAGTGGGTGAATTATACTTTTACACTATAGTAAAATAAGAAAGCAAAAATAGTATGCATGACAGGTTTTGCTATAACATGTACATAAAAAATTGCTCAGACAATCAAACATATATGAGGTATGTACAAATGAACATTTCTTAGGAACTTTAATTTTAATTTATCACCCGTCTTAGGAGTCACCATCTAAAACCTTTTTCATAACTTATCCAAAGGATAAGTAACCATTACCATATACCATTTATATTTTCTTTTTCGTGCACGGGTACATTACATCCCTAGCCAGTACCATAATGGGGTGAACTCTACTTTCAAACATACATATTCATAACATACAATTTATAAAGCTATGCATATTAATTCATAATATTAAATCAATATGTGCCATTCATTCATTATGAAGAAATGAGAAAATCAATCACAATTTGCAGTATAGGAAAAAAGTCATAATCATGTACATATGCACTTCATCACAAGAAAGCAAATAAACTTTTATCATAAATATAATAATATAATTATCCACTTTAATTTGAAGCTTCCTCTAAAATCTCATTCCCTTTAACACTTATTTCCTTAATTTGAGTACCTATAAAATACAACTCTTGACTTTACCAATATTTGAAAGGAGTTTATTTATTTTATTCATTTTATTCTCTATAATATTAGTGTTTATCTTTTATTATTTAACCCTCGCATTCCTCAAAATTTTATTGTCTATTTTTTAAATTAAGCTAAATTTACAATTAATAATATCAATTATTATCATATTTAGTTAATTTAATTATTAAATTATGGACATACATAATATCTTCCATTTTCTCTATTCAAGGATTAATTTTCTTAATTTAATTTGATTTAAAATTTTCTATCTTTCTCTCTAATAATTTAAATTTATGAATCATAATATATAATCAATTCAATTCTCATGATTATAAATTTTTTTTTTATAAAACCATTAACCTCAAATTTTCAAGAATCCTTAAAAAATCAAGGCTTAAATTTTTTCATTTACTAATTCATTTAAAATTTCCTTTTCTTGGAAATCTATTATTTTTACTAATATCCTATAATAAAATTATGGCTATTTAAGTGTTTAGGTAATACAATAGAATTAGGATTGTATAAATTCTGAAATTTAAAATTATATATAAATGTATTTTCATCAAATTAGAGATAAAACAATGTCATATCGTTGTTTGCAAAGCTCCTAAAACAAATTCCTATTGATTTAATAATAACCAAATTAAATCTAAATTTTAAATAAGAAAATAGAAAACCCTTATATATATATAGGCATTTTCTCATTTTATAAAATCCAAAAGGAAATAAAGAAATTATATACCTCTCAATTTTTCCCTAAGCCCCAACTCGTCGCTCACTCTCGTTCCTTTCCCGTTCGCGCACCAGGTCACGCAAGTGCACGACTCGATCCTTCTTTCTCTCTCTCATCACATGGAGGCCATCTGCTGACAGGAAGTCCTCACTCAGGGCACGCACAGGTAGAGTCTTCCCTTTCTCCTTCTCCCTCTCTCCCTCTCTCGCTTGTTTTGGGAGTTAGATTTTGGTAAACCAAAATTGAGCCCCCTTGATTTATTTCACCTTACCCAACCGTATGTTAGAAAGTATTTTATTTTCTTTTTTTTTCAGTTATTACAATCTCCCTTATAAAATTTCGTCCTTGACATTTAGTGACAATAATAGAAATAAACATACCTTTAATTAAACAAATGAGGATAAAGTCTCACATTGATTCTTTCTCAGTAGCTTCGCTCGATCCATATTTTTACAATACACGGACAAATGAAATTTTCCTATTCTTGAGATGCTTAACATCATAGTTTATAATTCTTTCTGACTCCTTCACAAATGTGAGGTCAGACTGAATATTAATAGGATTAGTAATAATTTTGTTGGCTTCCTCAGTAACATATTTTCGCTGGAGAGAAATATGAAACACATTATGTACTCCTTACATATTAGAAGGTAAAAGCCAATATATAAGCCACTTTTCCAATTCTTTCTAAGATTTCATATGGACCAATATAGCATAAGCTCAACTTTCCAATCTTACCAAATCGTTTAATACCTTTCATAGGGCTGACTTTAAGAAATACAAATTATCGCACTTCAAACTCTACTGGCCAATGTTTAGCATCATAATATTTCCTCTGCCTATCTTGAACAATTTTCAATCTATCACGAATTAATAAAATCTTTTTAGTAGCTTCATCTACTACATCTGTACCCATGATTCTTCTTTCACCTGTTTCCACCCAACAAAGTGGTGTTCTACATTTCCTTCCATACAATGCTTCATAGGGAGTCATACCAATACTTGCTTGAAAGTTATTATTGTAGGCAAACTCAATCAAAGGCAAGTGAATTTCTCAATTTCTTCCAAAATCAAGGGTACAAAGGCTAAGCAAATTTTCAAGTGTCTGAATTGTTCTTTTATGCACACAATTTGAGGATAAAATGCGATTGAAAGTAAACTTGGTACCTAAAGCTTTTGAATTTTTCTCCATAATCTAGATGTGAATCCATCCCGACGACACTATAGACTTTGGCACACTATGTAACTTCATAATTTCATCAACATACTTTCTAGCTTTTCAATAACATCGATTGTTTGATAGTAAAAGTGTGTAGATTTAGTCAATCTAAATAATCACCCAAATAGCATCACAACCTCTTTTAGATCTAGGTAAGCCAAGCATAAAATTCATAGCAATATCATCCCATTTCCACTAAGGTATTGCTAAGGGTTGCAAAAGTCCACTTGGCTTCTAATGTTCAGTTTTAATCATCTAGCACGATGGACACTTGTTAACAAATTCAGCTACACTTCTTTTCATTCCTGGCCACCAAAATATTTCTTAAGATCTTGATACATTTTGCTACTGTCTGGATGAATTGTATAATTAGAATGATGTGCTTCATGTAAGATATCTTTCCTCAAATCTCCAATATCTAGAATGCAAACTCTGCCTTGATATTTTAGTAATCCATCTCCATCAATTTCTAAATCTTAGATAGCCTACTTTTACCAAATTTAAATTTTTTTGAAAGTTGGCATCTTGAATTAAAGCATATCATATCTTGTCCTTTAAATTTGATTGTATATCCATTTGATTTAACAATAAATGATGATTATCTATGGATTCAATAATTGAAATATCTAATTTTTCTAAATCTTGAATCAACTCCTCTGAGAGATCAATCAATTAACACTACATATATTTTTCTACTTAAAGCATCATCAACTACATATGCCTTCCCCGGATGATATGTAATATCCAAATCATAATCCTTAATGAGTTCCAACCATCTCATTTTCCTTAAAGTTAGCTCCTTTTGAGTAAAGATGTATTTTAAGCTTTGATAATCAGTGAAAACTTCACACCGTACTCCATATAAATAATGTTTCCAAATTTTCAATGTAAAAATCACTACTGGTAATTCTAGGTCATGGTTATATAATTCTTTTTATAAATTTTCAATTGTCTTGAAACATAAGCAACCACTATTCCATTCTGCATAAGTACACATCCCAAACATCTTAATGATGCATCGCTATAAATTTGAAATCCTTCTGTCCTCGATGGAATAGTTAATACTGGTGCCATTAAATAATTTTTTGATTTTTGAAAAGCCCCTTCACACTGATCTGACCATTCAAATTTGACTACTTTTGAGTTAGTCTAGATAGTGACATAGTAATCTGTGAAAACCCTTCAATAAATCTTCTGTAATATCCCATCAATCCTAAGAAATTTCTGACTTCTATGATAGTGGTTGGTCTGGGCCATTCAGCTATTGCTCTGACTTTATTCTGATCCACTGAAACACCTTCACTACTAATCATATGCCCCAAAAATATGATGTTATTTAGCCAAAATTTATACTTTAAAAAATTTGCATATAATTCATTTCCTTCTAGAGTTTGCAAAATAATATGAAGATAATTTGTATAAGCTGCTTCATCTCTATAATAAATTAGAATATCATCTATGAATATAGTCACAAATGAATCTAAAAATGGTTTAAATATTCTATTCATGAGATTCATGAATACAGTTGGAGCATTTGTTAAGCCAAAAGGTATCACTGCAAATTAATAGTGCCTTTTGGTATATCTTCTTCTTTGATTCTAAGTCGATGATAACGATCTTAAATCAATCTTTGAAAACTCAAGCTCCTTCTAGTTGATTGAAAAGATCATCAATCCTTAGCAAGGGATACTTATTCAAGGTGAGTTTGTTAAGTTCTCTATAATCTATGCATAATCTTAAGCTCTCATCTTTCTTTTTCACAAACAATACAGGAGGTCCCCAAGGGGATGTGCTAGGCCTTATAAATCCCTTCTCTAATAATTATTGCAATTGATTCTTCAACTCTTGTAATTCCTTGATGGCAATTCTATATGACACTTTTGCTATAGGTTATGTGCCTTGAATTAAATCAATAGAGAAATCTATCTCTCTGACTGGAGGTAAGCCTGGTAAATCATCTAGAAAAACATATGGATACTCCTTTACTACCGGTATATCTTCTAACTTCTTTACCTCTTTAGTAACATCAGTAACTTGGGCAAGAAAGCCTTCATAACCTTTTGCTAGCATCTTTTAAACTTTTAAGCAAGACCCCATCATAGATAATACTCCTTTATGACCCACAAATTTGAATTCTTCTTCTCTAGGAATATTGAATTTGACTATCTTTTTGCAACAATCTATAGTAGCATAATGTTTAGATAACCAATCCATTCCTAAAATCACATCAAATTCATATAGCGGTAGTGCTATTAAATCTATATTCAAGTTTCTTTTCACATATATTCGGTTCAAACTATAAAAAATTCTAGCATTCATATGAGACTCATTTGGCATTACAACTGATAATACTACTGACATTTCCATAACTTTTAATCTCAAAATTCTCACACAATCCTCAAATATAAATGAATGTGATGCTCCAGTATCAAATAAATTTTAATTGATTTGTTTTGAATAAATATAATACCTATGAATGAGTAGATATATAAGACAGATATATCTAGCTTAATATGAAATTTTAATAATGCTAATTTAAATAAAGACATACCTGTAATGACGTTAAGCGAGTCATTTGCTTCCTATTATGTGAGTGTATATACTCGAGGCTGTGTATTCTGTCAGTTTTAATTCTGAGATGGGACTGTTGTAGTTGATTCAATCACTCTTGATCTACCAATAGTCCTCTGAGGAGGCTGAACACTTATCCTAATAACCATTGAAGATTTTTGACCCAAAATAGGATAAGATTTTGTAATATGTCATGGATTATGGCAACAATAGCAAGTGTTTGTGCTTGAGAGGCACTCTCTTTTATGCGCCCTTCCATATTTTGGGCATGTAGTAACACTGCTACTGTTGGCATTAGTATATGACTTAGGCTTCTTCTAGTTTTAATTTTAAGTTTGAACATTATGCCCAGATTTTGGCCTATCTTCAATCCTCTTTTTCTGGATATCTCTCCTCTTCTAAGTAGCTTGCAAATCTAATTCTATCATTCTAGCACTCTCCATTAGTACGACATAGTCATCAATACCCAAAGGAATTAAGGGCTGTCTGACTACATCCTTCAGTCCAAATAGAAACCTATGACATTTCTTTTGCATTTGGTATCAACTAGGGTGCATATCTTGAAAGCATGGTGAATTCGGCTTCATACTACATGATAGATCGATCTCCTTGTACAAGTCTAATGAACTTATCCTGCATTTGTCTTCTAGCTAAGAAGGGTACAAACCAATCTCTAAAGGTCTTCACAAAATCCTCCCATGAAACAAGATTGCAAGGCCTTCCTACAAAATTTTCTTGCAACTGTCCTCGCCACCATCTCTCAGCTTTGCCCTCAAAAGCAAAAGAAGCTAATGTAACTCTTCTTTTTGGAGGGCATGACATACTTTCCAAAATTTTCTCTATCCGCATCAACTAGTTTTCTGCTTCTATAGGTCCTCCTATCACTGAGAAAAGAGGCGGCCTCATATCCTGAAATAATTTCAGGTATTTATCAATATGAACCCCATCACTTTCACTAGCTTGAGTTTGCTGATTTGTTATCATTTGAGTCGTTGCTTCCATCATTTGAGTAAATGCATCTATAGCCAGTGAAGGGGATGCACTAAATTCTGGTGCTCAGCTGTTTGTGCTTTCCTATTTTCACCCATAGTATCTTCCTGAATTAATTCCATAGCACAGAAACACAAATTAATCATAACCATTATGCTAATTAATATAATCATATGCAAATCTTTTTCATAAAATTTATTATCTTCTTAATGTCTCTTTAATTATGATCATACTTATATCCCTAAATATAAAATCTTGCTCTAATACCACTCTTTCATCATTCAAACCGGAGCTTGGAATACCAAGAGAATAGTGACGGATAAAAGAAAACTTTATTTAACATTTCCATCAGAAATAAAACTACACAGTATATCTATTTTTTCAAGTCATATAAGAGCCACTACAAAATTCAATCCACAATTAACAATTTGTCCACACATGTAACATATATACTAACAGAAGTCATATGAAATATAATTTAAAACATAAACTAATATAATACCTATCTCTTGAAGTCTCTCTATGACGATAAACATAACCCTCCCTTCTAACCTCCATCTAGTTAGGTAGGTTACCTAAAAAAATACAAACAACTTGCAATTAAATAAAATTTAGTGGGTGAGTTATGCTTTTATAAAAGAAAACAAGAAAGTAAATATTATGTTTTGCTATAACATGTACATAAAAAATATTGTTCAAATAATCAAATATATATGAGGTATGTACAAATGAACATTTCTTAGGAACTTTGCTTTTAATTTGTCACCCGTCTTAGGAGTCACCGTCTAAAATCTTTTCCATAACTTATCCAAAGGATAATTAACCATTACCATATATTATTTTCATTTCTTTTTTCGTGCACGAGTACATTGCATCCCCATCCAGTACCATATGGGAGTGAACTCCACTTTGAAACATACACATTCATAGCATACAATTTATAAAGTTATACATATTAATTCATAATATTAAATCAGTTAATTCTATGAAATGATGTAAGTAATAATATAATCTAACATTCAGGCTGTTCATTCAATATGATGAAATGGGAAAATCAATCACAATTTGCAGAACAGGAAAAATGTCATAATCATGTACAAATGCATTTCATCACAACAAAGAAAATAAACTTTTACCATAAATGTAAGAACATAATTACCTATTTTAATTTGAAGTTTTCTCTTAAATCTCCTTCTCTTTAACACTCATTTCCTTAATTTGAGTACCTATAAAATGAAAATCTTGACTTTACCAATATTTGAAAGTAGTTTATTTATTTTATTCATTTTATTCTCTATAATATTAGTATATATCATTTATTATTTAACTCTTGCATTCCTCAAAATTTTATTGCCTATTTTCTAAATTAAGCTAAATTTACAATTAATAATAATAATAATAATAATAATAATTACCATATTTAGTTAATTTAATTATTAAATTATGTACATACACAATATCTTCCATTTTCTCTATTCAAGTATTAATTTTCTTAATTTAATTTGATTTAAAAATTTCAATCTTTCTCTCTAATGATTTAAATTTAAGAATCATAATATATAATCAATTCAATTTTCATGATTATAAATTTTCTTTTATAAAATCATTAATCTCAAATTTTCAAGAATCCTTAAACAATCAAGGCTTAAATTCTTTCATTTACTAATTCATTTAAAATTTATTTTCTTGAAAATCTATTATTTTCACTAATATCTTATAATAAAAACATGGCTATTTAAGGGTTTAGGTAATACAATAGAATTAGGGTTGTATAAATTTTGAAATTTAAAATTATATATAGATGTATTTTTGTCAAATTAGAGATAAAACAATGTCATATCGTTGTTTGCGAAGCTCCTAAACAAATTCCTTACTGATTTAATAATAACCTAATTAAATCCAAATTTTAAATAAGAAAACAAAAAACCCTTATATATATAGGCATTTTCACATTTTATAAAATCCAAAAGGAAATAAAGAAATTATATACCTCTCGGTATTGCCCTAAGCCTCAACCCAATGCTCACTATTGTTCCTTTCCGTCAGACCGGTCACAGCGACGGCTTGATCCTTCCTTCTTTCTATCATCAACACAGAGGCTCGCACTCGACAGTGGAAGGACCTCACTTTAGGCATGCACGGGTAGAGTCTTCCCCTTCTCGTTCTCCCTCTCTCCCTCTTTCGCATGTTTTGGGAGTCTTTTTTTTCCGATTATTACAAGAGAATAATATCAATCATTCCAATCAAATATAATTAAATCAAATCTAGGAATTTCAACTTTAGTATGACAAGGAGAGGGAAAAGTTGTTTTTTTTAAAGAATTTGAACTTTCAATATATCAATACGTGATTTAAAATTAAATTCAAACTGAATTTAGACATGAATTGTCGTCCAAGGTAAAAAGAGAGGGAACGATTAATAAAATTAATATATAAAGCTTAATTTATTAAGTCTATTAAAATCAAGAGGGAATTAATTTGAATTTGCTTAATTTCATTTCCCAACCAAGGTGGCCTGTCAAGCAATATTCCAAATAGGAATTCAATCATGATTTAATGCAACAAATGAGAGATCAAATAATTAATATAGATTTGAAACAATAAGGCAAGTCATGAAATAAAAATAATAAAATAATTCAAAAGAAAATTCATGGAGAATTTTGGCCAAGGATACTTCCCTTAATTAAAATGATCTTCAATCAATGCAATCAATTAATTTAAATCAAGGAAGGCTAATTAATAGACTTTTCAATAATAAATATAATTTAAAATAATTCAAATTAAATTAAATAGGGCCGACCATATACTTCTCAAAATTGGGTTAATTATAAAGGAAAGTTTATAAAATCATGACTCATTTGAATTCAAATTTGAATTAACTTAAAGTAATTCAATTTAAACTCAAATTAGTTAAATTAAAGCATGATAGGGTTGGCCAAATCATTCCATAAATAAATAAATACAAATTTGCATTAGTATGACAATGTATATTTAATTTAGATTCAAAATAATTTAAATTCAAAATTCAAATAAAGAGGCTTTTGAAATTTGAATAAATGAGAGAAATATTATGAAAATAATTTGAATAAATCTCACATGATTTATCATTAAAAAATCTATAAAAAATTTAGCCAGAATGATTCCACAATAATAAAGAGTTGAGAGAAAAGATAAAAGGATCGAAGAGAATAAAATATTTAGGATAATTTTTGAATAGTTTTATTTTACGTAAAAATAAATGGATAAATAATGTAATTACACATGAAATGATTAAATGAAATATTAAATTAGTCCATCTCATGTGAAAGCATAATAGATGATGATTAAACTCATATAAATGATTTAGATTATCCAAAAAGAATAATTCAACTAATAATTAAAGAATAATATAATTTTAAAATGGAAAAAAATATAGAGAAATAAAAATAAAAATATTTTGAAATGATTAAGCTATTAATTTTATTTTATTGAGCTGCTATTTGCCTTAGTATTGTATGTCGTAGAAAATTCCCAACAAGTTTAAGTCCATTTAGTTTTAGCTTTTCAAATTTGATTGAAGAATCTGAATTTGAAAAATTTTCTGTATCATTTGAATTTAAATTAATTAGTAGCACTTGAAAATATGTTTGTTATCATCAAAAATAATCTCAAATGAGGTGGAAGTCTACAAAATTAAAAGAAAGTTTTTAAGTTTATATTGAAAATTAAATTGAATATGAAGTTGTGAAATTGTGAGAAAAATAGCCTTACCGAAATTTGAACTTGAATGAACCTACAATCAGTTAGACACTTGCTAATGAACACAAATAAAAATTTTCAATGAACATTTTTGGATTGTTATATGACCATTGGGAACATTTAAAATGATTAGAGTTAAATACAAAAGAAATTTGAGGCTTACATTAGAATCATAAGGAACTCTTGGCTTCAAGTCTAGTTTTCAAATAACAAGTTGAATTCAAATTGAAGTTAAAGTGGTAATTGGAATAGACTTGATAACTCATTCATTAGTAAGCAAGATCATGATTTGACCCTTTAGAGTGCAATTGTAACCTTCAATGAAGTTCAGTGCTATATCTCACATTAATTGAACTAAAGATGACCATGATTGAAAATGATATTGAATTATAAAGGGATTGCAATAAACATGATAAGATTGACTAAATGGACATTCATAAACTCAAACATTGCTTTAATCGGAATAGAAGTCTAAGTTTTTGTAATAACTGGAAAACCAAACAAAAAAATGTAATATTTAAAACCATCGCGAAGGTTGGCCGCGAATAGAAGAATCGAAGAGGGGCTCGATTTTGGTTTACCAAAACCGAACTCCCAAAACATGCGAGAGAGAGAGAGAGGGAGAATGAGAGAAGGGAAGACTCACCTTGCGTGCCCAAGCCTAGTGAGATGGCTTCAGTGCTGCCAACACAGAGCAGGGGCTTTCATGCACCGACGATTGAGAGAGAAGAGGAAGCGCTGGAACGAGCAGGGAAAGGGGAAAAGTGCGGTGTGACTTTGGACAACGAAGGCTTGTTGGATCGTAGGTAAATTGAGAAATCTATGGGCTCAAAATTCACCACCAACCTCTCGATTAAAAGAGTTTGATTTAAAGTGTGGAAATTTTCAAGATGAAATAGTAGAAGACACTACTGAGATTTTGCCCTCATTTTGTGAGGAATTTAGATCTAGTTTCCCATGGCACAAGCACCTATAGTTAATTACCCTCTCAATGTTGAGAGAAACTTTGATTAAGGCTAGTCAGATCGCTAAATGCATAGCGAGAAGAAAAGATATGGAGTATAAAATTATGAATTTATGAAATTTATCATTTTTAACTTAAAGCAGATGGTTGTGGGAATGATGACGCACTTGATCTAGATCCCATGGTTTTGTCATCCCAGGTTATCGTGGTCCCTAGTCTACTTACTCAAAGGAGGTAGTCGACCCAACCTGATAGAAGGATCCTTGTCAGCAGCCATGGGTTGCATCGTCCAAACAATCCTTATAGACCTGGGGTGGAGTTTGTCTAGGGAGATAAGCTTAAGTTTAGCTTAGCTAACATAGGGCTTTTTGCCCTATCAAGTATACCCTATGATTCACAACTCAAAGGGTAGAGCCATTGGAGAGCATACGAGCTACAATCGTGATCGTGATATAATGATGTCATTTGGTGACAACCACCGATTTGGTCATAACTACATCATATGTGGAGCCTACTAGTCAAATCATGTCGAGGACACATGTCACATCCTTATTATCATGAGATTAATTGAGAGTGAATATAGTTTGATTTGACATTGACTCATTTATGAGCTAGAATTTTCTTAACTTGTCACATCACAAATAATTATGATAAGGTGGATTAATTAAATTTTGCTCTAAGTCTTTTAACTTGATGATTTTCATTTAGTCATTTTGAGCTTAATAATTCATCAGAATTCTTATTTTAATTGATCTTTAACTTATGTTAATTTGATTTGAAATAACAATCATGTTTTGATGAAAGTATCCCCTCCGGTTGAAATCTTCATTCAACACAGCCATCATCGGGGTATATATATTATTTGATCATTTAATTTATTATTTTAGATCCTGACGACTCTATTAGTTTAATAATAGAGGATTAGATCTACTGTCATATGAAAGAATTAACTTCTCAAACATTTTATTAAGTTAGAAATATTATAATAGTATTATTAGATTTTTAGGTTTTATTAACCCGACCAGTTCGTCCTAAGACAATCAATCAACCATAACATCCTCAAACACTAAATTTAGGCATTTAGTGTAGTGTCGGGGCCCATGCAGGTGTATTTTTAAATTGCTCGCATTATTTTAAAGTATTGGATTTGAGTTTTAATCATGCTTTATAATATGTGCAAGAGTTTAATTGAATTTAACGCTTCTATTTTCTTGCGATGTGTTATAATCCATGGCGAAAGTGTTTCACCCACTCAATTGCTTAGATTAATATTCATTTGTTTGCATTGGATAAACATCTAACTTGTTGTAGCTTATTGTTAATGAGATAATTAAAAGTATAATCTTATCTCAGTAGCTTAGTATACTATACTTAGTTCAATTATTGATCTTATTATTCGTTTAAGCTTCAAATATTAATCTTTGACTATTTCATTTGTTCATTAATTATCAATCTCTATTTGATGAAATTTCAGCAACCTCCCGGCGTCGTCCTCAGATAGGGGGCTGCTTCGGGAGTACCAGGCCTTCCTACCATGCTTAAGAAAGCATGCATAGTTAGTGTCTTGTGACACTACGGCTTAGAGAGTCTTCCAAACCCATCATGCTTAAGAAAGCCTGCATAAGCATTCAATATCTGTGTTTGGAATAAAATTCAGCAGCCTCCCGGCATCATCCTCATGTAGGGGGCTGTTTCGGGAATGCTAAGGCCTTTCCACCACGTTTAAGAAAGCATGCATGGTAAGTGTATCATAACCTGAATCCAGTGATTTTCTTCACACCGCTTATGAAAAGTGTCACATAGGCCTTCAAACCTATATGAAAATCATTTTGATTTTCTCACCATTCTAAAGCAATATGCACGAGTACTTATATCTAGCAAATATATGCAATTATATTAAAGTAGTAGGTACAATAATTTAATATACAATAAACATATGTACATATATTTTAAATGAAATTGACATCCTCCTAAGATTATCTCCGCATCGAGTGCTATAGTCTTCCCACCATGCTTAAGAAAGCGTGCATGGTAGGTGTCTTGTAACATCGCGGCTTAAGAGATCTTCCAAACCCACCACGCTTAAGAAAGTGTGCATAGGCCTTCAATACTTGCATAAAAAGATATTTGAAATGAAATTCGATAGCCCCCCCAGCGTCCTCCCCGTGTAGGGGTTGCATCGGGAGTGCTGAGGCCTTCCCACCACGCTTATAAAAAGCGTGCATGGTAGGTGTCTTGCAATACCGCGATCGAGTGATTTTCTTGCAGCTACCATGCTTATGAAAGGCATCACATGGGCCTTCAAACCTGTATAAAAAGCATCATGATTTCCTCGACATGCTGAAGCAACATGCACGAGTACTTAGGTCTAGCAAATTTTCCTACTATGCTGGAGCAACGAGTAGGTACTTAAGGCTTTTGGCATTCGTTACAATTTTATATTTACATATATGCATGAAGGTGAAATGAATAGAATTTAAGTGTGATTGTTCCACCATGCTATGAATTCTATCATCACCTCACTCAATTTTTTTGAAACCCATCAAATGGTAATGAGAACCACAACCCCTCAATGAATTTAACCTCCATTTTACCCTCATTCCACACATCAAGAAGCTATCTCTCTTCTCAAGCTTAGAAAATGCATCAATTTAAGCAAAGCAGCAATTGGGATATAATGCTAACACTTTGCTCGCCTGCCGGACTTGCCAAACAATAGTGATAACCACATACTCCCAACAAATCCAAGCTTTATCATTCACCTTATGCCAAATAACAAAGCGCCATCACTTTCTTCCAATTTCACCGAATGGAATAGACATTCAACAATGAAACATAATAAACTTGAATAATTGCGCATGCAATATAAAATCCTACGCCATTTAGATTCACTATCACATACCTCTTGAAATCAAGGGAGCTTGAAATGTTGAATGGAGGGGTTGTAGGCCGGAAGTAGTAAGCGAAGAAAGAGATAGATGGTCGCCGTTGACAACTAAAGAGCTCACTCTACTCACATGCCGAGGAGGAGATCGACGCACCAAACAGGAGAAGAGAAGAGATGAGAGAGGATCGTCAAATGCGTGGAATAAATGGGATGAGCTGCTCGACTAGGGATGTTAGGCCAAGAAGGGAGGAGGCATGGGGTTGCTCGGTTGGACTGAACAAGCGAGAGTTTAGCTTGTTCGATGTTGGCTTCAGATGGATGGATGAACCGTGTGCTTGGCTCACGCAGTTGGGAGGAAGAAACAGACGGGGGATTCGTTCGACTCGTGCATGTGGCTCGATATTGCGAGAGAGTGGGAGGATGGCCGAACTGTGTGCTTGGCTCACACGGCTAGGAGGAAGGAACAGGAGGAAGCTGCGGTGCTCAAGGAAATGCAATTAGGGTTGTGAATAGGTGTGTTGTGTGGATTAGGGTTGGGTAATATGGGTATTTATAAAGGGCTCATTTCATTTAAATGATTAAATCAACACTAATTTGGATCTTTACGATGACATAATCATGTAGTTAATATACATGTCAGGTTTTCGACAACATAATGATGCGCCCGCCACAATTGGAGGCCGTTTGGTTCAAGTTGGCGCTGAATCGGATCAATTTCAGTTCAAATTGCACGTTGCCACTTTTGACCACTCAACATTCATGCAAACTCATCCGAATTGAGCACATATAGTTTTATTTGGAAGGTTTTAACATTTTTACGCTAACGACATGATCAATTTCATGAACGAAAGTCATTTGGGCAACATCGTGGCTTCCCGACCTCGATATGCACATCAATGCATCGACGAGATTTCCTTCTTGATGGGTTGACCATCGAATTAAATTGTGCAATATGTATATTCTGATCAATTTCAACATTCTAGACATGATGGCGAAGTCTGTTTGTCAATCGAAGATCATTTTGACTAATTTTGACGGTGCCGAGTGCATTTTAGCTTTGATTTGGGCATCATTGTATCTAAAGTCGATCGACTTCATCTTGTGAGCTCGGCTTGACTGACTTGACATACATGGAGGTCAACAAATTTCTCCCAACAAATATGATTTGCGCATGGAGTGAGTCATGTTTGTTGAAAGCTGATTGACCCTTTGGGTAATAGATTTTGAATAACTCGCCTTTAATTTCAAAGAGCTTCTTCCACGCTTACTTTCAATAGACTTGTTGAAGATCTCTTTCTTTTGTGTTTTTGTAGATTTAGATTTCCTTCGACCTTAGCTTCATGCTTGATCGGGTTTGATGGAGGAATTGGTTTGTTTGCTTTGATATTTGAAATTCCTTCGGTCCTAGTTTTAAGCTTGATGGACTTGATGAAGGATTGACTTGATTTGTCCATATTGACTTGTCAAGAAGTGTATGTACACTCTGAATCCTGTGCTTATTGCTTTGACGGATTCGTTAAAGGGTGCATACAGATGACTAAACTTTTCAGCTTATACTAGGTCAGTGTTGAGTTATCAGTCTAAAAATATGCTTTGATAGACTGAATAATTATGAAATTCCTTTAGTTTGATCATTGCCTTTGTATGAACTATGGAATCGCTTCCTCAATCCTATGCTTTCTGCTTTAACGGACTTGATTCGGAATTGGCTTTGATCTGTGCTCTGGGCTTGATCAGATAATTGAAAATAGTTTGGGATATCACCTCGTAGGCAATACAGAGATTGATTTGAGGCATCTCCGAATTGAGAGTTTCCTTAGATTGTTTTGGTCTGTCGATCAGGAAGAAAGATCTCTTCAATTCTGATTGCTTGTAATCACTAAGCTGAATTTGGTTTGGAATTGAACAACTATCATTATTGGACTGACGAGCAAGGGCTCTTTCACTGCAGCCTTTTTTATGGCTTGTTGAGTGAGAAGAGCATCAACAACTCAGTTATTTGTGGGCTTATTGAGTATAATCTTTAGAACCTACTCGAGTCTTTGACTTAATCTATGATAGGTTGGTGGTTTAGTCATCAGACTAATGAATGAGGGCTCTTTCATTACGGCCTTTTCTTGAGGCTTGTTGAGTGAGGAGAGCATCAGCAACTCGACCATTTATGGGCTTGTTGAGTCTGACCTATAGAACCCGTCCTTGTCCTAGACTCGAATATGTAGAGGTTGATATTTTTCAAACTTAGCTGATTAAAGCTTCCAAAATTGACAATTCTTTTGACTTGATCTTCAGAATTTGATGAATATTGGGAGACAAAATTTTGATATTTATAGCTGTCTTTTTGTACATAGAAATATATTCTTTTGGTAAGCAAGAGCCTGCAACTTTAATAATAATAATTGTAGATATATTCAAGGATTTTAGCATAAAGCTCGATGTCAACCCGAATACATATACAAGAAGACCTGCTTTATAGGAGAGGATTGAACAATTTTGATTAGAAAAACTAAAAAATATACCATGTCTAACAGGGAGATTGCAGATTAGTTCAAAAATGTATTACAGAGTTTGACCTTTTTTAATATAAATAAATGGAGCTCATTCTAATTATTATATATATATATTTATCTAAGGATCTTGGCTTGAAGCACGATGTCAACTTAGCTAAATATATAAAAATGTTCCATCTAACAGGGGGAGGCTTTCGCAGTAACTTGAAAATGCTTTCTCATTTTATGAGAGAATCTTCAAGTGACATTACATGTGTATTTGACATAAAAGCCTTACTAGTGCAAGATTCATTTAAGTATTTATATACTTATTCGTAGTCAGTTGTGATATTTCTTGAGATATCGACTATTGATTGGTGGCATCGGTCGTTGACCATTCTTGTCAATAAGCTGGTAAGCTCTTCTTTCGTACACCTTCTCTATGATGTAAGGACCTTCCCAGTTAGCTTCAAATCTACCACTGATCTTGCGATGAGGGATGATTGACCTTCTCAGCACCAGAAACAATTCACCTTTCTGGAATGGTTGAGGACATACTGAACTATTGAATGCTTTTGACATCCTCGCTCAGTAAATTTCTAAACTTTGTTAAGCTTTGAGTCTAACTCCGTCAAATGCATCCAACTCTTCCATTCACAGGTGAGCATTCTCATCTTGAGTAAGATTGAATTAATCAGCTATTCAAAGTGATGGTAACTCAACTTCTAGTGCAGAACAGCTTCAACTCCAAATGTTAGAGCATAAGGAGTGGCCTTGGTTGGTGTTCTGTAAGTTGTTCTATATTCTTAGAGTGTTTTCATCATTTTAATGTGCCACTCTCTTTTATTCTTTATGAGAATCTTTTTTGAGTAACTTCACTAAGGTTTTATTGAAAGCCTCTGCTAAACCATTAGCCCTTGGATTGTAGATTGATGAGTACCGTCAATCGATTTTGTGCCAATCTGTAAATCTATATATCTTCATACCCTTGAAAGCTGGACCGTTGTCTGAAATGATTCATCATGGCAGCTCGAATCTATAGACAATATTGTTGATGAAGAAGTCAACAACTCGATCAGTAGTGACTTCCTTAAACGGAGCAAACTCAGCCCATTTGGAGAAGTAGTCAGTAGCTGCTAGAATGAACCGATGTCTGACTTATGATGGAGGAGAAATCGGTCCAATTATATCCGTGCCCCAACTTTTGAACTGCTGGGATGCTATTGCTGGGTGCAGAGGATTTAGAGGTCGATGAATGAGATCCCCATGGACTTGGCATTCATGACATTTCCTGGCATGATCTATTCAGTCTTTCACCATTGAAGGCCAATAGTATCCCATTCTTTTAATTTTTATTGCCATTTTGGGACCTATTGATGTGCTCCACAAAGTCTTTAATGAATTTTGAACATTACCTTATTGGATTCATTCATCCCTAAACATTGCAGCTACATTTATTCAAAGGATCTACGATACAATGTGTCATTAACATAGGCGTATCATAGGATCCTTTTTATAATCTACATGGCTAGTGATTTATTGCTCGACAGTTTTCTTTCCTTGAAATAATCGATGAAAGGCTGTCTCCAATCATCAGGCTCCTCCACTATGAAAACTTCATATGATTTCTTTGTAGTACTTTTGAGTTTTTCTATCTCTTGTACTTGTTATTCTTTAGGAGAGTGAGGAGCAATTTGAATTATTTCTTGTTGGCTTGAGTTTGATGTCCCCTATACCTATGGGGAGTATGGATTTACTGGTTACAGAACTTGATGAGTGGGCACTTCAATCAACTCATCGTCGTCATCCGTATTCGCCATCTCTTTTGTTAGTTTGGTTATGCAATATGTTTCACTATTTTTCAATCTATAAACTTGAGCTAGTTTAATATTGGGAATTTGCTTCATTAGCTCAAGCACTCGCTTATGATAATATGCCAGTTCGAGCTTATTAATTTTATAGACACCCAATACTTAGTTGACCACCAATTGGGAGTCTCCAAAGTTTCTTAAATTTTGGATGGTAACCTTCTTCTTGAGGACACCAATGCCTTATATTTAGTTTATTGTTGGTTTCTTCAGTATGAATGCCTCTTATGCCACTTTCTAGTGTTATGATGATGAGGCCAACACTAGCTCTTTCTTTTAGTAGATTTGGGGGTTGATCAGACTTAATAGATGATGCACCATCAAAATATATTTTCTAGATCTATAGCTTTTCTATTTCATGGATAAGCAGAATCTATTCATCAGGTAAATCATCATTGACTGCTGAATACTAGGATAGGATGCATAGTGAGAAAATCTGTTAGTATTTACCCCTTTACAGCTTTTTGAGGGACATATGTGATATCAAACCGTAATAGGAGCACTGCCCAACGTGATAAATGACCTGTCAATGCTGGACTTGTCATCAAGAACTTCAGCAGATTAATCTTTGATATGAGCGTTATCTTATGTGACAACATATAATGTATAAGCTTTTGAGCAATAAAGATTAGCACATGATAGTGCTTCTCGATCGGAGAGTACTTTGCCTCAGCTCTTATCAATCTTTGACTGATATAATCCAATGCATTTTCCTTGCCTTCTTCATTGTGCTATGCAAGCAATGCTCTGAGGGATTCTTCTAGTGAAACTGTATATAAAATGTGGGGCTTCCCTGTAATTGGTGCTGCAAGAATCGATAGATTTAATAGGTATCTCTTGATGCTATCAAATGCTTCTTGACATTCATCATCCCACTTAAACAGTGCATTCTTTTTCATCAATTTAGCAAATGGTTGACACCTGCTCGATTGATTTAATATGAAATGTTGGATGAATGCCAAATGTCCTTGTATAGAATGAAGCTAACAAAGATTCTTCGGCGGTGGCATATCCACTATCACTTTGATTTTATTAGGGTCAATCTCAATTCCTCTGTGCCACACCACATAACCAAGGAACTTTGCAGACGAAACCCCAAATGCACATTTAAAAGGATTCATCTTAAGATCATACTGCCTAATTCTTTCGAAGGCCATTCTCAGGTCATCAAAATGATCTTCTCGATCTATACTCTTAACGATGAGGTCATCCACATAGCATTCTACTTTATGATGAATCAATTCATCGAAGATGCGTGTCATGGCCCTCTGATACGTAGCTCCAACATTTTTCAATCTGAATGGCAAGACAGTGTAGCATTATATACTAATCGACATTCTAAATGATGTGTCTTTCATCTTCAGGAGCCATCTTGATTTGATTATACCCTGATGATGCATCCATGAATGAGAACATGTCATAGTAGGAAGTATTATCCACTAGTAGTTCTGATATTGGAAGTGAAAAATCATCTTTTGGGCATGCTTTATTCAGATCTAGGAAGTCAATGCAGATACATATTTGACCATTCTTCTTTCTCACTAGAACAATGTTAGCTATCCAATCTGCATACTTTTCTTCTTAGATAAATCCTTCTTCGACCAACTTCTTAGTTTCTGCAATTACTTGTTCTTCAATCACCAACCTCATTCACCTAGGAGCTTACTTAACAGGTGTCACATCTACCTTGATGGATGGTTTATAAACTGCCACACCAGGGGATAAGCCTGACATTTCAGAGTATGTCCAAGCAAAGCAATCCTTGAATTCACAAAGTAGGACCTTTAATTCTTCAACTTTTTCATTAGGTAGAAGGGCACTAATGAAGGTTGGACGGGAATCATCTTCTGTTCCCAAGTTGATTTCTTTTAGTTCATCCATAGTAGCTGCTTGCCCACCATCCTCAAGCTCTTTAAGCATTGGTTTGGCTTCCACTTCCTCATCATTTGATAGGTAAACCTCATAAATGTTATCTTCATTTTTAGTTTCAGCCTTAATTTCATTTTCTGTTATTGTGTAACAAGCCCTTCAACGATGCCTATGTCAGATGTATCCAAGACCTTTAGATGTATGACCTTCATACTTTCACAGGGTCTGTGGACTTTTCAAATTCTAGAGGTTGTCAAAAAGGTAAGCTCACCACTTATCAGTTCCAACATCAACTCCCAATTTGAACATCATCTTGCAAATCTTTAAAGGGTAATATTTTGGCATTCTAGTTGGAACCATATCTATCAAATTCATTGAATTACAATCAATCTTGGTGATAGCATTCCTCGACTTGTAAATGAAATTCCATGTTCATCATTTCGCAAAGGAGGCACATAAAGTATTTAACTCTTCTACAATGTGGACTTCACGAGTGATTTCTTTGAAATGTTGAAAAGAAACTAGCGATCACTAATGAATCTTGATATCAGATTCATCCATCTTGAAAAGATACACTGAACTTCACTTTCGTAAGTAGGTTCAGAATCATAATTGGGTCTGAGTATTCTTTATTTTTCTTTCCTTTCACTAGAGACTTGTTTGCTCCCTTGGGTCCGGTAGAAGGATCATCATCTTCTTCTTCCGTGTCATTGCCCAGATGAGGGACTAGCCTTTTCAACTTAGGTGATGCATTAGCTACTTTAAGAAGAGTCAGTGTCGCCTTCTTTCTTCCTTTTTCTTTCCTCACTTCTTTGGATTGTTCTGTAGCCTTTCAAGTAGAATGATTATTGTGGCCTGGGCTCTTTCAACAAATAGTATTTCGCATCTTCATAGATTTTAGCTTCATGGACTTCAAATGAATGAAGGTTTCTAGGAATTCTATTTTCTTCCTCGTCTCTTATGTATTTTATGCATTGGTGCAAAGTAGACAGAACTATTCCATAATCATGTAGCCATGGATGACTCAATAAGGCCCTGAACGAGGTGTCAGCATCAATGGCATGGAATTTAGCTTTTGTGTAAAGCTCCCTGAATCTTAGTGGCAAGGTAAAAGATCCGAGAGTCTTTTGCCCTTTTTCATTGAAGTGGAATCATCAATTTTATCTCGCAGATGTTGAATATCAAGGGACAATCTCTCAATGCTTAGACTCATGAGATTAACGATGAACTTGGATCAATTAGAATTCAATTGATTATGAAACCATCGCTCTCCACAGAGACATATAGCAGGCAATTGTGTTCTAGCGTTCTGAGCATAAGATCTTCCTGAAAGAAGATGATCATCGAAAGGTCTTGAGATTGTAATACTTCAATCATACACCGCTCGGTGTAGTACGCTTCATATTTCTCCGTATTCTTAAGAGCCTGAATTAAGGTTTCATAGAGATCCCGTGACATCAAGAGGGCCTCATACACACTCAATTGTGCAGGGATCTTCCTCAAGTGCGATAGAATGTTATAATCGATTCCTTTATCCATGCTAGACTTCTTCTTTGGATCTTTGGGAATGATATTTTCATTAACTTCTATGTTTTTGTCATTACCTTTATTTGGCGTTCTTTTCTTCTGTGATGACGGCAATAGTTTGCCACTTCTTAGCTATGCTGAGGCTATGATATCTAGCTCAGATTCTTCTAAAGAAGTCTCCCCTTCAAAATCATTGTTTATGCTAGAGGATCGGATGGAGACATCATAATCACTTCTTAATTGTATGCCCTTCATCAATGGTGATATGGAATACTCTGACTCATCTTCCTTCGGAAAGCACAAGTCTTCTTCCAAGCTATCATCTGTTTGCTTCACCATCAGGAAAGGCTTGAATGATACATCATTGGTGGTTCTTCTTCTTGGATTATCTTGAAGAAATGAATTCCAGTGGGGAGTATCCAAGGATGCTGAGATAACCTGACAGACTTCTCTAGAAAGATATTCTTCATCATCATCTCCTCCATCATTTGTTTCAATGATTTAGAGTCCTAAGATGAAATTAGCAAGCTTAATTCATTGTCTTGTTGGTCGTTGATATTCTTCAAGATTATTAATAATATTTTGGGTAGTTGTTTTCTTCTTCATCTTCATTTGTTTAGCTAGTCTTTTAGGAGTTTTTGGCGGGTTCTGAATAGGATGCTTTTGAAGGCGAGAACACTAATCACCCTGGACTGCTTCTGAAGAGTAGAATCTTTTAATGTAGATTCTACCCTCGGTTCTAGCACTAGTTCAAGTGGAGATTTCCATTTGGCACCCAGAATGCCTTTTAATTGCTTCAGCATTTTCATAGTTTTTTTTGAGACCACAGTCTCCCATTTGTCATCCTCAATTGTCTTTTCTTTTTCTTTATCTTTCTGCTGGGGCACGGAAGAGGACGTAACCACCCTAGTAGATTATTTCTTTAGGAGAATAAGAATGCTATTGGATAGCATGAATTCACATCTCCTATTTTTCTTTCTAGCCAGTATTTAAATACATAACAATCTTCTATAGGGTGGCTAGCAACCCAATGATATGGATAGTAATTTGGGTTGCCAGTTCACCCTGACTTATCAGATTTTTTTATATTCTGGAAACTCCAACCCTGCCTTGAGTGCTTGCTAGAATAGTTTAGCTACACTTTCTGTTTTAAAAGAGTATTCCTTATTCTTCTTCTCCTTAAGAGATGGATTCATTTGATCATCATCTCCTAATAATTGCCTTGGGCGGTTGGTGGAAAATTTTATATTCTTGCCTTCATCTATCTTCTTTTTTAGAAAGAAGATAAATAAAAATAGGAATATAATGCCTTGGTCGAATGCCATGCAAATCCTCAGATGTATTTATTTGGGTGATCGGGCATGACATTGAGGAGAGCTGTACTATCTCGAAAGATAGAAATCACCACCCTACAATAGACCTAATCACCAAAATAAGGACTCCTAAGGACATTGGGTCTTCGAGGTGTACCGGAGATTCTTCCCTTACTTTATATAGAAAAGTAAAGCAGGGTTTATTTTAAATCAAGTTCGTTAAGTTCCCTACAAGGGAAAGCCCCCATAGTTAATTACATCTTAAGGAATGAGGATTCCTTAGGAAAACTCTCGATTAAGGTAAATAATAATTATCTCTAAAGATTTCAATAGGGAGGACTATCAATCGATTAATTTATTTTTGAAGATCAAATGGGATTGATCAAAGAGAGAGTTATTATCAAAGCCAAATGAAGATGAATATGAGATGCTCACGATGCTAGAAAACCTAACGAGCATCTCAAACTATCCTCTGATTGGGCTTTACATTTTTGAAATTGATTTAATTTGTTTGAGTTGAATTTTTCATTAGAAATTTAGGGCTTATGATTCCACAACACAAGATTATGGAAATATCTAAGAAGTGAGGATTTATGCTTATAGCCCACAGAGGGGAGAAATAATCTCAGAACCTAAATCTAGGGAGCTTTAGTGAGGGCCAAAAGCACAACCTAAATCTAAGGTGAAAATGGGTATTCGGTTTGCCTCCACAAGAGAGGACATACTAGCCGACTACTTGGACTTACAACTACCCGGGGTGGCTGCCAACTAACTCCTCCTATGATTTTAAATTCATGTAAGCAAGTCATGCTTTTTACATTTATTTAGAAAGAGACTAAGTCCTTAAACTCACTCCTTAAGAGACGAGATCATGTATGGGGATGAGTAATGACCTCAATCTAGTGCAATTCATATTATATTTTATTTTCATTTTTGGACAATCATTTTGACTCAAACTAATAGGATTCATATGCCTAATGCATGAGAAATAAGATTACTGGTCAAAATAAGCGAGAAGGGAGGAGGTGTGTTTCCACTATGGATCTCAAAAGTCAAGCCAAGTTTCTCTAGCAAAGGTGGAAACCCTCCAATCAAGAGTGAAGCAAGATGCATTTATGTATAATGTTATAAAAGAAATACTCATCCAGCTAAGAGGTTGCTAATTCTTTTATCTTATTTTTAAGCCTAAGCTTTAGTTGAGGTTATGAGTTCTTTATTTTAATTTTAGATTATTAAATTTGGTAGAAGATTTATTTTTGCCTAAAAGCTTAATCGTCATCCATGCCATAGATCAAGAAAGGAAGAAACTAAGAAAATGACGCCATCTTAATGCACAAGCTAAACAAATTATCAATCAATTTATAAAGCTAACAAAAAAGAATAAGAGGTCATTTGTGGTACCATGACAAACTGAAAACAAATTGGGTAGAGCTCTACCCTTATACCTCAACTTACAAATGAATTAAGTACAATTAAGGAATTCATTGTTATGGGAGTCTTCAAGCTTCATTTCTTCATTCTTCTTTTCTTCTTTCTTCTTTGGTTCCTTCTTTTGGATGGTTACAAGGTGGATGCTCCAAAGGCTTCACATGGTACATAAGGCATGACATTATAACCAATGCTCATCCTAATCCCCATAACAATCATTCCAAAATCTTAATTACAAAAATTACATGAAAAGGGGAGAAAAAAGAAAATCTAGCTAACACTTGCAAATCAGAGATTAGCTAAAACAAATCATATAAATCCCAAGCATGTATATTGGACTTAACACCCCACACATGGGTGACTAAGTCTACTTGACCTATTGAATTATGCTTAGGGGTATAAAAGCACCAAAAACATTTATATTTTTTTATTACGGTGCCAGCACAATTCCTAGATAATGGTTAAACTAAGATCATCTACACATACATCCTAACATCAGTCTAAAATATTATATCACAAAACAAAATCAAACATCAAATCATGCACCATCCTAACCTAAGGCTAGAAGTGGTGACTTAGCCTAATGTGTGTGCTTTTAAGGTTTGTATGGTATGCTTAGCTATGGCTTTAAGTTAAAATTTTCTGTGTGAAGAATGTTCAACTTAGAGGAGGGTTTCATTTAAGTGGCTTAGTTGTTTTGGGTTGATTTTATTTTATGTTTTGATTGGGTTCAAGTGAATCTACAATTAATTACTAAGAGAGAGGGAAAGAGAGAAACTTCTCTTTCCTTCCCTATCTAAGTAATTTCTAAAGTGGATTCATGTTTTAATTTTGTTTAGTGAATATTTTATTATGTGTTTTAATTAATCCTAAGTTTAGATTAATTCTAAACAAACCTATTCAAAAAGAAAGACATTTTAACATTAAATAAAGTGAGTTAAGATCACAAAACACACATCACTTTACTTTCTTCCCAACATGTACAACATACATCTAAATGAATCCTAAGCATATCTATACATACTAAATGGGAATGTTTAGCACACTTTATGATGCATGCTAAATAAGTTACTTAAGAAAATTTGAATGTTTACGATGCATGATTTCCATTAAGTAGAAAAAGGGGTTTCTTATCCAATTTTCACATGCACATATGAATGTATGAAAGGCATAAGTGAGTACAACGTCATTGTTAGCACCAGGGGTGTAAGGTACAAGAACTCTTGGGGCTACTTAAAGCCTCACAATCCCGAGGTTTTCTAGACTAATATATCACTTTCCTTAAATACAAGCATGTGTACAAAAGAAATGAATGGAAAAGAAAGATGCAAAAGTTTGTATTTATTTTATTTTGGTTTATTTATGCAATTTGTATGGGTAAGTGTAGGTGTCCTTCTTAAGTCATAGCATATGAATAGAATGAATAGGAAAGTGTTGTGTTCTTTTCAAATAAACTATACACTTTGCCAAATCTATTCAAAACCATACCAAAAGAGGAGAAGGAAAACTACACTAAGCACATCCTTATATTTTACTCACATGCAAGCTTATAAGTAAGATATAAGTAACACACTTTCAGTTTTTATAATTGATTCACATATTTTGAAAATAATTTGGAATTTAATAGTGATAATAGCCATTCATATAATTACTTTAGCCAAAACATGCAATTTGACATAAAGTAGTATTTTTATTTTAAATTTAATTTTTGAAAGCATGAACGTATGAAATCATATGACACACATATTTAGCATGTTGGGAAAGAACTAAAGTAATGAAATCATGTAAACACATTCACCTTAATTAATTAATAATGACAATCTTATGAAAAGAAAGCTTAAAGCAAATCAAAGTTTGTTTAATGTGATTTTATATTTGATCTTGAGCTTGATTTAATTTAGAAAATATGAGATGAGTTTGCTGTTCCTAACCCATTCCCACATGTGTTTGATATTTTTGTTCAATTTTTAGGTGATTAGATTTATTTTATATTTTTGATTAGGTTAAGGTATGAATTAAGCTTGTTAATTACCCCTTACCGACACCACCTTAGCTTAGTTAATCAAATAATTATGAGCCAATGAGATTACATAAAATCACACAAGAAATTTAAATCAGCAATGCACATAGGAAGAAAAGGGCCTAATATAATTTGACTCATGATTAATGATTGATTAAACTAAGGGGTTTAACTTATGTAATTTCAAAACACCCCTCACAGATATGAGTTAAATTTTGATTTCCTTAATTGTACTTAGGCTCTTGAACACTTAAGCATCTACCCAAGAAGAATCAATTGAGTTCTGAAAAGTTTTAGAATTTTATGAAATAGGTAAGATTAAGGAATAAAGGGGGTTTAAGGAATATCTTAAGGAGAGTATCCCAAAATTATTGCTTACACCTCATATTCACTTAATCAAAAATTAATTGGCTCAATCAAAGGGTTAAATCACTAATTATACTCTTAATTATGTCTAATTATATTAAGGGAGTGACTAATGAATGATTCCCAATTAATATAAATCCCAAGAAAATTAGGTGAGGCAGAAGTCTTCCCTCTGATTATACCCAAGAAATTTGGGATTAATCAATGGATTAATTAGAGAGTAATTAACAAATTAATATTTCCAATAAAACCTAAATTCAGAGAAAAGGACTATTCAAAATTAATTTTAGAATATTCTATATTCAATTATCTTTCTAATGCAATTTATTTTATATTTTTCTGATTTTTCTATGTTAAGATATAAATTTTAGAAGTTTAGGAGATTAATTAGGAATTAAGTAATCCCTAATCATATTATTAATCCTACATCATACTGGTCGACATGTGCTTTACACATGGCATTGGGTATTTAACTGTCATTTGTAGCATGGCGGCAACTACGCTTTTGCCTCTGTCCGATCAAGGATATGACGGCTGAGATTAAAGCCATGGATCTGAGGGAGAAAAATAAAGATATTATGGGTTTTAATCTCAGTCTTCCATCCAAAATGTGCGGATGGATGATTAGAGATCTGTCCCTGTAATTCTTTGCAGGAATGGGGATCCGTCCATCTTCTAGGCCATGATCCGAGCTCGATTGAGCTCAGATTAGGTTAGAATTTTTCTCACACCATCATGCATCCTAGATCACATCTAATGGCCAAAATCCTATGCCATGAAAATTTCTTCCACAAAGCTCCAAACCATATTGAATTTAAGCTCGAAAAATGGCTAACCTCACTGAAAGTGATCACCGATGCTCGATTCCCTTGGAGAAGCTTCGTATAGTTGAGACGAAGCTTTACTGAGAGTTTGAGCCCTTGAAAGTGAGTGGAGGCTTCTATGGACCAACCCCACCTTTTCCCTTGAGTTTGGCTTTGGTCTAGGGCACCCTTCCTTTGCCTTTGGAGCTTGGGAAAGAGTTTAGGTGAGCTCAACTTGGTCCTCTATTGATGCTTGATGAAGGAATTGAGTTAGTTTGGAGTGTAGAGTAAGTTGGAAAATCAATGGTGTTCCCCTATTTTTGCTTAAGAAAAATCGAGAAATGGGATTTTTTATTTCTCTCTAGGATGCTTGGGATCACTTGGCAAAAGTTCCTTTGGCTTCCTAGGATTCAATCGAATGAGGGGAAGTTAAAATTCAAATGAATTAGAGGAAGTATATCTCCCCCTTTAGCAATCGAACGACCTAGCTTCCCTTTGCCATTTTGATCCAATTGCCCATAAGGAGTGGGTTTGTTAGGCTATTAGAAGTGTCATTGAATTCGATTTTGGCTAGGGAGTGGAATGGTGAACTCCTCATGTGCTTCAATTGAGTGTAAGAAAGATTCCCATGTGGCCATTTCAAAGCACGTGCTCTTTTTGGCCATTGTGCTAGGTTGGGATGACCCAAACCCATTAGGTTGGGTGCACCACCCTCCCTAGTGTTCACTTGATCCATTAGGAGAGTGCCAAGTGGGTATGGAGAGGATTTGACCAAATTCCAAGTGGAATTGGCCAAAATTTACCCTATGGCCTAGGGGTAAAATGATGATTTGGCTGATTTTTGAATTTGGGTATGCTTGGTATGTTGAGAAAATAGGTTTGGCAAAGTTTTATTGGATTTGGAGTTCATTTGGTATGGTTTGGTTCATGTTGACCCATTTAGGTCAAAATGGGTCAACTTGGGTCAAGTTGACCACTTGGTCAAATTGGGTCAAATCAATGGTTGGGTCAAGTTTATATGACCATTAAAAATATTTTGGTGGCTTTGGTTTGATTCAATTTGGTTTATATTTGGTTTTGGTTCAATTAAGTTTATTTAGGTCAAATGGGTCAAATTGACCAAATTGACCCATTTGACCTATTTGAGTTAGGTCAAGAGTTGGTTCATGTTTGGTTGGTCATATAAAATAGATTGGTATTTTTGTTTCTAATCAGTTTTAGTTAAGTTTGAATTTGGCTCAATATGACCCTTTAGGTCAAGTTGGGTTCAAGGTCAATCGGGCTAGGTTAGGTTTAGTTGGCCAATTGAGGCTTTGGTTAAGTTCAACAAGAGATTTGGAATGAGCTTGACCCATTGGTTTCAATCAATTTGGCTTAGATCATGTTTTGACACATTTTGACATTTTAGGTTAAGTTGGGTCAACTTTGGTAAAGTAGCCAATTGGGATATGTTAGGTTCAAATGTTGACTTGGGTCAAGTTCAAGCATTGGTTATGAATGAACTTAGATCAATGGTTTCAATCAATTTGGCCTATGATGGATTTTGGCTATATTATGTTTCATTTTAGTTAAGTATTGACTTGGTCAACCCTAAAGTTTGACTTGCCTTCACCCAATTTGAGTGATTTATCATCTAATGATGATTGTTGATAATGGTGAGAGGTTTAGATGGGCTTAGTTCAATCCAATTTGGTTAGGATTAGAATTTGGCTTATAAGGGTACTTTAGGCCACTTTGGGTCAAGTGAGCCTAAGTGGGTCAAATGGCTTGGTCAAAGCTTGATTTGGGTTTGATTGAACTCACATGTGGACTTATGATTGAAATATAAATCCATTTGCAAGTGGTTTGAAGTCAAATGTGTTTTGATTCATTTGACAATTTCAAGTTCAAAGGGTGAACATGAGTTGGATTTTAGCTTGATTTTTGAATTGAGTTTTGATTAAGTGATTTAAGTTTGTATTTATATTTGGATTCATGATTGAAATATTGATTGAATCATGAAGAAAAATCAAGAGTTTGGCTTGATTTGAAATTGATTTCACTAAGTTCAAGATTTTGACATGAAAGGCTTAGGTTGAATTTTCAATGAATTTGAGTTTGAGTGTTGGAATTAGTTTTGGTTATTTGAATGTATATTTAATTTATATATGCGAATATAAATGAGAATATAAATGGGTTATGAAAAAATTACAAATATTTGAATTGATTTGAATATGATTTAGGCTAAGTTCTTAAGAGGGAATTAAGGACTTAACAAATATTTTGAACTTGGAATTTCAATCATGGGTTTCAATCATAGATTTCAATCATGGATTTCAATCATGTGATATTGATTTGAGTTTGGAGAAAATAAAATAAGATTGATTTAGAGTTTTAGAAAATCAATTAGGATTGATTTGAAATTTGACTTGAAGGAAGGAAGGTGAGGAATGGTTCAAGCTAAGGGTAGGAAAAATTTCCTAACACCCCTAAGGCATGACCTATTCCTATGGCTGATCTTTTTAAGTCTCTAGAGCTAGGTTGAGTGTTCACCTAATTATTAGATGTGTCATAAGACTAAGGAACTTTTGAAGTTTAAGAGTAATCTTATGTCTAAGATGGAGAGGTTGAGAGCTCATCCTAAAAATGAGGTCAACAGGGATCACCATTACTTGAGAAAGTTCTGGGTTTATCATTGCCCACAAGAACCAATTTCAGTTGAGAATTGAAGGGCTGTTTGACCTTTTCTTCAAAATAGATAGGCTGTTTCCCCTCATCTACATTGTAAGTTGCTCTCCTCCTTCTATTTGAATCATATGAAGCAGTGTGAGATTCACTTCTCCTTGATTCTGAGAACTTCCCTTTTTGTTCTGTCTGACTGGCTTTCAGGCTTGGAAAGATTCAACTTTTCAAATTTTGCCACTTGATCTAGTAGTTCTTGGAAGGTGGTGATGGAAGCCATGCATAAATAGGATGTCATTTTATCATCAATGTTACCCATCATCAGTTGAATTGCATATTCTTCTTCCAGCAGTTGCTCGCACTTCATACTCATGTTTCGCTAGTGAGTTATGTGCTTTGTAACTGACTCATCCTTCTTTCTCTTCTCCAGGGCGAGGTCAGCTATTGTAGTCTTTTTGATTGCACTGACAAATCTTTTGATGAACATTACCTCTAGCTCGGTGAATGTCTTAACTGAGTCATTTGGTAACTCTGTGTACCACTCAAAAGTAGTTGAAGTTAAGTTGCTAATGAACTAGAGAAATAATAGTGCATCATTGCCCTAGTGTTACCATAAGTTGCTTTAAACTATGCTAGGTGCTATCTGGGGTTACCATTTCCATCAAATGAATGAAATTTTGGCACTGAGTAACCTTTAGGTTATGACACCTGGTCATACTCTATAAGGTAGGGGTGACCTCTGTTCACCAGTTTCTCCACTTGTTTTGTAGCTATAACAGCTTTGACTTTTTCACTTATGATGGTTCGAGCTGTACAGCTGTCACTGGCTCAGATGTACTCAATATTTGCTGGAGAATAGGTGGAGCTGTCAATTGATTGACTTTATTTCTACCATCATGAGCACTTTGTGCTCCAGAGGTTTGTGCCGCTTGCTCAACTGGTGGATTGATGGGTGCAGTGTTGGTTGTTTGATAATTGACAGGAGGAACTAGTGTCGGTACTGTGGCAGCATTCCTCTGCATCATTTGCATCATGAGATTCATCTGCATCATCATCTGATTCATCTTTGAATCCAGCTGAGGATCTTTTTATCCTTCATTTTCATCTACCGCTGTATTTTCTTTTGCACCTGAGCAAGCATAGCAGTGTCCGCGAATAGTGTGTTATCTTCTTCTTCTTGTTCCTCTTCTTGCTCATCACTTGAGGAGGAACTATAGGGTTCTGCTTCTGTTTTCCTTAGTGCTGGTTCTTCAAAGTAGATAGGAGGTGCAACACCATGAAGCTTAGATCGGCGCTGTCATACACCGAATGATTCTCCAATGTGTTGTACCATATACACCACATCTGTTCCCATGATATCTTCTTCTTCTTCATCTTCCCCTTCTTCTTACAATCTTATCTTTGATTAACGTTTCCATTTGATTTCAGGATCAGAATGTGGGATGAGCATCTCCTCAATTGGAGGGCTACGATCAAAATCAAAGGAAGATCATTTAGGTTGGTGATGGGATTTCCTAGAGGATTCTCCAGGGTGTCGACCACCACGAGCCTCATTAGTTATAACATTCCTTTTAAGATCCCATTCCTGTTGGGCCCTGTCATCAGCGGATCTCTGGATATGCAAACTGGATGTCAAACATTTTTGCCTTTCAGTGACAACATCTTCTTGAGGCTTCGGCCTCCATACTTGTTTTTCCTTCTACATGTACCTTCGGATTCTCGAATCTCGTGGTTCGTGTCCGCATACGATGTTCATAGGCTTGTTTGTAATGCTCCTGAGTTCTTACTACTGCTAATGGTTGCTTTTGAAGTGGAGCATTATTAATATCTTTAATAATTAGCCTTTGATATCTCTTCTTCATAAGGCCTTGTTCTTTTACAACTTTCAGCACCTTGTGCACTATAGAGGATAGAGTCTCAGGATGCCTCCTTTGTGGGTTGGAATTTGGTACCATTGTTCTCAGAATGATTGCTTAATATTACCAGTAGAGCTGTTTCTTTTCACCCACTTAAGATTTTCAAATTTGTTATGAGTGGGAACACTGCTCTCAGTTCCATAGCTAGTTGTATGAGGCGAGTTGATGGGCTCGTAACTCAGCATTCCTTCTTCTCCTTTGCCTTTTGGTCAACTTTCCTCCAGATGAGGAGGCTTCAGCATCATGTTGACCTTGTACAAAAGGCAAGGTCGGTAGAGTGGTGTTCTGACAATTAAAACTTCGGTGATAGTTCTCTACATGGTATGTCCCTTTCAAATGTAGATACTCTCTTTTGAGGAACCTCCCTAGTAGTAACGATAGGAGTTTTAGTGGATTTGGCCTGCTACATAGGTTGATGTGCAAGTTGTGCATGATTATTTCATGCAGGCCTAACAATAGTTTGAGCAGCGATTGCTAGAAAATCTATGCTACCAAATTGTATAATAGCTCCAGCATCCCCGGTGTTGATCACTGCATTAGCCATACAAATGTTAGCTTCATGGCCCAATTGCACAGTGAAGGGTGTATTCTAAAGATCCATCTGTAGAATGAAAGATTAGTAATCAATAATTGATATATCATCCCACACTTTCATGATGCAGAGATATAACAGAACAAACATGATAAAATATGAAAACAAGTTATGAATAAGAAAGATTTTTTAAAACTTCAAAATTATGTTCATTCTAAAAATAATTTTTAGGTTTAATCAATTTAACTTTTATAAATAACTTTAAGGTTTCATTTTACTATACTCCATTGCTATCATAACTTTGATTTGACTAGCCAAAGATGGAAAGAGAAACTTGTCCCCAACGGAGTCACCAAAAATCTGTGGGCTTTGAAAATTCACCACCGACCTCTCGATTAAAAGTGTTTGATTTAAGGTGTCGGTGAAATTTTTAGAAGGTAGATGAAATAGTAGCTAAGACACTACCCAGAGATTTGATGGGCTCGCAACTCAACATTCCTTCTTCTCCTCTACTTTTTGGTCAGGTTTCCTCCAAATGAGGAGGCTTCAGCATCATGTTGGCCTTGCACAAAAGGCATGGTCGGCAGAGTGGTCACGTTTATAGACACGACTGAAACTTTTTGTCCAATGATAGTTCTCTTCATGGTTGCAGCTTCAGTATGTCCCAACGTTTCAAACACAGAGGCTCTCTTTTGAGGAATCTCTCTAGCAGTAGCAACAGGAGTTTTAGTGGAATTAGCCTGCTGCATAGTTTGATGTGCAAGTTGTGCATGATTATTTCGTGCAGGCCTAACCATAGTTTGAGCAGTGATCACTGGGAAATCTATGCTACGAAATTGTATAGTAGATCCAGCATCCCCAGTGTTGATGACAGCATTAGTTAGATAGATGTTGGCTCCATGGCCCAGCTGCACAGTGAAGGGTGTGTTCTAAAGATCTATCTGCGAAATGAAAGATGGGAATTAGTAATCAATAATTGATATATCATCCCACACTTTCATGATGCAGAGATATAACAAAATAAACATGATAAAATATAAAAATCAGTTATGAATAAGAAAGATTTTTTAAAACTTCAGAATTATGTTCATTCTAAAATTAAATTTGAGTTTAATCAATTTAACTTTATAAATAACTCTAAGTTTTCATTTTACTATACTCCATTGCTATCATAGCTTTGATTTGACTAGTCAAATATGAAAAGAGAAACCTCCCTAGTAGAGTCGTCAGAAGTCTGTGGCCTCCAAAAATTCTCCATCGACCTCTTGATTAAAAGTGTTTGATTTAAAGTGTCGGTGAAATTTTCAGAAGGCAGATGAAATAGTAGATAAGACACCACCTAGAGATTTCCCGCTCATTTTGTGAGGACTTTAGATCTGGTTCCAGGTTTCCTATAGGCACAAGCACTTATAGTTAATTACCCTCTCAATACTGAGAGAGAACTTTTGATTAAGGCTAGTCGTTAGATCACTAAATGCATAACGTATAGTAGCAACATATGGAGTACAAAATTATGAATTTCTAAACTTTATCATTTTTAACATAAAGCGGATGGTTGGGGGGAACGATGATGCGCTCGATCTAGATCCTATGGTTTCATCATCACGGCCTATCGTGGTCCCTAGTTTACTTAGTCAAAGAAGGTAGTCAACCCAACTTGACAGAAGGATCATTGTCAGCAGCCATGAGTTATGTCGTTGAAGCAATCCTTATAGACCTGGGGTGGAGTTTGTCTAAGGAGACAAGCTAAGTCTACCTTAGCTAACGGAGGGTTTTTTTGCCCTATCAAGTATACCCTATGGTTCACAATGCAAATGGTAGAGCCATTGGGGAGCATACAGGCTACAATTATGACTTTGATATAATGGTGTCATTTAATAATAACCACCCGATCAGAGGACTTTGATCATAACTGCATCATATGTGGAGCCTACTGGCCAAGCCATGCAGTCAGAGGACATGGGCCACGTCCTTATTGGCATGAGATTAATTGAGAGTGAATATAGTTGTGTACTTGATGACATTGACTCCTTTATGAGCTAGGATTTTCTTAACTTGTCACCTCTGATAAATAATTATGGAAGGTGGATTAATTGAATTTTGCTCTAAGTCTTTTAACTTGATGATTTTTATTTAGTCATTTTGAGCTTAATAATTTATCATAATTCTCATTTGAATTGATATTTAACTTATATTAATTTGATTTGAAATAATAATCATATTTTGATGAAAGTATCCCCTCCGATTGAAATCTTCATTCAACACAGTCATCATCGGGGTATATATATTGTTTGATCATTTAATTTATTGTTTCAGATCTTGTCGACTCTATTAGTTTAATAATAGAAGATTAGATCTACTGTCATATGATAGAATTAGCTTCTCAAACATTTTATTAAGTTAAAAATATTATAATAGTATTATTAGATTTTTTAGGTTTTATCGACCTGGACCCGGTCCCGGTCCTAAGATCCAAGCTGGAATTAACCCACGCAGCATCCTCAGAACTAAATTTAGGCATTTAGGGTAGTGTCGGGGCTCATGTGGGTGTATTTTTAGATTGGTTGCATAATTTTAAGATATTAGATTTGAGTTTTAATCATGCTTTATAATATGTGCAAGAGTTTAATTGAATACTTAATTAACGCCTTCTGTTCACTTGTACAATGTGTTGCAAATCTGGTGGCGTAAAGTGTTTCAACTCCTGTTCAATTGTTTAGATTAATATTCATTTGTTTGCATTAGATAGACATCTAACGTGTTGTAAACTATTATTAGTGAGATAATTAAAAGTCTAATCTTATCTCAATAGCTTAGTATACTAGACTTAGTTCAATTATTGATCTTATTATTCATTTAAGCTTTAAATATTATTCTTTGACTATTTCATTTATTCATTAATTATCAATCTTTATTTAATGAAATTTTGGTAGCCTCCCGACATCTTCCCCACATAGGGGCTGCTTCGGGAGTGTCATGGCCTTCCTACCATGCTTAAGAAAGCATGCATAGTCAGTATCTTGCAACACTGTGACTTAGAGAGTCTTCTAAACCCACCATGCTTAAGAAAGCGTGCATAGGCATTCAATATCTTTATTTGGAATAAAATTCGGTAGTCTCTCGGCGTCATCCCCGTGTAGGGGGCTGCTTCGGTAGTGCTAAGGCCTTCCCACCATGCTTAAGAAAGCGTCCATGGTAGGTGTCTTGCGACACCGCAGCCGAGTGATTTTCTTACACCTACCACACTTATGAAAAGTGTCGCATAGGCCTTCAAATCTATATGAAAATCATCCTGATTTCCTCGTCATGCTAAATCAACATGCACGAGTACTTATATCTAGCAAATATGTACAATTGTGTGAAAGTAGTAGGTACAATAATTTAATATACAATAGACATAACTACAGGTATTTGAAATGAAATTCGATAGGCTCCCAGCGTTATCCCCATATAGGAGGCTGCATCTGGAGTGTTATAGCCTTCCCACCATGCTTAAGAAAGCGTGCATGGTAGGTGTCTTGTGACACCGCGGCTTAAGAGATCTTCCAAACCCATCACGCTTAAGAAAGCATGCATGAACCTTCAATACATGCGTAAAAAGATATTTGAAATGAAATTCGATAGCCTCCCGTCCTCCCCATGTAGGAGGTTGCATCGGGAGTACTGAGGCCTTCCCACCATGCTTATAAAAAGTGTGCATGGCAGGTGTCTTACGATATCATTGCTGAGTGATTTTTTTGCACCTATCACGCTTATGAAAAGCGTCGCATAGGCCTTTAAATCTGTATAAAAAGCATCCTAATTTCCTCAACATGCTGACGCAACATGCACGAGTACTTAGGTCTAGCAAAGTTCCGTACTATGCTAGAGCAACGAGCAGGTACTTAAGGCTTTTGGAATTCGTTACAATTTTATCTTTACATATATGCATGAAGGCGAAATGATTAGAACTTAAGTGTGATTGTTCCACCACGCTACAGATTCTATCATCACCTCACTCGTTTTCTCTTTTTTTTTTGTTGAAACCAATCAAACAGTAATGAGAACCACAACCCCTTAATGAATTTAACCACCATTTTACCCTCATTCCAAACATCAAGAAGCTATCACTCTTCTCAAGCTTAGCAAATGCAATAATAATTTAGAAGCAAAGCATAAGCAGAATTGGGATACTCATAATTCTAACACTTTGCTTAGCTTCTACACTTCAGACTTGCCAAACAATGGTGACAACCACATACTCCCAACAAATCCAAACTTTATCATTCACCTTATGCCAAATAACAAAGTGCCATTACTATCTTTCAATTTCACTGAATGGAATAGACATTCAGTAATGAAACATAACAAATTTGAATCACACACCATGGAGATAGCAATATAAAATCCTACGGCTATTTAGATTCACTATCACATATCTCTTTGGTTGAAATCAAGTTAAAGGAGCTTGAAATGTTGAGGCAGAGGGGTTGTTCGCCTTGCCGAAAGTAGTAAGGGAAGAAAGAGATAGATGGTTGCTCGGCTTGATGGCCGAACTGAAGAGCTCGCTCGGCTCGTGCACTAGGAGGAGGACTGCTCGTGTGTCCAACAAAGACAACCGAATAGAGAAGACATGAGAGAGAGGATCGCTCAGTCGGCTACGTGGAATAAATGGGATGAGCTGCTCGACTATGGCTATTTGGCCAATAAGGGAGGAGGCACGGGGTTGCTCGATTGGACATAATGAGTGAGAGTTTAGCTCATTCGATGTCGACTTGGGATGGATGGATGAACCGCGTGCTTGGCTCGCGCGGCTGTGAGGAAGAAATAGACGGGGGATCCGTTCGACTAGTGTGTGTGGCTCGGTATCACGAGAGAGAGAGGGAGGATGGCCGAACTGCATGCTTGGCTCACACGGCTGGGAGAAAGGAATAGGAGGAAGCTGCGACACTCAAGGAAATAGAATCAGGGTTGTGAATAGGTGTGCTGTGTGGATTAGGGTTGGGCAATAGGGGTATTTATAATTGACTCTTTTCATTTAAGTGATTAAATCAACACTAATTAGGATCTTTATGATGACATAATCATGTAGTCAATATATATGTTAATCTTAAGTTATTTCGATATTTTGGATACAACGACGCAGTCTGTTTCACAATTGGAGGCCATTTGGTTCAAGTCGGTGCCGAATCAGATCTGTTTCAGTTCAAATTGCGCTTTGCCGCTTCCAATCACTTAACATTCGTGCAGACCCATCTGAATTGAGCACGGATAGTCTCATTTGGAAGGTTTTGAAATTTTGATGCTAACGACATAATCAATTTCGCAAACGAAGGTTGTTTGGGCAACATCGCGGCTTTTCGACCTCGATATGCGCATCAACGCATCGACGGATTTCCTTCTTGATCGCTGACGAATTGTACAAAATGTATATTCTCAATTTCGACATTTTGGATGTGATGGTGAAGTCTTTTCGTTGATCGGAGATCATTTCGATTAGTTTCGGCAGTGTCGAGTTCATTTCAGCTTTGATTTGTGCGTCATTGTATCCAAAGTTGATCGACTTCATCTTGTGAGCTCGACTTGATTGATGTGACATACATGGAGGTCAACAATGGCTTCACTATTGCCGACATCGAGCCGCCGGGGGCTTTCATGAGTCAAAGATCGAGAGAGGAGGAAGCCGATGCTTGCAAAATGGAGGAAGCGGAGGAAGGGGGGGGGTGACTTTGGACGAAATGAGCTTGTTGGATCTTAAAACCGAGAATAAATGAGGTAAGGGATTTAGAAATTTTAAATCTAAAGTTTTGATTTATAGATTTTAGTTTAATTATAAATTATGAAATCTTCATTCAACTTTAAATAATGATTATTAAAATTAACAGAGACTAATACAAAAGCAAAAGATTCAAAGGTGATAAACAAACTTTGCAAATTTATAGGTATGATTTTGTGATTTCAAATTTTATATGATATATATTTACTCATTAAATATTATAAAAAAAATCTTATATGTAGAACAAGAAGTAATTAGTTTATGCATCATGCCAACTATATTTTCAATTTAATGATCATATAATTATAATTGTAAAATAAATGAAACTTTAAACCCATGCTAATTTATAAATATCGTTAAGTAATTATGAATCATTTTAAGAGGAATAATAAATATTAAATAAAAGTAAAATTAAGTTATTTATATTAAGTCATTTTAAACGTTTTTATATAAAGAAAAAATAAGTATTATTATGCATTTATATACATATATATATATATATATATATATATATATATATATATATATATATATATATATATATATATATATATATATATATATATATTAAACTAAATAAATTTTAAATGAAAAGAAATTATGAAAGATTCTTAATTTAAGTTAAAATAGGAAGAGTAAGTATCAATTTAAAATAAATAAAAGGGGTTGTGTATGTTACATAAACTAATAGTCAAATCAACTAAATGTGATAATCAATATTATTATTATTTAGGAACTTAACTTGATTTGAAAAAAAATAATAAAATTTTGATGAATGTGAGCATTAAATAACAAAAATGTACACTAATATCATAGATAAAAAAATAAATAAATTATTTTCAAAATATTGATCAAGTTAATATATGGGTACTCAAATTAAGGAAAGAAGTGTTAAAGGGAAGGAGATTCAAGAAGAAGCTTCACACAAAAGTGGGAATTATGTTCATACATTTATGGTGAAAGTTTACTTATTTTTATATGATCGAATGCATTTATACATGGTTATAAATTGCCTCTCTATTTCAAATTGTGATTTATTTTCTCACTTTCTCCATATTGAATGAATAGTCTGAATGTTAGATCATATTGTTACTTATGTTATTGCACATAATTAATTGATTTACTATTTTGAGCTAATATGTATAGCTTTATAAATTCTATATTATGAATGTGTTTGCTTGAAAGTGGAGTTTAACCCCTTATGGTATTGGCAGGGGACTGTTGACCTCATTTTTAGGATGAGCTCTCAACCCCTTCATTTTAGACATAGGACTCATCTTAGACTTTAAGAGATCCTTAGTCTTAAGACACATTTAGTGATTAGGTGGACACTGAACCTATCTCTAGAGACTTAGAAGAGTTAGCCAGAGGAATAGGTCATACCTTAGGGAGTGTTAAGACAATTTGCCTACTATAACTTGAACCAAATTTCTCATTTCCTTCCTTCAAATTAAACCTAAATCAATTCTAACTTAATTGATTTTCTCCAAACTCAAATCAATTCCAAATAATTGAAATCCATGATTGAAACCCATGACTAAAACTAATCATTGAAGCTTATGATTGAAATTCCAAGTTCAAAATATTTCCTAAGTCATTTGATTCCTTCTCATGGACTTAGCCTAAATCAAATTCAAATCAATTCAAATTCATGAAATTCTCTCACAACCTATTTATATTCTCATTTATATTCACATATATAAATAAAATATAAATTCAAATCAATCAAACTAAATCCAAAATTCAAATCCAAATAAAAAATCTTTCCTAAGTCACTTTAATTCCCCCTTAAGGACTTAGCCTAAATCAAGTTCAAACCACTTCAAAATTCAAATCCAAATAAAATCTTTCAAGTCAAAATCTTGAACTTTGCTAAATCAATTTCAAATCAAGCCAAACTCTTGATTTTTCTTCATGATTCAATCAATCCTTCAATCATGAATCCAAATATAAACATAAACTTCAATCATCAAACCAAAACTCAATTCAAAAATTAAACCCAAGTCAAATTCATGTTCACCCTTTTGAACTTAAAATTATCAAATGAATCAAGAATCATTTGATTTCAAACCACTTGCAAATAGATTTATATTTAATCATAAGTCCATATGTGAGTTCAATCAAACTCAAATCAAGCTTTGACTAAGCCATTGGACCTACTTAGACTCACTTGACACAAAGTGACCTAAAGTACCCTTATGAGACAAATTCTCATAACTAAATTGGATTAAACTAAGCCAATCTAAATCTTTCATCATGATCAACAATCATCATAAGATGATCAATCACTCAAATTGGGTCAAACCAAGTCAACACTTAGCCAAAATAAAATCCAACATAGCCAAAATTCACCATAGTCCGATTGAAACCATTGATCAAAACTCATTCATGACCAATGTTTGAACTTGACCAAGTCAACATTTGAGCCTAACCTAGCCTAATTGGCCACTTGACCCAAGTTGACCCAACTTAACCTAAAAAGTTAAAATGTGTCAAAACTTGATCTAAGCCAAATTGATTGAAACAAATGGGTCAAGTTCATTCCAAAATGATTGTTGAACTTGACCAAAGCTCTAATTGGCTAACTAGACCTAACCTTAGCCTAATTGACCTTGAACTCAACTTGACCTAAATGGTCATATTGAGCCAAAAAAAATAAAAATAAATCAAAATTGATTGGAAACGAAGATACCAATCCATTTCAAATGACCAATGAAGCCTAAACCAACCTATTACCTAACCCAAATAGGTCAAATGGGTCAAATTGGTCAACTTGACCCATTTGACCTAAATGAAATCAAATGAATCAAATTCAAGCATAAACAAACTGGAATCAAACCAAAGCCACCAAAATATTTCAAATGGTCATATGAACTTGACCCAACCCTTGGTTTGACCTAATTTGATCAATTGGTCAACTTGACCCAATTTGACCCATTTTGACCTAAATGGGTCAACATGAGCTAAATCATATCAAACAAATTCCAAATTCAATGAAACTTGGCATAACTTATTTTTCAAACATAACAACATTTCCAAATTGAAACCCAATCCAAATGACCATTTTACCCCTGGGCCATAGGGTAAATTTTGGCCAAATTGACATGGAACTTGGTCAAATCCTCTTCATGACCACTTGACACCCTCCTAGTGGACCAAGTGGACACTAGTGAATGTGGTGCACTTAACCCAATGGTTTTGGGTCAGCCCAACTTAACCTAAGGTCAAAATCGACCACTTGCTTGAACATGGCATCATGGAATCCCTCCTTCACTTGATTTAAGCACATGGGAGCTCCACTACTCCACTCCTTAGGCCAAACCGAATGCAAGGACACCTCCAACAACCTAACAAACCCATTCAAGGAGCTCAATTGGATCAAAATGGTAAGAGAAGGCTCAGCCATCCAATTGCTCTATGGGAGATATACTCCCCCTATTTTCACTTGAATCTCATTCTGCCCTATTAAATTGAAGTATATGAACTCAGAGCAAGCCATTGCTAGTGTTCCCATGCTTCCTAGAGTGAGTTAGAATATTCCATCTTCTTAATTTTTTTAGACTGAAAATAGGGGAGTTCAAGTGAAAATCCAACTTACTCACACTCAATACCAAGCCAATTCCTCCTTTGAGCTACTTCAACCAAGACCATGCTCAAGTGAAGGTGGAGTTGGCCTCTAAAAGGATCTACCATCAACATAACTCAAAGAAAAGCTTCCTCCACTGACTAAGCTTCTCCAAGGGAATCGAGCACCGGTGATAGCCTCCGGGGAGGTAAGCCATGAAACTGAGCTTAAATTAGAGTGGTCTGGTCCTTTGTCAAGTAAAGTGTTATCTCAGAAAATAGCCATTAGATGTGATGTCCCTTGGATGGTGATGGTGTGGATTGAATTTGGATTCAATCCAAGCTCAACTGAGCTCAGATCTTCCCTTAGAAGATGGATGGTGGGGTGAATCACGGGCCATCCATCCATGCATTTAGGATGGATGACCATGATTAAAATGCATAGGATCCGTCATTTAATTCTTTAGATCCGCAGATCTAACCTCAGCCATCCGATCCTTGATTAGATGGACGAGGAGAAAGCGCGTAGCTCTGCCGCTGACATGGCACTACGATGT
The DNA here is from genome assembly GCA_021442155.1 of Cymbidium sinense. NCBI lineage: Eukaryota > Viridiplantae > Streptophyta > Magnoliopsida > Asparagales > Orchidaceae > Cymbidium > Cymbidium sinense. The sequence goes on from CM038225.1 coordinate 32,326,797, forward strand.
GATAACTTAAATAGCGAGTCCCATCGTGTCACATGGAAAGCACGCGTAATAGCCTCCACAGATGATGGGATTAACTATATAATTAGGGATTTAAATTACTTAATTAAGCATGAAAATTTCAAATATTCATATCTAAGTATAAAAAAAATTAGAAAATGTGAAATAAATTGCATATAAAAGATAATTGAATGTAGAATAGTATAAAGTTAGTTTTGATGGATTTTGAACAGTTCTACTTTCTGGATTTGGGTTTTATTGGGAATTTGATTTTGTTAATTACTTTCTAATTACCTCACGGATTAATTCTAAACTTCTTGTGTATGATTAATAGGGATGACTTCTACCTCTCTTAATTTTCTTGGGATTTATTGATAGTGTAATTAGGGGAATTGTTAGATTAAATTCTAATTACTCTCTTAATGTAATTAAGCCTAATTAAGTGTGTGATCAGTGGTTTAAATCCTTGATTGAGTTAATTAAGGTTTGTTTATATGAATAGGAGGTTTTGGGAATAATTTTGGGATATTTTCCTTAAGCTATTCCTTAAACTCCCTCTTTCTTCCTTAATCCAAATTCAATTAAGGTTAATCCACCATTACCTTCTAATTAATTTAAATTCTAAAACCTTCTGAACTAATCCATCTTGGGTAGATGCTTAGGTGTTTAATAACCTAAGTACATTTAGAAAATCAAAATATAACTCACATGGGTGAGAGGGGTTATGAAATTACTTAACTTAAACTCCTTAGCTTAATTAATCATTAATCATGAGCCAAATGCATTAGGCCCTTTTCTTCTTAAGTGCATTGCTGATTTAAATTTCTTGTGTGCTTTTTATGTCATATCATTGGTTCATATTTATTTGGTTAAATATGCTAAGGTGTGTGTAGGTAAAGGGTAATTAATATACTTAATTCATTTTAACCTAATCACATATAAAATTCATCCAATCATCTAAAGATTAAACTAAAATGCCATACACATGGGGGAAATGGGTTAAGACCAGCAAACATTCTTTCACATTTTCTAAATCAAACATAAATAAATTCAAAATAAAAATCACATTAAACAAACTTTGATTCACTTTGAACTTTCTTATTTCAGAGGATTGTCTTTAAGAATTAGTTAGGGTGAATGAATTTACATTAATTTCATCACTTTATTTCTTTTCTAGCATGCTAAATGTGTATGTCATATGAAATTCATGCATTCATACCTTAAAATTAAAATTAAAATGAAATGTTTTCCTTATGTAAATTGCATGTTAAAGTTGAATGGCTATTATCACTACTAAATCAAAAGCTATTTTCAAAACCTATAAAACAAACATTTAAAATTTAAAGTGTGCTACTTATAATTATTTATATGCTTGCATGTGGATATAAATATGATAGTGTGCATAGTGTGGCTTTCCTTCTCTTTTCTTTTAGCATAAATTTGAATAGGATTTGGCAAAGTGTATAGTTTATTTGAAAAGAACACAACACTTGCCTAACCCCATTCCTATCCATTCTTATGCTATTTCCTAAGAAGGACCTCCACATGTGTACATATAAATTGCATAAACAAAACAAATAAACAAATACAAACTTTTTGCATCTTTCTTTTTCCATTCATTTATTTTCTATATGTGTTTATATTTAAAGAAAGTGGTATATTAGTCTAGACATCCTCGGGGTTGTGAGACTTTAAGTAGCCTTAAGTAGGTCTTGTACCTTATACCCCTGGTGCTAACAATGATGTCGTACTCACTTATGCCATTTATATATATACATGTGCATGTGAATAATGGATAAAAGAAACTCCTCTTTTTAATGAAAATCATGCATCATTATGCATTCTAATTTTTTTAAGTAACATTTCTTAGCATTAATCATATAGTGTGCTCAACATTTCCATTTAAATTTATATATATGCTTAAGATTCATTCATATGCATGTTATATATGTTAGGAAAGAAATGAAGTGATTTGTGTTTTATGATATTAATTCACTTTACTTAATCTTAAAAATGTCTTTCTTTTTGAATAGGATTGTTTAAGGAAAATCTAAACTTAGGATTAATTAAAACACATAATAAAATATTCACTAAACAAAATCAAACATGAATATGCTTTAGAAATTACTTAGAAAGGAAAGAGAAGCTCTTCTCTTTTCCCTCTCTTTACAACCTTTAGTAATTAAGTAGGTTCATTTAAACCAAACAAAAATCATCAAATAAAATTGACCCAAATCAACTAGACAACTTAAATGAAACCACCCTCTAGTTGAACATTTTCATACTTAGGAAATCTAAACCTTAAATCCTAACTAAGCATACCACACAAACCTTTTAAAGCACACAGTAGACTAAGTCACCATCTCTAGCTTTAGGTTAAGGCTGTGCATGGTTTGATGTTTATTTTTATTTTATGATATATTATTTCTAGTCTGGATATTAGGGTGAATGTGCATAGAATGAATGGACAATTTAGTCTAATCATTATTTTCTAGGATTGTGCTTAAGTGCTATAATAAAAATATAAATGCTTTTTTGTGCTGTTTATACCCATAAGCATAATCCAATAGGCTAGGTGGACTTGGTTACCCATGTGTGGGGTTCTAAGTCCAACATACATGCTTGAGATTTGTATGGTTTATTTAGTTAATCTCTATTTTGCAGTTGTTACTTAGATTTACTTCTTCTTTTCATGTAATTTTTGTAATTAGGATTTTGGAATGAATATTATGGGGGATTAGGATGAACATTGGTCACAAGATCTCATCTTATGTACCATGTGACGTATTTGGAGCAACCATCTTCCAACCATCTAAAAGAAAGAACCAAAAGAAGAAAGAAGAAAGAAGAAAGAAGAAAGAAGAAAGAAGAAAAGATGAAATGAAGACCCCTATAACTTAAATTTCCTTACTTGATTGTAAATTAATTTATTTATAATCCAGGTTGTATAAGGGTAGAGCTTAGCTACCCAATTTATTTTTTTCAGGTTTGTGCGGTGGTGCCCGACCACAACTGGACTTTTATTCTTTTGCATTAGCTTTATAAAATATTTGATGTTTTGTTTAGCTTGTGTATTAAGATGACATGATTTCTTAGTGTCTTCCTTGTTTGATGTATGGCCTGGATGACGATTAGGTTCTTAGGAAAAAAATAAATCTTCTACCAAATTAAATAACTAAAAAAAATAAACAACTCATAACCTCACTTAAAGCTTAGGCTAAAAATCAAGATAAAAGACCCCTTAGTTGGATGAGTATTTCTTTTCTAACATCATGCACAAAAGCATATTATTTCATTTCTTTGCCAGAGAACTTAGCTTGACCTTTGAGAGCCATGGTGGAAACACACCTCTCCTTCTCACTGATTTTGGCTCATAATCTAATTTTTCATGCATTAGGCATATGAAGAATCCTAGACAAATGATTGTTCAAAATGAAGTAAAATGTAATATATTTTGCATTAGATCTCGGTCATTTTTCATGCCCTTACATGATCCAGTCTCTTAGGGAGTAAGTTTAAGGACTTTATCTTTTTTTTTTAAAAAAAAATAAATAACAGCCTAGCTATATTGCTTAAAGCATATGACTTGACTACATGAATTTAAAATCATAGGAGAAGTTAGTTGGCGGCCATCCCTAGGCGATTATAAGTCTAACAGTCGGATGGTTTATCCTCTCTTATGGAGGTAAGCCAAATACCCATTTTTGCCTTAGATTTAGGTGTGCTTTTGGCACTGCCAAAGCTCCCTAATTAGGTCAGATTGCTTCTCCCCTCGGGCTATAAGTATAAATTATCACCTCTAGGTATTTCCATGATCTTGTATGGAATTGTAAAGCCCATTTCTAATAAAAGTTCAACTCAAATAAATTAATTTAATTTCAAAAATATAAAGCCCAATCATAGGTAGTTTGGGACTTTTACTTTAATATCTTAACCATCCCCTACTTGTTTCATTTGACTTCGATAAGAACTCCCTCCTCTTGATCGATCCCACTTGAATTTTTAAAAATAGATTGATCGATTGATAGTCCTACCTATTGAAATGTTTGGAGAAAATGATCATTTATCTTAATCGAGAGTATTCTTAAAAAATCTCATTTCTTAAGATGTAATTAACTATGGGGTTTGCCTCAATAGGGAACTTAACGAACCTAGTTTAAAATAAATCCTACTTTAGTTTTCCATGTAAAGTAGGGGAAGAATCTCTAGTACATATGCAAACCCATTATCCTTAGGAGTTCTTATTGAGGTGATTAGGTCCATTATAGGATGGTGACTTCTATTTTTTGAGATAGCATACCTCTCCTCAATGTTGTACTCGATCAATCTAATAAGAACATCTACGGATTTACATGGTGTCCAAGTACAAAAGAGTATATTTCTATCTTCATTTTATTCCGCATAGATTGAAGATGGAAGTATACATCTTAGAAGAAAAGAAATTTAAATATTTCACCACATATTTTTCTGGCCACTCCGCTGGGGATGGTTCCTCTCTCCATCTTTGGTAAATGATCATCTCCAAGTATCGATAGGGTTTGTACTTGTGTATGAATCCAAGATCTTTCTTTCACTTTTAGCTTATTCCACTTAAGCTAGCCAACATCTTTAAGTTTTAGGACCTCACTCCATGTTGGTCTTAAACCCCCATTAGGTTCCCTAATGGGTGAAAATAAAAGTTTAATAAAAAAGAATTAATTAAAGACTTCATCCTTACTATTTTATGGTAAAAGGTTCATTCTAAAATAATAAAGACAAATAATTCCTTCATAAAAAATCTTGCTTTTCAAAAGCACTCTTTCAAAATGCACATAAAATGCTTTTCAAAAGCACTTTCAAATGCACATAATAAAATGTTTTGCAAAAAGTTCTCCTAAATCATCTTCATTTAACAATCTTCATGATTGATATAGGATCATCTTTACAAAAATGAGATTTCAACAATCACATTTTCTAAAAGTACAAATGAACTTCTTCATGTTTGATGAAGACTTCATTTTCTAAAATAAAATTCCAACAATCATGTTTTCAAAGCATAAAAATTTGAAGATGGGCCTTTCCATTCAATACATCCAAAAGTGTTGGATGGATATTATATTTTCAAGCAAAATCACAATTTTGAAATTTCACTCAACACATTCCACATGTGTTAGGTTGGAATTTTCATATTTTCAAAAAAAAAAAAACATATGAAACCTCTCCATCAATATACCCATATTTATTGAATGGAGGTTTCATTTTCAAACAAAATTAAAAATAAACTTTCAAAAAAGCACATATGAAATCTCTCCATTCAATACATCCACATTTATTGAATAGAAGTTTCATTTTCAATAAAAATCAAAAATAAATTTTCAAGAAGCACATATGAATATCTCCATTCAATATGCCCAAATTTATTGAATGTAAATTTCATTTCCAAATAAAATGACACTATTTTTTTTTTTTTGAAATGCCACTTAACATATTCCATATATGATTAGGTTAGAATTTCCTCTTTCAAAAAACAATAATCACATATGAAAATATAACTTTGAAAAATGAAACATAATTGATTTCCATCTTACATATCCAAATTTGTTAAATGGAAATTTCTTTTTCAAAATCAACAAAAATAAATTTTTTTTAAAAATACATTTGGAACATATTCCATTTGATAAAGTGAAGTATCCCTTTTCAAAAACAAAATTTTTTCAAAATACATTTGGGACTTCATTCTAGCATGCCACATTTGCTAAAATGAAGTCTCCATTTTCAAAAAAAAAAAAAAACAAAATTTTTCAAAACATTTTTGGGGCTTCATTCTAGCATACCACATTTGCTAAAATAAAGTCTCCATTTTAAAAAAAAGACAAATTTCTTTCAAAACATTTTTGAAACTTCATTTTAGCATACCACATTTGCTAAAGTGAAGTCTCCATGATTCAAAACGAAAATCCAAAAAACAAAAAAGAAACACTTTTGAACTTCATTCTTTAGCAATATTTCCATTTTCAAAACAAAATCAAAACACAAAATTTGAAAACATTTTTTTGGAACTTCATTTAGCATACTAAATTTAAAGTGAAATGTCCATTTCAAAAAAAAAAAAAAAAAAAAATCAAAAACACCTTTGGAACTTCATTCTTTAGCATATTATATTTGCTAAAGTGAAGTCTCCATTTTCAAAACAAAATCAAAACACAAGAATTTTAAACACATTTTTGGAACTTAATTTAGCATACTCAAATTTGCTAAGTGAAATTTCCAAAACAAACACATTGGAACTTCATTTTAGCATACCATATTTGCTAAAGTGAAGTCTCTATTTTTAATCAAAATCAAATAAAAAAAGAAATATATTTGGACTCCCTTAGCATACTTAAATTTGCTAAGGATCCTACTTTTCAAAATCAAATTAAAATCAAAAGAAATTCATTAGGATTTTCTTAGCATACTCAAATTTGCTAAGAGTCCTCTTTTCAAAAATTTCCAACAACAAAACACACTTAGATTTCATCATTTAGCATACCCAAATTTGCTAAGTGAGAATTTCATTTTTCAAATCACAAATGATTCACAGAACAAAGCAAACAAAGAAACAAAAAGAAGAAATTGTTTTCAAACATCTCACTTAGTATACCCAAATTTGCTAAGTGAGTAAATTCTAAAAATCATAAATCCAAAACAAAAGCAAATTGACCATTTACTTTAACATACCCAAATTTGTTAAATAAAGGGTCCTCAAAATCAAAATTAAAATTCAAATATGAACCTATGGAAGCATCTCTTCAAAAATATTTGAATCCATTTTTCAACATATCCAAATTTGTTGAAAGTGGATTCTACATCCAACAAATTTCTCTTTCCAATGAAATCCCAAAATTTATTCAAAATCATTTGAACTCGACTTAACACTTTCAAGATGTTGAGAATGGGTTCAAACTCTAAATTCAAAACTCAAAATCGACAAATATTTGATTCAAGTTTAATTTTAACATTGCACTCTCTCATGATAGTTTAGTTTCAGCCTTTAGTTTAGTTTTGCTGATAAAATGATAGCACCAAATATGTGTTTACCTTTCCCATGGGATGGATCTCGCCGATCGCTAGCCTTCCGCTGATTCGCCCATCTCTCATCCAATTTGGATGAGGTATTGAGGGGGCGAGGATTACATGAGGGTACTCCCCTCACGAAGGTAGCACATAATCGGGGTGGTCATTCATTGACATGCCATCGACTGATATTCCCTCACCAAGAGGAAGACAATGGTGGTTCTCCAGCAAGATAGTGCAAAGAGCACCTGCTGCTCCCTGTGTTCCAGTGAGGGCTAGCACCCACTCATTAGCACCTTCCAATGGGAAGGCTCCTCTGATCCTAGGGATTGTCTCCCCTGCTTTTGAGGTCAGGTCTAGCTCTTACTCTGCTCACCCCACCAAGACCTAAAGGAGGAACAACAACAGCATGATAAAGTGGTACCATACTTGCATCGCCAGGGAGATGGAGACAACTACACAGTCTGTTGTTGAGGAGTTGCCCACTTTGATTTCCCCTCTTGTTATAGCAAACCCATTCCATCCTCTCTCTGAGAGGATGCTAGAGGATCTGCCCACCTCCACCCAAGAGTCGTGAGGGGAGGTCAGCACCAACCTCCGCTCATTTAAGACCTACACGGATGATTTGAGTGCTCAATTTGATTTGAGATATGTTATCCACTGAGCTGGGAAGCATCTTTGGTGAGAGGGCTGGAGGCCCATACCTCGTTCATATCACTAGAGGCGAGGTTTAGGTCGGGCCTCTGCACTCTTTGATTTTCCTGATTGGCGTGCTACTTGCATCGATCATACTAATAATATTCTGTCTACTGGGACTACCCATCACAGGAGGAGAGCTCTTATTTTGAGAGAGTTGGTGGTTTCTCCACCACACCGTTCTACTCCCCGTCTGTCATCTCTGATCCATGTTTCAACATCTCCAGTTCTACCAAAGGCCATGAAGGCCAGGGGAGAGAGGACCCCATTGATGATCCGATAATGGCCAAGAGATCCCATTCCATCTACACCACTTTATGGAAGCTCTTGCCGACCTTCTAGCCAGGTGAAGGAATGGACCTCAAGCATAGTGGTCATCCTTTCACCACCACCATCGTAGCAGGACATAAAGATAGTTATAGCAGTTACAGAGGGAGAAGGTGACAACCTAGTTGCACTTATAATGATAGATCCTCCTAGGAGTGTCACCCCATATAGAGTTAGTGACAATCATGAGTGTATTTCTCCAGTATAACCCCTCTGGATTTCTCAGTAGGGGAGGTCCTGCCTCATAGTACATGATGATCCCACACCCGCCAAGTCATTTGTGCCAGTATAGATCATTCTCTAGATGACATAGTAGCTTATTATTTCATGGAGAAGAAAGAGATCTTAGGATATGATTGGTCTGATGAGGAGAAGATCAGCTTTGATCCCAATGAAGATGATTTGTTGGGAGACTCAGGGTTTGCATGGTAGATACAGGATCCCTCAAAGAGCGAACAATGGAAGGTGTTGAGGCGAAAAGACACAACCCACTCACCCAACACCTCCTAGCAAAAGAAGATGAAAAGATAGATATGATGGAGAAGGGCTTGAGGATCTTTATAGTATCTTTGCATAACCAAGCCCCATCAATTCATCCTACCACAGCTGAGACTAGTTAGCCAGAGTTGGTGCATGTCTTGGACCCAAGCTAAGACTTTACCTCAGAAAAGAGCAAAGCACCAAAGATATATAAGAAGGTACCTTGTAAAAAAAAGATATCAAGTCCATGGTTGAGCAAAGTGAAGGAAGCATTGGCTCCCGAGGAGGATCATCAGTTCAAAGGGTAGACCTACAAGAAATTGATGCAATAGAATATCCTAAGGGTTTCATGCCACATTCCTTCAAGAGTTTTGATGGCAGTGGGAACCAGAGGTAGAACATCATGCATTTCAAAGCTAGTTGTTGCAACGCTGGTGACAGTGATGCTTTACTCCTTCATCTCTTCATCTGAGCTAGAGATAGCTTTTGATTGGTATGTACCTCCCAATAGTTCAAGAAGACTTTGCTAAGTTGGAGCAACTCTTTATCAAGAGGTTTCTTGGAGCGAAAGGGTCACTTGCATCTTATTATGGCTCAACAAAATCTGGTGAGTCTCTCATTGATTATATTCTCGATGGCATAATTTGAGTATGAAATGCAACCAACTATGAAACAACATGCCATTGAGATTCTTATATCCATGGCCGGTAGCCTTCATGCTCAAGTTTCACCATCAAATCTTTGAGAAATTAATCAACAAGGTGGCTAGCTTGCAAGGAGAAGCCAAGCAGTTACCTTCTCAGATCTACCAACAAAGCCAAAGTCATAGAAGGTATATGAGAAGAAGCGTGGCAATAGTGATGGATAAAGCGGTAGAGAAGTTTGAGAGACCTCGTGCTCCACCATCTTCCACCTCCTCTACCACCAAGGGCCCTACCGGCCCGAGCCTCCATGGCCTACACCACCTCTCCTCGGCCACATCATCGGTAGCGGTATACTGCGGTAGCTGGTCCTACTCTTTTGGATAAACTTAATAAGCCTTATTCATTTAAGAGAGGTAATCAGAAGATCTTTAAGAATCTCTTAAAGAAGCGATTTTAGCTACAGAACCTAGAGACCGGAAGTGGGCAAAAGCCATGATCCTTTTGCCCCTACCACCATATGCTAGGTCATGTTTTGGAAGATTGCTTCACATTTAAGGATTGGCTTGAACATAGCTTCAAGATTGGTGCTATAGTCATCCTGAAGGAATACCTTATGGAACAACCATCCAGTTCCATTAGGGTAATCCTTGGGGATACTTGTGATCCTTCCAAAACCAAAAAAGGTTGGGATATCTCCTTATCCAAAACCTCTAAGAAAATTGAAAATCAAGAAACTTTCCTTGTAGTGAGTCTCAAACCTCCAACATCAAGGAAGGTTTGCAAGTTGCCAAAGCCAACTCAAGGAGAGCTTCAGCAGAATGTGCCACGGGATAGAGTAGCATAACTACCAACGAGTCAGCCTCAGTCCACCGTTACTACCTACATTACTACCGCTACTTTAGCTAGTTCTTCTTCTTCTAGTAGACATCTTGTATCGGTGATGAGGGCATCAAATCCCTCACCCCTCTTACTTTACTTGATTTCTACTTTGTATCTATCAAATCCAAGAAATTGAAGAATAAAGCTAGCTTGAATTACATCTGTCACTTCGATGGGTTGTCAATCTATTCTAATAACTCTTCAAGTCTAAACAACTATAACAATTATCTTCCTCTTTCGATTCAGTTGGATTTTCCTACGAATCTATGGGTTCTCTTGAGATAGACTTGGAATCATCCGATTGAGGGTCCCATAGGAGAAGTTGTAGGTGAGCGATGTGCGGTAGAATCTTCCATTACCTTCCGAGATCACCAAAGTCAACCTCCGTAGTGGCAGGTTCTACCTCCTAGGGTAGCACCTCAAGATGAGGAAATAAGTCATTGGTTGGGAGAGAAGCCCCTCCATAGGATGCTCTACCCTTGGATATGCTTGTGAAGGATAAATCCAAGGTGGACTACAATGTCCTCTCCCATTTAAGAAAGTTGCCATCTAAACTAGGCATGTATGATGCCCTTATCTTATACAAAGAGATGAGGGAATCATTAATCAAGGCTCTCCTTGATCCTGAGATATGCTTAGCTCCGCTAACCATTATTAGTGAGGAGGCACATTATTCTAGAGAAGCTTAGGGGATTACATTCACAGATGAAGACCTTCTTTTGGGGGACATGGAGCACAACCGTCCCTCATTACATTGACATGGGATTAGACTTGCGAGTTCTCATCGATCCGTGCATGGGTGAACATTATGAGTCTAAAGACCCTTGCCTATTTGAGGATCGACATCTCCAAACTCCGAGGAGATTGGATGATGTTGAGAGGATTCAATGAACAAGGCGAGAGGGCTTTAGGTTCCATAGTGTTTCCTTTGGACATAGGTGACTGGAAGACTGAAGTTAAGTTTTATATCTTTGACTCGAATACTTCATTCACCGCTTTGATTAGGCCTTAGATACATCAAAATAAGATAATTCCATCCTCCCTCCATCAGTGCATCAAGTTCTGGAAGGATGGGATTGAGTATTATGTCAAAGGAGATGAAAAGCCATTTTCAGTTTGAGAGGTTGAGATATATGAGGATGTGACCTACTATCTTCCTCAAAACACCCTTTGTCATGAATTTGGACAAAACTCAAATTCAAAAGAAAAATAAAATGAAGATAAAGAAAGAGCAAAATAAAAAGAAAAGAAAAGTGAAAATCCAAGTGATCAAGAAAGGGAAATTGAAGAAGAAAAAGAGTTGCATATCACATTCCACCCACAGTTCATTCCTTCATATGGACATGTGGGTAGGATGACTCAGCCTCCACTAGGCAAGGTAGAGTAAATAGAGGCGTTCAGAGGTGGAAGACCCGTTGGCCATCAACAGGGGTTATGTTCAGTTCATAATAGTACCCTACTATTCACATAGACTTGGAATCTAGTTGGAGGATGAGTCTAATGTGATTAGCATACTACCAACCCCTCGTGGTTTCATTGGAGGTGACACTCAGGAGCGAAGAAGAGGGCCTCCAGACAAAGCAAGTAAATCAATGTATGTAAAACTATTAGGCATAGTTAGGAACCTCACTCACTTTCACCCCATAAAGTTGAAGGTTTAGTAGTTAAGGAAGCCCCTAAGTCTTCTAGTGATATGAAACCAAAGAGATTCTTTTTAGGATCATTCTCCTAAATTCTTGAAGTTGATGTAGAACTTGAGGAGAATACATATACAAAATTAATGGAATTATCGTTTGAATTTTACTCGCCTTGTGTTCATAATCTTGTAGAAAGGTTTGGTCTCATACATGGTCCAAGCAGTCGAGTATTTTGAGAAGTTATGGAACAATACGGGAAGCACAATCAAGAGCGGGACTAGATTGGTATAGTGGGTCGATCAATGATGATTACTGTTAGTTGTTACCAATCATTTGGAGTCGATAGTTCTTTTCACAACACCAACTCTTATGAGGAATGTGTTTAGAAACCTTAGATGATCTAGATGATCTCCAAATCAAAGATGCACCGCCAAAATTTGAAGAGGAGATTCATTCAATAATTGACAAGCTTAAAGAAATCAACCTCGGGATAGAAGAAAATCCATGCCCGACATATATCAGTTCATTGAATGAAGAAGAAACCAATGACTTAGTTAGGCTATTGACTGAGTTTAAGGACTGCTTTGCATGGAGTTATGAAGAGATGCGGATTATCTCGACATAGTAGTCCACAAGCTAGCAATAGATCTAGCTAACCACATCAAGCAAGCTCCTAGACACATGTGATTAGAAATTGAACAACGGTCATTTTGAGTCAAGCGATCTTTGGTTTCATCGGGGAAGAAAAATACCCTACGGTTAGCTGTCATCAGTTAAGAAGAAGAATGGCCAAATTTGCATATGTCAATTTGAGGACTTAAATAAGGCATGTCCTAAGGATGAGTTTCTCTTCCTATACCAAAATTAATGGTGGACATCGCCTCATCTCATGCAATTTTCTCTTTTATGGATGGGGCATCTGGCTATAACCAAATCAAGATGGTGCCCCCCAAGGATGAAAGAAACATTACTTTTGAACCCCGACCGAAATCTATTGTTATAGGGTCATGATTTTTGGCCTTAAAATGATGGTGCTACATAAGCCATGACTCGGATCTTCAATGAACTCATCCATCATCGGGTTGAGTGCTTTGTTGATGATCTAGTAGTCAGAAGAAAAGGAAGACCATCTCTTTGACTTGAGAGTAGTTTTGAATGGTTAAGATAATATAACCTCAAAATGAATCCCGAAGTATGCATTGAGTAGCTTTAGAAATTCCTTGGGTTTGTTGTCCGACACGGAGAATAGAAATAGATCAAGATTAAAGCTATCTTAGAAATGCCACCTCCTAAGAGTTTAACTCAACTCAGATCTTTCCAAGGATGGTTGGCATATCTAAGATGCTTTATTTCCAACTTATCGAGGAGATGCAAGCCATTCTCAACACTTGTCAAAAAGGATGCCAAGTTCAAGTGGGATGATAAGTGTCAGCATGCCTTTGAAGATATCAATGATGGGCTTGTGACTATTTGAACAGTACTACCTCAGTTATAATCCCATCTGAAGCGAGCTCTCTCTATGCTCTTTATGGCACCATGATCTGTCCTTGGCAATGTGAACATTATTTGATAAATATCGTGGCATTATAATCATTGCTATCAGAAACATCCACCTTGAAGATGAAGATGAAGATCGAGCTTCTCTTCAATAATTATCTACATGGATGAAATGATTCCATCACATTCCTACTGTGGTCTCATGACCGCATTCACATATTTGGCCTTATGGCCATTTGATGTTGGGATATCATATTTTGATCTCATCCTCCTTCTTCTGGGGTTACCAATTTATTCTAGCACACCACTACATTTCTAAGTGGTGATGATCCCACAGATCATCACATGTGTGAACCATATATGTATATATTTGGGGTGCCTTGATGAATTATATATAATGGTACTCTTCAAAAGCACCAAAATCTACTCTTCAGAAGACATGGTATAGATTAGAATACTCTCTACTCTAGAGCAAATGGATGAGATTCACTATCATCCAAATATTGAAGAATCTTGATGATAAGCGGTATGAGGCTGATTGGTTGAAGTTATAGCTATCACATAGAACTCAATCAACACATCTTAGTGTATGGGTCCAAGGTTCTACAAGTTCAAACCAGTCATAAGGATAGCATTGGGTGAAGATCACTACACAGTAGAATACAAAGTTCTTAGAAGCTCAAGGTTTGGAGGAGAGTGCTTTGGGATGCCAAACCTAGAGTTACATAAGGCCAAAAGTGATTCAAACTCATAATAAAAGTCATAGGTCTTTTAGGAGAGACTTGTGTTAGTTCTAAGGAGACCAATTGTTGCATGAAGATGAGGCAGTTTGAACCCACTTGGGAAGGCTCTTATGTCATAAGCCTACCAAGGAGGATTTTATCACTTATTGATTGAAGGGGAACAGATGCTTCATTAATGGGTTATTTGAAAAATATTACCCAGGAAAAATATGTTAGAAAATAATTATCAATAAAAGAATAAAAATTTGATTCTATTTCATCAAAATCTTCTCTTCCTTTGAAGCATTGTTTGCATGTCTTGTGAATCCGCCATGGCATGTTTAGGGTAGGTGTAAGAGTCCCTCGGTGGCATCTTATCCTTTTTAGACACAAATGGCACTTTCTGATTCATTAGAATATGTGTGAAGAACAGGTGTCTATTCCTTTAACATAAGCATAAACACATATCTTTTATCTGTACTGATGTAGCAAATCATGACATTCCTCGTTCATTTGCTATAGTACATTTTTGTAGTATGTCACCCATGGCCACTTGTTTGGAAGATGTGAGTCCCCATGTTTTCTTCAACTTGACCATTTTCAAACCAAGCCTTGTTTTTGGTAGACTTCATAATACCTCGTGTTGATTTCATTTAAGAAGATGTATACTCTGATCTTGATTAATCATCATGATCTATGAGTATATCATTTGGGTAAGTCAGACTCCTTTCCTCTTGACTACACTTGATTGATGTAAGTTCCCAGTCATTCACTCAATGGTTCTAGGTGGATGGCATAGTCAAGATACTATCAATATATAAGAGGATGTGAGTCCCAGATTTCTTCTAGTGATTATTACAAAGATGGAATTAGGTTGGTTGATGTTAAACTATCACTCGAATCAGGTGGATACACCACTCTTAGTGTTGGTCAGTTTCTCCTTGAGTTGCCACCCAAGATACCTATTTATATATGATTATGCCTTATTCTCTAGGGTTTTAATTAAGCCTTTAGGGTCTCTATGGGCATTCTATTTAGATAGTTTAGAATTTAGACAGGTTGCTGGATTGAGGTCCCCTTTGGTAGAGTTGGAGAATTTGTAAGATGCATAGATTCTACCTTGGTTTAGTAAATTTGAGATGGGTCTAAGTGATATAAGCTCCTTCTGGATCCTGTAAACTAACATGGTCCACTATAAACAACTAAACAAGCAAAAAATATATTTGCTTCGAATTAATGGGCTCTATTTAAAGAAATATTATCCATAAAATATGTTTGAAAATAATTATCAATGAAAGAACAAAATTTGATTCCATTTCATCAAAATCTTCTCTTCTTTGAAGCATTGTTTGCTTGTCTTGAATCACATGGTGTGTTTAGGTAGGTGTAAGAGTCCCCAATGGCATCTATCCTTCTTTCACACACAAACACAATCAAACACTTTGCTACTAAATAGGTGTGAAAGAAAGAGGTGTCCTATTCCCTTTAACAAGCACAAAATAAACACATATCTTTTGTCTCAGCTACTTTGATGGGGAGAAAGCCCTTATGGCACTCACTCATTAATTTGCTCTTGGTCTACATCTACCAGTATGTCACCCATTCACTTATTTGAAAGATGTGAGTTCTTATGCTTTCTTTCTAACTTGACCATTACAAACCAATGAGCATCATGTTAGTTTGGTAGACTTCACTTCCCAGCTAATAAGCTACTTTGTGTTGATTTCATTTAAGAAGATGTGAGTCCTAGTGCTTTCTTCTTGAATTAATCTTCATGATCTAACTAGGTCGAGTATATTTGAGGTTTAGGGAAAGTCCCAAAGAGGCTCATTTCCTCTTGACTACATTTGAGTCGATATAAGTCCCCGGTGGCATTCACTCAATAGTAGCTAGGTGGATAGCACCTAGAAGGCAGACTATCAATCAATTCCATTATAGAGGATGTGAGTCCCAAGATTTCTTCTAGTGATTGTTGTAAACTATGAGCACCTTAGGTTGGTTGATGCTATCGCTGACTCACGGTGGATACACCACTCTTGGCGGTGAGTCCCAGCTTTCTCCTTGAGTTGGCCATCGAATACTTATTTGATATATGACTAGCCATGTCATCTTCTCCAGGTTTTTGGATTAAGCCCTTAGTGGCCCCTCTCCCTGCGGGCATTCTATTTGGATCACATCCTTTGCGACCCCATTTAGACACTACCCGGGTTACTCTTGGATTGGAGTCCCCTTTCTTGTAGCCACCCTGGTTGGAGAATTTGTTTAGAGATGCGTGATTCTCTTGGTTGATAAATCGAGATAGGTCTAGGCGATATAAGCTTCTTCAGTTTGATCCTCAAACTAATAGGGTCCGATAAAAAACTAAACAAATGAACAAATATATTCTTGTGGATTAGAATTCAAGCCCCAAGAGCCCCTTTTCCTAAGCATCCTATCTTTAGGCGGTGTCGGGAACTCCTATAATTGCTTACGAGTTGAGATAAATCCCGGGTGTACTCACCGTGTCACTCTCGGGTTGGGTTCAATCTATTATCCAAGCGGTTACGGTCATTTTGCTTTGGAAGATGTAAGACTATGAGCATTCTTTCTAGCATGACTATCGACAGGCGACCCTAGGTCGGTTTGATTTGTTGCCCAAACCGATCACCCCGGTGGTATTTTTTATAGTGGAAGATATGAGTCCCGAGCTTTCTTCCTTTAAATTTATCATTGCAAACCGAAAGGCACTCATTTGGTTGTATAGTTCTCTCATCGGTCCGGAAGCTACACCCTTTGATTTAGTAAATCTTAGATAGGTCTAGGCTATTATAAGCTCCTTCTCAGTGTGATCCATCACAAACCAATGGAATCCATCAAAATAAATTAAAACTAAAATTAATCTTTGACTATCTTTGAGTTGATTTAAGTCCCCCAGAGACATTCAATCAATAGTCGGCACTAGGTCGGGTTCAATTTGTTGCCCAAAGCAATCGATCACCCATGGTTTTTTATTTCTAGAAGATGTGAGTCCAGCTTTCTTAAGACTTGACCATTTGTGGCATCCCTTGGTTGGATAGTTCT
Source organism: Cymbidium sinense (assembly GCA_021442155.1). Lineage (NCBI taxonomy): Eukaryota > Viridiplantae > Streptophyta > Magnoliopsida > Asparagales > Orchidaceae > Cymbidium > Cymbidium sinense. The sequence goes on from CM038225.1 coordinate 32,343,771, forward strand.
ACCTAGTGGTTAGTAGACTACTCCCTTTGGATTAGTAAGTTTGAGTTAGGTCTAGGCCTCTATGGCCCCTATTTAGTATAGTCCATCGCAAACTAATGAGACCCATCAAAACAAATCTAAAAATGATATTAGTCTTGACTATCTTTGAGTTGATCTAAGTCTCCTAGTGGAATTCACTCAATAGTTAGCCCTAGGTTGAGTTTGATTTGTTGCCTTGCCAATGGATCACCCTAGCAACTGGTCCCTACTTTGGAGGATGTCTATACTTTCTTCCTAGTATACACATCAAAGGCATCCCTTTGGTTGGCTAGTCCTATGTGTTTAGTAGACTACCCCTTTGGATTGGTAAATGAGTTAGTCAGGCCTCCAGGTTCCTACTCAGATCCATCCAAACCAATAGGTGCCTTTAAAATCCAAAATCTAAACAATCAATCAATCCAAATAAATCTTTTGCTCCTCCTATGAGATGTAAGTCTTTGTAACTCCCCAATGGTTCCAGAGTTCTAATCCCTCAGTAGATTTCACAACCCCTCCCATGTGGATGACTTGAACTTACCTCTATAAGTGGAGAGTTTACTTTTCCATCTTCTATGGAGTCAAAACAAACACAATTAAACAAACAACAAATTAAAAAAAATTCAACCCTCTTCACCAGCATAACTTAATTAAACAAATCAAATTTCTCCTCAGCGAGACTCAAATCAAATCAAAACTCTCATCCCCTTAAAGATGACTTGAACCTGTTTCCCTAGTGGAAGGTTCACATACTCTATCCCTAGTGGATTCCTCCTTCCCTCTCTTATGTCCTTGACATAAGTAGAGCCACATTCACTAAGTTCTGGATTCCTTCTACACCTTGGCTTAGGAGTAGACCATTTTTGTTAGTGCTTGTGATCGTTCGGTATTGTTGATCATTTTTGAACACAATACGTCTTGTTCCTTTCACACACACCACACATTGGGTGCCCTTTGTTGACCTCATTTTTAGGATGAGCTCTGAACCCCTTCATCTTAGACATAGGACTCCTCTTAGAGAGATCTTAGTCTTAAGACACATCTAGTGATTAGGTGGACACTCAACCTAGCCCTAGAGACTTAGAAGAGTTAGCCATATGAGAAGAATTGAAGCTTAAGGGGAGTTAGGAAAATTTGCTTACCCTATAACTTGAACCAAATTCATCATTTCCTTCCTTCAAGTCGAACCTAAATCAATTCTAACTAAATTGATTTTCTCCAAACTCAAATCAATTCCAAATAATTGAAATCCATGATTGAAACCCATTATTGAAATTAATGATTGAAGCTTATGATTGAAATTCCAAGTTCAAAATATTTCCTAAGTCCTTTGATTCCCTCTCATGGACTTAGCCTAAATCAATCCAAATCAATTCAAATTCTTGAAATTCTCTCGCAACCCATTTATATTCTCATTTATATTCACATATATAAATAAAATATAAATTCAAATCCAAATAAAAAATCTTTCCTAAGTCACTTTGATTCCCTCTTAAGGACTTAGCCTAAATCAAGTTCAAACCACTTCAAATTCATGAAATTTTCTCATAAGCCATTTATATTTTCATTTATATGCACATATATAAATAAAATATAAATTCAAACAACCTAAATCAACTCTAAAAATCAATCTCAAATTCAATCAAAATCCAACCTAAGCCTTTCAAGTCAAAATCTTGAACTTAGCCAAATCAATTTCAAATCAAGCTAAACTCTTGATTTTTCTTCATGATTTAATCAATCCTTCAATTGTGAATCCAAATATAAACATAAACTTTAATCATCAAACCCAAACTCAATTCAAAAATCAAACCTAAGTCAAACTCATGTTCACCCTTTTGAAATTGAAATTGTCAAATGAATCAAAACCCATATGACTTCAAACCACATGCAAATGGATTTATATTTTAATCATAGCCCCAAATGTGAGTTCAATCAAACTCAAATCAAGCTTTGACCAAGCCATTTGACCTACTTAGGCTCACTTGACCCAAAGTGACCTACTTGAGCCATTAATCACTCAAATTGGGTCAAACCAAGTCAAACCTAAGGGTTGACCAAGTCAACACTTAGCCAAAATAAAACCCAACATAGTCAAAATCCACCATAGACCAAATTGATTGAAACCATTGATCAAAACTCATTCATGACCAATGTTTGAACTTGACCAAGTCAACATTTGAGCCTAACCTAGCCCAATTGGCCACTTGACCCAAGTTGACTCAACTTGACCCAAAAAGTCAAAATGTGTCAAAACTTGATCGAAGCCAAATTGATTGAAACCAATGGGTCAGTTCATTACAAAATGATTGTTGAACTTGACCAAAGCTCCAATTGGCCAACTAGACCTAACCTAGCCCAATTGACCGTGAACCCAACTTGACCTATTGAGCCAAAATCAAATTAAACCAAAATTGATTGGAAACAAAGATACCAATCCATTTCAAATGATCAATAAAGCCCAAACCAACCCATGACCTAACCCAAATAGGTCAAATATGTTAAATTGGTCAACTTCCCATTTGACCTAAATAAAATCAAATGAACAAATTCAAACATAAAATAAATTGAATAAAATCAAAGCCACCAAAACATTTCAAATGGTCATATGAACTTGACCCAACCCTTGGTTTGACCCAATTTGACCCAAGTTGACCCATTTTGACCTAAATGGGTCAACATGAGCTAAATCACAACAAACCAATTCCAAATTCAATGAAACTTGGCTTAATCTATTTTTCAAACATACAAAATATATTCAAATTTAAACCCAAGCCAAATGACCATTTTACCCCATAGGGTAAATTTTATTCATATGGAACTTGGTCAAATCCTCTTCATGACCACTTGGCACCCTCTAGTGGACCAAGTGGATACTAGTGAATGTGGTGCACTTAATGGGTTTGGGTTAGCCTAAGGTCAAAGCGACAACTTACTTGAACATGACCACATGGAATCCCTCCTTCACTTGATTTAAGCACATGGGAGCTCCACACTCCACTCTTAGGCCAGAATGCAATGGCACCTCAAATAACAAACCCATTCAAGGGAGCTTTGGATCAAAATGGCAAGAGAAGGCTCGCCATCCGATTGCTCTAGGGGGAGATATACTCCTCTTAATTTCACTTGAATCTCATTCTACCCTATTCGATTGAAATATAAGAACTCAGAGCAAGCCATTGCTAGTGTTCCCAAGCTTCTTAGAGTGAGTTAGAATTTTCCATCTTCTCAGTTTTCCTAGAAAAATAAAGGAGCTCAAGTGAAAATCCAACTTACTCCACACTCAATATCAAGCCAATTCCTCCTCTAAGCTTCAACAGAGGATCAAATCGAATTCACCCAAGCTCTTTCCCAAGCTCCATAGGCAAGGGAGGTGCTACTTCAACCAAGACCGATGTTAAGTGAAGGTGGAGTTGGCCTCCAGAAGGATCTACCCAATTTCAACACCTCAAAACTTTAGCAAAGTTTCATCTCCACAAGATGAAGCTTCTCCAAGGAAATTGAGCACCGGTGATAGCCTTCGGCGAGGTAAGCCATAAAACCAAGCTTAAATTTGATGTGGTCTGGTCCTTTGTGAAGTAAAGTGTTTTCTCATAAAAATATAGCCGTTGGATGTGATCTCTCTTGCATGGTGATGGTGTGGATTGAATTTGGATTCAATCCGAGCTCAATCGAGCTAGGATCTTCCCTTAGAAGATGGACGGTGTCCATCTAATGCAGGGAAGATCAGGGGTGAATCACGGGTCATCCATTCGCGCATTTTGGATGGACGGCTGTGATTAAAACATGTAGGATCCATCATTTAATCCTTTAGAATTATGGATCTAACCTCATCCATCTGATCCCTTATTGGACGGACAAGGAGAAAGCGCGTAGTGCCGCTGCTGATGCGATGCTACGATATGACAACTTAAATAGCAAATCCATTGCGCCATGTGGAAAGACGCCGCATTAGCCTCCATGTGGCGCCGACAGGATTAACTATATAATTAGAGATTTAAATTACTTAATTAAGCATGGAAACTTCAAATATTCATATCTAAGTGTAGAAAATCAGAAAAATATGGAATAAATTGCATATGAAAGATAATTGAATGTAGAATATTATAAAATTGATTTTGGTGGATTTTGAATAGTGTTATTTCTGAATTTGGGTTTTATTAAGAATTTGATTTTGCTAATTACTCTCTAATTACCCCACTGATTAATTCCAAACTTCTTGTGTATGATTAGTGGGATGACTTCTCTCTAATTTTCTTGGGATTTATTGGTTTAATTAAAAGAATTGCTAGATTAATTTCTAATTTTTCTCTTAATGTAATTTAGCTTAATTAAGTGTGTAATGGTGGTTTAAATCCTTGATTGAGTTAATTACGGTTTGTTTAAATGAATAGAATTTTGGGATATTTTTCCTAAGCTATTCATTAAACCCCTCTTTCTTCCTTAATCCAAATTCAATTAAGGGTTAATCCACTAATTACCTACCTAATTAATTTGATAAAATTTTAAAACCTTCCGAACTTAAGTAATCCATCTTGGGTAGATGTATTTAATGTTTTAAGTACATTAAGAAATCAAAATCCAACTCACATGTGTGAGAGGGGTTATGAAATTACTTAACTTAAACTCAGCTTAATTAATCATTAATCATGAGCCAAATGCATTGGGCCATTTTTTTCTTAGCTGCATTGCTGATTTAAATTCCTTGTGTGATTTTATGTCATATCACTAGCTCATAATTATTTGGTTAAATATGCTAAGGTGGTGTAGGTAAGGGGTAATTAACATACTTAATTCATACCTTAACCTAATCAAAATATAAAAATCATCCAATCATCTAAAGCTTAAACTAAAATGCCATACACATGGGGGAAATGGGTTAGGACCAGCAAACATTCTTTCACATTTTCTAAATCAAACATAAAATAAATTCAAAACAAAAATCACATTAAACAAACTTTGATTCACTTTGAACTTTCTTATTTCATAGGATTGTCTTTAGGAATTAGTTAGGGTGAATGAATTTTACTTTCATCACTTTATTTCTTTCCTAGCATGCTAAATGTGTATGTCATATGAAATTCATGCATTCATACCTTTTAAAATCAAAATTAAATGAAATGTTTCCTTTATGTCAAATTGCATGTTTTTTGGTAGAAATATGAATAGCTATTATTACCACTAAATCCAAAACTATTTTTAAAATATAAATCAAACACTTAAAATTGAAAGTGTGCTACTTATAATTATTTATAAGCTTGCATGTGGATATAAATATGAAAGTGTATGATGGTGTTCCTTCTCTTTTCTTTTAGCATAGTTTTGAATAAGATTTGGCAAAGTGTATAGTTTATTTAAAAATAGCACAACACTTGCCTAACTCCATTATTATCCATTATTATGCTATTACCTAAGAAGGACATCCACACTTGTACATATAAATTGCATAAACAAAATAAACAAACAAATATAATTATTTTACATCTTTCTTTTTCCATTCATTTCTTTTGTACAAGTGTTTGTATTTAAGGAAAGTGGTATATTAGTCTGGACAACCCCAAGATTGCAAGGCTTTAAGTACCCCTAAGTAGGTCTTGTACCTTACACCCCTGGTGCTAACAATGGTATCGTACTCACTTATGCCTTTCATATATACATGTGCATGTGAATAATGGATAAAAGAAATCATTCTTTTCTACTTAATGAAAATCATGCATCATAAAGCATTCCAATTTTCTTAAGTAACGTTTCTTAGCATTCATCATAAAGTGTGCTCAACATTTCCATTTATATGTATAGATATGTTTAGGATTCATTCATATGCATGGTATACATGTTGGGAAAGAAATGAAGTGATGTGTGTTTTGTGATATAAATTCACTTCACTTAATCTTAGAAATGCCTTTCTTTTTGAATAGGATTGTTTAGGAAAAAAATCTAAACTTAGGATTAATTAAAACACATAATAAAATATTTATTAAACAAAATCAAACATGAATATGCTTTAGAAATTACTTAGGGTAGGTAAGGAAAGAGAAGTCTCTTCTCTTTTCCTTTTTTTTACAACCTTTAGTAATTAAGTAGGTTCATTTATACTAAACAAAAACCATCAAATAAAATTGACCCAAATCAACTAAGCAACTTAAATGAAACCACCCTCTAATTTGAACATTTTCATACTTAGGAAATCTAAACCTTAAAGCCTAACTAAGCATACCACATAAACCTTTTAAATCACACACACTAGACTAAGTCACCATCTCTAGCTTTAGGTTAGAGGTGCATGGTTTGATGTTTGCTTTTATTTTATGATGTATTATTTATAGTCTAGATGTTAGGGTGAATGTGCATAGAATGAATGGTAGGATGATTTAATTTAATCATTATTTTCTATAGGGGATTCTGCTTAAGGGGTGCTATAATAAAAATATAAACGCTTTTACTGTGCAGACGCTTATACCCCTAAGCATAATCCAATAGGCCAGGTGGAATTGGTTACCAATATGTGGGGTGCTAAGTCCAATATACATACTTGGGATTTATATAGTTTATTTAGCTAATCTCTATTTTACAGGTATTAGTTAGATTTTCTTTTCCTTTTCATGTAATTTTTGCAATGAGGACTTTGTAATGAATGTTATGGGGGATTAAGATGAACATTGGTCATAAGATCTCATCTTATGTACCATATGAAGCCTTTGGAGCAACCACCTTCCAACCATCCAAAAGAAGGAACCAAAAGAAGAAAGAAGAAAGAAGAAATGAAGAAATGAAGACCCCCATAATATGAATTTCAATTCATTTGTCCAGGTTGTATAAGGGTAGATCTCGACTACCCAATTTATTTTTTTTGGTTTGTGCGGTGGTGCTCGACTACAAGTGGCCTTTTATTCTTTTGTGTTAATTTTATAAAATATTTGATATTTTGTTTAGCTTGTGCATTAAGATGACATATTTTCTTAGTTTCTTCCTTGCTTGATGTATGGCTTGGATGATGATTAGGCTCTTAGAAAAAAATAAATCTTCTACCAAATTAAATAACTAAAGAAAAATAAATTACTCATAATCTCACCTAAAGCGTAGGCTAAAAATCAAGCTAAAAGAATTAGCAACCACTTAACTGGATGAGTAGTTCTTTTCTAACATCATCTGCAAAGCATATTGTTTCATTCTTGATTGGAGGGCTTCCACCTTTCTAGAGAACTTAGCTTGACCTTTGAGAGCTATGGTGGAAACACACCTCCCCTTCTCACTGATTTTAGCCCATAATCTAATTTTTCATGTATTAGGCATATGAATCCTATAAGCCCGAGTCAAATGATTTTCCAAAAATGAAAGTAAAATATAATATGTTTTGCATTAGATCTAGGTCATTTTTCATGCCCTTATATGATCCAATCTCTTAAAGAGTAAGTTTAAGGACTTCGCCTTTTTTAAAAATAAATAACAGCCTAGCTATCTTGCATAAAGCATATGACTTGCCTACATAAATTTAAAATCATGGAGGAGTTAGTGTACCACCCAAGGTTGTTAGTCCAAGTGATTTATCCTATCTTGTGGAGGTAAACTAAATACCTATTTTTGCCTTAGATTTAGGTCATACTTTTGGCATTCGCCAAAGTTCCCTAGATTTAAGTTCTAAGGTTGCTTCTCCCCTTTGTGTGCTATAAGTATAAATCCTCATCTCTTAGGCATTTCCATGATCTTGGAATTATAAACCTACATTTCTAATAAAATTTAACTCAAACAAATTAATTTAATTTCAAAATGTAAAGCCCAACCATAGGGTAGTTTGGGATGCTTATAGCTTCTTATCTTAAGCATCCCCTTTATTTCCATTTGGCTTGATAAGAACTCCCTCCTCTTGATCGATCCCACTTGACTTTCTAAAATAAACCAATCAATTGATAGCTATTTATTGAAATCTTTGGAGACATCGATCATTTACCTTTATCGAGAGTATTCTTAAGGAATCTCATTCCTTAAGATGTAATTAACTATGAGGGTTTGCCTCCATAGGGAACTTAATGAACCCAGTTTAAAATAAATCGTACGTTACTTTTTTATGTAAAGTAGGGGAAGAATCTTTGGTGCATATGTAGACCCATTGTCCTTAGGAGTCCTTATTGAGGTAATTAGGTCCATTGTAGGGTGGTGACTTCTATTTTTTGAGGTACTACACTTCTCCTCAATATCATACCCGATCATCCTAATAAGAACATTTGTGGATCTACGTGGGGTCCAAATATAAAAGAGTATATTTCTATCTTCATTTTATTCTGCATAGATTGAGGATGGAAGCATACATCTTAGAAGAAAAGAAATTTAAATATTTCACCACAGGGACGCAATGTACTCATGCATGAAAAAGGTAAATGAAAATGATTACTTATCCTTTGGATGAGTTATAGAAAAGGTTTCTTTATGAAAAGGTTTTTAGATGGTGACTCTTGTAATGTTTGATAAATTAGAAAATAAGTTTCTAAGAAATGTTCATTTGTATCTATCTCTTATATGTTGGATTATTGAATCACACTTTGACTCAAAGTTCATGTTTATAGTAAAACCTGTCATGCATACTATTTCTACTTTCTTATTTTACTATATTGTAAAAACATAATTTATCCACTAAAAATTTTATTCAATTACAAATTGTTTATATTTTTTCAGGTAACTTTCTTAACTAGATGGAGGATAAAAGGCAGGATTATGTTTATCATCATAGGGGGACTTCAAGAGAGGTATTTTGTTGGTTTATATTTTAGATTGTGTTTTATATGACTTATGTTGGTGGATATTTTATATGTGTAGACAAATTTGTTAAGCGTGGTTTAGATTTGTAGTGGCTCTTATATGATTTGAAAAAAAATATTGTATAGTTTTTATTTCTATTGGTGATATTAAGTAAAGTTTTCTTTTTATCTGTTCGACCGTCCATTCCCACCTTAGTATTCCAAGCTTCTGAGCTGTGTCATAACAAGAGTGGTATCTGAGTGAGATTTTATATTTAGGTATATAAGTATGATCATAATCAAAAGAGTAATTAGGAAGATAATAAATTTTATGAAGAGATTTACATATGATTATGCTAATTGATGCATAATGGTTATAAATAATTTGTGCTTCTCAGGCTTATGGAATTGATTCAGGAAGATGCTATGGGTGATAATAAAGAGGCACAAATTACTGAGCACCAGAATTTGGTGCAACCCCCTTCACTTCTATAGATGGATTTATTCAAATGATGGAAGCAATGGCTCAGACTCAAGTTAGTGGAAGTGGTGGGAATCCTATGGACAAATATTTCAAATTATTTCAAGATATGAGGCCACCTATTTTCTCAAGAACAGGAGGACCTATAGAAGCAAAAAATTGGTTGATGTAGAGAGAGAAAAATTTAGAAAATATGTGTTGCCCTTCATAAAGAAGGGTTGTATTAGCTTGTTTTGCTATTGAGGGAGATGTTAAGAGATGGTGGCGAGGGCAATTACAGGAAAAGTTTAAAGGAAGACCTTGTAATCTTGTTTAATGGGAGGATTTTGTGAGGGCCTTTAGAGATTGGTTTATACCCCTCTCAGCTAGGAGACAAATGCAGGACAAGTTCATCAGATTAGTACCAAGAGATTGATCTATCATGCAGTATGAAGTGAATTCACAATGTTTTGAAGGTATCCATTTCAATTGATATCAGATATAGAGGAGAAATGTCATAGATTTCTATCTAGACTGAAGGATGTAATCAGACAACCCTTGATCCCTCTGGGTATTGATGATTATTTTATACTGGTGGAGAGGGCTAGAAGGATAGAGTTGGATTTACAAGCTACTCAGAGGAGGAGATATATTAAACAAAAAAGTGGAATGATGATAGGTCATAATCTGGGTAGAATGTTCAAATTGAAAGATCAAACGGGAAGAAACCTAAGTCTAATAATACTATCAGCAGTAGCAATATTACTACATTCCCAAAATGTGGAAGAGCGCATAAAGGAGAGTGCCTCTTAGGCACAAATACTTGCTTTTGGTGCCATCAGCCAGGACATGGAAAAATCTTGTTCTACCTTGGGTTAGAAATTTTTAGTTGATACTAGGACAAGTGTTCAACCTCCTTAAAGAAGCTTTGGAAGATAGGATATGAATCAACTACATCAGTTCCATCTTTGAATCATAATCGGTAGAATACATAGCCTCGACTTTATGCACTAACACAGTAAGAAGCAAAAGACTCTCCTGACGTCATTACAGGTATGTCTCTAGTTAAATTAGCATTATTAAAATTTTATGTTGTGCTAGATATTATATATATATATATACACTCATTTATATGTATTATTTCTATTTGAAATAAATCATTTAAAGTTTTATTTGATATTAGAGCATCACATTCATTTATATCTGAGGAATGTGTGAGAATTATGTGATTGAAAGTATGGAAATGCTTGTAGCAATATCAATTGCAATGCCAAATTGATCTCATATGAATGCTAGAAAATTTTATAGTGCAAACTTGAATATTTATGAAAGAAGCTTGAATACAAATTCAATAGCACTACTGCTATATGAATTTGATGTGATTTTAGGAGTGAATTAGTTATCTAAACATTATGCTACTATAGATTGTTGCAAAAAGATAGTCAAATTCAATATTTTTAGAGAAGAACTCAAATTTGTGGAGCATAAGGGAGTATTATCTATGATGGTGTCTTGCTTAAAAGTTTAAAAGGTGCTAGCAAAAGGTTATGAAGGTTTTCTTGCTCAAGCCACTGATATTACTAAAGAGGTAAAAAAGTTTAAAGATATATCAGTAGTGAAGGAGTATCCAGAAGTTTTTCTAGATGATTTACCAGGTTTACCTCCAGTTAGAGAGATAGATTTCTTTGTTGATTTAATTTAAGGTGCAGAACCTATAGCAAAAGTACCATACAGAATGACGATCAAGAAATTACAAGAGTTGAAGAATCAGTTGCAAGAATTATTGAGAAGGGCTTTATCGGACTATCCCTTGGGAGCTCACATTATTTGTGAAGAAGAAAGAAGAGAGTTTAAGGCTATGTATAGATTATATAGAGATTAACAAACTTACATTGAAGAATAAATATTCCTTGCCAACATTGATGATCTTTTTTGATCAATTTTCAAAATTGATTATCATGGTTGAGAATCAAATAAGAAAATATATCAAAGACCATTCAATACAAGATATGAGTATTATGAGTTTACGGTGATGCCTTTTTAACCAATGCTCCAGCTATATTTATGGATCTCATTAATAAAATCTTTAAATATTTTTTGGAATCATTTGTGGTTGTATTCATAGATGATATTCTTATATATTCTAGAGATAAAGCAGCTCATACAAATCATCTTTATATTGTTTTGCAAACTCTGAAAAGAAATGAATTATATACAAAATTTTTAAAATGTGAATTTTGGTTAAATAACATCATATTTTTGGGGCATATTATTAGTAACGAAGGTGTTTCAGTGGATTTGAGTAAAGTCAGAGAAATAGTTGAATGAACTAGACCAACTACTGTCACAGAAGTCAGAAGTTTCTTAAGATTGATAGAATATTATAGAAGATTTGTTGAAGAGTTTTCACAGATTGTCATACCATTATCTAGGTTAACTATCACGACCCGCGGGAGCTTGGAATACCAAGGCGGGAATAGATTGTCAGACGGATAAAGAAAACTTTACCTAATATTTCCAATCTTAAATAAAATTTCACAATATATTTCTCAATCATATAAGATCTACTACAATCCACAACACAATTAATAATTTATCCACACATATATACTAATAGAATCATATGAAATACAATTTAAAAATTGACATAAATACCTATTTCCTGAAGTCTCTCTACGGTGATAAACATAACCCTTCTATCATCCATCTAGTTAGGATGGTTACCTGAAAAAAATAAACAACTAGCAATTGAATAAAATTTAGTGGGTCAATTATGCTTTTATACTATAGTAAACAAGAAAGTAGAATTAGTATGCATGATAGTTTTTGTTATAACATGTACATAAAAGAAATTGCTCAAACAATCAAATATATAGGAGGTATGTACAAATGAACATTTTTTATGAACTTTACTTTTACATTTATCAACCATTTTAGGAGTCACCATCTAAACCTTTACTAAAAGAAAATCTTTGCCAAAACTCATCCAATGGACATGTAGCCATTACCATTTGCAAATTCCATTGGCCTTTTTCGTGCACAAGTATATTGCATCCCCAACCAGTACCATAAGGGGGTGAACTCTACTTTCAACATACACTTTCATAGCATACAATTTATACAACTATGCATATTAATTCATAACAATAAATTAGTTAACCTTGTGAAATGACGAAGTGACAATATGTTCTAGCATTTAGGTTATTTATTCAATATGAAACAAGAAAATAAATCACAATTTATACGGAAAAGTCATAATCATATAATATATTTCATCACATAAAATAAATAAACTTTTATCATAAATATAAGAATATAATTACCCACTTTAATTTGCAACTTCCTCTTGAATCTCCTTCCATTTAACACTTCTTTCCTTAATTAAAGTTCCTATATAATAAAATATTCATTAGATCAATATTAGAAAGTAAATTATTTTATTTTATTTATTTTTTTGTCTACGATACTTGTGTATATCTTTTATTATTTAATGCTCACATTCATCAATATTTTATTGTGAATTTTCTAAATCAAGTTAAATTTCTTAATAATATTGTTTATAACATTTAATTCATTTAATATAATGATATTTAAACATGTCAATTTTGCCATAAAATACTCTCTAAATCCTATTATTTCTTAATATAAAAATATTAAATGTTAAAGTGACTTAATATAGATAAATTTATATTTTCATTAAATGTTTATCATCTCTTAAAATGATTCCTAATTAATTAACGATATTATAACTTAGCATAGGTTTAAAATTTTATTAAATTTGCAATTATATTTCATATGTAAAGATTTAATACTTAATTACTTGAATTTAATTTATGCTACATATTCCTAAATTAAATTCTTTGTTGTAATCTATAAACCCTAAGTTAAAACTTGAGATAATAATATTAAAATCAGAGATAATAACATTAAAATTATATTTCAATTAAATATATATATTTATATAAATTATCTATTTACTTACCTCTTTCCTCCTTCCCTCATTCGGAGCCCTAACTCGTTGCTTGGGATGCATGCCTCGTGCCGTGGGACTCCCTCCTCTCTGTCAACACACCTAAGGCTCTCCTCTTGGTTGCCTGAGGAGGATGCAAGCTAGTTCAAGGTGGCTCGACACTCGATGGCGGTGAAGCCGTCGCGTGCTAGAGCACCTAGGTTTCCTCCTCCCGACCTTTCATTCTTTTTTTTCTCTTCCTTTCTCTCTCATTGCTTTGGGAGTTCTATTTCGGAAAAATGAAACTGAGCTCCCCCTTCGATTCTTCTATTCGAGGCCAATCCTCGTGATGGTTGGATTTCATTTAATTTTTATTTTTTTTGTTTCCCTTTTGTTTTCTTCTGATTTTCGATTATTACAATCTCTCCTTCTTATAAAAATTTCATCCTTGAAATTTAATGACAATAATAAAAATAAACATTCCTTTAATTAAATAAATGTGGATAAAGTCATCACATTTTTGATTCCTTCTCCCACGTAGCTTCTTGATCAGATCCATTTTTTTACAGTACACAGACAAATGGAATTTCTCTATTCTTGAGATGCTTAACATCATAATCTATAATTCTTTCTAGCTCCTCCATAAATGTGAGACCAAGTTGAATATCAATTGGATCAGCAATAATTTTGTTGGCTTCATCAGTAACATATTTTCGTAGAAGAGAAATATGAAACACATTGTACACTCCTTGCTTGTGAGAAGGTAAAACCAGTCTATAAGCCACTTTCCCAATTCTTTCCAAGATTTCATATGGACCAATATAGTTCAACTTTCCAACATTTTTTTATACCTTTCATGGGGCTAAATTTAAGAAATACAAATTCTCTCACTTCAAACTCTATTGACTGATATTTTGCATCATACTATTTCCTCTGCCAATCTTGAATAGTTTTTAATCTATCACAAATCAATCAGATCCTTTTAGTGGCTATATCTACTACATCTGCACCAATGATTCTTCTTTCATCCATCTCCACCCAACAAAGTGGTGTTCTACACTTCCTTCCATACAATGCTTCATAAGGATCCATACCAATACTTGCTTTAAAGCTATTATTGTAGGAAAACTCAATCAAAGGGAAATGAATTTTCCAATTTCCCCCAAAATTAAGGATACAAAGTCTAAGCAAATCTTCAAGTGCTTGAATTATTCTTTCTGACTGGCCATCAATTTGAGGATGAAATGCAGTACTGAAAGTAAGCTTCATACCTAAAGCTTCTTAAAATTTTCTCCATAGTCTAGATGTAATTCGGCCATCCCAATCAGACACTATAGATTTTTGCACACCATATAACTTCACAATTTCATCAACATACTTCATTGCTAGCTTTTCAACACATCAGATTATTCGATAGGTATAAAGTGTGTAGATTTAGTCAACCTATCAATAATAACCGAAATAGCATTGCATTCACTTTTGGATCTAGGTAAGCCAACCACAAAATACATAGTAATATCATCCCATTTCCACTCAAGTATTGGCAAAGGCTGTAAAATTCCACTTAGCTATTGATGTTTAGCCTTAACCATTTGACACGATTGGCACTTGTAGACAAATTCAGCTACACTTCTTCTCATCCCTGGCCACCAAAATTTTTTCTTAAGATCTTGATACATTTTGCTATTGTCTGGATGAATTGTATAATTAGAATAATGTGCTTCATGTAAGATGTCTTTCCTCAAATATCTAACATCTGGAATGCAAACTCTATCATGATACTTCAATAATCCCTCTCCATGAATTTCAAAATCTTCTGTATGGCTACTTTTGCCAAATTTTAAATTTTTTTGAATGTCACCATCTTGAGGTAAAGCATCTCGTATTCTGTCTTTCAAATTTGATTGTATAGCCATTTGATTTAACAATAAAGTATGATCATCTGTAGATTTAATAATTGAAATTTCCAATTTTTCTAAATTTTTAATCAACTCCTCCTATTGAGAGTTCAACCAATAAGCACCACTAGATGTTTTTATACTTAAAGCATCAGCAGCTACATTTGCCTTCCCCAGATGATATTAAATATCCAAATCATAATCCTTAATGAGTTCCAACCATCTCCTTTGCCTTAAATTTAGTTTCTTTTGAGTAAATATGTATTTTAAGCTTTGATGATCAGTGCAAATTTCACACCTTATTCCATATAAATAATGCCTCCAAATTTTTAATGCAAATATCACTGCTGATAGCTTTAGTTCATGGGTTGGATAATTCTTTTCATAATTTTTTAATTGCCTTGAAGCATAAGCAACGACTCTTCCATTTTACATAAGTACACATTCTAAACCTTTTAATGATTCATCACTATAAATTTGAAATCCTTCTATCCCTGATGGAATAATTAATACTAGTGCCGTCATTAAATAATTCTTCAATTTTTGAAAATCTTTTCACACTGATCTGACCATTCAAACTTGATTGCTTTCTGAGTTAGTCTAGATAGTGGCATGACAATCTGTGAAAACCCTTCAACGAATCTCCTATAATATCCTACCAATCCTAAGAAACTTCTGACTTTTATGACAGTGGTTGGTCTGAGCCATTCAGTTATTGCTCTGACTTTACTCTGATCTACTAAAACACCTTCACTGTTAATCATGTGCCCCAAGAACATGATGTTATTTAATCAAAATTCACACTAAATTTTTTGCATAAAATCCATTTCCTTTTAGAGTTTGTAAAATAATGTGAAGATGGTTTTCATGAGCTGCTTCATCTCTAGAATAAATTAGAATATCATCTATGAATACAATCATAAATGAATCTAAAAAGGGTTTAAAGATTCTATTCATGAGATCCATAAATATAGCTGGAGCATTTGTTAAGCCAAAAGGCATCTCCATAAACTCATAGTGCAGTCTTTAGTATATCTTCTTCTTTGATTCTCAGCTGATGATAACCTAATCTTAAATCAATCTTTAAAAATATTACAGCTCCATCTAGTTGATCAAAAAGATCATCAATTCTTGGTAAAAGATATTTATTCTTCAATTTGAGTTTATTAAGCTCTCTATAATCTATGCATAATTTTAAGCTCCCATCTTTCTTCTTCACAAATAATACAGCAGCTCCCCAAAGAGACGTGCTAGGATGATAAATCCCTTCTCTAATAATTCTTGTAGCTGATTCTTTAACTCTTGTAATTCTTTGATTACCATTCTATATGGTACTTTTGCTATAGGTTTTGCACCTTAAATTAAATCAATAGAGAAATATATCTCTCTAACTGGAGGTAAACCTAGTAAATCATCCAAAAAAAACTTATGGATACTCCTTTACTACCGGTATATCTTCTAAATTTTCCCCTCTTTAGTAATATTAGTAACTTGAGCAAGAAAACCTTCATATCCTTTTGCTAGCATCTTTTGAACTTTTAAGCAAGACACCATCATAGTTAATACTCCTTTATGTCTCCCACAAATTTGAATTCTTCTTCTCCAGAAATATTGAATTTGACTATCTTTTTGCAATAATCTATAGAAACATGATGTTTAGATAGCCAATCCATTCTTAAAATCACATCAAATTCATATATTGATAGTGCTATTAAATTTGCATCCAAGCTTCTTTCATAGATATTCAAGTTCACACTGCAAAAATTTCTAGCATTCATATGAGACCCATTTAGCATTGCAACTGAAAGTACTACAACAATTTCCATAACTTTCAATCCCAAAATTCTTACACATTTCTCAGATATAAATGAATGTGATGCTCTAATATCAAATAAAACTCTAACTGATTTACTTTAAATAAAGACGATACCTATAAATGAGTATATATATAAAACAAATATATCTTGCACAATATAAAATTTAGTGATGCTAATTTAAATAAAGACATACCTGTAATGACATCATATGAGTCTTTTACTTCTTGTTATGTGAGTGCATAAACTCGAGGCTATGTATTCTGTCGATTCTAAGTTTGAGATGAAACTGATGCAATCAATTCAGTCATTCTTTGCCTAACAATAGTACTCTAGGGAGGTTGAACACTTGTCCTAGTATCCATTGAAGATTTTTGACCCAAGATAGGATAAGATTTTGCCATATGTCCTGGCTGATGGCACCAATAGTAAGTGTTTGTGCCTGAGAGGCACTCTCCTTTATGTGCTCTTCCACATTTTGGGTATGTAGTAATACAGCTACTACTGGTATTAGTATATGACTTAGGCTTCATCCATTTGATTTTTCAGTTTGAACATTCTTCCCAGATTTTGATCTATCATCATTCCTTCTCTTTTGAATATCTTTCATCCTCTGAGTAGCTTACAAATCTAATTCTATCCTTCTAGCCCTCTCCACCAGTACAACATAGTCATCAATACCCAATCAAGGTCGATTACATCCTTTTAGTCCAGATAAAAACCTATTACATTTCTCTTCTGCATTTGGTATCAACTGAGGTGCATACCTTGAAAGCATTGTAAACTCAGCTTCATACTATATGAAAGAACAATCTCCTAATTATCGATGAACTTGTCCGCATTTGTCTCCTAGGCGAGAGGGGTACAAATCTCTAAAGGTCTTCACAAAATCCTCCCATGAAACAAGATTGCAAGGCCTTCTTTCAAACTTCTCTTGTAATTGTCCTTGCCACCATCTCTCAGCTTCGTCCTCAAAAGTAAAAGAAGCTAAATCAACTCTTCTTTCTGAAGGGCATGACATACTTTCTAAAATTTTTTCTATATGCATCAACTAGTTTTCTGCATCAACAGGTCCTCTTGTTCCTGAGAAAAGAGCTGGCCTCATATCCTGAAATAATTTCAGGTATTTGTCCATAGGAATCCTGCCACTTCCACTAGCTTGAGTATGTTGATTTCTTATAATTTGTTAAATGCATCTATAGCTAGTGAAGGTGGTTGCACCAAATTCTGGTGCTCAGTAGTTTATGCCTCTCTATTTTCACCCATAAAATCTTCTTAAATTGATTCCATAGGCCTGGAAGCACAAATTAAATTATGACCATTACGTATCAATCAATATAATCATATACAAATCACTTCATAAAATTCATCATTTTTTTAATGGCTCTTTGATTATGAACATACTTATGTCCCTAAATATAAAATCATCGATACCACTCTTGTCATGACGACCTAGAGCTTGGAATACCAAGCGAGAACCCGATGGATAAAAGAAAACCTTATCTAACATTTCCAATCTTAAACAAAATTTCATAATATATTTCTTCAATCATATAAGAGCCACTACAATCCACAACACAATTAACAATTTGTCCACACATACATACTAACAGAATTTATATGAATTATAATTTAAAAACTGATTTAAATACCTATCTCCTGAAGTGTGACTATGGCGATAAACATAACCCTCCCTTCTATCATTCATCTAGTTAGGATGGTTACCTAAAAAAAATAAACAATTAGCAATTGAATAAAATTCAGTGGGTCAATTATACTTTTACACTATAGTAAACAAGAAAGTAGAACTAGTATGCATAATAATTTTTTTTTTGTTATAACATGTACATAAAAGAAATTGCTTAAACAATCAAATATATATGAGGTATGTACAAATGAACATTTCTTATGAACTTTACTTTTACATTTATCAACCATTTTAGGAGTCACCGTCTAAACCTTTATTAAAAGAAAACCTTTACCAAAACTCATCCAAATGACTAGTAGCCATTACCATTTGTCAAATCCATTGGCCATTTTCATACATGGGTACATTGCATCCCCAATGAGTACTATTAGGGGGTGAACTCTAGTTTCAATATTCACATTCATAGCATACTATTTATACAGCTATGCATATTAATTCATAATAATAAATCAGTTAACTTTGTGAAATGACAAAGTGACAATATGTTCTAGCATTTAAGCTATTTATTCAATATGAAGAAACAAGAAAATAAATCATAATTTGCAGTACATAAAAAGTCATAATCATATACAAATGCATTTCATCACATAAAATAAATAAACTTTTATCATAAATGTAAGAACATAATTACCCACTTTAATTTGATGCTTCCTCTTAAATCTCCTTCCCTTTAACATTTCTTTTCTTAATTGAAGTTCTTATAGAATAAAATATTGATTGGATCAATATTAAAAAGTAATTTATTTTATTTTATTCATTTTTTTTGTTGTATGATACTTGACTATATCTTTTATTATTTAATGCTCACATTCATCAATATTTTATTGTGTATTTTCTAAATCAAGTTAAATTCCTTAATAATATTGTTTATAACCTTTAATTCATTTAATATAATGATATTTATACATGTCAAATTTGTCATATAATACTCTCTAAATCCTATTATTTCTTAATGTAAAAATATTAAATGTTAAAGTGACTTAATATAGATAAATTTTTATTTTCATTAAATGTTTATCATTTCTCTTAAAATGATTCCTACTTAATTAACGATATTATAACTTAGCATAAGTTTAAGGTTTTATTAAATTTGCAATTATATTTCATATGTAAAGATTTAATACTTAATTACTTGAATTTAATTTATGCTACATATTCATAAATTAAATTCCTTGCTGAAATCTATAAACCCTATGTTAAAACTTGAGATAATAACATTAAAATCAAAGATAATAACATTAAAATCAGATTTAAATTAAATTTATAATTATATAAATTATCTATTTACTTACTTTTTTCCTCCTTCCCTCATTCCCTTCGATTGCTTGGGACTGCACTCATGCTTCCCACTTCGTCCTTCGCAAGGACTCCCTCCTTTCTTGGTCGTCAACACACGAAAGGCTCTCCTCTTGGTCGCACGCCTACAAGAGGATGCAAGCTAGTGGCATCAACGATGGCGGTGAAGTCGCACGCATTGCTGGGCAGCAAAGTTTCCTCCTCCGACCTTTCTTTCTTTTTCTCTCCCATTCTATCTCGTTGCTTTGGGAGTTTGTTTGCAAAATGAAACCAAGCTCCTCCTTCGATTCTTCTATTCGAGGCCAATCTTCACGATGGTTAGATTTCATTTGTTTTTTATTTTTTTGTTTCCCTTTATTTTCTAATTTTTGGTTATTACATTAACACAAAAGGCAGTTAAGTTTGAATGGTCAGATCAGTGTGAAGAGGATTTTCAAAAATTGAAGAGTTGTTTAATGAATGCACTAGTATTAACTATTCTATCATGGATAGAAGGATTTCAGATTTATAGTGAAGCTTCATTAAGAGGTTTGGGTTATGTACTTATGTAGAATGGAAGAGTGGTTGTTTATGTTTCAAGGCAATTAAAAAATCATGAAAAAATTATCCAACCCATGACTTAGAGTTAGTAGTAGTAGTATTTGCATTAAAAATTTGGAGATATTATTTATATAGAGTATGGTGTGAAGTTTTCACTGATCATCAAACCTTTAAATACATCTTTACTTAGAAGGTGTTAAATTTAAGGCAAAGAAAATGGTTGAAACTCATTAAGGATTATGATTTGGATATTCAATATTATCTCTGAAAGACAAATGTAGTTGCTAATTCTTTAAGTAGAAAAATATTTGATAGTACAAATTGGTTGATCTCTCAATATGAGGAGTTGATTCAAGATTTAGAAAAATTAAAGATTTCAATTATTGAATCCACAGATGATCGTGCTTTATTGTTAAATCAAATGGTTATACAATCAAATTTGAAGGAAAGGATGCGAGATGCTTTATCACAAGATGTTGAATTTCAAAAAAAATTTAAATTTGATAAAAGTATGCTATACAAAAGATTTTGAAATTGATGAGGTGGGATTATTAAATTATCGTAGAGTTTGCATTCCGGATATTGAAGATTTAAGGAGATATATATACATGAAGCACATCACTCTCATTATACAATTCATGTAGTAGAAAAATGTATCAGGATCTTAAAGAAATATTTTAGTGGTCAGGGATTAAAAGAAGTGTAGTTGAAATTATTTACAAGTTTCTATCATGCCAAATGGTTAAGGCTGAACATCAAAAGCCAAGCGAATTTTTGTAGCCCCTGTCAAGACCTGAATGGAAATGGATGATATTACCATGGATTTTATGGTTGGCTTATCTAGATACGTAAGAGGTTTGCGTCTTTTGGGTGATTATTGATAGATTGACTAAATCATACTTTATACTTATTAAAAATGATGTTGTTAAAAAATTAGCAAGAAAGTATATTGATGAAATTATGAAGTTACATGGTGTGTCAAAGTCTATAGTGTCCGATCGGGGTGGTCGATTCACATCCATGTTGTGGAGAAAAATTCAAGAAGCTTTAGGTACCAAGCTTACATTAAGTATTGCATTTCATCCTCAAACTGGTGGCCAGTTAGAAAGAACAATTCAAATACTTAAAGATCTACTTAGACTTTGTATACTTGATTTTGGAAGAAATTGGGAATTACACTTGCCTTTGATTGAATTTTCCTACACTAATAGCTTCCAAAAAAGTATTGGTATGGTTCCCTATGAAGCATTATATGGAAGGAAATGTAGAGCACTACTTTGTTGGGTGGAAATCGGTGAAAGAAGAATTATTGGTGTAGATGTAGTAGATGAAGCCATTGAAAAGATTTGATTAATTCATGATAAATTAAAATGGTTCAAGATAGGCAAAGGAAATATTATGATGCTAGACATCGACTAGTACAGTTTGAAGTGAGAGAGTTTGTGTTTCTTAAAGTCAGCCCCATGAAAGGTATTAAATGTTTTGGCAAAATGGGAAAGTTAAGCCCACGTTATATTGGTCCATATGAAATCTTGAAAAGAATTGAAAAAGTGGCTTATAGAGTGGCTTTATCTTCTAATATGCAAGGAGTGCACAATGTGTTCCATATTTCTCTCCTGCAAAAATTTATTATTGATGAAGCCAACAAAATTATTGTTGATCCTATTGATATTCAACTTGATCTCATATTTGTGGAGGAGCTAAAGAGAATTATAGATTATGATGTTAAGCATCTTAGGAATAAAGAAATTCCATTGTCCATGTGTTGTGGAAACATGGATAATAACTAGAAGCTACATGGGAGATTGAATCTCAAATGCAAGGATTTTATCCTCATTTGTTTAATTAAAGGTATGTTTATTTCTATTGTTGTCATTGAATTTCGAGAAAAAAATTTTTATAAGAGGGAGAGATTATAATAATTGGAAAATAAAACAAAAAAAAGTAATATTCAAAACCATCATGATGATTGGCCATGAATAGATGAATTAAAGGCAGGCTTGATTTCAGTTTACTCCCAAAACATGCAAGAGAAGGGAAGACTCACCTTGCATGCCCTAGCAGAGTGAGACGACTTCACTGTCGCCGACACTGAGCCACCATGGGCTTTTGTGTGCTGATGACCGAGAGAGAAGGAAGCCGGTGCGTGCAAATGGGAGTGAGCGTGGGAGGAAGGGGAGCCGGGTGTACGTGCATGACTTTGGACAAGCCGACTGGCTTGTTGGATCTTTAGGGCAAACCGAGAATAAATAAGGTAAGGGACTTAAAAATTTTAAATCTAGAGATTCAATTTATAGATTTTAGATTAATTGTAAATTATGAAATCTTCATTCAACTTTAAATAATGATTATTAAAATTAACAGAGACTGATACAAAAGCAAAAGATTCAAAGGTGATATACGAACTTTGCAAATTTATAGGTATGATTTTATGATTTCAAATTTTATATGATGTATATTTACTCATATCAAATATTTCAATTTAACGATCATATAATTATAATTACAAAATAAATGAAACCTTAAACCCATGCTAATTTATAAATATCTTTAAGTAATTATGAATCATTTTAAGATGAATGATAAATACTAAATGAAAGTAAAATTAAGTTATTTATATGAAATCAGTTTAACACCTAATGTTTTTATATAAAGAAAAATAATAGGACTTAGGAGTATTATATGGCATTTCCTACATGTATAAATATACATATACATATTAAACTAAGTAAATGTTAAATGAAAAGAAATTATGAAAGATCCTTAATTTAAGTTAAAATATGAAGAGTAAGTATCAATTTAAAATAAATAAAAGATGTTGTCTATGCTACATAAACTAATAGTCAAATCAACTAAATGTGATAATCAATATTATTATTATTTAGAAACTTAACTTGATTTGGAAAATAAGTAATGAAATTTTGATGAATGTGAGCATTAAATAACAAAAGATATACACTAATATCATAGATAAGAAAATGAAGAAAATGAATAATTTTTTTCAAAATATTGATCAAGTTAATATATTTATTATATAGGTACTCAAATTAAGGAAAGAAGTGTTAAAGGGAAGGAGATTCAAGAAGAAGCTTCACACTAAAGTGAGTAATTATGGTCTTACATTTATTGTAATAGCGTACTTATTTTTCATTTGATGGAATGCAATTGTACATGGTGATAAATTATCTTTGTACTTTAAATTTTGATTTATTTTATCACTTTTTTCATATTGAATGAATAGTCTAAATATTAGATCATGTTGTTACTTATGTTATTGCACAGAATTAAGTGATTTACTATTTTGAACTAATATATATAGCTTTATAAATTCTATGCAAAGAATGTGTATGTTTGAAAGAGGAGTTTAACCCCTTATGGTACAGGCTGAGGACGCAATGTACCAATGCATTGAAAAGGTAAATGGAAATATGTACTTGTCATTTGAATGAGTTATGAAAATGGTTCTTTATGAAAAAAAATTTTAGATGGTGACTCTTATAATGTTTGATAAATTAGAAAATAAAGTTTTTAAGAAATGTTCATTTACATCTACCTCTTATATGTTGGATTGTTGAATCTCACTTTTACTTTCCGATGTTCATATTTTATCCTCTCTTTTATGGATTTTGTTTTTATATAAGTAACTTTTATTGATGGATATTTTATATATATTGGACAAATTTTTTAAACTTGGTTTAGATTTCTAATGGCTCTTATATGATTTGGAAACAAATATTGTGTAGTTTTTATTTCTATTTGTGATGTTAAGTAAAGTTTTCTTTTTATCCGTCCGACTGTTCATTCCCGCCTTGGTATTCCAAGCTTTCGAGCTAGGTCATGATAGTTTTTTTCGTGCTACTGTATCTATAATATATCGTATAAGCAAACATAAGGTAATGTTTAGTGCTTTTAAATGCAATCTTACATGTACTTTAAGACAACTTTACACTCAGATTTAATGCTTCAAGATTAAAACCCAAATTAAGATACTTACATGCATTATAAGATAAATTCAAATTTATATTCAATATTTTGAATGTCATGTAAGCAACCTTGAAAAACATGCACGTCTTATAAATTGCAAGAAGATTATTTGCAACAAATCTACATGGGCTTCGACACATATTCTAAGTGCTAAATTTTAGTGTCCGAGGATGCTATGTGGGTTAAGTTAAAATAAATTTGAATTGTCTGCATGTGTTTTGACCAGTGTGTCAAACACTTAACCACATGATATGAAAATACTACACAAGCTAAAATCAAAATTAATCTTGCCTCAAAAACTATACATGTATTTGAATGATCAATAAATATCTATCTTTAAAGCCAAACCTAAGTTTATTGATCATATGCATTCTTGTTTTGGCTGCTTCGCTTATATGATGAAGTTGTAAGTGCCACTTAATTGGTCCGACTGTTCTTCTCATAACAACATGAGTTAACAAAATTGGTTGTAAACTATGTGTCACTTTTTAAAAGAAGATTTTGATTTTACATTTGTATACAATCATCAAAGGTCTTAAGTAGAAAATCTCATATTCAAAGCTATAGACAACTTATAAACTCTATGTTTCAAGTTAGTGAGTATAATTATAAATTTTAATCATAGACTTGATTCTCTGCAATCAAATATGTAGAGTTTATACAGTCTATAATAATAAATGAAATCAATCAAACAACCTCGATGATGACCATATTGAGTGAAGATCTTAACTAGACGGGAATATTTTTATCAAAATATTTCAAAGTCTTAAAGTGAATTATCTCAAGATTAAATTCACCTAAAATATAAAAGAATTCAACATCATTAAATGCCTAAAAAAATCTATTGTTCAATGATTTAAAACAAAATCATTCACCAACCATTCACAACTTTTTGTCAGGTGTGATAATTTAAAAAAAATTAGCTTATAAACAAGCCAATGTTAGATTGAAAGTACCATTATGTTCACTCTTAGTAAATTTTATGCCATAAGGACATAGCTTGTATTCTAAGTCCACGTGGTTTTGTTGCTAAATGACATCACAGAAAGTAATAGATATAGCTAGAGCTCTCTGACTGGGTGGTTTAGCCTCTCAATGCCCACACTAAATTATGGTCATGATTATAGTCTATTTGTTCTCCAATGATTGTCCCTTGGTTTGTAAATTATAGGATGCATCTGATAGGGCAAAAAATTCTTTGTTACCTAAGATGGACTCAGAGTTATTTTTTTTAGACAAATAATTACCTCAGGTCTATAAGGTTACCTTAGATGAAATAACTCATGGATATTGATAAAGATCCTTTGGTCAAGTTGGACCAACTACCTTTTCTAACTAAGTTGACCAGGGATCATGATAGTTCGAGACAACATAACCATGAGATCTTGATCAGGTGCATCATTATTTCTTCAATCATTCACTTTAAGTTAAAATATGGTGAATTTTATAAATTTTAAACTCCATTAGTTGCTACTTTTTTATCTTCCAGAGAGGTAATTAATTATAGGTGCTTGCACCTATAAAAATCCTGGAACTAGATCTAAAATCCTCACAAAATGAAAGAGAAATCTCTGGGTAGGGTTGTATCTACAATTTCATTTGCCTTTTGAATGTTTGACTCGGTACTAAATCCAAACTCTTCTCATCGAGAAGCTGGACTCGAATTTTCAGAGCCATAATATTTTGTCTCATTTCCATAATCTTTGTAAAACTTATACTTTTTTTAGAATCTCTAGCATGGAAACTAGCTCTTATCATACTAATTTCTTTTTTAAAAAATCATTGTTCTAAATGTCCTCTATGTGTTCAGTCATCCAAACCCTAAGCGAATTAACGATCAAGTGTAAATCTATATTCACCTTTTTCTTTTTTGTGAACCCCTCTCCAAATTGAGTTCCCATTAAACACAAAATTCTTTGTTGAAAAACTAATAGTCATTAATCTTTTTTTTTAATGAGGAATATCTTATTCTACTTATGTTAGATAGGTGGATCAGTAGTAAATGGTATATAGCATGTAACTCATCCATTTAGATAAAGAGGCTAGTATTGATTATGCTACTTATCTCTTATATAGTTCCCACTTAAAAAGGAGGGCAATAACTTGTTAGATTTGTCTTCCCATGAACTATAACAATGCCTACACCTAAATGACCTCTTCTTTTTGGTTTGGTATCATGCATTGCATTGAGATCTCTGATATTATATCTAACAGAGTTAACATCTGCCTCATGCCATTTTCCCTAGAAAAATTGTGTCTATATGGGTTGATGTTACACTTCATGATAAGATCTTGATTGAAGATATACTTGCTTAAGTTGGCATTGTGCCTCATGTGGGAATCCCAATGAATTTTACTTAATTGGGTAGACATTAGACTTTAAATCAAGATTCCTAGCAAAAAAAAGATATAAAATGAAAAGAGAAGAAAAAAGAAAGAAGAAAAGAGAGATATTATAAGCTTCTTGAAAATCTTTTGCATGATAATGGGGCATATACATGCACACACATATTTGTATATGTATGTGTGCAATGATATTATACAATAACTCAAGATCCCTAGAAAATGCAAATTGATTATGTTTTGATTTATATCATATTTTCTGTTGAGATCACTAGCAATGGATTGTCATTTGGGTTGACACCATGTTTCATGTTAAAAACTAAACTATACCCAGCAGTTCATATCCAGTTCCATTATAGAAGCATCATGAAAAATGGAATTTTCAATACTAGTCATTGTACACCTCCAAAATATATATAATTGGATGATAATATTGTATTATTTTATTGTCATTTATTGTTGAAGTTTTCTTGCATATTTGTCATCATTATTGAATCTCAAAATGTTTCACCTCCTCGAAATACATGTGAATTTTAATGAACTTCATTGTGCAATGATCTTGGGTAATATGCATATCTATTTTAGATAATTTTTATGTTTCAGATGCATTGGTACTGTTCATTTAATGATTGGATGCCATTTAAGCCATTTCAATGTTAGTTGAGGTGTTTCGATCCCAATTCACCCAAAATTGTGTATATGGCTCACCAATTGCATCATGCTCCATCTTTTAGACGATTTCAACATTTTGATGGCTTTGACATAACTTGTTTTGCGAATGGAGCACATTTGAAAGACATTAAAGTCCTTTGATTCGATTTACATGATGCTGAACATATAGTTCATCTTCTCTTTCAAAGTTCTTATTTGGCTATGCTAGGAAATTTCAGCATTTTGAAGGCATTAGTGTGGTTTGTTTCATGAATGGTTATACTTTTAATTAAGTTTGATCAATATTGGGACATTTTGACTCTGCCTAATGTGGCATCACATTCTTTGCTTATTTTTTTCCCCATATTTGACCCAATCGATTCACATTTGAATCATGATAAATTTTATCAGCATAATGTCATAATCATTATTCATTGATTGTATCGCGTGCTCATACCTATGAAATGTGTATGGAGGTCAATAAAAGTATTAGTTTAGTCAACTCTAGTCCTTATGAGGAGGAGATTTAGATTAGTTAAGTTAGACTTATATAGACAAGTTATTTCATTTGAAAGTATATGCAACTTAATAGATTTTGGATTTTATTTTGATCAATTTTATTAGCATACACAACATTTTAAAATTGTATGTTTGAGTGTTTAATATACTGATCTAAAAAACATGCCAGTGATTATTCTCTTAATATGCCAACATCAGTTTTGATGCATTTATATAATACTTAACACAAATTTTAGTGCATCTATGCATTGCACATATTTGTTCATCTGGGCATTCATGCAGTGCACTTGCACTTTTCAATGCATTTTCATAGTGTACTTACACACTTTTTGGTGCATTTATATTATATACTTGTACTCTTTTCAAAACACTTAAATATTTTTATGGCGTTATAATTAAACTTTATCGAATAAAGTGTGCAAGGTTCAAAACTATTATGAGCATAATGCGATTAGATTGTGCATATGATTTTATTTTACTTTTTTTTACAAACACCTTTTGTTTGTCTATGCAAAGTGTTGATTTTTAAGTTTTATTGTTGGGCTTGTTCACTTACAATTTTGGTAGCTTCTCGATGTCTCTTTAATATAGAAGACATCATCAGGAGTGCTAGGTTTTCCTACCATGCTGAAAAATGTGTGCATCATTGGTGTCATGAGATATTACAGCTAGAGAGTATTTAAATTCATCAAACTTAAGAAAAGTGTGCATAGACCTTTAATAGAACCTGCATAAAGAATATTAATTTTTTTGCTCACTAGGATAACATGTTTATAATAATTTGTTTGTCACATTATAACAAATTGCATGGATACCTAATTTTGATAAATTTTCTCATCATATTGGAATAGCATATATGGGTACTTATATTTTATGATTTTTCTAATATTTTACCTTCACATGCCATAATGATGATCTCAGTTCAAAGTGAATTGAGGATACACAAGATAATGTGAGAGGGAGAGGTTGCTTTCTCTCTCTTCATTTTGTATTTTTTTGATTTTTTTAGAGAGAGAAGGTGTGGAGAGATGGTTTTTTTTTTTTTTAGAGAGGAGGGAAGAGGGATGTGAGGTGGAGAGAATTTTGAGAGAGCTTCTGATTTGTTGGTGGTTTAAGGAGAGGTGTCTAGGGATTGTGGGTCAAGCTATGAGAGAGATAAGTAGGCCCGAAGCATAGAACTAAATGAGAGTGGCACTAGGAGATGGGATGGAGTGGCAGTGAAAGAGGGAGAATGGAGTGTGGATATTGGGTTAAGTAGGGAGGCCGGAGGAGAGCTATCATTGAGGGAGTGGTTGAGGCATGAGGCTTGTCTGTGATTAGGGCAATTGGTAGTGTCACAGTGAGAAGCGAGCAAAGAGGGCTGTGCGGCTCAGAGATGGGAATATAGATTCATGAGAATGAGCGAGATAGAGGTAAGCTTTGACTTGAACATGCAAGAAAGGAATCAATAGAGAGATGAGGGAGATGAGCTTCTGGTTGGAGCTATGAACCAAATGGAGAGGCAGGATTCAATTCTAGGTGAGAACCAACAAAATAAGGAGATGCTAGGGAGATGAGCAAGTCTGAGTTTGAAATGGTGCAGATGTGGTGGTAATTAGGTGAGGGATTAAGAAACTTGAATTTTTTTACTCCCCCTTTTTGTTTAAGTTTATGGGTCAACAAGTACCTCTTTAAAGTTCATGGTATTTACTAGCTTAAATATGGTTGGTCAAAGTTTTTATGCTATCATTTTTAATTTCAATTGACATAATTTAAATAGTTAAAGTATAAAGTCTAATAATTTAGTTCATATGATAAGCAAGATGTAGATTGTGGAAAACTTTCAACAAAAGTTAAGCGCTATCCATTTTTCGGGATCTTTTGAACTAGCAATTTGTCATGCATGCTAATAATTTGATATCCACCTACATGTTTATCTTCTTAATCAAGATGTTTTCCTTGGAAAGTACATATTTTATTTTCTAGTGGTAGGTTTATTACTTTTACTCTTTCCCATGTTTTTTATGAAAATTGAATTGAATTTTGATATATAATTATTTGAGATATGTTTCATGAAAAAAAAAATCTTTAGTTTCTCTTGAAGAGTCATCTTTTATCTAAATATTTGAATTAGTTGTATTAAATTGAGTCATATTCATCTTTGTATATATTTTGTACTTACCTTTTAGAAATTTGCTAAACATAAAAAGCATAAAATTTCAAAATAGGGTAAATATTGTGATATCATGGACACATCCTAGGAAAATAATGGTTCGTTTAGGTTGGCTATAATTTTTTGTGAAGGTGGTTGTAAAATTCTTGTGAGAAAAGTAAATTTTTTTAAAGGAGAAAATGATCAAAATGGTCATTCAATTATCTATGAAGGACCAAAATTGCCTCAAAATTTCTAAAAAAGACCAATAGTTCCCACCTATTTTAAAAAAAAATTGAAATTACTCATCATCCAAGGATGTTAAAATTTGGATATATATATATATATATATATATATATATATATATATATATATATATATATATATATATATATATATATATATATTTTTAAAGTTTTTTTAATTTTCTACTATTTTTTTCTCTTACATAGTAGATATAATCAAATTTAGATGATATGATTAAAGATTGTGCAGATTTTGGAACAAGTTAATTTTTTATTATACACAATTTCTATTTAATTATAATAAAATATATTGATCTTTTTCGAGTGTTAAAATTATAAAACTTTATATTAATTTTATTGAAATTATTCTTTTTGAAAAGAATAAAATGTTATTTTTCATTGTTTAATTATTTTTGCCAATATAATAAAATATTAAACATTTAAATGGGCGCATAAGGTGTATAAGTTGCTTGAAATATAGAATTTAAAAATATAAGAGTTCATGGAAATTAGACTTAAAAATCAAGAAGAAAATATTTATTTTAAAAGTACCCTCATTTTTAACACTTTTTGTTATAAATTTCATTAGTTTGGCTGGTAAAATTGATTTTGTTCTTATTTAAATAATTGAGGGATTAAATTAGTCATTTTAAATAATTTGATACTATTTTGATCTTTTATAAGTAGTTGGGGGACTATTTTGATCTTTTTCTCTTTTTTGAAAGCTACTATGAGTATAATAAATATTTTTGTTTTGAAACCTCAAGCAATAATTTTTTTATAACGGTCACATATTAGTAGATCTTGTTGTAAGAAATCGCTTCCCACCATAAAATTTATTAAAGAACAACAAGAAAGTAGTTGCTAAACAAAGATCTATCAGCGGTCTAAAAAGTAAAATAGTGAGAAAGTTGTCTTAAATAAACCCTAAATGAATATAATTATTTTATGAGGTATGTATTAGAATCCTTTGGCTTTCTAAAATCTATGCTTTCCCAGATCTTGTATTTGCTTGGTTGGATATTAATTTCTTTAACTTTGACGTAAATGTGACTACTAATGTTTTGGAAGTTTATCTTCTTGTGTATCGACATGAACCTTAAATGCCTTTATTTGGTGAATTTTTTCTTGTCCAAAGACTTTGAAACATAGAGAAAGTCAGTTCATCACAATTTGGAGGTATGTATACAGTAATTATGCTAGATGTTGCAGTGAGAAAGATTATAAAAATCTCGAAGAACCTCAGTCAGTAAAGAGATATAAGGCTGTGGAGAATTCCCCGTTTACAAAAGTTATTTCAGGTGCAATTGCAGCTAATGATAGGAATAATGCTTGCGATTCTAGTAGAAGTGCTGAGCCCATTACGTAGTCTACAGAACTATTATTTCAAGTCATGCTACACTCCAAGAAGAAAATCATATTTCATTATCTCAGATGCTAAGGTTTGAAATTCTAAATTTTTTAAATAAACTTTTTATAATTTCTTCTTTCGTATGGCTATGTTTAAGCTTTGATCATGTATTTTAATGGATCTTTTTGGCCTGGATGAAGAGTACAAAGCAATTGCCCTGTTCATTCATCCTTGGGGGTTTGAGTAAACCTGAGTCAAATATCCCTGAAATGAGTTAAGCACAACAGAAAATCATGTCTTCATTCATGGTAAAGGATGCTATAACGTATACATTTACCACCAATTCAAGTCATGCCACACTCCCTTCACAAAGAAAATTGCATTTCCATTTGTCAATACCTGATACTTGGAATTATTTTTTCTTATGGAAAATTTTCTTCTTTTTTGTTTAGATATGATCATTTTTAAACTTTGATCATGGATTTTGAAGGATCTTTCAACTGAGGTGAAGAGTGTGATGCAACTGATGTTTCTATTTAGTCAAGATTGAATTTGGATAAACTTATTAGAATATCCCAGAGCAAAGGACTTCCTTTTGTGAGTTACCCATTACAGAAAGGCATTTATTGCCTTCATTAAAGGGTGAGGATGTTATAGGCTTTATATCCGTCTCTAAGACTACTATGAATGATGGCTAATTGGTACTTATAATTCTATCAAGGAGAGCAAGTTTACATCCTCCATTGCAATTGACATAAATAATCATTTTCTCTATCTACTAAACCAGTCAAGCCAAATATTTTACATGTTAAGCTGACTCTCCTAGGGGAACAAACGGTTTCTCTTATGTCTCTAGGACTGATGATGCATCTTGCTTGTTCCCTTTAAGTGGCCCAATTACAAATATGATCATTGTGTGAAAGTGAGGAAAAAAAAACTTTTTTTAAAATATTCTTCTCAATATAATTTTTTTTCTTAGTAATTTTCATGATTTTCATAGATGTCAAAGACTTTTTTTTCCATTGGTTTGATTCTTAAGGTTAATTATTATACCAAGCACAATCAATATGACTAAAAATTAAAGTCTTTTGGAAAAGCAATAATGCATGGCCACTATTCAGCTCAAGATTTCAAAATTAAATGTACTTGCTCCTCTATGTCTTAGTAGCAGGACAAATAATGTTATCAAAGGCTATGGGCCATGTAGTTAATATTCCCACAATAGGTTGCATAGAAAATAACATAAGCTTTTGCATTAATACCTAGGTTTATGAGTCAAACAATCTTTCTTAAGTAGTGAGATTGCAGGACTCACTTTATAAATTATAATAGCTAGGAGTTCTTATTTATCATTTAAGATTAAAATAGTATCATTTTAAAAATGAATAAGAAGGTGAGGTGATTTTATTCTTTTAAGTGGGAAGTAAGTTTAAAAGAGACAATATACTTATCTTTTGAACCTACAATGTATAAATCCCACAATGAAGTCTCATGATTACATTAGATTTAGGTATGGTTGTATCCTAATGATATAATACATGGAGAAAGATGCTCATATACCAATCGATTATGGAGAGGGTAGTTATATATATGTGGTGAAAATTACTCAGTTGGATAATTAAAGTAGAAGTAAATTAATCTTTCCCAAAGGATTGGAGTGGCAAGATACTAAATTAATGCCAAATAATGAAGCTACCAAGCTAAGTTTAATAGAAGATATTTTTTTTCAAATGGTAGTTTAATATAACATGATGTTACTTTATTAATTTTCTCACACGTATATAAAATTTTCATATATTTAACATATAAGTAAATAAATATATATAGATGATATACAATAAGCATGCTATCTAGAAAGAATGAATCTTTGTGTTTGAAATATTTATTTATTAAAATTTTATGGCAACTTTCTACTCTCTTGATCTCCCTGCAACTAGTAATGCCATTGACAAAGTATCAATGACCCTCTCCTCTTCTTATGGGTGACAAATAATGAGAAGTTTTTAAATAGATGGTGTATATATTGGGATATCAAGGTACATATTGTGTATGCTACATATGCGATTAACAAGGGGCTTCTTATGCTATGGATGCATAACAAAATTAAAATCTAATTTTTAGTAAAATGTTTTGAGCTAGGTCAATAGAGGCACATACTCAAAGTGCCATCATTTTTTATTGGCCCGTGCATATTAGTGTTGTAATATGACTTATATCTATGTGGATAGATTAAACACCTCCCTCCTAGTAAATGTAGTATTATTTGTGCTCAATCCTCATTAACTTTTTATAGATATAAAATAGTAATTTAAAAAAACTTAATGATTTTTAATTACATCTACAACTCATTATTGACTCTTCATTCTTTATAGGGAGTAGCCTTGAACATCAACTTCCCACAAGTAGTGACACTATAAGTCAACTATTAGGGTTAGGTAGCTATAAGCACATATATATATATATATATATATATATATATATATATATATATATATGCATTAGAAGAAAAGTTGTTTTGGATCTATTATATTTTATCAACTTCTCAAATTTTACATCTTGAAGCAACTTCAAGGAAAATCAGAACTTTTTCCCTTGAGATGAGTTGGTCAAATTATCATATTCTTTTTATTAAGTTTATGAAGTCCATTAATTATAAAATAAGATAGTTCTTGATACTTTTCTAGTTATTGTTTCAATTGCAAAGAAGGAAGAAAACAGAGTACACTTTGATGTTGATTTTTCAACATTAATTAATTAATTAACAATCAAATTTTTTTTTTTATAATATTTTGAATGCTTATCATTTAATGATAAATTATTTTCAAACCAACATCACTTTAAGTTTTTGAAATATTCTTTCATATATAAGTTTGAATTTGACTTGCATAAGGGTTGTTGAATCCAAATCTATCTGTGGAATAAAATAGATCCTCTTAGGTACTTGAGAAGTAGGACTAAATCAAATGGGACAAGAAGAATGGAAAGTAGTAAGAAAGTATGAAAAATATCTGAGATTTTAGTATGCTAAAAGATCAAAAACATAAAGATCTCTTCTCTCCCTTTAAGGAAAATAATATAGAAATGAGTTTAAATAAAAAAGTGCTAGAAATAAGAAAAAAAAGAGCCCCAAGAAGGTCATTCCCTCCTCAAAATCTCCATTTTTATAAGATCAAGGGGTGGTTATGTATAGCAAGTGCACATAAGCTAAGTCAAATATGTAAGAGAGGACTCACTTATGAAGGCGAGTGTTACATGTCAAGTGATGAGTTTTCAAGTGTGGTCACCAACACTGGTGAGATGAGTTGCTTGATGGGTATTTGGTTACATAGTCACTCGTATGTAAGTGAGTCATCACATATGAGTTGGTTGCCTATCGAATCATTATAGGTGAGTGAAGTACTTGTTTGAATTCTGCTTCTTACTATTGAGTGTTCCTGTATCGATCATTTGCCACCCATGATCACTCACTAGATCCATGGGTACTCTGACTTATGTTTAAAAGAAGTAGAACTGAAAAAAGTCCATAAATTTAATGTTTTATACATTTTTCACCTCATGCATGAACTTCTCTATATCTATTTCTTGTATTCATATCAGATGAGTTGGTTAATGCTGGTCACTTGATTATGATGGTCTCTGTCAATGCTTGCATGTTTAGAGTTAGTCTTTTTGAACGAGTGAATTACTTGTCTGAATTTTACTTTTTTTAAAGTTGGATGTTCTTATGTCCATCCTTTGCACTTATGATCACTCGCTAGATTTATAGATACTCTATGGGTATACAGGGTGTTGAACTGTGTTTAAAAAAGTAGGACTAAGAAAGCTCATATATTTAATATTCTACATGTTTTCCACCTTTTGTGAACTTCTATCTTTCTCATGTTCCCAAAAACTTCCTCTAGAGCTCAATCCCTTCTCCTTCTCTCCAAGCATGTCTTCCACATCTCCCTACTCGACCCCAATGCTAATTCTAATCGAACTCTCCTAGCAAATTTGCCTTCCTGTTTTGCTATTGGCAAGTCCTACACACATGTATGAACGCCTCTCTTCCCCTCCCCGACGCCCAATAAGCTGCTCAACTCCATTTCCCTATTCATCGCTCCCATCTATTTATGCCAAGAGCTACTCTTGCTTGATCTTCTCCGGTCTCCCAACCTGAGTGGTTGTTTCTGCTCTTATCTCTATGAGAGAAACTTGCTAACACCACCTTCCTCACTTCAATGCTCAATACCACTCCCACTTTTCACATGCAAAGCTATATGTCACGAAAAAACTTTTTCCAAGTAGTCCGTGCAGCCTTAGTAGTCCTTCCTTGATGCTAAGTCAGTCTAACCCTCACAACACAGGACTAGAATGCTCAAAACTCTTTTAGAGAAGAGAGGTTAGAAGTAAGGAAATCACTTCACTATGCAAAAGAACTTTACAATACAAGATTGTTTGGGAACCTTGGATGGTTCCAAATGAGAGGGAAGGTCCTCTATATATAGTCCTCCCCCATGGTCTAGCAAGAATATTATAGAATGCAATAAAATATACATGGTTCTAGATTATTCTACACCACTCCTAGCATATACAAGGGTTCTAGAGTATTTCATACTATTCTAGAGTCCTCTTGAAGCATTTCTCTTTCAAAGCCTTCTGAATTTTGGTGGAACCTTTTGGAGTCCTCCAGGTTGTTCTTCCCTCTTTCTGTATTTCTCTAAAAGCTTCCCTCCTTGTGTTTGGCTCAGAGAGCATGGTTGTGACACTCTCCCCCCTAAACTGATGCCCTCGCCAGCGTGCCTTCATCATTGATAAGTTGTATATTGTATTAAATTGCCGCCAGTATCATGTTCCCAGTTGGCTTCACTATCTGGCAATCCCTTCCATTTGATAAGATATTCTTTGTAGTTTGGTACTCCTCTCCTGTGAACTATCCGATCAGATATTATTTCTTCCACTTCTTTATCAAAAGAGGTAACCACTACTATAGGAGCTCGCTTGGATATTCCCCTTGACGGATCCTCCAAGTCTTCATGATATGGCTTCAGCATGCTTACATGAAATACTGGATGAATTTTTAGTTTTGGAGAAAGTTTGAGATTGTAGGAGACTTTCCCTATCTGCTTAACCACTTCAAAAGGCCCCTCGTACTTGCTTACTAACCCTTTGTGTACCTTTTAGAATGCCTTGAATTGTTGTGGTAGAAGCTTTACAAGTACCAAGTCACCTTCCTTGAACTCCATGTTCCTCCTTTTCTAGTATGCCCATTTCTTCATCCTTCTCTTGGCCTGAATGGCGAGCTATCTCCCTTTGTTCACTCCATGACTTGGAAAATTTGAATGTTGCAGGGCTCCTTTCTTCTTAGCTAGAGGTAAGGGTGAGAGGTGTCATGGGCTATTGTCCCATGATGAAATGGGCTTTTACGTATAGCTTTGCTTTGTTGTAAGTTGTAGGAGAACTGAGCTACATCAAGGAGCTTCGCCCAATTTTTCTAGTTTGCATTCACATAATGTCTTAGGTATAGCTCCAAGAGTGCATTTATCCTTTCTGTTTGCCCATCGCTTTGGGGGTGGAAGCTTGTTGAAAAATTCAGATATGATCCCAGCATCTTGAATAGCTATGTCCAAAATCTCCCCGTGAAGCGAGGATCTCTATTGCTAATGATGCTTCTTGGGATCCCCCATAGCTTTACTACATTATGGAGGAAGAGTCTTGCAGCCTCTTTAGCTATGCAATTGGTGGAAGAAGCTATAAAGGTTGCATACTTGCTGAATCTGTCCACCATGACCAAAATGCTCCCACATCCCTCTGATTTTGGTACACTGGAGATGAAGTCCATAGAGACACTTTCCCATGGTCTTTGAGGTATTAATAGTGGCTCCAACAGTCCCCTGGCTGTTGTTGAACGGTCTTGTCTTGTTGGCACATGAGGCAAGTCCGCACGTATTCTTCCACTCCATCTTGCATCCCTGGTCGATAATAGTAAAAATTTAGAAGAGCTAAAATTCATCGCATACCAGGATGTCCTGCCCATAAGGAGTCATGACACTCCTTGATTAGATTTTCCTGATGTTGCCCCATCTTGGCACATATATTTGATGCCTTTTGGTGTAGAGGATGTCTTTTTCCATCCAAAATCATCGAGTTCCTCCTTATTTCACTAGAGTAATGATGCTTTGGGCCTGGGGATCTGCCTTTAGTCCTTCTTTGATCTTGTCCATCAATGTGCTGGAGGCTTGTGAAATGCTAGCAAACTCAGTCTTCTGGCTTAGGGCATCTGCGACCACATTTGCCTACCCTAGCTTGTATTCAAGAGCATAGTCAAACTCCGCTAGAAAGTCTTTCCTTCTAGCTTGCTTTGGGCTCAACTTCTTCTAGGTCTAAAAGTAACTAGTAGCAACATTGTCTGTCAAGACATTGAATTTTGACCTAAGTAGATAGTGTCTCCATACCCTTAGGTAATGTATGATGGCTGTCATCTCTTTTTATTGGGCAGTGTAGTGGCGCTTGGTTTCATTCAGCTTCTGGCTTTCATAGGCAATAGGATGTCCATCTTGCATAAGTACTCCTATGGCAAAGTCAGATGCATCGGTGCGCACCTCATAATTCTTCATGTGGTCAGGGAGGCTAAGTACCAGCTCACTGCTGATGGTGTTCTTGATGTCTTTAAATGCTTCCTGGCATTTATTATCCCACTCCCATGCTTTATTTTTCTTGAGCAAGTCCGTTAATGGAGCCGCTCTAATAGAATAGCCTTTTATGAACTTGTGATAGTAATTCAAAAGTCCTAAGAAGGATCTCAGCTCACTCACCATTGAGGGTGGTTCCCAATCTTGGATGGCTTGCACCTTGTTATCCTCCATCATGAGTTTTCCATCTCCTATTCTATGTCCCAAGATTGCCACTTCCTACTTGGCGAAAGAACACTTCTCCTTCTTGATGTAAAGCTTATTATCCCTGAGCACTTTGAAGACTTTCTTTAAGTGCTCTATATGCTCTTGGAGTGTTTTGCTATACACCACAATATCATCCAAGTAGACGACCACAAATCAATCCAAGTATGGATGGAATAATTTGGTCATCAAAGTGCAGAAAGTTGTCGGTGCATTGGTTAAGCTAAAGGGCATAACCAATAACTCATAAGATCCATACCTGGACACACATGTTGTCTTAGGTTCATCCCATTTTACTATCCGCACCTGATAGTAGCCCAATCTCAGGTCCAACTTGGAGAAGCATTTGGCATCCCCCAATTGATCAAAAAGGTTGACGATAAGAGGAATCGAGTATTTGTTCTTCACGGTTACCTTATTTAGCACCCGATAGTCTATGCACATGCATAGGGAACCATATTTCTTCTTTTGGAACAAGACTGGGGCACCAAATGGAGCCTTGGAGGATCAGATGAATCCTACTTCCAACAACTCCTTTAGCTGCTTGCAGTAGCTCTGCTAGTTCTGGTGGTGTCATACGATAAGCTCCCATGGCTGGTGGCTTGGTCCCCAGTTCTAGCTCGATCTGATGGTCTATCTCCCTTCTAGGTGGTAGCTCTTTTGGAAATTCTCCTAGTCAGATATCCTTAAACTCCTCTAGCACCGCTACCACCTCCCTTGGCATGTCTTCTGCGACTCCGGGTTTTCCTCATCTATGTCATGAAGAATAGCCAAGTAGCTTTCCTCTTCTCAGTGAATGCCCTTCTTGAATTGGATTGCCAATAGCATTTTGGCCTCAGGCTTGATGGCTCTTGTTGTTGACACCAAACAAGTCTGACTGCCCTCCATGATGCACTTGTTATTGGTGAATGGTATTGAGAATCCCTTCACATGATCCAAGAATTCTACCCCAAGAATAACTTTGAAATCATCTATCGGGATGAAAAAGTTTAGAGTACCGACCAAGCTTCCACATTGGTCTTGACTCCTCAAACTACCTCATGAATTGGTCTTGTTGCTGAGTTGACAGCCTTGATGGAGCCTCCTCCTTCAACTGCTTATAGTCCTAACCGTCATGCCTCTTCTATAGAAATAAAGTTGTGAGAGGCGCCAGTGTCTACCATGGAATTAGTAGTCTTCCCTCCGATGACCATCTCAACAAAGAGCAATCCCTTGGCTTGGGGCCTTGGGATAGTTTGAGTCTCATTTAACAGTTGCATGGATCCCACTTGTGCTGCATATCTCTCTCTTTGGCTTCCACTGCCTCATGATGACTTGCAAGGAGGGAATTCAAGGCTCTTTTCTGAGGGCATTCCCTTGCCCAATGTGATCATCCACAAAGGAAGCAATTGTTATGTGGTATACTCTTATTGTCCTTCTACCTTACTTTGTTTTTTCCTCGAGCCGAGGGTGATTCTTGGCGAGACTCATCCTTGTGTCGCCCTTTGTCCCCACTTTTGACATAGGTACTCTTCTTATCCTTTGGCTTTGTGGACTCCTTGGTATAATCGATCAAACTTTCAGCAACAGTGATGCGGTTGCAAGATCTTGCACTCCACACCTCCTAAGTTTAGTCTTGGCCCACGGATGGAGTCCATCCATGAAGTTGAAGAGAGAATCTTTGTTAGACATATTAGGGATTTTAAGGACTAGACTAGTGAAGTTTTCGATGTATTCCCAGATTGATCCCACTTATTTGAGCCTTTGTAATTTGGCTCTAGCCTCATCCTCCGCATTCTCATGATGGATTTGCCTCTTGAGTTCTTTCTTGAAGTCATCAAAAGTTGATATGGTACACATACCTTTCTTGATATCTCCTTTGTTCTTCTCCACCACAACATAGCGGTGTTAGAAAGATTAAAGAGCCATAAATTGGATCTTGGCATCCTCATCATTGATGCTCATAGCTCCAAAGTATTGCTCAAGTCTCCATAAAAGTTGTCTACTTCTTTTGCATTATGAACTCCGCTAAAGCTCATAGGTTTTGGCACCTCAATGCGCTTGGCTTCAATGGCATGGCCTGGATTCGTCACTAGTGCTCGCTTGCACAAAGTAATGTCTCAGCGCATTTCCTCCATGTTTGCATGTAGACTATCCATCTCTTCTTCATGAGATCATTGTACCCCTCGGAGTTCCCTCATTAAGTCCTCCCTCATCTTTTCCATTTGAACCTTAAAGGATTCTTTCAATTGGATGATCATGTCTCTGATTGAGGAATGGATGGTGGCATCCTCCTCCTGAGGCCATTCACCCTCTCACCTAGATCCTCCATCTAGGCTTCCATCCCATTCATAGCTTCCTCCACCCGAGAAAGGCGTGAATCAAAACTAGAGATCACCTCCTTGGACCTCCCATGTGGCTTAGATGTAGAAGGAT
Source organism: Cymbidium sinense (assembly GCA_021442155.1). Lineage (NCBI taxonomy): Eukaryota > Viridiplantae > Streptophyta > Magnoliopsida > Asparagales > Orchidaceae > Cymbidium > Cymbidium sinense. The sequence continues at coordinate 32,384,698 of CM038225.1, forward strand.
CACATTGCTCCTCATGACCTTAGCCTTGTAGAGATAATTCCACATTTGTGATTTCAGATCCAACCACTTGCTCCTTTCCAGCCTTCATCATGCCTCCAACCTTGGCTTTAATACCAACTCTTATAGAGAAACTTTTCCAAGTTTCCCATGTGGCCTTAACACTCCTTCCTTGATGCTAAGTCAACATAACCCTTGCAACACAGGACTAGAATGCTCAAAACTCTTTAGAGAATAGAGGTTAGAAGTAAGGAAAGCACTTCACTATGCAAAGGAATCTTACAATAGAAGATTGCTTGGGAACCTTGGATGGTTCCAAATGAGAGGGGAGGTCCTCTATTTATATTCCTCCCTCATGGTTTAGCAAGAACATTCTATTATACAATAAAATATACAGGTTATAGATTATTCTACACCACTCCTAGCATATACAAGAGTTTTAGAGTATTCCATACTATTCTAGAGTCCTCTTGAAGCATTCCTCTTTCAAAGTCTTATGGATTTTGGTAGAACCTTATGGAGTCCTCCAGGTTGTTCTTCCCTCTTTCTGTATTTTTCTAGAAGCTTCCCTCCTTGTGTATGGTTAAAAGAGCATGGTTGTGACATATAGCTCCTAATTTTGTACTGTGCTTATACTAAGTATTCTTTTACATAATATATACTTATTATTATTATTTTTTTCTATTTCATATTGATCTTATATCTTATAAATAAAAAGTAAAAGTAAATTTTCATATTTTTTAATTTCTTATAGCATTAGACCACATAAGTCAAAATTTAATTTTGATTTCATCTTTTTATTTTCTTGTTACTGAATGCTCCATAGAACTAGATTGTTATTCTTTTTCTTTCCAATACATAGAAAAGAAAAATCTCTTTTAAGTATGTCCTATTTTATTTCAAGTCAAAAAATGACCTTGATTCTCCTCTCCTTGGTCATCTCAAGCTTTTGCTCTTTCCTCTCCCCACCTTGCTTCTCATTTGTATAACCCAACTTCACCAACCTTTGCTCCTCTCCTTCTCGATCTTCTTTTCACGTGTCATTCATGTTGATGTCCTCGGGCTTTGCTCAATTTCATTCTCCCTCTCTTATATATTCTCAAGAAATCAAGCCTTTCACACATATGCCTCCTGACATCATATTCATGAGCATCGCTTATCTGCCTATTTAGCCCCATGACCATCTATCACATCTACTTCTCCATCAGGATGATATCATCCACTACTCTAATCATAGGCAAGCCGCACCTCAACCACTCCCTTAGTAGAAACTCTCTTCCATCCTTCCAACTTGACCTAGAAGTTGCACTCCACTCTCCATCTCCTGTCACCCCATCTGGCCTACCGTTGCACTTCTCGCTCAAACTGACACTAGGCTTGATTGCGTCTCCTATCTCCTTCAAATAATCACACTCTAGCCTAAACAAATTATATCTCACACTTGACCTCCCCCCTCTCTCTTTTCTAAGAAGACAAAACTCTCTTTAAAAATCCCTCTTCTCTCACATTGTCTCCCTTTCTATCTCACAAATAAAAAAAATGGGAGGGAAAAAAGAGAGAGAAAACTCCCTCCTCTCCATATGGCGATATGCTTGTCATTGACATAGTCTCATGTAAAGAAAAAAAGATTTCAGAAATCTAAGCACTTGTACTCGTTGTTCTTTGCATTGGGAAATATTGCTAAATAATTATTAGTGCACATTATCCCACATATGTGGAGAATTTTTCAAATAATTACTACGTCTACTATTCCAATGGGTGAAGGAATTTGTCTTCATGTAGATATTATTGAAAGCATACGCACTCTTTTTAAGCTTGATGGGTTTAACAAACACTGATCGTAGTGTCTCATGACAACAACCATGTTTGCCAATATGGTTAAAAAGCTTAATACTTCTAATGGTGCCTCTACGTAGGAAAAAGGCTACAAAAATTGACATGACATATTTATAAAAAACAAAACTAAAATTAGTATTTGAACTAATAATGTGATAACAATGAAAATAAAAGAATAATTAGATGAACACTTTAAATATAATATCTATCATGTTAGTTGAATTACCAAAACCAAAATTGAATGAAAAACTGAACACATAAGTGGGGCCAATGATGATTGCTCCTACTTATAACAAATCTGCAAACTTAAGTGAGTGCAGCGAAATAGTCTCATTGAAGAATTGTAGTAGTAGTTTTGGGTTTAGCAAAACCAAACCCCTACCAACTATAAGAATAAGCTTAACACTTTATCTGCTATAGAACATAAGATTTTGAAAGAGAATGACTTGAAGAAAAGAAAGTAAAGAAGACTATTATGATAAAATCTAGGGATGTAAATGAGTCAAATATGAGCGAGCTCAGCTCTAATTTGTGTTTAGCTCATTTACATTAACTTGTGTTTGTGTTCGGCTCATGTTCAAATTAGGCATGTAAGGAGTCTTTTTGTGTTCAATTTAATATTACTCTTATTCGGCTCGTGTTCAGCTCATGTTCGAATAAATTTTAAAATTCTAAAAAATGTGGAGGTCATAGGATTTGAACCTTGGGCTCATTTTTGCATGGGTAAAGCTCCAATCACCAAGCTATTATATATGTATTTATGTATGTATGTCTATCTGTCATGGATGCATGCATGCATGCATGTATGTATGTATGTATGTATGTATGTATGTATGTATTTATAAAATGAGTCAAACATGATCGAGTGGAGGGATGTTTGTGTTTGGAATGCTTGCTTAATTAACAATTCAAACACAAGCTGTTTAATGAGCCAAATACGAGCTGTTCCTGAACAACGAGCTTATTTGATAACCCTAGTAAAAGCCAACTAGGTGATAATAAAGAAATTACCATCTTTTGTGGTGACTCCAAACTAATCCAAGAAAGTTCTATAATGTGAACATTGGGGTGTATCACTTCAATCTCAAGTATAAGAATCCACCATTAAAAGATCCCAATAAATGGGAAGGTAGATATGGAGGTCGAAATCCCATGAAGAAAATTTTGTTGAGAGAGTTGAAGGTGTGACATCTAGTTAGTATTCTCAGATACCACCTTGAACAAAATATGCAAAGAATAGGTGCTCAAAAGCAAGCTCCTATGCCAACTCTCATGATAGTTGACATCTTGGAGAATCTTCTATATGATCCCATCATCACTCAATTTCAACTTCTCAAAGGGAAGTTAATCATAACCTCAACCATCTTACATAAATCATATTTATATCTTATTTCTATTTTTAAATCTATTAAAAGAATTCTTTTGAAATATAGGTGCAAAACAAAAAGATGAAGATGAAGATACAATGAAGGTCATGGTTATTTATATGGTAGAATGTTCTAGTGAAACATCCAATATGTTTGTATGTTAGTCTTGATGTTATAATATTGCACTTATCACTCATAAAAACTAATAGAAACATAAAAAAAGGAAAAGAGCAATTAAATCCACTTTATAATAGTAAAAAAGATGAACAAAAAAAAGACTAATAAGAAGAAATAGTACTCATTAATGCTATTACTCTCAATCATAAAAGCAAATGCAACAATAAATGAAAGCTAAGAAGAAGAGATATCTTGTCTAAGTTCTAAGATGAATGAGATGATGATATAGATGAAATGATGATACAACTAATGTAGAAGAATATCGTTATTATACTTGTATTCATTTCACTTTCTCATCCTTAATAAACATTGGGTGATATTTCTAGTCAACCTACCGTTAATCCAAAATTTTTAAACATTAAAGCACAAAGCCTCCCTAATGGAAGATTTAAAGAAAATTTAGTAGCACATTAGCATACACCCCAAAATGTTTTAAATATCTTTGAACATGTGATAGCCTTTCAATTAGAAATCATCATCAATGGAAAAAAAGCTATTATTGCATCAAAATAGGCTAAAAAGCATTTATGGGTCATTCATATCTAGCTGAGTATGATCTTGTGCCATATATGAAAGGCTATTCATTGCTAAAGTTTAATAGTTTTAACAATAATAGTAACCTTAAGCAACACTTAGCTCTATTTAAGGCAACTTGTGCTAACATCAATGGTAGATACACATTGCTCTTTTGTCAGTTTGTTCATAGTTGAATATGGGCTTCTTTTGAATGGTGTCCAAAGTTCCTTAATGATTCCAACAAATTATTCATTGAACTTGAAATAATGTTAATAGATTCGCTAGTGTGACATATAACAACTATTTGTTGACCATATATTAGAGTAGATATAAAGAAATAGATGAGTTAGTAGTCAAGTATATCATGCACAATTTGAGTATAAAGTGCGAACAATAACTAAAAGAGGATCATGTAATTCAACTGCTAATAGTAATATTGATAATAACATGGTGCCTTATTGAAGCATAATTTTTATCACTATGTTCAAGAAGCTACTTGATAGGGTGGGCAAGTTTGAGAAGCTAAATTGTTTTAGGTTTGAAGGTCATCTTGATAAATCTAGAAGCAATAAAACTTTAGACTTTAGAAGAAGTGAAGTGTAATCCACTTTTGTTGGCTTAAAAAAGAGAAATGGGTTGTATATAATATTGATAAAGGAAGATAACTCATTCTGAATAATTAAAAGAGAAACTAACTAAGTAACCCCAATTTACAACCAAAGTTAGTATTGAAAGAGAATGACAAGTCTTAAAATTTTTTTAGGTGAAGGAGAATGTTCAAAACAAAAAATAAGAATTGATAATTGAGCTAACTCACCTCGTAAAAAGAAGATGGATAAAGAGTATTCATTTAGAAGAGATAGCATGGCTAATTAATTTTGACAAATACTTAAGGCAAGTCTTCAATTGTTAGAATCTAAAACACTTGAAGAGGCTAATTAAACTAACAATCCAAATTATTTTTCATATTATTAGGTGATTAATCACTTAATTAAATATTATTATGTAGTTAAAGGCTTGTTAGAAAGAAAATATAGAAAAGGTGAATTCATGTGCATTAGCATTCACCTTAGAAGAGAATCGACAAATATGATTATGACTTTTTGTGTCACTAATTAAAGGGGGAATAAAATAATTATCAATGAAGAATGAAGAATTGGAGATTATAGACTCAAAGAAAAAATTTTCAAATATTGTAACAACTTGAAGGAGTCTTGACATTAAGTGGAAATCTCTATTTGAACTTGTGTTTAAGCTAAAAGAAAAAATTATGTTTAGAAGCAACTACATCCAAGAAATCGACTAGTAGATGTCAAATCAACTCATCATATTCCATTGAAATATTATCAAAGGCATGTAAAAATTAAATTAGGCAAAAAAAAACACACACACACAAAATGAGAATTGTGACACAAAAAATCATTGATATCTTAGAGTGTTATCATCAACCAACAAAAAAGTGCTTATAGACTTCATGTCTAAGCTTCAAATATACAGAATAAAATAAATTGATGATGAAGAAACACTAGTGGTTGAAACATGTCGACTTATTTTGATATTAAGTATTTTTCAACCAACTTCTTTGAAAAATTATAATAAGAGACAAAATTTAATACCCTTATTAAGTTTGCTAATTTCAACCAAAATTGAAACTAAGAAGAGAAGCTAGAGTTTGCTAGAGTGTGAAGATATATATCATGATAAGACAACATCTAATCCTTTCTTGATGGCATTATAGATAGGTGATGATTTAGAGAAAGATTTATGTTTTCTTGATGAAAGTTAATCTATACTTATAATTGTTTCACAAATAGAGCATCTGAAGTTGGGTAGCAATTTGAATATTCGAACTAAGTTTTTGGAATGCTATAATATAATTTTAAAAGACTATTTCATTAGAAGAATAAAATCAAAATGAGGTAATTTACATACAAATGTTAAGTGACAAAATATTAATGCATCATCCAAAGAAAGGATTATTTATTAAGGATAATAGTAAAGACATTATGGATAATGAAGACATCATTCATGATTATTCCAAGAAGAAGTTTGCCTTTGATAATGGAGTAGATTATAATATCTTGTCTCATCTATGAAAAATTGCAGCACAACTCACCTTGTATGAAGTGTTATTGATCTCAAAAGATATTCAAGAAACTTTAATTTGACTTTTTAAAACTTTGGAGAATTATGTAGTATATTCACTGAGCATCGCCTGATTGAAGTACTTTAAGTCTATGGTAACCCAACAATTATGTTCTTAAAGAAGATTTTATGTTTGAATTGTTAGAGCATAATCATTTTTTGTATATTATGGTAGAGTGATGGCATCATGATAAGTTAAATCTTGGTTGACTTAGGGTCTTCGATAAGCCTTACAAACTTACGAGCATCAAAGTGGTTATCTCATGATGTTTAATATCTTGAGCAAGATAAGGCTATGGCACATGGATTTGATGAGAAAGGACCGAAGACCTATGGTCATTCATTTTACTCCTGATATTTGGAATGCTTTATTTAGAAGTTAAGTTTCTTATCGTTGACATTGATACATCATTCAAACTCATCTAGGTCAATTTTGGCTCCATAAATATGACATGATAACATCCGCACTGCATCAGTGTTTAAAATATTTAAAAGATTAAGAAGAATTTAGAATTTTAGGTGATATATGACCCTTTGTGGACCATAAAGTAAAAAATATATAATAATGCTAAATATGTTATCTTGAAGGAACCAAAATCAACAAATCTTCCAAAATTAAAACATCAAGTTCAAAAACTATTATATAACTCAAAAAAGAGAATGGAAAATAATAGAATGAAAGAAAAAAAATAATGCTAGGACTTTCTAAAATAATAAATGAGTTACCTAAGGTGAAGAGAGTCATTCCTTACTTGGGAATTAATCTAGAAGAAGATGATGATGTACTTACTAAATTTAATATTTTAGAAGCTCCCTACCAAGTAGGAGACTTAAAACGATTATTCAAACTTAGATAATGACTTTAAGGGTACTTATGAAGGCAAAGCATGATGTGTTTTTTTTCAAAAAGAATGACCAAATTATAAATCTTAGAAGATACCTTTATGGTTACTCTTATCCTTCCTAATCACCACATAAAAGAAGTTGCCCCACTTGAAGCCCACAAAGTAAAAGAACTGAAAACCTTTTACATACACTCTTTACCAAAAAATAGTGGAATAAGGAGTTTATTATATAAATCTAAAACATATCAAGGTTAGGAAAAGGTCTATAACATTAAATCATTTGTACTTTAGGGTGTTTTTATTTGGAGGTAGGGTACCATGCAAATCTTAGGGATTTTATTGAAATGATCAACTTCAGCATCAAGGAATGATGTATTATCTCAATAGATAGAAACATCACCATACAATGGACTCAATCATCTAATAAGGACTCCAAAGGTAGATGGGTCAAATGCTAAAGATCTTTCCATTACATTATATGGATGAAGTAAAACATAATTTATTTAAAACTAGGTTCTCCCTATGGTAATTACATCATAGGAAATAGGAATTTTCTAAGAATACTCTCGATTAAAGTAGTCAATTAATATCTCTAAAGATTTCAAAGTTTGATAACAAAAGATTGATAGTTATTGGAGAAATCAAATATGAAAATTCAAATGGAAAGAGAGTTCTTAATAGATTCTAAAGGAGGATAAGTAGAAAGTACTCATGATACTAAGAAGTCTAGTGGATGTTTAGTCTATCTATAGTAAGGCTTTATATTTTGAGGAGAAAATCATGTCTATTTGAGTTGATATTTTATTAGAAGGTTATGACTTAGATTTTAACAATACAAGATTGTAGAAATGCCTAAGAGGTGAAGAATTATATTCATAGTAAAGGAAAAATAAGTAGCCTTTGAACTTACATCTAAAGTACTCTAGCATAAGCTAAGAGCTCAATCTAATTCTACTCGGGCAAGTGAGCTATATTAGTTCACTTTCACTAGAGAGAGTGAACCAATCTTGAATCTTTTGGATTTACAGCCGCCTGGAGTGATTACTAGTTAACACTTTTTACTATTCAAATTCATGTAGACTGGTCTTATATAAATGCAAGATAATTAAATTGTAATTATTAGGAAATAATCTAGAGTTTTAAATTCACTCCATAAGAGTTTAGATTATGATAGTATGAAATTTATGCCATAGACTAATGTGATGAAATTTACTAATTTGTATTGTATTTTGACTCAGGCTTGGGAGAGCTTATGCTTATATGCATGATGAAATTAGATTATAGGCCAAATCAGTGGGAAGAGTTATTCTCCACTACAAAGAACTGCTCTAACAGGTCAAGCCTTATCCTTTATCGCGCAATAGTGGAGACACCCTATTTTAAAGAAAGAAAATAATATTCATGCATGGTGTTAGAACATATAACCAAACAACTAAGGGGTTGTTAAATCTTTTATTTTTGACTAAAGTCTTAGGCTTTAGAGTGAGGTTGTGAGTTTATTAAAATTTAATTAAAATTAATTAATTAAAAAAGAAAATTAAATCTCTTAAAGAGCATACTACATCTAGGACACATAGCAAACCATTAAGCTTTAAGAAACTTATGAAAATCATGCCATTTTTATTATTCAACCAACATACACTATAGAAAAATTACTTGTTTCTAGCAGACCAATTCATCGGTAGTCAACAACAAATTCGTTAGTAATGAGCTTTCCAATCAATTTTCGATGGATTTAGTCAACCAGTAAAACCCTAGTTGAAAATGATTTTCAATAAACCAAAAATCTGGCAAAAAATGTACTCTATGGGATATTCGATGGATTGTTTGCTAGAAATGTTATCAGGAAGAACTGGTGAAAATACTGATTAAAAAGGATGCAAGAACAATACACAGCTCGAAATTTTTTGACTGGTTTATTTTCTATGGCCATGCTAGCAGACAGTGACATTAGAAAGTTTCGGCGAAGACGGTCCATTGAAAATCCACTTAAAACTATCCAGTCAAAAAAATTTCAACGATTGTTTGTTTGGTGATGCCTCATATCAAGGTTATCGATGGAAATCCATAGGCGTCCGCGAAACCTATAAAAAATGAAAAAAAAAATTAAAGCTTCACTATTGCTCTGAGTTTTTACACCTGCAGAAGATTCACAAATAACTAATCGCAAGAATACAGTTAGCATCCACATATGATTAACAAATATCTAGTCTCAACTATTTATTCATATGTTTCAATACTTTGAAAACCATTAAAATAAACTAATAGTTTCAAAACATTTAAATGAAATAATCTAAAATATGAAAATCTGAAAGCTTACATCTGCAAATAAAGTAGAAATGTGGCCTACTCCTCATCATCCTATTGCTCCTCCTCCTCCTCATTCGTCTCCACCACTGGCTCTTTCCCTTTGCAGATATCCTTGCTCATCTTCTTCATTCTCGCATCCATTTTAGCTATCCAGGCTTCCATCTGTGGGGTCATCCTGACTTTCATTTCCTCGACCAATACCTCTGAACAATCGGTCAATCATTTGCTCATTCTGGAGAATGAATGGGATGCACTATATCCTACTCCTTATATGCCCAGGCTATAAATCCATCCCTTCTTTATCCTCCTAACAACCTCCTTCCATATATCATATTCCGACTGCTTAGACTTCCCACTAGAACTCTCTGTACCAGTGGAGCCCTAACTAACAATGCCCTTCAGTCGCATAAAATCATTATATGAACAATTAGAATATAAGATAATCATAATAAATTATTAACTCAATTATATTTCAAAAAAAAATGTTAACTTATCTATACTCTCCATGAACAAATGTCAACCCACTATTAGTTAGTCTGATGCTGATGTGTTATGCTATGCAATTCAATAATAGTAGGCTCTCGGCAAAAATCTTTAGCCTATAAACAATATAATGAAATTCATTAATCATAATTATAGGTTCAATTGATAAAACTAATAAATGATTTACTATCCTCCGTTGGTACTCAGTGTGTGATACTAAACCTCCAATATGCAGAGAGGTGCCTATGCCCCCACAATCAAAAGCTCAATTCTACTTCTCCTGCTCCCTCTAGTGAACATACTTTCGAAAGGCTCATAATCTGTAGAGGTCAGCCCACTCATCTTCTCCAATCCAAAGAGGTCTTCGCCTAGACTTGCGTATATCTGTGAACATATCGCATAGACAAGTTTCCCATTTAAACTCAAAGTTTCTTCTGATCTTATGGTTGTGCTTTGGCAACCAGCTGAAATCTTTCTATAACATCAAAAAAATGTTAATTAGTAATTCTTCAAGATCAAGTAATGCATTAAAATATTTGTAAATTTTTTAAGCAATAACTCAAAACTCCCTAAACCACATGTCCCGAACATCAATTAAGATCTTCTTCCATGATACATATGGAGCATCGTACTTGCTCCTTATAATGTCCCTAACTTTATGAATAACTTTCTTAGATGGCTTAAACCTCAAAATTGTAATTCATATTAAAAACATAATATGTTAAAATCATGAATTTTAAAAATATGCTTACGCGTCACCCTCCAGCTCAATAAAAATGTGTGTCATCGACGGCTCACTGGGCATATAAGTACCAGACTGATTAGAAAGTGTACACTGAAACTCAGGCTCTATGAAATTTGTGGGTGGTTGATATGGGTAGAATGGAGTAGTGTCTACAAGTTTTAGAGAATGGTAGGAACATGTACCGACTACTTCAGAAATCTGAGGTGGAGAAATCAAAATGGAGGTCAAGGTAGTGACTGTGTGGTAGCCTGAATAGTAGGTCAACTAATGATTTTCTTCTGCCTAAAAATGCTTGTAAATGAGCATCGTTGAGCATCATAACCACCACCTGATGGCATCTATAAGGAACATAAAATTGGATGATTAGATCAATCATAAATAAAATTACTTAAAGAGTTTAAAATAAGCAATAAACAAAAAGGTCATGTAAAAATTCTGTAAAAGAAGCATGTAAAAACTAAGTACAGAAAGTTAATTGTAATATGTAAGTATATGCATGTACAATATATACAAAAATATGTAAAAGTGAACATGTACAATATATAAGACAAAATTACTTTCGAGTTGAAGTATTCCAAAAATAATAATTTGTATCTCCAAACTACTTTTTTTAAGACATATACACAAGAAAAAAAATGTGCAAGTACCTTTAATATAAGTGAGAGGTCTTTTACTCTAATAAATTAGTAGAAGTTGATTTCATAGTGTCATTTTCATCGTCGTCCTTATTGCTCTCATCTTCAAATTGAACAACTTCCTCATAATCAACATTAGTATCAATCAAGCTCACATCTACTTCTACATCATCAACTGGAAGTTCAAAACTTCTTATCTCATCCTCTTGATGAGCAACTTTAATGGTATTTTCAACTTCCATTCTTCCTCTAGGATTTTAACTAGCAGGGCCTATTCCTTTTTCTCTCTTATTCTTCATAGATATCTTAGGTAATACACTTGTGTGGCATGATATGCAAGAATAAATAGATCATACTTAGCATATTTTTGTGTAAAATTTACCTTAGTGATTCCATATGACTTATGCTTCCTTATCCCTCTATTACACATAGGATCAAACCAATCACAATTGAATAGAACGGCATTTGTCTCATTTGATCGAGGATACTGTGCCTATACAACTTCTTTTAGAACTCCATAATAGTCAATATCATCATCTGAATACGTGTTTCTTTGAATACAAATGCCAAAGTTATATGTTTTCTTTCCTTCACACTAAGAACTTGTGTAAAATTTATAACTATTGACATCATAAATCTGCCATAATTCTTCATTCTAATTAATTTTTTTGTTCTTGAATTAATACATCTGCTCAAGTTGGATGCATACCCATATAGTAATTTCAATGACTATATCCACTCACATATTATTCTTCGTTGCTCTAATGTGAGGCAATATTTGGCTTTAGGCTTTTAAATATACCACATGTAGTCTCTCTCAGCTCTATCTCTCTTTTACAGCAATATTTTTTTTCAAGTCCAACCTGGACTTCACATTATATTTAGTTTTTTCCTTAACATCTATCATTGTGTTGAAAATATTATCAAAATTTTTTTATCTATATGCATTATGTCAAGATTATGCCTTATCAAATTAGACTTCCAGTATGGTAGATCTTAGAAAATACTTCTCTTTGTCTAGTTATGTGTCACACCATAACCCGGTACACAACTATCAAATAAAATAGGAGAATCAAATATAGTTGGGATAGAACTAATAATATGTCATAAAATCATCCCCACTCAATCTTGGAGGTGGCTTAGCCTTCTAAGTTTGATTTTTTTTATGAATGCATCCTTATTTCTTCTAAATGGATGATCAGTAGAGATGAACATATGATAATAATCAAACTAAGGATTTTTTAAACTATTTTAAAGAGTGAATGCCTTTGATAGATCAATGTAGTATGGACAAGCTAATTTTTCAACAGTACTCCACCTTGACAACATTCCATACATAGGAAAGTTATTGATAGTCCACATAAGTGCTACTTTCAACTAAAAGTTTTATTTTGTAGCAATGTTATTTGTCTGTACACCAACGTCCTAGAAAATTTTATGCTCATCTATCAATGGTTACATGTAGACATCAATCTTTGCTTTAAGGTTATGTGGTGCAAGAATAATCTAAGTTAAAAATATATAAGGAGTTATCATGCACATCTCTGGTGATAAATTATATGATGTAACTATCCTGGCCAACATGAATAGGGTGATACAAATTGACTAAATGGTGTGAAACCATCAACGCAAAGCCCAAGTCTAACATTTTGTGGTTCAACTGCAAAATCTTGATAAGTGCGATTGAAATTCTACCATGTTTCTCCATCTAATGGATGGCTCAAGATATGTGATGCACTTGTTCTATTGTGATGCCATTGCATGCATGGAAGCATACAGTCTCTGTAAATGTTGAGTTAACAGTAAGTAAAACAAACGCTTGTGCAATACATCTTTCTGCTTGCATTAGTTTTCTATTGTGTGGCTTGAACCTTAATGCTCCACAAAATTTGCATTTAATATCCTGCGCACTGTCCATGTAATATAGCATGCAATCATTCACACAGTAGTCAATTTTTTCTAAGTTCAATCTTAACTTTGACACTAACTTCTTTGTTTTGTATAGATCTTCAAAAATTAAGTTTTTTTTGTAGGTTTTTTTTCTTTTAGTAGCCTCGCAAATTGGTTAAAGCACTCACATGGCATATTAAATTTAGTTTTAAAACTTAGCATTCTTACGACAGAGAATGGCTTCGTTTTTCATTCTTTCTACAATGGTCGTTTTGTTGCCTTTAGTATGTCATAAAACTTTTGAGCTTCTTTATTAGGTGGCTCCTCCTCCACAATGTACTTTGCTCTAGTAGTATCATAGACCATTTCTTCATAAGTTTGAGTATAATCATATTCCCTTGAGGGACATGCATGGCTTGTTGAGACATCACTATTAACATCAATATGTGGATCAAACTCACCATGTGAAGTCCATAACTAATAATTTGGTTGAAAACTCCTATGATACAAGTCTACTTTGACTTCATTTAGTGTTAAGAAAGCTTGATTATTATGCCTCACACATGGGCATCAAAACTTTTCTTCGAACATGTAAGATGAAAGTTGATATGCCACATGTATGAAGTGCTCAACACCACTCAAGAATTCATCCTAATCTTTTTCTATTCAGATGTAATCTATTGTTCATCTATGATCATTGATTACGGATATCCATAATTTGGATAAATTGGAAAATATGTGAGAATTTAATTAATATTTTAACAAAAAAGCATTAATTGCATAATAAATGGCTAACTTCATGTGACGCTCTAAGTATCTAAGCCATTTGTGATGTACGAAAGTTTTTACAACTGAAACCATTGTAGCGTATAATCACAAAATACTTTTTTTAAAACAAAACTAAGACTAGAACATATTATAAAATTTAAAAAAATGCATCCAAAATTTATAAATCATATATTTAAAAATTTTACATATTAAATGACTTAGATGATTAAGTAGGCTTAAATTTCTAAATCTTAATTTTATAAAATATATAAAAATTAATATGTGCAACTAAAGATCTATATACAAATATACATTTCAATGTACTACTTAACAAATTTAAATAATTTTGTAGAAGATTTAAGCTAAAATTTGTTAAAATATCTCAAATATTTAAACGATTATTTCTCACAAACCAACAGATGAAATCATGAAAAAATTATAAAAAAAAAGGAAAAGATCATGGTATATGTTTGATTCTATGGAGAAAATAGTGAAAATAGACTTGTTTTAAACATAAATTTGGTTGCCCTAGGTGTCATGAGAGAGAGAGAGAGAGAGAGAGAGAGAGGAAAATTGAGGAAATGGCTCGGGTGAGCGGTGTGGCCAATTTCATCGGTCTTATAATAAAATTTATGGTGGCTTTTCCGGTAGACAATCTATTGAAAAACATTATGATGATATAATCCATCAAAAATTCAGTCGAGTTTAAGTGATTCGAACCCGACTCCTTCACAGTCAAAAATTTCATAGGAAATATTTATGGCTTATTGTCTGGTCAATTATTCGGCTGATAATTATCGATAGAAAACACTGTCGGAAATGCCATCAAAAAGCCATAGTTTTTTTATAGTGATAAACAAGCAAAATAAATATCATCGATTGAAAGAATAAAAGGTCAGTGTAGCCATGTATTGCTATACACTCCGGATAAGAAAAGAAATTGGGTAGTTGAGATATACCCTTATACTGTTTGGATTACAATTAAATTATAATTAAAATAAAGCTATGGGGGTCTTCAATTTTTCATCTTCATCTTTACTTCATGGATTTGAGCACTCTAAGCATCATAAGGCCTCCCATGTCTAAGCCTTGTAGTCACTACTCATCCTAATCCCCATAGCTCTAATCCTAGGCATATTATAAAAATTATATTTTTATGAAAAATAAATCTAACTATACTTGCAAAATAATAGTTAGCTTAATACTACACATTCACACTAAGCAACTATATTTCATACATTTGGGCTTAACACCCTGCTTTAGGTCACCAAGCCCACCTATCCTAATAGATAATGATTAGGGACTTAAGCAATACCTATAAGCAAGAAGCATTTATAATAATTATTACAGCGGTCTCTTAAATACAATCCCCTGCAAAAATATCATTAATCTAATGTCGCCCAAACATCTATACTACATGCATACAATCCTAACATTCAATCTAAAATATTCCAACACAAAATAAAACATCAATCCAAAATAAAATACTAGCCTAACCTAACATTAGGATTAATGACTTATTGTTCGAATGTGTGTGCTACGGCTTAGTGTGGTATGTCATGGACTAGGCTTTAATGTTTGAATTGTAATTTGAAAATGAGATTTAATTTATTACCATTGGGTAATTTTAATGTAAGTGATTAATGACTCGAAGAGAGATTTTGAAGTTTAATCTAGTTTAAGTTGGAGTTGGATAAAATGTTTTGAGGAGTATGAATAATTGTGGGCCCTACTTAACGTAGGGCCAACTCTTCTTTACACCCTAGTCCTAATAGAGTGAATACTTCATCAAAATATGAATATTCACCCTGAAAGTCTAAATTAAATGCATTTTATGAGTTTTAATTATTTTGATTATTGATGCTTTGTTTTAATTATCAGTCAAACATGAATTTTAATTATGATTTAAATCTAGATGGCTTCACAAATTTGATGAGTTGTCTTATGGCCAAAAAACACACTTAAGAATATTTATATTATTTTAATTAAAAATTTGAATTATTAAATATAAATTATCATTAATTAAATGATTAAATAAGGAAATAATATTATCTAAATTATGAAAATATTCTTCAGAGTTGGAGAACACTAAAAAAAATTCTATAAAAATTTGACACAATTTTATATTAATTTTCTTGTTTAATTATTATATTATTTTATATTCTAGATTATATATAAATTTTGAATTATATATATATATATATATATATATATATATATATATATATATATATATATATATATATATTATAAGTCATAAAGTTTGTATGAGGATTAGAATGAGATCCAAAGAATCCCATATAAAGTTTATATTATTAAAAATTATTTTTGATCTCCTCTTTTATTTACTTGATTTAATTAAATATTTAAATATTCAAAATGTTTTCTTATTTAAAATAATATAATATAATTTTATTATTATTATTATTATTATTTTATTATTATTATTATTATTATTATTATTATTATTATTATTATTATTATTATTATTATTATTTAGGTTCTATCTATTATGTCTTTGTGGTTCTTTCCTAAATCTAGTTGTTTGATATTGAACTTTCAAGTCAAAGGATTAATTAATTAAATATTATTTTAAATAACTTAACCTTATCACTTAATGTTAGGGAGGATTGTAAGAATATCTCATGAGCTTTTGTTGAATTACTAAAATTTATTTTAATATTATTATATCATAAATGTTACCATATTAATTTCAATATACATATAAAATTGATTTAAATTATTATAAAAATTTTTCTATGAGTCTTCACAACATTTAAAATTTATCCATAAAATTTGAGATTCGTTTAGATTTAATTTTGATTTCATATATATATATATATATATATATATATATATATATATATATATATATATATATATATATATATATATATATATATATATATATATATATATATATATATATATATATATATATATATATATATATATATATATATATATATATATATATATATATATATATATATATATATATATCTATATATATATCTTAACTTATTGTTTTAAATTATTTAGCTATGATATTTGAAAAAGAATTGTTTAAATTTGCTTACATATTTTATTTATCTCAATTGTGTTTTAAGGGACTTGGGTTTATATTTTTTGAATGTAATTTTAAGTTTGCTATAAACTCTCAAATTTTATGCAAGTAACTAATCAATTAAAGCTTAATCAATTGTAATTAATAGTTAAATTAATTATAATTAAGAATATGGCAAATAATTGAATTTTCTTTTTGGCCTTTAGAATCAACATATAATAATTAAGAATTAAATTGATTTTATAATTGACATTTATAAATTATGTTCAAATAACTTGTTGTATTTGATTATAATATTTATAATGTTATTGATTTAATTAATTTTTTATATTTATTAACATTAAAATTTACTTAGATTTAATGGTAATTTAATTTACACACATTTTTTATCACACATTATTTCTTTTTTCTTTTTTGAAATTTTAAAGATTTATTAACTCTTCTTTTTTAGATTCAATTTAATTTAATAAAAAGATTATTGTGACCATTCAGTCAAGGATCAAATGACTACGAGTTAAATAGGCCTAATAGGTGAAATCAAACTATTACATCGTTCGACCTAATCAAGACTATTCATTCTAAATAGATAAAATAAATAATATTTATTTTGTCTTTAAAGTCTTGCTAAAAAGAGTAAAAGGTAATGTGTATGGGATCTAAAGGTTGGATTCTAATGACATTTGCATTCAATTCATCAAACACAAGATTCCTAAGATTTTTCTAGGTATTTGAGAATTATACTTCTCTGAAGTTAATGTCTGATAGATTCTGATTGAGAGGTAGTTTCGTTTGGAAGATATGAAGTCCTGTTGAGAAGATTATTGGGTGCTTCCTAGCCAAACACTACAAAGATCGAGTCACCATTATGGCTTATCAAATTTGATCAAACTCCATGTTTGAGAACTTGAGAAGTAATAGAGTTTTTCTTATCAATTCCAAAAACTTCTAGGGGAGAGAAAAGTGAGAATAAGGAGGGTTTTGAGGCGTCAGAATAAGTTATCATCATGAGGTGGTTGCTATTAGGAGTTCAGTTCAGCCCAAGGGAAGAGCTTAGAGGAATTAGGTGAGGTATAATTTAAATTTTGGGATTAACAATTTAATATTTTTAAAAAAATAAATTAAAAAAAACTCTATTAGATAATTTGTTTTGATTCCTTTGATTATACATCATTCTTTCATCATTTACATGCCTTAATGATTTTCGATTTAAGTGATATAAAGTTTATTAAATTTTTCTTATTGAGCTACTCGATTCAACTTTAAGCATGTTGAATTCGGATATTATTTTGACCCTTTAATTAAAACTTAGAAGTTTTTAATTATACTTCATGTCTTAATTTAAGCTCATTGAACTCCAACTAAATCACTTTTGATATCAATGAGTTTGTCAAATCGAGATTTTAAATTAACTATAAATTTATTAAAATTAAATATAAAAGGCCTTGAATTTAATTTCAGAAGATATACACACCTATATTCATCAAAACTTGTGCTTGATTAGAAGGATTTTGACCCTTTAATATTTTTCTATGTTTGTAAAATGCATCTCACTTTAAAAAATTAATAATTATGATATTTTTGATATAACATTAAAAATTTATATATTATTTATATAAATATTAAAATTTAGATATTACATATCTAGGTATAATTTTAATAGGAAATATATTAACGTATAAAGTTTTATTTTTAGAATTTTGAATTGCATATTTAACAATCACATGTTTCATGATATAATGAATCATGAATGCATCATTCGTACAGTTGATGTGACCATTCAATCTGCAGTCCACTGAGGAAATAAATGGCTGTCCTGACTTTGCATGATAATAAGTATCGGAATTCAGAATTTAGTTGATAAAAGTTTTAAAACAACAATAGAATTTATAGCTCCCAGGATAAAAGAGATATTTGTATTTTTTTTTAAGATAATGAATTTTAATCATATTTTATAATTTATCATTATTATTATTTTTTAAATTTAAAACGATTATTTAAATATTGTATTAAAATATTTTATGATAAATTTCTATTTTAACATCTAAAATACTTCAATAAAAAATTTTTAAATCTTATTATCGATTAGAGGAAGCTCTTGAGCAAATATGAGATAATGTTCAGAGTTGTAATTTAATCAAGCAGATCATGTCTTATTTAATTTTCGTTATCTTCAACTAATATCAAATTAATTATATCTAACTAGCATGCCAATTTGAAATTGGTTCATGTTTAGGTTGGTGGCTCAAAATATGATAAATTTTGGGTTGGCTGATAAACTCAAACTCAACCTAAAAAATTTAATAGGCCAAACTCCTATTAATTGAGCCATCTTGAGCCCACATTGTTTGGGTTCAGTTCGTATTTAGATGTCTAATATTGACATCCCAACTATCTATACCCATCACAACTCTCACTCTAATCTTTCTTTAACCTTCTTGCAAGATCAACCAAAATAAAAATACCCAATCTAGGTCTTCTCTTCATAAGTTTTGCCCATCCTTTGATAGTTCACATCCTAAAATCACTCTTAATACATTCTTCTTTATATATCCCTTACAAATAATAATAATCTCTATTAAACTCAACCATAAACATCATATTACCTCATTTGGTGTTAGCTCTTGGAGCAGTTCTAGGGTAGGATCTATTTAGTATCAAGGAAGATTTTAGAGCAAGGAACAAACTTTCATATTTTTGTTGGAGCTCTTTTGTGCTGGCCATTTAGTGCTCAAACAAAGTAGTTTTATTTATTTATTTTTGGTTTTCTGGTTGTGAACAAGTTACTTGATAATTTTTAATTTTATAATCAAGCTTAAATATAGATTTATTCTAATTTGCTAAGTATACCACTAGGGGTGTAAATAAGCCGAGCTTGAACGAGCCGAACCCTTGTTCGAGTTTGGTTGGTTTGAAAAATTTTGTTATGTTTTTTATCATATTCTAAATGAAATTTCTTATTAGTATTATTTTGTTATGTTCTCATGTTGAAACTTCATTTGTTATTGACTCTTGAAAATTGTTTTTTTGTTATGTTTGGCTCATATTTGAAATTGGCTTGAAATCACAATATCAAAAAATCTAAATGAGGGAGGATTCAAAGGCTAATCTTTTGCATAACAAAAATTTTAACCACTACTTCATGCTCACATTTATAATATGTATATGTGTTCGTATATATATATATATAATAGTAATAAATAAAAATGATAGTAATAGTAATAATAATAATAATAATGCTAATACTAATGGTAATAGTAATAATAATAGTAATAGTAATAATAATAATAATAATAATAATAATAATAATAATAATGATAATAAATATAATAATAATAATGATAATAATAATAATAATAATAATAATAATAATATAATAATAATAATAATAATAATAATAATATTGAATCTTGTTAACAGATATATAAAATTTTAGTTAATGAACAAGCCAAAACTTACGAGTTGACAAAATTTATGAACAACGAAGTTTTTTTGATTACTATATGTCACTTGCATCCCATAGGTTTGCGAGTGGTATATATGATCAATATTCAATGTGTTATATCTAAATCTATTAAATTTAAAATGATAACAAGGGATTTCTTAATAAAGATAAATAGGGTTGTCATAATTTTGTTTGATTTAAAATTAATTTAAATATTGAATCAATTTAACAGATATATAAAATACAATTAAAATTGAGTCAATCACAAACAATGCTTAATTGTTTTGATTAATGCATGCTCTACATTCTATTATGTGATAAAATAAAAATGCCTGATTTAGTTTAAAAGTGTTTTAGATTTAAATTTGGGCTGATTGGAACATTTAGACTAAAGAAAAGTAAGATTATACTTATATTATATAAGATTAAATTTTACTTTTTCATTAGATGAGTTAAGCTATAGCATGTCTAGTAGTGAACTTTAAAACTTTTTCTTAAATTCTCAAAATTCTAAATCTAAATCTAAACAAAACTAATTTAAGAAATAATAAATTGAAATAAAATAAAAATAATTAAATCAAATCAAATTAAATGGATTCTTTTTTCCATTTAAAATTACTGGGACTATTTAAGGTCAATTTTGTTTTAATTTTTATTCTAATTTCATTTTATTTATATGTTGATTCAAAATAAAATATATTTGATATTAATAAATATTTTCTAAAAAAATACATAAGAAAATCAAAAAATTTTTGAGTGTTTTAAAAATATTTTAATTATTTAAAATAAATTATAGAAATACTTAAACTACACTATATAAATATGTTTTTGAAGATAATATAGAAATATTAGTAAAAAAATACAAAATAAAATTGATTCCTTATAGGCTCCCATTTTTGTGAACTTTTCTTACAATATATATATATATATATATATATATATATATATATATATATATATACACACACACACACTCACACACACACACATGTATGTGTGGGTGTGTGAGTGGGTGGGGAGGGAGTTAGTGTTTTCTTTATATCAGCTATCTTTTCTTCTCACCATCTTACATCTCTCATGGCTAGAGGCCTTTAATTTAAGATGAAATCTCCTTCTCCCCCTTTTCTAAATAGTCCTCTTAAAAATATGATTGCTCCTCTTCACAAAGCTTTTCTTTCAAGATCTACTATTTTTTCCTCTCCTCTCTCTGATTTTCCAACTTCCATCCTTTTTTATACTTCTAGTTTTCCTTCTTTTTCCTCTTCATCCCACACCTTTAACATTAGACAATCCCTAACCTTAAACTATAACCAATGTTGTTTCGACAAGTCTTGCTTATTCCACACTTAACTGGAAGGGTTTGCTTACATATCATAGTCACACTTATAACTTTTTTGTTTCCTACATCCCTAGCTCTACTTCAAATTCTCAATTTACTAAAGACGAAATCAAGAACAATTCCAAGGAATGGGAGTTTTCTATTGTTGCCTACTCTCTTAGTAAAAAAACCTTATTATAAAGCTATCGATGGCCAAGAAACCATAGGCACTTAGAGGTACTCTAGATTTGTTATCCTCAAACAAGGGATTTCTTTTGTTTAAGTTTTCTTGCTTGGAAGATTATGAAATAGTTTAGTTTGGAGGAACTTGGCTATTTCTTGGAAAGAGGTTTATTTTACAAAAATGTTTTATGGATTTTAGGCCAACCAAAGAGGAATTTTCTTCTCTCCTAATATCAGTTAAAATATGTGATCTTCCATTGTCTTTCTAAAACCTAATGGTATTTTAAAAAGTGATAGTTTGATTAGAGTTCCTCTTGCTATAGACTCTCTCATAGACAAAAAATCAAGGCTGTCATTTATTAGAGTATGCATACAAGTTGATAATCAATAACTTAACCTTCTTGAAGAAATCTTTGCCAACTTAGCTAGTAAAGATATCTCTCTAAAAAGTCTAATATGAATGGAAATCTAAGAAATGTCAAGGGTGTGGTTTATTTTTTCATCAACCCCACCTATGTTCTACAAGTCTTAATATTTTCTCCATGGTTCATCCTACTCATGGATAAATAAGAAATACCCTAGATGATTTAGAGATAACTCATCTAGTTATTCTCCCAATAATTATAAACCTTTAAAACCCCTATCATTCCCTCTAAAGAAACTGCTAAGCCCTATCCTATGCTTGCTCCACCAACCTCCACTAATCTTCCTCTCAATGTTTTGGTTGAAAATAGGGGTATCCCTAAGATCAATTTCTTAGAGGATATGCTTAAAGGTCCACATGACAATAATAATAATACCTGAAATTTAGTTGTTATTTTTTTTAGTGTGGAATGCCCAATTAACCTCTTAACTACCACTCAAGAATAAGTTATCCTTAATTCCCCCGAATCATGCATGCAAAAAAAGTTCAAAAAATCTTCTCCAAACATGCAAAAATCTTCTTAATTTTTCCATCTTTAGTTGTATGGAACATTCGTGCATTCAATGAGTTTGAAAAGGTCTTAGTCATAGAGTCTTTATCCACCCATTTAACTTGGACTTCTTATGAATCATAGAGTATAAAGTTAAAGCACTTTATCTTAAAAATCCTTTATTTAGCAGCTTTCATTAGTTTTTTTGCAAATGTGGGTGATTGTCATAATATTGATTTATGTTAGGCCATTAAAATGTGGATTAATTTGCCTTTTTTATTGTTATATATTATAATCAACAATATATTTATGGCCTTACTAGTCTCAAGCAATGCACTTTCTACTTTTGATAGTGGTATATATTGATAATCCTCATTTAAAAGGGTTCCTTATGATATTTTCTTAAAAAATATTGGTAGCAATGTTGATAAACCTTAGATTATTTGGAGAGATTTTAATTACTACACATTTCATTTTGATAAAGCATGCAACAAGTCTATTTTAATCAGCAAATTTTTGGATCTTAATAATATATATGATTTTTTTTATTCTAACCTGATTGAGTTTGCATCTGTGAGATTAATTTTTTAATGGTTTAATCATGGGTTGAAAATTTCATACATATTAAACTTGATAGAGTTTTGGTCAATCAAATATGGCTTGAAATATTTCCTCTCTATTTATAAATTCCTTGAAGCAAAATGTTCTGATAATTCACCCTTACGTGTTATTTTAGCTTCTTTAATTTTGCTTTATTGACCTCATTTTGGATGAGGTTAACATTTCTCCCAAAGACAATAATTAGGACTCCTAATCCTAAATTAGAAGCCTTCTAATTATGCACCTGGAACATTACACTTAGTGACCTAGAGCATCCTCCTTGGATTGATCTAACTTATTGGGTTTAGTTAGATTTAACCCAAATCTTCAACCTAAACATACACCACTCCAAATTTAAAATTAATTAAGTTTAAATTAAGATTTAATTAGGGAGCTAAATATAATTACCTTAATTAAGCTAAGAACCATATTGACCTAAGAAAATTCAAATTAAATCCAAACAAACCCAAATCAAATGAAATTAAAAGCATGAAACCATGACATGAAATTAAATAAATCAAATCCAAACCAAAGGTTAAAAATCTGGTCAACCCTTTTGACATGGGCTTGACATATGTAGGCCTCACCAAGTCAAAAGGTCAACCCACCAAAATTTGACCAAATAAAATCATTTTAAATGATTTGGATGATTATTTGAACATATTTAAACATGAATTTAAGAGAATATAAGTCAAATGTGACCTTAATTAGGCTAATTGGATCATTTGACCTAAATGGGCATAAATGAGTCTTATTGGGTTCAAAGCTAAATCCAACTCAAATCAATTGTCCAAAATCATTTGAAAATAATTATTGAACATAAACCAACCCATCACTGAGTCCAATTTGGATGAACCCAAACTTAACCCATTAAGCCTAATTTGGGTCAAATGGGTTCAAATTAAAATAAAATTAAAATTAAATATAATTAATTACTCCAAATCATCTCACATATGTGATTAAACATAATTGGAGTGTAAACATAATTTAATTGAGATAAAAATGGCCATTTGACCTAAATGGATTCAAACATAACCCAAATTCAACCCATAAGACCAACATGGGCCAAATTGAATTTCAAGCCTTAAATAAATGAAATGATTTGACCAATGCATTCCAAAGTGCTTGGATTACCTTAATTAAAAGTTAAATACAATCTAATTAAGTTTAATAAATCATTTGACTCAATTAGGTTCAATCCAAATCTATATGAATCAAAATGGTTAGACACAAAGTAAGCAATCCATCAACTTTAAAATTCTTAAAACCTTGATTACAGAGTTCATTAATGATTGAATGAACATAACCCAAGCTTTAAATTAATGCTAATCTATCAAACAAAATAATTTAAATCAATCCAATTGAATAGATCTTAAATGGAAAATCTTAAAAGGATTTGAACTCAATCTGCAACTATTCCACTTGGAAGGCACTTAAATCTCTTCCAAATAGATTAATGATTGATTCCCAGCTGAAGTTAAGCCATGTAATCAGACCCAAATGGATCCAAAGCCAAGGAATATGTTATAGCAAATCAAAGGCACATGAAGCCAAATCTAATTTTCCTAATCCTATTTCTCATTCCCTACACCTCTATAGCTTAGGACATATGTTAGAGAGGTAGTGATCCATGGAACTAGCTTCCAAAAGCTTTGATCATCCACAACCGTACAAGAAAAGGAAAAATGGGCATATAGTTCTCGTCTTTAATAGCAAAACCAAAGAGAGACATTCTGAAGCAAAATTGACCATCCCATCACTTTCCCCACCTTCCACGAAGACAAACCCGATCTTCTCATGATCCCTTGAGAGGCTGAATGACCAAGGTAGATGAAACTGCCGACCTTAGTCTAGAGGTAATCCACAAGGAGGGAATTTAATTCCTTTTGCACATGAGCTCCCTACATCATTTCAAAGCTATTGGAGTCTATTCCACCGCTGTAGATTGCTGGGATCAAGGTATGCCATTAACGACCTCTCCAAGCTTTCAATTTTGGTACTTTTTAAAGAGAGTTTGATCTCAAGTGAGATTAAACCATTTAGATTATTAAGATTTCATCCACTAATGAATTTGGCATCAAAATCATGTGATTTCGACAGTCGGATGGCCATAAATCATACATAATCGATGGACGACCATGGCTTCTATTTTCGTCGAAAAAGAAACAATCTTTATCATTCATTCCTTCTGTTAGGAATGGACAACTCTGATCTAGTTGAAGCTCCAATTGAATCTGGTAAGGAGAAATGTTGGTCGAATCACGACCATCTGATCTTCAATCAGATGTCCTGGGATTAACCCACATGTGCCGCCAATTTAAAGCAAGATCCACATGGATCACATGTGGCCCAATAATGTCGTGCCACATGGAAAGTGGCTCCATGTCGGATCCATGTGGATTTGATGCTTAAACAAAAAATTCAAGTTTTCTGAATTAAAAAAATTAAGGAAAATACCTAAAATTAAAAAATTTATAAAAAATTAAATATAAATCCAAAATAACAAACTCGAGCTCTATGAACTCTTCTTGATGAGAGCCATTAAAATTAAAA
Organism: Cymbidium sinense; assembly: GCA_021442155.1. Classification (NCBI taxonomy): domain Eukaryota; kingdom Viridiplantae; phylum Streptophyta; class Magnoliopsida; order Asparagales; family Orchidaceae; genus Cymbidium; species Cymbidium sinense. The sequence goes on from CM038225.1 coordinate 32,410,489, forward strand.
TCCTCAAATTATGTGGGATATTTAGGCCTTAATTTGTGTTTGAATGAAAGTTTTCAAACCTAAATTATCCCAAATCATTGATCAAAATGAAATGAAACTTTGGGGAGTTGAAATTGATGTTAAGATACACATTATGTGATTTTTTTTTCATAATTTATTGAGTAGTAAATTTTAATATTTGAAATTTCAAACTAGCCTAATATTCATAAAATAAATTAATAATAAATGAAATAAATTATGGAAACTAATCAAATCAACTTAAAACACCATAACACATCTTAATGAACATGAATAAATCATTGAGACCCATTGAAATATAATGAATCACAAAATCACTCAATTTGGATATTAATTAAATTGATTAATTCAATTAATCAACTTGAACTTAAATAAATATATCAAAACCCCAAAAAATCTGAATAAACCCTCTTTGGATGCTTAATCTAGAAAGAAATCAAGAAACCTTAATTACTCACAAATTATACATCTGAGTAAGGTGAAATTTTAAAAAAAAATCAAATTGGCAAGGAACTCCACTTGCCATAAAAATTTCAAACCCAATTGACCTCTAGATTGGGAATATTTGAATTTCCAAGTCTTAAAGTCAATTTAAAGGAAATAATAAATCAAAAAAATCACAAAAATTACAAAACCCATAATACAAACTTAAAACATCATAATTGACACCAGAACACTTAAATAAAAAAGACCCAAGCAAATGGAAAGCAAATGAACCTAATTAATCCTAAGTTAAGGGTTACGAATAAGTGAAAATATGGAATTTAATCATATTCCAAGATTAATAATCCCTTAAACCATAATAAATCCATTAATAAACTAACATATAAAGTTCATTAATCTCTAAAATTTTAAGCCATCAACATTTAAATACATTAGAGCCATTTAAATTATGGAATGAAGTTGCACAAATGCAAATATGAAAGATTAAGTGTAATTGAACTTTAGGATATGTTGAATTGAACTTGAAATGACATAAAACCTAAAGTAACATAAGGCAAGTTTAATGCACATGAAAATAACCTTTCTTTAAACTCCTTAAGTCATAATGAATAAGGAAATTACATTATGCTAAGTGTTGAAAAAGAATTTTTCAAATAACATAATCATCATTCTCTATTAATTAATTAAAATGAATTGAACTATTCCATAATGCATGAAATCATAATTTAGAAACAATCATCTTAATCTAAATTTATTAAAAAACACTAGAAAATTTCATGAAATAAATAAATTGAAAGAAGAATGAATCATTGACGTAAATGGGTTATAATCAATAAATAATCAATTCAAGATAATAAAAATGATGTAAATGTGTTATAAAATTGAAACATAATAAATTGAGTAATACTAAACTTAAGATTAAAATGTGAATTTACTTAAGTTAATAAACATCAATGAAAATGAATAAATGATATTAAATTAAATCAAATAAATGGAATGAGTTTAACAAAAATTAATATTAAACTAAAAATGATTTTAAACAACATAAACATTAAATCCTGATTAATCTAAATTATAAAAGTAAGATATATTTAATGTACTTAATTAAAAGAATTAAATTTGGGAAGATATAAATCATCATAATCAATAAAGCAAACATATAAGTAAAGGAATAATGAATCAAATTAAGAAAAGATTGAATATAAAATAAATGATAAAATATAAAATATCAATAACACAATATTAAGCCAAATTAATTGAATGAAATTAAATTCATCATAATGAATGAATTAAACTTAGAGAGAAAACCAAATTAAATCATATTAACAAATGATTTAAGCTTCAAGTTAAAATTAATTCAAATTCTATCACAATAACAATATTATTAATAAAAAAACATACCTTAAAGAGATCAAAATACAAAACATTAAGTGAAAAGGAATAATTAAATTTAAAATAAAATGATATAAACTAAACTAACCCAAATCATCTAAATTTAAAGAATGTTTAATTAAAATACTTAGGATTTTAGTTAGAACTTTATGATGAATCTTTACCTTTGAATAAAGATATCATCCTATTAGGATTTAATATATTGAAAAAATGGGTTTCACCAAAAAGTGGAACTTATTTTAATTTTCATTCTTGAAAATTTAAATTTTACTTTACAAAAAAAAGAATCTAAAATGAAAACAAGAATTAATGAATCATTAAATTATTTGAATTGAAACCATCCAAAGGTAAGTAAACAAACATTAAAATCAAAAATTGAAATTGAAACCCAAAAGCCTAGTAATGTCTTACCACACAAACCCCTTTTCTTCACACACTAGAATAATAAGTCATGGATCCTAGACTTATGCTAGATCATTTTGTGATTTTTTTTGTAATATTATATGACAGTGTGATGTGAAAAGTCTTTTTATTATTTTGTGATGTACTCTTTTAAACTGAATGGCTAGGATTGATTATCGTTAGTCTGAATGGTAGGATGTTATTTTTAGATTTAACATTATCTTTTACAGGAGGCTATACTAAAAGAGACTGTCGTCATAAACAAATTATTAAAATATTATTTGCTTGTAGGTGTTGAATAGTCCCTTAGCATAGCCCAATAGGATAGGTGGGATTGGCAAGTAGCTAATGTTGAGGCCGTATGTTTGTGAAATATAACTACTATGTGCTATTTGTATTTTCTTGGTATCTATTTTGTAGGGCTTAGGATTTATTTTTGAATTTATAATGTAAATTTGAACTTATAATTAGGTTAGGATTTATGGGGTCTAGGATTGTAGGGAGTGACTCTACTAATAGATGGTTTAGTGGTCCCTTATGAAACTCAATGGAGGTCATTTAAGAAGGAGATGATCCTAGAAAGAAGACCCATTGATCTAAACTTGTAGTTCTAAGCTGGGTTGTATAAGGGCGGAGCTCGGTTGCCCATTTTTGCTTCTTTCGAGGTGTACCCGACTACATTAGCCTTTATTTAAATTAAAATTAGCTGATTTATTTTGGGTGACTAATAGAATCAACCTGCTTTTCTAGGTTTCATTTTGTATTGTACTTTGTATGATGAATGCTTGGATGTAGGCTCATAGGAAACATTAAATTTTCTACCTGACTTAAATCTAATCAACTCAATCATAAAAATAATAAAATTCAAACATCACTTAAATTAAATCCCTAAGAAATAACTTAAAATCAATTAGAAATAATTAGTTCTAAAATATCATGCAATCATATTACTCTCAACTCTTGAATTGGGTACTTCACCCATTGCACATAAGGGGCATCTAACCTATGGGAATGACTGCCTTATTGGGGAAGTCTGCCTTCTGTTATTAATTTGGCACATAAATGTTTTTTGATTACATACCATGTAAGTATAAATTACATACTCATTTCCTAAATGATTATCGAGTCAAAATATATGAAAGATAAAAAATGTGCATTAGTTAGAGGAATTTCATACCCAATATGATCCTAAGGATTAAAGAGTGAGACTAGGATTCTTAGATTTCTTTTCTAAAAAGATAATAGCCTAACCATCTTACATATGTAAGGCTTGGCATCATGAATTTAAAATGTGCTTTGGTGATGTTAGCTGGTAGCCCCTCAGACAGGTTGTAAGTCCAGATGAGTCAGGGATAAGTTTGTTCTCTCAAGTGAGAGGAATGAATGATAATTCTAAAAATGGAACTAGGTCGAGCATCTAACTTGGGTCATACACACTTATAGACTTAGATTCTAAAGCATCCTCCTTGGAATAAGTCTTCAACCCTAAGCATTTCTATAAGCTTGTGTTGCTAGAATCTAAGCTCTAAATTTCTAAGAAAATATCAACTCAAAATCCAAATTTAATCCTAAAATTTAAAACCCAATGATAGGATAGTTGAAATGCCTACTAGGCATCCCAATATCAATGAGCATTTCCTACTTCATCCTGTTTGACCTCCTAAAAGAACCCTTTCCACATTGGATCATTCTGAATTAAAAATTTCAAATATCATTCCTTTGACAACCAATTTAGAACTCCATAGAAATAATATTTTATTTCTTTAATCGAGAGTATTCTTAGGAAGAGACCCTTCTTGAGGTGTAATTAACTATAAGGGCTTTATATGAGAATCATGAACCTAGTTTAAAATAAACCCGCTCTACTTCCCATGTAGTTCGTTGGGAAAACTCTGGTACATGAAAGGCCTATTAGCCTTAGGAGTCTCTTATAAAATGATTGAATATATTATAGAATAACATGTTTATCTTCTGAGATAATATGTTTGCTCCTTAATGACGCATTTGATCATCTAAATAAGAAATTGTTAAACATTATGTGTTATCATAAATTTTCTCCATAGAGATATTTTCTAGAGACTTCGTTGGGGAATGGTTCTTCTCCTCATCTTTAAAAATAAGTTAATATTTCTATAATTGACAATATACTTATGTTTTCAGTCAAGATTGCCTTTCTTCCCATTGAATATCTCTCCATTTCATTCTTGGTAGAGCATATTTATCATCTACTAAACAAAGAGACTATCCCACTTGTGAAATCAAGTTGGATGATTTAATAACTCCTATATTTTCAAAAAAATATCTTTTGAAATAAAAGAAAAAAAATTTAAGCCACAAAATTGACTAAAATTTCCTAATGGGTCAAAAGCCTTTCTTTTGACTACATTTTGGCTATTATTCATTAAATTTCATTTAAAATTCATTACTTTTATAAATAAATGTTGGTTGGGTAATTAATCTTTGCTGCAATATTTGGAAGAAGCTTCTCAATGCATAGTAGTAGATTATTGGCTCATCATTAAGTTTGGAGCTGGCTTTGAAAATTTAAACATTAATACTAATGGACTAACATTAGTTCCTGCTGTTGAGCAGCAGTCAAAAATGAACAATCCATCTTGAAATTCTCTAGCTCTTCTTGCTCCTGTTGAAGGTAAGAAGGTTACTGCCCAAGTTATTGAGAGGTGAGTCCTGCGTAAAAGAAAGTTAAGCTGCCCACTCTAGAGGCATTGCCAGCTCCTTTCATATCCAACACTTTTGATTACATTTTGGTTATTTCATTAAATCTCATTTAAAATTTATTATTTTTATGAATAGATAATAGTTGGACAATTAATATTTGCTAGTATATCCGGAAGAAGCTTCTCTATGGATAGTAGCAGATTGGTTGATGGCTCATTAAGTTGGGGCTAGCTTTAAAATTTAAACATTACTACAAATGGAGTGACACTAGCTCCTATTGTTGAGGTAGTAGTTAAAATAAATAACCCATCTTGGAATTCTCCGGTACACCTCCTCTTGATCCTGTGAAGGTAAGAAAGTTATTGCGGTTATTGAGAGGGTCCATGGGTCCTGCTCAAAAGAAAGTTAAGCTACTATGGTATTTTAATTTGGAGCCATAGGGACACCATGTAGATCTTAGGGGGTATTTATTGAAGTGATCATGTACAACATTAAGGTATGATGTACCATCTCAAAATATGGAAACATCACCCTACAATAGACCTGATCACCTAATAAGGACTCCTAAAGCAGATGGGTCTTCATATATACCAGAGATCTTTCCCCTACGTTACATGGAAAAGTAAAGCAGAGTTTATTTTAAGCAAGGTTTGTTAAGTTTCTTATGGAGGCAATCCCCCATAGTTAATTACATCTTAGAAAATAGAAATTTCCTAAGAAAACTCTCGATTAAAATAGTCAATAAATATCCTTAAAGACTTCAAAGCTAGACTATCAAAAGATTGGGTATTTATGAAAGTCAAGTGAAAGGGTTCAAGTAGAAAGACTTATTTATGGATTCTGAAGGAATATAAGTAAGAAGAACTCATGATACTAGAAAGCCTAGTGTATTATTACCATATAGTAAGGCTTTACATATTTGAAAGAGAGGATTTTGCTTTTTGTTTAAATTGAAATCTTTATTAGAATGTTAGGGCTTATAATCTATAAACACAAGATTGTGAAAATACTTAAGAGGTGAGGACTTATACTCGTAGACTGAATGAAATAAATAGCCTCAGATCCTAAATCTAAGATGTTTTAGCACAAGCTAGAAGCATCCTAAGTCTAATAAGAAAATGGGATTTCATGGTTTACCTCTACAAGAGAGGATAGACCCATCCTGACTCTTATGGGTTTATAAATACTTAGAGTGGCCCCCAGCTAATGCCTCTTACATTTTAAAACCATGTAGTATGGTCTTATGTAAATGCAAGATAGCTAGAATGTTTAATGAGAAAATAAGCTAGAGTCCTAAACTCACTCTAAGAGACTAGATCACAGTGAGAAAACATGACTTAGACTAATGCAAAAATTTATATTATTTTTACACCATTTTGACACATTTATTTTGGACATAGGCTTGGGGCGATTATGTCTATTTGCATGATGAAATAAGGTTATGAGATGAGAGGAGGTGTTCTCCACTACAAGGGATGCCTCAAAGATCAAGCATATCCCATATCATGCAAGAATGGAGACCCTTTATTAAGAGTGAAACAAGATGATATGCATGATGTTATAACATTTAACATTCAGCTAAAGGGTTGCTAAATCTTTTATTTATCATGATTATAAACCTAGACTTTAAGGTGAGGTTATTAGTTGAATTAAAATTTAGTTATGAATTGTTTAGTGAGAATGAAAATTTTAATTTTATCTTAAAAAGCCTACCACATCCAGGAAACACATCAAATCATCAAAATTTAAAGAAATTATGAAAAGTATGTCATTTCTATTGCATAAGCTAAACATAACAACCAAACATTTAAATTTTCATAAAAGAATAAAATTTTGGTACGGTCGGGTATCGTCATACACCTTAGTAAAGAAATTGGGTAGCCGAGCTCTACCCTTATACTAACTAGATTACAAAAGAATGTCACAATTACAATGAAATAGATGTTATGAGGGTTTTCAACCTCTTATCTTTCTTTCCTTCTCTTCTTTTGGATTAGTTTTGTTCCAGGCTTTACAGGGCCTCCTAGGTCTTTGTCTTTTATCCACTACTCATCCTAAACCTCATAGCGCTAATCCTAATTCTTATTACAAAATTACATGTTAATGAAAAATAAAATCTATAAAATAGATGTTAGCTAAATATATACAACCTAAATAATTATATTTCATATATTTAGACTTACCACTCGCACATGGGTAACCAAGCCCACTGTCTTAATTAGATTATGCTTAGGGGCATAAATAACAAACAAAATCATTTATATTTATTTATTATTTCAGCGACCTCTTTAGCATAATCCTTTACAAAAAAATATCATTAATTTATTAATGACCTAACATTCAGATGCATATAAACAACCCTAACATCCAGTCTAAAATATTACATCATAAAATAAAACACACACCACACCATCCAACCTAGTAGAAGTGGTGCCTTAGTATTCTAATGTGTGTGCTAAGATTTGGTGTGGTATGTCTTTAGCTAAGCTTTAGATGCCTGATTGTCTAAAATTTGGATTTGCTTAAGTTAGATATTGGGGGAAGTTTCACTTCAAATTATTGAAAGGATTAGTTAGTTTTAATTTACATTTTCTTGGTTTCATTTGATGCCTATTTAACATCTAATTATTATAAAGAGAGGAAAGAGGTTTTGGCCTCCTTCATCCCTATCCTAAGTTATTTCATAAAGGTATATTATTATGACTTTGGTTTTTTTAGTGAATGGTTTATTAAATATTTTTATTAAACCTAAGTTTGGGTTAATCTTAAAGAATCTCATTCAAACATGAAAGACATCTTAAGATTATTAAAACTGAATCCTATCACATGGATAACATTTCATCATTTCTTTTCATCATCAATAGCATACACATCTCTTTGTTTTTATTACACATGATATTTAATTTAACATACTTATCTATACATGTAATATATATTTTTTTATATTTGCATGCTTGATGATTCTTAAAGCATGTATTTTAGTAGAAAAGAGATATTTCATCCTTTAGTTAGGCATATATACACATGTATTAAAGATTTAAGTAAATGTGTGTCATTGTTAAAATAAGGAAGTGAGATTATCTAAGACCTCCTGGGGGCTACTTAAATCCTAGTATTCTTGGGATGTCCAGACTATATACTTGTTAGCTTAAATACATGTAAACATATACATATACATAGGAAAGAAAACTGTGGAAAGGTTACATAATTGTAAATTCTTTATTCATGTAGAGTAAAGTTCTATCCAAATTCTAGTACATGCATACACATGAATGAAATTAGGCAAGTACGTGCCATTGTTAAACTAGGGAAGTGAGATTATCTAAGGCTTCCTTGAAAATACTTAAAGCCTCGTGTTCTCAGGATGTCCAGACTATATACTTGTTAATCTTCAAACATATATAAACATACACATGAACTAAGAAAGTATAACAATCTTTTACCATGTTTAAATTATAAGTGAATGCAAATCTTATTGAATATTTATAGCCAACATTAACTTAGATTTGTTTCTTATCATTAATTTATAACTTTGAAAATAATTTGAGATTTATTAGTGATAATAGCTATACCATTTAATATTTTTCCAACACATATAATTTAAATATAACCATATTCTTTTTTATTATGTTTTTAAAACATGAATGTATGACACCAAATGGCATGCAAATTTATAATGATTGAAAATGAATGACTAAACATTGCCACATAATACATTCAATCACATTAATTCCCAAGGACAATCAAGTCAAATAAACTTCATTAAAATTAACCAAACCTTTCATGAAATTATATTTTTGATGTTTCAATTATCAAAACCTAAAGAGAAGAAATGGCATTTAGTGTTTGCCCCATCCCCCATTAGTGAGTTAATGTGTTTCAGGAAAGTGATTAAGTAAATTTTATGGATTGATTAAGTTCAAGTCTTTAAGCAATCAATTTAATTATCCTTCAAGCTTCTTTAATTTAATTAACTACTTAATCATGAGCCTCCAATGATATGCTTATGAGAAATTAAAATTTGCATTGCACTTAAGGGACTTAATGCGTTAGGCTCATGCTTAAGAGTTAATTATATTAAAGAAGGAAAGAATCTAAGTTAAGTACTCTTATGGTTTTCCCACATCAATGGGTTAACCATAAATTCCTTAGTGTCTTTTTATTATTAAACACATAAAGGGAAAATTAATAAATTGTATTTAAATTATCTGGAACAACAATTAACTCAATTTGATTTTTATTTGATCATTAATTTTTCTAATTAATCCCCAATTATTACACTTGTTAATTAACCCTCCTATGGAAATGTATTTAGAAAAGTAATTAGAAAGAGGTCCTATTTTCCCTCACCATTATTATTTATAGTGATTAATTATCATTAATCATTTAATTTTTTTCTTGTTTAGTAATTTTAACAAATATTAAATTAATTAATGAGGGTAATTAGGATTGAAAATTCCACATTCTTTAAATTACATGGCCAATAATTCCAAGAAAATTATGGGAGGTAGAGGACATCCCATAGAATTATTCCACCAAATTTAGAATTAATTAGCCAAGTAATTAAGCCTTTAATTTAATTAACCTAGATTTAAAACTCTAATTAAGCATTATTTACTGATGAAGCATTAGAAATTTTATTTTTATTAAATTCTTCTCTATTTAACCTTTCCAAAATGGGTTTATTTATATATTTGGAATTTTTCTACAATTAGTTATAAATTTTTGAAGTTCTCGCCATTTAATTATATTTTTAAAGCATAATTAAACCTTTAAACCGTCGGCGCCATGCGGTAGCGCTTTCCAAGTGGCGCCATGAGATTGGCTATTTAGAACGTCCAATGCGACAATTGACTTAGCAGTGGCAGACGTGATTTTGTCCCGACCGTCAAAACTAGGATCAGATGGCTGGGATTAATCTCAAGGTTTTATATGGATAAAATTAGAATATCTAGTGGATTAAATCATGGTGTTCATTATAATCATGCGGAATGGAAGAAATATGATCCGTCGTCCCTCGAGTGCTACAAGATGGAGGTTGTCTGCCTTCTGCCACTCAATTTGAGCTCACTAGAGCTCGTTCAATGGTGAAATTAACTCCAAAATGATCAGGGAGAAAATCTAAAGGGATCCTATGATGGAAATCGCATGAAATCACATTTCACTTTGAAAATGACCAACATCTAGGGGGAAAATCTATAATTTCTAGATTTTTACCTCGCTGAAGCTAAAGACTGGTAGTCCATCGATAGAGGTAGATTCATCTCAAAGAGATGAAGCCCTATTAAGAAGATCACGAGCTGCCTCCTTGCTAATTTCTCTATGGATCAAACACTGTGATAAAGCTCACCAGAGTTGGTCTAGGGATGACTTTTTGAGATCAAATCACTCAAGAAACAATTCATTTTAGTTCACCAGAGTGTGGTGAAGGTGTGGGAAGAGTTAATTTGGATTTGGTGAAGTTTTCATGAGGTTGGATGGACGGGGCTCTTTATTTCGCTCGGTGGTTGGTCTCGTCAGTGATGAAGTGTGCAAGGAGCTCGGGGAGAAGGCTTAAACTATGCGAAATTCTCTAAGGAAGATCTTTGTGAAGTTTGAATCAATGGGGAGGAGTATACTCTTCCCCACTTGAACCAAAGGCTGAGATTGGTTCAACCTTTGACCATTTGACCGTGGGTGGTGGGAGGAGGTGGGGACTATTGAGGTGGAGGTGCTTAAGTGGCCAAGTGAGTGGCATTAGTAGACATGGGGTGTACCACCTTCCCTAGGTGGACCAATTGGTATGCCATGGGTGAACTCACCCTCTCATGGCTAAAGGTTGAACCTAACAACCTTGGGTTAGGTTGGGTCAGTGGTCCTATTTTTCAGGAAGGACCAAAGGTGGCTACCAAGGCATGGGAAGAGGGAGAACCCATCCAAATGGGGATTTTGTCCCATTTGGGTGGCTTGGTTCAAGGGATTTGACCTAAATCGGGTTCACCATGGGTTGGGTCCACTTGGGCAGGCCCATTGTGATGCAAGGATGAGTCATGCCAAATTTGGTTAGGTTTGACTCAATTTGACACATATGGGTCAATTTGAGTTCAATTGGGTTAAGTTGATCGATTATCAAAATAGGTCAAACCAAGGGTTTGGGTGAGTTCAATTGGTCATTTAGAATGCATTGGTGTAACTGGTTTGATTCAATTTGAAGTGGATTTGGATTTGGTTCATTTGGGTTCATTTAGGCCATATGGGCTAAGTTGACCAATTTGGTCAAATTGGCTTGGGCATGGGTTAGTTTTAGGTTCAATTGATCATTTGGGAATGATTGCAAGTGTTGTTTTGAATTGATTTAGATTAGGTAATCATTTAGTTCAATTTGGAGGTCAAATTAAGGTTGTTATGTTGACCAAATTGAGTCAATTGAAGGTTGAATCATGTTAAATAATCAATTTATGATTGGTTAGAATCATTGGTTTCAACCAATTTGACTTATGATTTGATTCAATTTTAGGTCAAATTGGGTCAACTTAGGTCAAGAGAATTAGCTTGGTTAGGTTCAATTGATGGTTGAGCCATATTCAATACTCAATTTGTGATTGATGGGAGTCATTGATTGCAATTAATTTAGCTTAGAATAAGATTTGGTCTAATGTGGCCTTTTAGGTGAATTGGGTGTCAACTTGGGTTACATGGTCAAATTGGTTTGATTTGGCCAAATTGATTGTAATTAGGTAATCAAGAATGATCAACAATCATTGTGGAAGGGATTGATTGAGTTGATTCAATCCAATTTGGATTGGATTGAATTTTGAATCAAATTGATCATTTTGGTCATATTGTGAATCAATTGGGTTGATTAGGTTTAATTGGGTTGAGTTGGTGTCAATTAGGTATTGAGAGGGGTTCAATGATGGATTTAGAGTTAATTAGTGGCTTTGGTTGCAATTGATTTAGGCTTGTTTAGGTTTTGGCTCATTTGAATCTTATAGGTTTAGTGGGATAACTTGGGTTAAGGTTTAAGTTAATTTGTCTTGGAGCTTGGATTAGAAAACCAAATTCAATTATGGTTATTTGAATAGGTTTGTTATGTCTCATTCATATGAGTTTGGGTTTGGATGAGTGAATAGGTATGGGTTTTAGTTTAGGCCATAGGATAAGTAGAACCTATTTGTCCTAAGGTGTATCTTGGGCTTAGGTTATGTTCTCTAAGTGTTTAAGCTTGGGTTTAGTGTTCCCTAAATCACTAGAAGTGTCTTATCACTAAGGAGACCCATATGCCTAGGAAGATTCATAAGTCTAAGATGAGAAGGTTTAATCCTCACTCCAAAAGTGAGGTCAATAGTTGTCCACTCTAGAGGCATTATGTGCTCTTAGCACGTTTGAGGTAGGCTCCACTTCTGAGCCCCCAGAGATGACTAAAAGTAAAAAAAAAAAAGAATAGAGGTAGAGGACTTAGGAGGATAACCCTCAAGGAGAGAAAACAAAAAGAAATATTTAATATAAAACTAAATAGGATGAGGGATGGCTATACCCTCTCCGATTCTTCCCCTCTCTTAGGTGGAAGTAGATATCATCCACTTTCCACTGCTTAGATAGAGGAGGATGTATTTAGGATTGCAAGTTCTCTACATCGCTTCTTCATTCAAGAAGAAAAGAAAAGTTTTAAAATGTTAAACAAATAGGCACATGGTAAGTTGCATTTGATCCTCCATAGATCCCTGGACCCTCCTCTTACACTAAGAAAAGGTTACTAGGGCTATGAAGGATCATGCATAAAAAACCTAGAAAAAAAAAAATCTTAGGAAGGCTTACTACTTCCATTATAAAAGGAAGGAGAAGGAAGTCGTTCTGTTAGAAGAAACCCTTCTTATTCAATGTGAGTGATATCATGCCCGGAAAATCATTGACTTGGCAAGTAGTCAGTTAGTCTAGGGAGAGATAGAATTCTTTCTAGAAATGAAAACAAGGAACTTCATATTAGAAAGGTTCCATTGGCCTGAGCTTGTAATACCTTCACCACCTTCATCTCTAAAGAGAGTACCTATCACTAGGCCTATTCAGATAGACCTTTGTGATCTTCACCTAGGCCTCGAGTTGAGGGGCTATCATCTTCTTATGTTTCCAGTAAGGAAATGGAGTTTTTTTATCCATCTCCTTACATTAGAGAGTTTACTGATGAGCAACACCTCGGATTGGGAGAAACCCTTGTGGAAGTCCCTACTGTCCAAGGGGTCACAAAAGGTGAAGAGTTTGAAAGAAGGCCCATGGATATGGGTAATGATTTTGATATCATTCTCGATAGTAGTGACGCACCATTTCATCTATCAAAAGAAGAAATGGAAACCATTATAAAATGAAGAAAATGAGAAAAGAAAAAGAATGCAAGAACATTATGATGTAAGGCAAGATGATATATTAGATGATGATTCAGGACTACATGTAGCTCATATCTACATGGTGGACACTAGATCATCAAAGAAAGAATAAGATGAATCACAAGAAGATCTTGCAATAGATCCCACTAAGTAATTGATCCTTCAAATATAAAAGAAGGATGATCAGATTGCCTCAATGGAGAAAAGGATGGAGGAAATGATTGTTACTATGAAATCACTTCAAAGCATGATCCCTAGCTCTTCACATCCTCATCACATTGAACAACTCAATTTAGCACATCCCACTGATGATTTGAGGTTTGGTTTAGAGGATTATCATCGTGAACAAAAGCTCAATGATATACCTCGCAACTAAACTAAAGTAATTGGTGGAACAATAGTTGAAGAAGACCAGGCACAATCACAAGGCATGACCTTAGTTCCAAAGGGTAGACCTTATCCTGAGGAATATGATTATGTTCCCTATCATAAATGATTCATGCCTCCCTCCTTTAAAGTATTTGATGAGATTGGAAATCCCAGATAGAACTTAGCTCACTTCTGCGCAAGCTGTTGTAATATTGGAGAGAGTGATTCTTTATTATTTAGACAATTCCTTAGCGACAAGAGTTACTTACTAGTATGCGATCCTAATGATTCGGTGCATACTTCATTGAACTTCAAGACATGTTTGTGAGAAGATTCACAAGAACTCAACACCACTTAACTCTAGGAAATCTAGTGGTAGAAAAACAAAAGCCTGGTGAGTCTTTAGTGGACTATATCATGAGATGGAGAATTCTCAGTCTCAAGTGCGAGCCCCAAGAGCAGCACACTATTATTATTCTCCATAAAAACATCCACAGTCCTGTCACCTTCTTGTTGAAAGTCTTTATAATTAAAACCTTTGGAAAACTTCTAAATAAATCCTTTAGCCTGCAGAAAGAAGTCCCTAGGATGACTTTCCTAAGAGATCACTCTTCTATAGAATAATTGAAACTTAGGAAGCTTCTAAAATAGAAAGCAGACAATATCTCTACAGTGGATAGGGGAAAGGCTCCCCTATAGATATATTTTGAGTAGCCTTTACCCTTTAGGCCACCATAGAAGTAGGTATCATCTTCCCCTAAGAAGGTTCCAACCAGTCCTTTTTTTAAAAAGAAATGAACTAGACATATTCTTTCAAAAGAGAGGCGGTGTGGGAGATTTTTAAAAATTTGAAAAAGAAGTCAGATTTCAATCTACCTAGTCCAAAAAGGGTAGAGGAAGATGGAAAAGTAACCACTAGATGTTAGGGAATACTATTGAAGATTGCTTCATATTTAAGGATTGGCTCAAAAGAAATTACAAGAATGGGTTGGTGGTTATACCAAAGGAATATCTTTTGGACCCTAGACAAAGGTCCATTAAGGTTATCATAGTGACTCTACTTCTTCCAGTACTCCTTCTTTAGATGAATAGGATATACCTCTATCCATTCTTCTAAAAAGTATTTGATGAAAAATTTAAAAAATGATGTTCAAGATCCAACGTAGATCCGGAGGAATCCAACTCTACCCAATTCAGCATCTTTATCTATGTAAAAGATTGGAGAGTGTACTGAGGGAGGGACATCTGCTATATATGACAGAAATTTGTATGATAAAGATGGAAAGGAAAAGCCTTTTATGCATTTATCCTTTTGTACTCATTTGAAAAAATAAATAAAAAGTCCACCTCCAAAGCATTTCTTACATTTTTTTTCCATTTCTGATGAATGTATTTCTGAAGATGTTCAAAAAGAAATGGATAAAAAGAAAATTCTAATAATGCATTTTATGAACTAAAATACTGATAGTCATATAGAAGACCTACAAGGAAATCCTCTTAGCATAGAGATAAAATTATCGATTACATCAATCTATAGAGAAGGATATTAGTGATGAGGATCAGGTTGACACAACCCTCAGAGATATTACTGAAGTTAATCTACGTAGTGGAAAGTTCTACCACCTCGCTTGCCTTCTCCTCTTAAAGACAAAGGGAAGCAAATTGTGGATCAAAGTTAAAATTCAGAACCTTTGCCAAAAGAAACAGTAGTTGAGTCAAATGATGCTAAGGTAGATTACAACATTTTAGCCCATCTCAGGAAACTTCCCATTAGGCTGAGCATTTATGATGCTCTTGTTCACACAAAATAATTGAGAGAGTCATTGGTATAGGCATTACTTGACCCAGAGATATGCCTGACCCATCTAGTAGCAACTTCCTCATATGAGGCTTGCTACTTAAAAGATATCCTTGGAGCTACTTTCTCTGATGATAATCTACTTTGGGGACTACTCATAACCATCCCTTTACATTTCTATTAAAATTGAAAATATTAGGTTGTTAAGAGTTCTAGTAGACCCTAGCATCGATCAATATCATGAACTCTAGAACATTATCATTCATGATAGATACTTGGAGACTCAGTTTAGATAAAATGCTACTGAGGGGTTTCAATGAAACTAGGGAGAAAGCTTTAGGTTTGAAAATATAAAGATTAAAAATTGAAGCTAAATTCCACATCATAGACTTAGAGACATCCTTCAATGCCTTCTTAGAATTGAATGGTTCTCTCTTCACTCCACCAGTGTATTAAATATACTAAGGACGAAGTGGAATATACTATAAAAAGTGATATACAACCATTCTATGTTTATAAAATTGAACTTTATGAAGATGCGGCTTATTACATGCTTAAAATACCAAAACATGATTATATGGAATCCAACATTATTGAGGCATCAGATAATGCAACAAATAAAAATATAAAAAAGAAAGAAAAGGAAATAGAAAAGAACCTCCAATGATACAAATTGATTTGGAGTCTAGTTCGATGAGAATTTCAATCAAAAAAAAGCATCAAAAGTTTGAGATTATATTAGAATCGAGTGATGAAGAACAATTTAGGTCATTAAAGATAAACGGGCTCTCCACATTTGAAAAATTAATGAAATATATGGACACATTGACTTTGACATTCCTTATTCAAAATAAAGTATCTTAATTAGAAGTCAAAGTAGCCCCTAACGTGTTAGAAGAAGTGGGGAAGTTATCAAAATTTTAATATGTACCTGGACCTTCAAGCTTAGAAGCAGATGTAAAGCTTGAAGATCCACAATTAAATGAAATAATAGAACTTCCTTTTGATTTTAGTGTGTTAAAACTATATGAAATGTGGTTTAATTGTAAATACTTGGCCTAGAGATCTCATTGCATAAAAAAATCTTGCGATACTAAACATAAAAATTCTAAATTCCAAAGCTTGCATTGGGTTTGGTAGAACATAGTTTGATGATAAGAAATTATCTAGAATAATTATTTGAAATTTCTTCTAAATCTTTAGAGGAATTATGCATTGAAACAACAAATGAATCTGATGATTGCTTGCTTCTTCTTGAGTTTGCAAAAGAAATCAAGTCTACTATTGATGAGTTAAAGGAGGTTAACCTAAGAACTACTGAAGACCCAAAGCCTACTTTTATTAGTACTTTGTTGGGTCTAGAGATTCTGAAGAGTAATTCACTTTACTCCTTGAATATAAAGATTGCTTTGCTTGGAGCTATGATGAAATGCTAGGTTTATCTTGAGAACTTACAATTCATAAACTAGATATTAAACTTGATGTAATTCTAGTAAAGTAAGCTCGTAGGGGAATGCACCCAAAAATTAAATAGCAAGTCATTGCTAAAGTTAAGAAATTGATTAAAGCTAGCTTTGTGTGAGAAGAATAATACCATGATTGGCTAGCCAGCATAGTCCTCATAAAAAGAAAAAGAATGGTCAAATACACATTTGCATTGACTTTAGAGACTTGAATAAGGCTTGTCCCAAAAATAAGTTCTCATTGTCAATACTGAAACTTATGGTGGATATAGCCTCTTCGCATGAGATCTTTTCATTCATGGATGGATGGGGTATAACTAGATTAAGATGTTTTTAGAGGATGAAAAGCATACAACATTCATAACTCCTATAGGGATATTATGTTACACGGTCAAACCATTCGGTCTCAAAAATATTAGGGCTATATGTCAAAGATTATGATTAGAATCTTGATGACTTGATTCACAATCAAGTAATGTTATATTGATGATATAGTCATCAAAAGTAAAATAAAATAAAATCATTTATATGATTTACTGATCATGTTCGAATGGTTGGGTCATTATAACCTTAAAATGAACCCATTCAAGTGTGTTTTCAGAGTAACTTTGAAAAAATTCTTAGGGTTCATAGTGCGGTGCCATGCGATAGAGATAGATCCAGAAAAAAAATAAAAGCCATTATAGAAATGCTGCCACCTATTAGTCTTACGTAGTTAAGATCATTCTAGGGAAAGCTTGTATATTTAAGGAGGTTCATATTGAACTTATCAAGAAGTTGTCAACCATTTGTGGAATTAATAAAGAAAGATTTTGGATTTATTTGTGATGAAAATTGCCAAAATGCATTTGAAAGCCTAAAACAATACTTGATGAACCCTTTTTTTATTTTGGTCTCTAATTTTAAGAAAGCCATTGATTTTATACACTACGGCTTTGGATGAATCACTTGGGGCTTATTAGAAGAAGGAAAAAATGTCCTTTACTATCTAAGTTGTAGACTCATCTTAGCAGAAATGAATTATCCACCTATTAAGAAGCATTCTATGGCCTTATTCTTCACCACTTAGAAACTAAGACATTACATGCTTTCTCATAGAGTCAATTTAATCTCAAGAGTAAATCCATTACAATAACTCATGACCCGATGTTATCGGGCATCTAACACATTGGTCAATGATTCTATGCAATTTGAGATCATTACATTCCTCTTCATGCTATAAAAGGTCAAGTCGTGACTTCTTAGCAACACATCCCATACCCAGGAGTTCCCCTTTAAATGATGATCTTCCAGATGAGTAGATCATAAAATTAGAAAGTGAACCTAATGCCACTTGGGAGTTGTATTTTGATGGTGCAGCATCATCTAAGAAAAATAAAGAATTAAATTCATTTATCCTAGGGAAAACACGGATTGGGTTAATTTTTATATAAAAAAATGATGTGATATTCCTATCATCTAGCTGAGCCTTGCACAAATATTGAAGTTCTTATCACTGGATTAGAGCTAGCAATCCTTATGGATATAAAAAATATAAAGATCTTCAGAGACTCTCAACAGGTTATAAACCAAGTGAGTGGAGTTTATAAGATTTTGCATCCAAAGCTCTTTATTTATTATCAATACATGATGAAACTACTTGAGAAAATTTTATATGTAACTTTGTATAGAATACTTTGTAAGGATAATTCTATAGCAGATGCTTTGGATAAGCTTGCTAAAGTAATCATATGCCCAAAAAAAAATCAATTTCTATAGAGATTTAAAATCAATAAGTTTTATCTCCTATGGATTTGGATTATATGAATAGAAAAGTAGAAATGCAAATGATAGCCACTCTTATCGAAGGTCAAGTAGAATGTGGTAGACATTCATTGACTACCTAATAAGGGAAGGCTTCTAAAGATAAGTCCTAAATCAAATAAATAATGTGTCTTGTATTATGCAGTAATTAATGATGTATTATACCATAAGTCATTTGATCAAATGTGGCTATGCTATTTAGACAAGTAGGAAGTCCATAAGATTGTGACTAAGGTACACTCTGGATTATATGGTGCTCACCAATCCGAACCCAAAATAAAATTGAAAATCAAAAGACTTGGATATTATTGGTCATCGATGTTAAATGACTGCATGAAAATTACATAACATTGCCACATTTGATCAAATGACTTATGGTATAGTCTTACATCAGTATTTTAATGTACTACACCTTATGATTGCCTCATGGCCCTTTGAGAGTTGGGGTACTAACATCATAGGACATATTGACCCTCCTTCATCAGAAAGGCATCATTTTATATTAGTTGCAATAGATTATTTTTCTGAATGGGCTGAGTGGTACTATTGAAAGAAGTAAAGGAATATCATGTGTTAAATTTTTTTTAGGAAAATGTCATATATCAATTTGGTGTTCCTCATCGAATCATATTCGGTAATGGTCCGTCATTCAAGTCCATAAAATTAAATCACTTTATGGCTAAACATAAAATAGATTGGAGATATTTTATCATCTATTACTCAATGGAAAATGGATTGGCCGAAAAATGTAACAAAACTTTTGTACAAATTTTGAAATAGTACTTGATGAAAATAAATGTCAATGCATGAAAAGTTGGTTGAAGCCTTAAGAGCCTACTGGACCACATATAGGACCTCAACTCAGTCTACATTGTATGCTTTGGTAGATGGCACAACTACCTTCATTAAGAATAGCAATTAATAATAGTATTATAACTGATCAAAATCATAAAATTTGATTGGAAGAACTTGTAAACCTTGACGGAAGATGCTTGAAAGCACAACAAGACCATGAGCGCATGTATGGTTCAATCACATGATAAGTTGGTCCATCCTAGAACTTTCCAAGTAGGAGAGTTGGTCTTAGTTCTTAAAAGGTCAATCTTAACTCATCTTAGAATCAACAACAAATTTAAGCCAACTTGGAAGGACCATTGTAGTGAAAATGTCTATGAAGGAGGTTCTTATCGCGTTAATTGTACTTGTAATGGTGAGCGTCAACTACTAATCAATGGATGATACCTAAAGAAATGCTATATGTAACTTGTACTCTATTTCAAAAGAATGATAATCAATAAAAATTATGTTTCTCATTACTGCTTTTGCAATGGATGTTATTTCATTATATGCAACGGTTGTTAAAATCTTATATAGTCTTCTTAAATGCAATCTCTTTAGGATAAGAGTAAGCCTCTTTAGGAACCTTTCTTATACTTTAATGAAATAAATCCTTTCATGACATCCTCCTCATGACTTCTATAGGTTTGGAACAAGCCTTTACTGACACTATTATTTATAAGTTGGAGTAAGTCACCTTCCCTATCAAATTGGCTATTTAGATTATGATTAATTCATGAAGACCCCTATTCTATTAGCCAAAAATATTGAGGATTGGAACAAGTCATTAAGACCCCTTTCCCAAGTTGGATTAAGTCATTGAAGGCCTATGTTAATAGCTAATCACATAGGTGTAAGCCCCACAAGGCATCTTGTCAAATGATAAAGTTAGGATAAAGCCATTAAGACCTCTTTCATTATCATATAGATTATCTAGATTAGGATAAAGTCACTAAGATCCCTTCTTTATTAGGCAAAAATTTGAGGAATAGGATTAAGTCACTAAGACCCCTTTCCCTCACTTAATCTATTCAGGTTGGAATTAAGCTATTAAAAGCCCCTTTCTATTAGCTAAATGTCACTAGACTAGGATTTAAGTCTTTATGACCCTATTCTAGTTTCAAATGAAAGAAATTTAAGAATGGAATAAGTCATTGAAGACCCCATCCCTATAGGTTACTTAGGCTAGGAATAAGTCATGAAGACCCTTTCCTAAAAGCCAAAATTCTAAGGTTTAGGAACAAGTCAATAAGATCCCTCTTCATCATTATAACTATCAAGTAGACATAAAGACATTGAAGGCTTCTTCTTAAAAGTTAACTATATGAGATTAAGTCCCATATTAGGCATCTTTTTATGGTGTTTTAATTTTGAGTCGTGGGGACAATACGCAGATCTTTGGGAGTACTTATTAAAGCAATCGAGTGCAACATTGATGTATGATTGTGGTGAAATATATTTTCATCTTCATCTATCCCTTTTAAAAAAGGATAAATGAAGACAAAATATACTTGTTGGACTTCAGTGGTCGGTAGATGTTCTTATTAAGGTGATTGATGCATTAAGGAGAAGTGTACTATCTTGAAAGATAGAAGTCACCACCCTATAATGGACCTAATCACCTCAATAAAGACTCCTAAGGACTATAGGTCTTCAGAATATACCACCCTATAATGAAAATAATAAGTAGGGGATGCTTGAATCTTGAGCCTAGTAAGCACTACCTATGGTTGGGCTTTACATTTTGAAATTGAATTAATGAGTTTGAGTTGGATTCTTATTAGAATGATAGCTTATAATTCCATGATGCAAGGTCATAGAAATGCCTAGAGGTAAGGATTTATGCTTATAGCCCATAAAAGGGTAGCAACCTCTCACGAATCTGGAGCTTTAGCGAGGGCAAAAAACATGACCTAAATCTAAGGAAAAAAATGGGTATTTGGTTTATCTCCACAAGAGAGGATAAACCACCCAACTGTTGGACTTACAATCATCTGGGGTGGCCAACTAACTCCTATGATTTTAAATTCATGTAGGAAAGTCATATGTTTATGTAAGATAGTAAGGTTGTTATTTATTTAGAAAGATAAGTCCTTAAACACACCTAAGAGAGATCATGTAGGGAATGATTCAATGACTTAAATCTAATGCAAGATTTTCATATATTTTATTTTCATTTAGGACAATCATTTGACTAAGGCTATAGGATCATATGCCTAATTGCATGAGAAATAAGATTATGGGCCAAAATCAACAAGATGGGAGGTGTATTTCCACCATCAAAGGTCAAGCCAAGTTCTCTGGCACGTGTGGAAGCCCTCCAAATTAAGAGTGAAATACTATGCTTTTATGCATGATGTGAGAAAAGTAATACTCATCCAGAGAAGGGGTTACTAATTCTTTTATCTTGATTTTTAGCCTAAGCTTTAGGTGAGGTTATGAGTTATTTATTTTAAATTTTGAGTTGCTTAATTAGGTAGAAGACTTATTTTTTTCTAAGAGCCTAATCGTCATCCAAACCATAAATCAAGCAAGGAAGAAACTAGAAAATATGTCATTTCTAGTGCACAAGATAAACAAAACATCAAACATTTTATAAAGCTAATGTAAAGAATAAAAAAGATTTGTGGTTGGGCAAGCGACAAATTGGGTAGCCTAGATCAATTTTATGTTTTAGTTTGGTTAAGGTGTACATTAAGTGTATTAATTACCCTTACCTATACCACCTGAGCATATTTAACCAAATAATTATGAGCTAATGATATGACATAAAACCACACAAGAAATTTAAATCAGCAATGCACCTAGGAAGAAAAGGGCCTAATGTATTTGGCTCACAATTAATGATTAATTAAGCTAAAGGGTTTACATTAAATACTCTATAACCCTTCCCACACATGTGGATTAGGTTTTGATTTTCTTAAGCCACTTATGTTATTAAATACCACCAAGCATCTACCCAAGATGGATTGATTAAGTTCTGGAATGTTTTTAAAATTTTATCAAGTTAATTAAGTAAGTAATTAGTGGATTAACCCTTAATTGAATTTAGATTAATGAAGAGAAAGGGGGTTTAAGGAATAACTTAGGGAAAATATTCTAAAATTATTTCCTAAACCTCCTGATCCCTCAAATAAAGCTTAATTAACTCAATCAAGGGATTAAACCACTATTCACACATTTAATTAGGCTTAATTACATTAAGAGGGTAATTAAGAATGAACCAAGTAATTTCCTAATTAAATTATTAATAAATCCCAAGAAAATTATGGGAGGTAAGTCATCCCACTAAATGCACATGAAAAGTTTGGGATTAATCAGTGGATAATTAGAGAATAATTAGCATAATCACATTCTCAATAAAATCCAAATTCAGGAAATATCACTGTTCAAAATCCATTGAAAATAATTTTATATTATTCTACATTGAAATATCTTTCATATGCATTTTACCTCATATTTTATGATTTTTTCTCATTTAGTTATGAATATTTGAAGTTTTCATAATTTTCCATTAATTAAATAGCCTAATTAAGTGGTTAATCCCTCGCCACATGGAGGCGGCGTGGCGTCGCTTTCCACATGGCATGATGGGATAGGCCACTTAATTTATCACACCGTAGTGTCACGTCAGCGGTGATGCTATGCGCTTTCTCCCCATCTATCCGATCAAACATTGGACGGTTGAGATTAGCCCACGATATTAATGGATTCAAATATCCTACATTATGGTCATTCCAAATCATGTAGATGGATGGCCCATGATCCATCCCCGAGTTCTCCTACGTGAAAGAAGAGCTATCCACCTTCCATGACAAAATCTGATTGAGCTCGAATTAAACTCAAATCTTACCCCACCCTAGGAGTAAAGGGAATACATCCAATGGTCAAATTCTCATGAGGTAAAAAAATTTGTTTCACAAAGGACCACCCCATGGCTAATTTAAGCTCGTGTTAATGGCATACCTCATCGAAGGCTATCACTGGCACTCAAGTTCAATGAGGTAGCTTCATTTAGTTGAGATGAAGCCCTATTGAAGATTTGAAGTGGTTTGGTTGAGTGGATCTTCCTATGGACCAAGCTCTCCTTCAGTTGGACTCGGTCTTGATCAATAGCACTCCTCCCTTGCCTTGAGAACTTAGGAAAAGGTTTAGGAAAGTTTGATTGAGTCCTCTGATGAAGCTTGCAAAAGGAATTAGCTTGATATGGAGTATTGTGTAAGTTGGATTTTTACTTGAGCTCTCCTATTTTCAATCTAAGAAAACTGAGAAATGGGAAAATGGAAGATTCTTAGAAAATCTTGGGAGCTTGGAATCACTTCCTCGAGTTCCTATGCTTCAATCCAATAAGGGAGAATGAAATTCAAGTGAAATAAGGGGGGGTATATCTCCCCCTAGAGGAATCAGACGGCCAAGTTTCCTCCTCCTATTTTCTTCAAATTGACCTTATGCAATGGGTTGTTATGGCTTAGAACTTGCACATGGGTGGTTTGGCGAGAGTTGAGTAGTGAAGGTCCTTTGTGCTTAATTCAAGTGGAGGAGGGATTCTCAATTCCTCATTTCCATGAGGGTGGTCAGTTTTTCCCTTGGGTTCAGTTTGGTTGACCCAAACCCAATGGGTCATGTGCACCATGTCTATTAGTGACCATTTGGTCCACTAAGAGGATGCCAACTGTCCATGAAAAGGAATTGATCAAATTCCAAGGGATTTTGATTTTAGGTTACCCTATGGCCTAGGGGTAATATGGTCATTTGATCTTGATTTCAGTTTAAATATGTTTGGTATGATTGAAAAATAGGTTAGGCCAAGTTTAATTGAATTTGGAGTTGGTTTGATATGATTTGGCTCATGTTGACCCATTTAGGTCAAAATGGGTCAACTTGGGTCGACTTGACAAATTGGTCAAATTGGGTCAAACCAAGAGTTGGGTCAAGTTCACATGATGATTTGAAATGTTTTGGCATCATTGGTTTGGTTCAATTTGATTTATATTTAGTTTTGGTTCATTTGATTTCATTTAGGTCAAATGGGTCAAGTTGACCAATTTGACCCATTTGACCTATTTGGGTTAGGTCAAGGGTTGGTTAATGTTTAGTTGACCGTTTGAAATGGATTGGTAACTTTTTTCCAGTCAATTTGGTTTATATTTGGATTTGGCTCAATTTTACTCTTTAGGTCAAGTTGGGTTCAAGGTCAATTGGGCTAGGTTAGGTCTAGTTGGCCAACTTGGGCTTTGGTCAAGTTCAACAAGTGATTTGGAATGAACTTGACCCATTAGTTTTAATCGATTTGGCATAGATCAAGTTTTGACACATTTTGATTTTTTAGGTAAAGTTGGATCAACTTGGGTCAAGTGGCCAACTGGGCTAGGTTAGGCTGAAATGATGACTTGGTCAAGTTTAAACATTGGTCATGAATGAGTTTTGATCAATAGTTTCAATCAATTTGGCCTATAGTGGATTTTGGCTAGTTTAGGTTTCTTTTTTGGCTAAGTATTAACTTGGTCAACCCTTAGGATTGACTTGGTTTGACCCAATTTGAGTGATTGATCATCTCATGATGATTGTTGCTCACAAAGTGAGGCTTAGTTAGGCTTAGTTCAATCCAATTTGGGAAGGATTAGAATTTGGCTCAAAAGGGATACTTTAGGTCACTTTGGGTCAAGTGAGCCTAAGTGGTTCAAATGGCTTGGTCAAACCTTGATTTGAATTTGATTGAACTCACATATGGACTTATGATTGAAATATAAATCCATTTGCAAGTGGTTTGAAGTCAAATAGGTTTTGATTCATTTGACAATTTCAAGTTCAAAGGGTGAATATATGAGTTTGACTTGGGTTTGATCTTTGAATTTAGTTTTGGTTTGATGTTTAAAGTTTATGTTTATATTTGGATTCATGATTGTAGAATTGATTGAATCATGAAGAAAAATCAAGAGTTTGGCTTGATTTGAAATTGATTTGGCTGAGTTCAAGAATTTGACTTGAAAGGCTTAAGTTGAATTTTGATCGAATTTGAGTTTGAGTTTTGAATTGATTTTTGGTTTGATGTTTAAACTTTATATTTATATTTGGATTAATGATGGTAGGATTGATTGAATCATGAAGAAAAATTAAGTTTAGCTTGATTTGAAATTGATTTGGGTTCAAGAATTTGACTTGAAAGGCTTAGGTTGGATTTTGATTGAATTTGGATTTAAATTTTGAATTTATTTTTGGATATTTGAATTTATATTTCATTTATATTTATGAGTATAAATGAGAATATAAATGGGTTATGAGAAAATTCCTTGAAATTGAATTGGTTTGATTTTATTTAGGCTAAGTCCTAGATGGAATCAAAATGACTTAGGAAAGATTTTAAGTTTGGATTTGAATTTTGAATTTGGTTTGATTGATTTGAATTTATATTTCATTTATATATGTGAATATAAATGAGAATATAAATGGGTTGTGAAAATTCATTGAATTTGAATTGATTTAGATTTGATTTAGTCTAAGTCCAAGATGAGAATCAAAATGGCTTAATAAAGATTTTTGTTTTGGATTTAAATTTTGAATTTGGTTTGATTGATTTGAATTTATATTTCATTTATATACGTGAATATAAATGAGAATATATATGGGCTGTGAGAAAATTCCTTGAATTTAAGTTGATTTAGATTTGATTTAGGCTAAGGCCATAAGGTAGAATCAAAGGACTTAGAAAATATTTTGGAGTTTGGAATCCAATCATGGGCTTCAATCATAAGTTTCAATTATTTGGAATTGATTCATGATTTGAGAAAATCCATTTAATTGGTTTATGGTTTGAGTTAGAGTTGGAGTTAGTATGGGTTTGGAGTTTAACTTGAAAGAATGAAATGAGGATTTGGTTTAAGATATAGGGTAGGCAAATTTTTCTAACACCCCTAAGGTATGACCTATTCCTATAGTTAACTCTTCTAAGTCTCATGGTTGGGTTGTGTATTAAGTACTAGATGTGTATTAAGACTAAGAAACTCATAAAGTCTAAGTGAAGTCCTATGTCTAAGATGGAGGGATTGAGAGCTCATTGTAAAAATGAGGTCAACCAAGGGTGCCCAATAGGTGTGGTGTGACTGATAAGGAACCTACATTGTTGACTAATCAACAATCAACGATCATAAGCACTAATAGAAACGGTCTACTCCTAACCCAGGGTATATAAGAAATCCAAAACTTAATGCAATGTGACTCTACTCATGTCAAGGACATAAGAGAGAAGGAGGAATGCACTAGGGATAGATTATGTGAACCTTCCACTAGGAAATAGTTCAAATCATCCACAAGAGAGGTTTGATTTGATTTGTTTAATTTATTTTGATTTCTTTGATTTGATTGACTCCACTAAGAGAGGATGGTTGAATTTATTTTATATTTTTAGATTTTGGATTTTGAGATGGGCCCTGTTGGTTTGTAATGGATCGCATTGAGTAGAAGCCACGGAGGATTAGACCTAACTCAGATTTACCAATCCAAAGGGATAGGCTGTTAAATACATAGTAGGACTGGCCAACCAAAGGGATGCCTTTCGGTGTGCAATGGCTAAGTTAGGAAAAAAGTGTGGGGACTCACATCTTCAAAACAAGTGACCACTGGGATGATCGGTTGGCAAGGCAACAGATCGAACCCGATCTAGGGATGACTATTGAGTGAATGGCACAGGGGGACTTAAATCAACTCAAAGATAGTCCATATTAGTTTCATTCTTTAGTTTATTTTGATTAAGATGGATCTCATCGATTTACGATGGAATGCACTTAGTAGGGCCCAAGGGGGCCTAGACTTAACTCAGACTTACCAATCCAAAGGGTGTAGTCTACCAACCACAAGGTAGGACTATCCAACCAAAAGGGGTGTCTTTCGGTTTGCAATGGTCAAGTTAAGAAGAAAGCGCGGGGACTCACATCTTCCGAAACAAGGAACCATTGGGGTGATCGATTGCTTTGGGTAATAAATTGAACCCGACCTAGGGCTGACTATTGAGTGAATGTCGATGGGAGATTTAAATCAACACCAAGATAGTCAAGATTAATTTCATTCTTTCATTTATTTTGATAGATTTCATTAGTTTGTGATGGGTCACACTAAGAAGGAGCTTATATTAACCTAGACCTATCTCAGATTTATTGAACCAAAGGGAATAGCTTCCCGACCGATGGGAGAACTATCTGACCAAATGAGTGCTTTGAGGTTTGCAATGATCAATTCAAGGAAAGAAAGCTCATGGACTTACATATTCCACTATAAAATATCACTAGGGTGATCAGTTGCTTTGGGCAATAAATCGATCCTGACCTAGGGCTGCTCGTCGATTTGCCGTAGCCATGCTAGAAAGAATGTGTCATAGTCTTACATCTTCCAAAGTGGAATGACTGTCGGGGTAACCTGCTTGTGGAAAAATAGATTGAACCCAACCTAAGGGAGACTATGGAGGAGTGCACCAGAATTTATCTCGTCAGGGTAGTCAAGCAATTCCTATAGGGAGTTCTCGACCGCCCTAAAGATAGGATGTCGCTTGGAAAAAGGGGCCTTTGGGGCTTGAATTCTAATCCATAAGCTTAATTTGTTTATTTATTTAATTTATTTAATTTATTTTAATGTGGACCTTGTTAGTTTTAGAGAGATCAATATCGAAGGCATATATAACTGACCTATCTCATATTTCTTGGCAAGGGAGAATATGCGCATCTGCTGAATAAATTCTCCAACCACATGGGTGGCTACTATGAAAGGGGGACTGTCCAATCTAAGAGTAACCCGGGTAGTGTCTAAATGGGGTCACAAAGGATGTGATCCAAATAAAATACCCACAAGGAGAAGGGCCAATAAGGACTTGATCCAACACCCTCGAGAAAATGACATGGCTAGTCATATATTGAATAAGTATTCGGTGTCTAACTTAAGAAGAAAGTGTGGGGATTCACATCTGCCAAGAGTGGTGTATTCACCAGGTGAGTCGCTGTCAGCATAGAGAAAATCAACCAACCTAAGGTGCCCATCGATTTGCAACAATCATCCTCGGAAGAAAGCTTGGGGACTCACATCCTCCTATAGCGGAACTAATTGCTGGGATAGTTTGTCTTCGACTCGATAGGTGCCATCCGATCTAGGGTGACTACTAAGTCAATGCCACTGGGGGACTTATATCGACTCAAATGTAGTTAAATGGAAAGGAGCCTCTGAGGACTTATCCTAAACCTCAAATATACTCGACCTAGTCAGCTCATGATGATTAGTTCATGAAGAAAGCTCCAGGACTCACATCTTCTTAAACACAAATCAACATGTGGTAGCTTACTGGCTGGGCAGTGAAGTCTTCCAAACTAATAAGGCGCTCATTGGTTTGCAATGGTCAAGTTAGGAAGAATGTGTGGGGACTCACATCTTCTGATCAAGTGACCACTGGGGTGATATATTAGCAAAGAGCATGTAGACCCGAACTAGAGTAGCTAATGAGTAAGTGCCATAAGGGCTTGCTCTCACATCAAAATAGCTCGAGATAAAATATATGTGTTTGTTTTTGTGCTTATGTTAAAGGGAATAGGATGCCTCTTAGGTTCTCTTACACCTAACCTTAAACACACTGGGGATTTTGATGCAATGGTGCTACAGATGGCAGCCGAGAATTTCCACTAAGAAAGAAGATGTAGTTATCTCTTCTAACTTTGTTGTCTAATTAAAATAGATACCTCTTGGGTTCTTTCACCTATTCTAATAGCTCTAGAAGATTGTGTTTGATTGTGTGTTGTGAAAGAGGGATAGGATGCCTTTGGGGACTCTCACTATCTAAACACATCGTATTAGACAAACAAATAACGCTTGGAAGAGAAGATTTTGATGAAATGGAATCAAATTTTAGTCTTTTGATGATAATTATTTTCAAACATATTTTATTGGTAATATTTCTTCAAATAGAGCCCATTAATTGGAAGCATCTTCCCCTTTACAATAAAATAAGATCCTCCTTGGTAGGCCTTCTGACATGGGGCCTTCCCAAGTGGGTTCAAACTTGTCTCCCATCTTTTAATACAACTAGTCTCCTTTAACACAAGTTCCCTCTTGGAAAGACCTAGGCTAGCTTGTTGTGAGCATGAATCATTTTGGCTTTGTACAACTCGGGGTTCTGGCACTCCCATAGGCGACTCTCCTCCAAACCTTTAAGCTCTTCTAACTGCAACTTTTCATTCTACTATGTAGTGATCTTGTTACCCAATGTTATCCTTAGTGATGAGAGTTGAACTTCTAAAGGTAGAATGACTTTGGAACCATGCACTAAGAAAAATGGGGTAGATTGAGTTGGAGTTCAGTAAGTGGTGCAGTAGGCTCACAAGGCTTCAACCAACTGCTCATTCCACTACCGCTTATTGTTATCAAAGTCTTCTTTAGTATCTGGATGAGAGTTTGTTGAATTCTCACTAAGCCATTTGCTCTGGTAGTAGATGGTGGAGTATCTCCAATCTTTCATGTCTTGAGAAGCTATTGATCTTGGTGCTTTTAAATGCGTACCATTATCGATATAATTCATTGAGGCACCTCAAACCTATATATGGTTCCAAAATTGAAGTAGATCTTGATTTGTGACCTCTCTGAGTGGGATTTTCTCCGCCCACTTGGAAAAGTAGTCGGTGGTAAAGACGATGACCCTTGGAAAAGGAGGATCGATTGACACAATTTGGTCCAATGCTCAAATGGCCATAAGGCCAATGTAGTGTAGAATGTTGGGTGGTTGTTGTAGGACCACACCGTGTGCGACATGACACCTCTAGCTACATCCATGTAGTCAGAATCATCAAGGTTAGTAGTATCCTAGTCTCTTGTCTTGATCTTCATCTTTAGAGATTTATGCACTTCATGACTAAATGTACCTTGGTTATAATGCTACGAGTTTCATGTTTATCTAAATAACGTATCCACATATGATCAAAGACCATCGATATAGTGCCATCAATAGAACTTAGAGAGAGCTCTCATGTTCACGATGGGCTTATGGCTCTTGAGGTAGTTTTCAGTGTTCAAATAGTTATGAGCGGTTGCCCTATCAGCTCCTTGTCCTTATAG
The DNA here is from genome assembly GCA_021442155.1 of Cymbidium sinense. Lineage (NCBI taxonomy): Eukaryota > Viridiplantae > Streptophyta > Magnoliopsida > Asparagales > Orchidaceae > Cymbidium > Cymbidium sinense. The sequence continues at coordinate 32,441,136 of CM038225.1, forward strand.
GCAATGACAACCTCCCTTCAAGAGAAAGTCTCGATGAGTTCATCAATAAGGGATATGACTTGTCTATTTTGGACCCTTATTGGAATGGACTCATCTTTAATGCCAATTCTTTGGCAAATTTGGTCTGCTTCTTGTGTTCTCTCAAAGAACTTTAGATGGTGACTTGAGATTTGGGCCAACGACTTCATGATACTCGTGGTAATAAGCTTGGATCCCTTTGTGGACTGATGATGACAGATGATATTTGACATGATGGATAACTCTGACTCAAAGCCTCATACTCACTTGTTGGTGCAGGATTGGAAAGATAGTATGAGAATCTCATCACATCACGATCTGGAGTTAAGAGAACTATTTCTACTTTCTTGGAAGAGTAGATTATGGTGCTTCCCCTTTATGAAAAGAAGCTACACCATCAAAATACATCTCCCATCGTGGTTGTTGACCTCCCCCAAGTTCATGATTTTGTGGGATCATTACTGCAGAATGAAGTGGTGTCTTAAAATCGCTAGTGCTTGACCTTCCACCGCAGAGGGTAATGTTATATCAAACGCAGAGGATCATGGAGCAAAATGTTGGGATAGTTAATTGTGTCATGAGATCTTGGTGGTTAGTTAGAAATTAAGTTTACCTATGAGAAAACATATAGTGTCATAGCTTTTGGGATGCAAAGATCAAAGGTAGATAATGTTTCTCAATAGGTGGGTAGTTCACTTGAGAGAATCGATGATGGGTAGTAGAGAACCTCTCTTCTTCATCGTTGTCTTGGGCTAATAGAGTGTTGAGAGAGTCATCCAATGCAGTAGTGTAGAGGATGATTGGCCTGCCCAAGATAGGGGCTACTAGAACTGGCGGCTTCACTAAATATTATTTAATATCTTCAAAGGCATGTTGGCACTTGTCATCCCACTTGAACTTGGCATCCTTTTGAAAGTGCTAGAATGGCTTGCATCTCCCAATAGGTTGGAAATAAAGCATATGCTAACGTCCTAGAAAGATGAGTTGAGTTAAACTCTTAGGAGGTGGAATTTCTAAGATAGCTTTGATCTTTTTGGATCTATTTCTACTCCCGGTGTCACAACAAACTCAAAGAATTTCTTTGAAGCTACTCAATGAATACTTGAGAATTTATTTTGAGGTTATATTGTCTTAATCATTCAAAAAGTACACTCAAGTCAAAGAGATGATCTTCCTTTCTCTACTCTTAACTACTAGATCATCAACATAGCACTCAACTTGATGATGGATGAGTTCGTTGAAGATCTGAGTCATGGTCCATTGGTTTGTAGCACCAACATTTTTTTATTCCAAAAGGTATGACCCTATAATAATAGATTCTGATCGGGGTTCAAAACGTAGTGTTTCTTTTATCCTCGGGGCCATCTTGATTTGGTTATAGCTAGATGACCCATCCATAAAAGAGAAAATTGTATGAGATGAGGTAATGTCCACCATTAATTCTAATATAGGAAGAGGAAACTCATCCTTAGGGCATGCCTTATTTAAGTCCTTGAAATCTACGTATATGCGAATTTGGCCATTCTTCTTCTTAATTGGGATGACACTAGCTAACCAGGTAGGGTATTTTTTTTTCCTGATGAAACTAGCATCAATCAATTTCTTGACTTCAGAAATGACCTATTGTTCAATTTCTCGCATGCATAAGAGCTTGCACGATAGGTTAGTGCTAGGATCTATTGCTAGCTTGTGGACTACTACATTAGGAGATAATCTGGGCATCTCTTCATAACTCCATGCAAAGAAGTCCTTAAACTCAATCAATAGCCTAACTAAGTCATTAGTTTTTTCTTCATTCAGCAACAAAATGATGTATGTCTGGCGTGAATTTTCATCCATCCAAGGGTTGAATTCTTTAAGCTTGTCAATTGTTGAATGAATCTCCTCTTCAAATTTTGGCGGTGCATCTTTGATTTGGAGATCATCTAGATCATCTGTGGTTTCTAAACACACATCCTCATAAGAGTTGATTTGGTGTGAAAGAACATACTAGACTCCAAATAGTTGGCGACAACTAAGTACTAATCATCATCGTCGACTGGACCCATTATACCGAATCCTAGTCCTGATCTTGATCGTGCATCCCTACCTGTGTTGTTCCATAGCTTTTTGAAGTACTCCAACCTATGCTTAAACCATGAATAAGGAATCAAACCTTTCTTTATAAGATTAAGAACTCAAGGTGACTACCAATCAAAGGTAATTCCATTAATTCATTATATGAATTCTCCTCAAGTTCTACATTAACTTTAGGACTTGAGGAGGATGATCCCAAAAGAATCTCTTTGCCTTCATATCCCTAGAAGACTTAGAGGCTTCCTTAACTACTAAACCTTCAGTTTTTTGAGATGAAAGTGAGGTTAGAGCTAAGGTTCTAACTCTCTAGTTTTATACTATGATTCAAATACTATGTTTTGTCTTGAGGCTCGATCTTCGCTTGTCAGGTCAAGTGTCACCTCAATGAAAACCCTAAGAGGGTTGGCTGGTATGCTAATCACATTAGACTCATCCTTTGAGCTGGATTCCAAGTCTATGTGAATAGTAGGGGTACTCCTATGAACTCGAACATAACCCCTATTAGTTGATGGCTAACTAGGGGGTCTTCCACCTCTGGAACTGCCTTTATTTCTACCTCTGCCTTTGCCTAGTGGAGGTCAAGTCATCCAACCCATATGTCCATATGATAGAATGAACTGTGGGTGGAATGTGATATGCGGCTCTATTTCTTATTCAATTTCCCTTTTTGTTCACTTGGATTTTCATTTTTCTTTTATTTTTTTTTTTTTTGCTTTTTTTGCTTCATTTTCTTTTGCTTTAGAATTTGAATTTTGTCCAAGTTCATGAAAGGGTGTTTTGAGAAAGATAGTAGGTCACATCCTCATATATCTCAACCTTTCTAAAAAATAGCTTTTCATCTCCTTTGACATAGTATCAATCCCATCCTACACTTGATGTAGGGAGGATGGAATTATCTTCATGTATCCAAGGCCTCGGCAAAGCAATGAATGTATTTGAATCAATGATATAAAAAATTCTTCTTCGGTCACCTATCTCCAAAGGTAACACTATAGAACCTAAAGCCCTCGCTTTATTCATTGAATCATCTTATCATCCAATCTCCTCGAGTGTGGAGATGTTGATCCTTAAATAGCAAGGGTCTTTAAACTCATAATTTTCATCGATGCACTTGGATCGATGAGAACTCCAAATCAATATGCCCATATCTACTATAATGTAGAGGGATGGTTGTGCTCTATGTCCCCAGAAGATCTTTATTTGTGAAAGTGATTCCCTAGCATCTCAATAATGTGCCTCCTCTAATGGCTGAGCTAAGCATATCTCAGAATCAAAGAGAGCCTTGATTAGTGATTCCCTCATCTCTTTGGATAAGATAAGGGCATCGTATATGCTTAGTTTAGATGGAAACTTTCTTAAGTGACAGATAACATTATAGTCCATTTTGGGCTGATCCTCTATAAGCATATCCAAAGGTGAAGCATCCTGTGGAGGACCTTCTCGATCCACTGAACCAATGACTAATTTCCTTTTATCTTGATGTGCTGCCATAGGAGGTAGAACTTTGCCACTAAGGAGGTTGATTTCGGTGATCCCTTGTGGCAAGGTAATGGAAGATTATACCTACACGTTAGGCTCACCTACAGCTTCTCCTATGGGACCCTCAGAATCAAATGATTCCAAGTCTATCTCAAGAGGTGAACCTGTAGTATTCAGAGTGGGAAAATCCAACTCTAAATCAGAGAGAGGAAGATCAAAATTATTAGTTATTGTTTAGACTTGAAGAGTTATTATCAGTAATAGATTCAGACAACCCATCAAAAGTGACATAGATATAATTCAAGCTAGCTTTATTCTTCAATTTCTTAGATTTGATAGGAGGTACATAGTAGAAATCAAGTAAAGTAAGAGGGGAGAGGGATTCGATGTCCTCATCCGTCAATATAAGATGTCCACTAGAAGAAGAAGAACAAGAGCTAGCTGAAGTAGAGGAAGTCGCTGATGTAGTAGGTGCAACGATAGGAGAGGCTAGACTTCGGTGGTGGTTCACTTGACTATCTCTAAGCGATCTTTTCTTCTTGAGCCCTTTCCTGTTGTCAGTAAAACTTGCAAACCTTCCTTGATGTTGGAGGTTCAAGTCGCTCAGCACCAGAAGTTTCTTGATCTTTGATATAATTTTCTTAGAGGTTTTGGATAAGGAGATATCCCAACCTTCTTTGGTTTTGGAAGGATCGCAAGTATCCCCAAGGATTACCCTAATGAAACTGGATGGTTATTCCACAAGATATTCCTTTTGGATAACTATAGCACCAATCTTGAAGCTATGTTCAAGTCAGTCCTTAAATGTAAAGCAATCCTCTTGAACATGACCTAGCATACGGTGGTAGGGGAAAAAGTTAAGATCATTGCTTTTCCCACTTCCTTCAGTCTTTTAGGTTGGGTAGCTAAAAATCAGACTTCTTTAAGAGATTCTTAAATATCTTCTTAATTATCACCTTCTTAAATGAATAAGGTTTATTAAGTTTATCCAAAAGAGTAGGTGAACCATATCTACTTGATGACGAGTATGTGTACCACTGCTGCTGATGATGTGGCTGAGGTGGAGGTGGTGTAGGCCATGGAGGTTACTAGGGGGGTAGGGGCCTCGTGGAGGTAGAGGAGGTGGAAGTGATGGTGAGGTCTCTCGCATGCTATTTCCCTTATCCACTATTATCACGCCCCAGTTTCTTCTCATATACCTTATGCGGCTTTGGCTTTGTTTGTAGATCTCGAGAAGGTAACTATTTAGCTTCTCTTTGCAAGCTAGTCGCCTTGTTGATTAGTTTTTCAAAAGTTTTAATTGTGAAACTTTTGAGCATGAAGGCGATCGAGCTATGGATATTCTTAAGAAAAATCTTGATGGCATATTGTTCAGATAGCTGAGGTTCACATTTCATACTCAAATTATGCCATATGGGAATGTAATCAACAAGGGACTCACCATGGTTTTATTGTGCCACAACGAGATCGCCAATAGTGACCCTTTGTTGAGATCTAGCAAACCTCTTGATAAAGATTTGCTCCAACTCAACAAAAGTCTTCACTATTGGGAAGTTCAACATACTAGTCAAATGCTATATCCGCTAAGCTATTTATGAAGAGATAGAAGAGTAAAGCGTCACTGCCACCAATGTTGTAATAATTAGCTCTGAAATATGTAATGTGCTGCCTTGGGTTCCCACCGCCATCAAAACTTATAAAAGAAGGAGGCAAGAAATCCTTAGGATATTGGATTACATCAAATTCCTCTAAGTAGGGTCTACCTTTTAGAGCTGATGATCCTCCTCGGGCTTGAGTCACAATGCTTCTCTCACCTGCTGCTCAACCATGCTCTTGATATCTTTCTCTTGTATGAAGGTATTATCCACTACCTTCCTATAAATGTTGGTGCTACCCTTGCTCCACTAGAGGTAAATTCTTGGCTTGATCCAAGACATGCACCAATTTTGGCTGGCTGGTCTCAGTTATAGTAGGATGGACTATTGGGGCTTGGTTTTGAAGTGCTAAGATAGCTGCTAGCAGATCTTTGAGCCTCTTCTCCATCCTATCTAATTTTTCATCCTTCTGTTTTATCTGATGAAGGAGTTATTGGGTCGAGTAGCCTATGTCTTCTTGCTCGGCCTCAATACCTTCCATAGTCTGCTGCTCCCTAAGGAGGGATCCCCTGGTGTCTACCATGCAAACTCCTACTGAGTCTCCCAATAAATCATCTTCATTAGTAGGATCTTCTCCTCATGAGACCGGTCATATCCTAGGATCTCATTCTTCTCCATGAAATAAGGGGCTACTATATTATCTAGAATGATTTATGCAGGCGGCATAAATGACTTTGGTTGACCGATGGTGGGATCATTATCATGTATTGTGAGGCACTGGACCTCCCCTACTATTGGAGAGTTAACCTTATGTGGGCTATACTCGCTAGAAGAAATATGCTCCTATCACTGAATTTTCATGGGGTGACACTCCTAGGAGGATTCATCATCGTAGGTACAACTGAGTTATCACCTTCTCCCTTGACAACTGCTACAACCATCTCTATGTCCTGTTGTAAGATGACTACTATGCTTCAAGATCACCACTCCTTCTTCACTACTACTGGGGTAGAAGGTCGAGCAGAAAGCTCAGCCTCACCATAGTAGGCGGTGTAGATAGGATGGGATCTTTCGACCATAGCCGGATCACCAACGCCTCTTCTCCCCCGAAGCGGCCTTCATGGCCTTTAGTGGAATGGAGATGCGGGAATATGGATCGAGATGGTGGGCGGAGGGTAGAGTGGTGTGGTGGAGACACACCGACTCTCTCACAGCAGAACTCTCTTCATGATGGGTAGCCGTGAAGAATACCATCGATATAATCAATACGGGTAGTGTGCCGATTAGAAAAATCAATGAGTCAGCGACCACAAACCTTCCTCTCTGGTGATTTGAACTGAGGTATGGGCCTCCCTGGTCCTCTCCTATCTAATATGCTTCCCCATGCTACGGGGGATAAGGGATCTTAGATTAAACTAAGACTCATCGGATCGCACCTACGGCATAGAACAAGGAGGCAGCATGACCTCCTCTCTCCTTGGGGTGGGCTGGCCCGCTAGTGGAGGTGAAGCATAAATCCTACTAACATCCTCTCCCTCAGAGTTAGAGAGAGAATGGAATTGGTTTGCTATGACCAGCGGGGAAACTAAAGTGGGTAACTTTTCAATAATAGACTGCATGGCTGCCTCCATCTCCCTAGCAATGCAAGTGTGGTACTGCTTTATCATGTGATTCTTGTTTCTCCTTTGGGTCCTAGTAGGGTGAGCAGAGTAAGAGCTAGACCCAACCTCAGAAGCAAGGGAGACAATCCCTGGGATCAGGGGAGCATTCCCTTTTGAGGGTGTTAGTGAGTGGGTGCTAGCCCTAACTGGGACAACACAGGGAACCACAGGGTGCACAGGCATTGGCATTGACACTGCTGGGAACTACACCTTCCTCTTCATTCAGGCATGTCAGCAATGATCGCCCCACTATGTTCCTTCTAATAGTTGTGAGGGAGGTCCCCTTACATGTAATTTGGGCTCCCTCGAAACCTCATCCAAAGTGGATGAGGTGGGCATAGTCAGAGTGGGGAAGGCTGGCCTGATCTAGGGCCAGATCCATCCCATGGGGAAAAGTGAACACATACTCGGGCGCTATTATTGAATCAAACTATATTGAACTAAGACTTAAGCTGACTGTAATTGCAATGTTGAAAATAAACCTAAATCAAATTTTCTTTCTTTGTTGATTCTAAATTTGAATTTAGAATTTGAACCCATCAACATCTTGAAAGTATTAAGTCGGTGAGATGATTTAGAATGGATTTGATTTGAATGGAAAAGGAATTTTTAGATGAAATTTTCAACAAATTTGGGTATGTTGAAAATGGGTTTAAATATTTTTGAAGAGATGCTTCAATAAGTTCATATTTGAATTTTGATTTTGATTTTGAGGACCCTTTATTTAACAAATTTGGTATGTTAAAGTAAGGTCAATTGATTTTGATTTAAGATTTTGGAATCTACTCACTTAGCAAGTTTGGATATGCTAAGTGTGTTTGAAAATAATTTCTTCTTTTCTTTGTTTGCTTTATTTTGTGAATCATTTTGTGATTTTAAATGGAATTCTCATTTAGCAAATTTGGTATGCTAAATGAGAAATCCAAGTGTGTTTATTTTGAAAATTTTGAAAATAGGACTCTTAGCAAATTTGAGTATGTTAAGAAAATCTTAATGTGCTTCTTTTATTTTTAGAGATTTTGATTTTGAAAAATAGGATCCTTAGCAAATTTGGGTATGTTAAGGAAATCCTAATGTGTTTCTTTTATTTTGGATTTTGATTGAAATGGAGACTTCATTTTAGCAAATATGGTATGCTAAAATGATGTTCCAATATGTTTTGATTTTTTTTTTTTTTGTGAAATGGGGATTTTACTTAGCAAATTTGAGTATGCTAAATGAAATTCCAAAATGTGTTTCAAATTTTGTTTTGGAAAGGAGACTTCACTTTAGCAAATTTAGTATGCTAGAATGAAGTTCCAATATATTTTGAAATTTTGTGAGATGGAGATTTCACTTAACAACTTTAGGTATGCTAAATGAAATTCAAAATGTGTTTCAAATTTTTGTTTTGATTTTTTGTTTTGAAAATGGAGAACTCACTTTAGCAAATATGGTATGCTAAAGAATGAAGTTCCAAAAGTGCTTCCTTTTATTTTGGATTTTGTTTTTGAAAAATTGAGGCTTCACTTTAGCCAATGTGGTATGTTAAAATGAAGTTCCTATGTGTTTTGAAATTTTGTGTTTTTGTTGATTTTGAAATGAGGGATTTCCACTAAACAAATTTGGGTATGTAAGATGGAAATCAATAATGTTTCATTTTCAAAGATGTATTTTCATGTGTGATTATTGCTTTTGAATAGGAAATTCTAACTTAATCATATGTGGAATATGTTAAGTGGTATTTCAAAATAATGTCATTTTATTTAGAAATGAAATCTTCATTCAATAAATTTGGGAATATTGAATGAAGATGTTCATATGTACTTTTTCAAAGTTTATTTTTGATTTTGGTTGAAAATGAAACTTTCATTTAATAAACATTGGTATATTGAATGGAGAGGTTTCATATGTCCTTTTTGAAAATTAATTTTTGATTTTGGTTGAAAATGAAACTTCCATTCAATAAATGTGGGTATATTAAATGGAGGGGTTTCATATGTGCTTTTTGAAAATTTATTTTTGATTTTGGTTGAAAATGAAACCACCTTGGGATATTTAACCAAATAATTATGAGCAATGATATGACATAAAATCACATAAGGAATTTAAATCAATAATGCACCTAGAAAGAAAAGGGTCTAATGCATTTGGCTCATAATTAATGATTAATTAAGCTAAATGGTTTAAGTTAAGTGCTTTCATAACCCTTCCCACACATATGGATTAGGATTTGATTTCCTTAAGCCACTTAGGTTATTAAATACCTAAGCATCTACCCAAGATGGATTGATTAAGTTCTGAAATGTTTTGAAAGTTTTATCAAGTTAATTAAGTAAGTAATTAGTGGACTAACCCTTAATTAAATTTAGATTAAGGAAGATAAAGGGGGTTTAAAAAATAGCTTAAGGAAAATATCCCAAAATTATTTTCTAAACCTTATGATCACTCAAACAAAGCTTAATTAACTCAATCAAAGGATTAAATGACTATTCACACATTTAATTAGCTTAATGACATTAAGAGGGTAATTAAGAATGAACCAAGTAATTTCCCTAATTAAATCATTAATAAATCCCAAGAAAATTAGGGAGGCATAAGTCATCCCACTAAATGCACATGAAGTTTGGGATTAATCTGGGATACTTAGAGAATAATTAGCATAATCACATTCTTAATAAAACCCAAATTCATAAAATATCATTATTTAAACTCCATTGAAAATAATTTTATATTATTCTACATTGAAATATCTTTCATATGTATTTTACCTCATATTTTTATGATTTTCCTCATTTAGTTATGAATATTTGAAGTTTTCATGATTTTCTATTAATTAAATAGCCTAATTAAGTGGTTAATCCCGTCGGCACCACATGGAGGCTGACACGGCATGCACTTTCCACATGGCGCGGTGGGACAGGCCACTTAAGTTGTTACATTGTAGTGTCGTGTCAGCGGAGGTGCTATGCGCTTTCTCCCCATCCGTTTGATCAAAGATCGGACGGTTGAGATTAAGCCCATGGTATTAAAAGATTAAATCAAATATCCTACGTGTGTAGATCATGGCCGTCCATCCAAAATGCATGGATGGACTGCCCATGATCTATCCCTAAGTTCTTCTGAGGGAAAGGGGAGTCATCCACCTTCCATGGCAAGTTCCGAGCTCGATTGAGCTCGGATTGAACTCAAATCTTACCCACACCATCTTGGAGTAAAGGGAATGACATCAAATGGTCAAATTCTCATGAAGTGATAATTTGTTTCACAAAGACCACACCATGGATAATTTAAGCTCGAGTTAATGGCATACCTTTGGGAGGCTATCACACTCGAGTTTGATGAGGTAGCTTTATCTAGTGGAGATGAAGCCCTATTGAAGATTTGAAGTAGTTTTGTTGAGTGGATCTTCCTATGGACCAAGCTCTCCTTCAATTGGGATCGGTCTTGATTAAGAGCACTCCTCCTTTGCCTTGAAAACTTGGGAAAAGGTTTAGGCATGTTCAATTGAGTCAACTGATGAAGCTTGCAAGAGGAATTAGCTTGATATGGAGTATTGACTAAGTTGGATTTTTACTTGAGCTCCCCTATTTTCAATCTAAGAAAATTGAGAAATGTGAAAATGGAAGATGCTTAGGAAACCTTGGGGGAGCTTGGAATCACTTCCTCTGAGTTCCTATGCTTATAGGGGAGAAAGAAATTCAAGTAAAATTAGGGGGAGTATATCTCCCCCTAGAGGAATCATACGGCTGAGCTTCCTCCTTCCATTTTGATCAAATTGACCTTATACAATGGGTTGTTAATTAGAACTACATGGGTGTTTGGCGGATAAGTAAAGTAGTGAAGGTCCCATGTGCTTAATTCAAGTGGAGGAGGGATTCCCACTTGCTCATTTCCATGGGGGTGGTCGATTTTGACCTTGGGTTGGGTTTGGCTGACCTGAACCCAATGGGTCATGTGCACCATGTCTATTAGTGACCATTTGGTCCACTAAGAGGATGTAAATGTCCATGAAAAGAAATTGACTAAATTCTAAGTGGTTTTGATTTTAGGTTACCCTATGGCCTAGGGTAAAATAGTCATTTGATCTTGATTTCAGTTTGAATATGTTTGGTATGATTGAAAATGGGTTAGGCCAAGTTTCATTGAATTTGAAGTTGGTTTGATATGATATAGCTCATGTTCACCCATTTAGGTCAAAATGGGTCAATTTGGGTCAAGTTGACCAATTGGTTAAATTAGGTCAGACTAAGGGTTGGGTCAAGTTCACATGACCATTTGAAATATTTTGGCATCATTGGTTTGGTTTAATTTGATTTATATTTAGTTTTGGTTCATTTGACTTTAGGTCAAATGGGTCAAGTTGATTTTGACCCATTTGACTATTTGGTTAGGTCATGGGTTGGTTTATGTTTAGTTGATCATTTGAAATGGATTGGTATCTTTGTTTCCAATCAATTTAGTTATATTTGATTTGGCTCAATTTGACCCTTTAGGTCAAGTTGGGTTCAAGGTCAATTAGGTAGGTTAGGTCTAGTTGGCCAATTGGAGATTTGATCAAGTTCAACAAGTGATTGAAATTAACTCATTATTTTAATCAATTTAGCTTAGATCAAGTTTTGACACACTTTGACTTTTTAGGTCAAGTTGGGTCAACTTGGGTCAAGTGGCCAATTAGGCTAGGTTAGGCTCAAATGATGACTTGGTCAAGTTCAACATTGGTCATGAATGAGTTTTGATCAATCATTTCAATCAATTTGGCCTATTTTAGATTTGGCTAGTTTAGGTTTTATTTTTGACTAAGTGTTGACTTGGTCAACCCTTAGGTTTGACTTGGTTTGACCTAATTTGAGTGATTGATCATCTCATGATGATTGTTGCTCATAATGTGAGGCTTAGTTGGGCTTAGTTCTATCTAATTTGGGTAGGATTAGATTTGGCTCAAAGGGGTACTTTAAGTCAGTTTGGGTCAAGTGAGTCTAAGTGGGTCAAATGCTTGGTCAAAGCTTGATATGAGTTTGATTGAACTCACAGATGGATTGAAATATCAATCCATTTGTAAGTGATTTGAAGTCAAATGGGTTTTGATTCATTTGACAATTTCAAGTTCAAAGGGTGAACATGAGTTTGACTTGGGTTTGATCTTTGAATTTAGTTTTGGTTTGATGTTTAAAGTTTATGTTTATATTTGGATTCATGATTGTAGGATTGATTGAATAATGAAGAAAAATTAAGAGTTTGGCTTGATTTGAAATTGATTTGGCTGAGTTCAAGAATTTGACTTGAAAGGCTTAGGTTGAATTTTGATTGAATTTGAGTTTGAGTTTTGAATTGATTTTTGGTTTGATGTTTAAACTTTATGCTTATATTTGGATTCATGATTGTAGGATTGATTGAATGAAGAAAAAATTGAGGGTTTAAGATTTGAAATTGATTTTTTGAGTTCAAAATTTGACTTGAAAGGCTTAGGTTTGATTTTGATTGAATTTGGATTTGAATTTTGAATTTATTTTTGGATATTTTAAATTATATTACATTTATATTTATGAGTATAAATCAGAATATAAATGGGTTATGAGAAAAATTCTTGAATTTGAATTGGTTTAGATTTGATTTAGGCTAAGTCCAAGATGGGAATCAAAATGGCTTGGGAAATGATTTTATGGTTGGATTTGAATTTTGAATTTTGTTTGATTGATTTGAATTTATATTTCATTTATATATGTGAATATAAATGAGAATATAAATGGGTTGTGAGAAAATTCTTTGAATTTGAATTGATTTAGATTTGATTTAGGCTAAGTCCAAGATGGGAATCAAAATGGCTTAAGAAAGATTTTTGTTTTGGATTTGAATCTTGAATTTGGTTTGATTGATTTGAATTTATATTTCATTTATATATGTGAATATAAATGATAATATAAAGATTTATGATTTAGAATAAGTCCATGGTAGAATTAAGGACTTAGAAAATATTTTGGAGTTTGGAATCCATCAAATCATAAGTTTCAATTATTGATTCATGATTTTAGAAAATCCATTGAATTGGTTCAAGATTTGAGTTAGAGTTGGAGTTAGTATGGGGTTGGAGTTTAACTTGAAAGAAGGAAGTGAGGATTTGGTTTAAGTTATAAGGTAGGAAAATTTTCCTAACACCCCTAAGGCATGACCTATTCTTATGGCTAACTCTTCTAAGTCTAAAAGGTTGAGTGTCCACCTAATCACTAGATGTGTCTTAAGACTAAGGAACTCATAAAGTCTAAGAGAAGTCCATGTTTAAGATGGAGGGTTGAGCTCATTCCAAAATGAGGTCAATAATGATGTACTACCTTAAAGATAAAGACATCACCTTCATGGAATTAATCACTAATAAAGACTTTTAAGGTGAGATGTCTATTCATATATATCGAGATCTTTCCCCCACTTTACATGGATAAAGTAGAGTGAGGTTTATTTTAAGCTAGGTTCTTTAGTTCCCTATAGAGGTATGCCCCCATAATTAATCACATCATAAGAAATGGAAGATTTCTATGAACACTCTCAATTAAAGTAGTCAATAAATGTCTCAAAAGATTTCAAGGCTAGACTATCAAAGAATTAGTTGTTATTAAAAGTTAAATTGGAAGAGCTCAAATAGGAAGACTTATTTATAGATTTCATGAAGATATATAGGGAGCATCCAAGATACTAGAAGCCTATTGAATGCTCCTATGATGAGGCTTTATATTTTTGTAGAAGAGAATCTATTTTTATTTAAGTTAAAATTTTATTAGAGTGCTAGGACTTATAACCCAAGAACACAAGATTGTGGAGATACCTAAGAAGTGAGGACTTATACTCATAGCAAGAAAGAGAAACGTCCCAAAACCTAAGTCTAAATGCTTTATAGCACACATGACCTAAGTCTAATCTAGGAGATGGGGATATCTTGGTTCACCTCCACAGAGAGAATGAACACATCTTGACTCTTGACTTACAACAACTTGGAGTGGTTGTCAGCTAACACCTCATAGGCTTTAAAACCATGTAGGCCAATCTTTTGTAGATGTAACATAGTTAGTTTGTTATTTAATTAAAAAAGAATCTAGAATCCTAAACCCACTCCTTAAGAGACTAGATAATGTTTAGTATGCAAAAAAGACTTAAACTAATGTTAAAAATTTATAAGTTTTTGGATCATTTTGACATACTTATTTTGGTCCAAAGCTTGGGACAATTATTCACATGCAAGATGAAGTTAGTTGTGGGCTTAATTAGCTAAAAGAGGTGTTCTTCACTACAAGGGGCCAGGCCAAAGCTTGTCCTTTATTATGCAAGAGTGGAGATCCTCATTCAATTGACAATATGACATCATGTTGTTGTTGCATACAACCTTTCAATAAGGGGTTTATAAATATTTTATTATGTTATTTATATACCTAGACTTTAGAGTGAGGTTATGAGTTACATTAGAATTTAGTTATAAGTTATTTAGTGAGGATAAAATTTTAATTTTATTCTATAGAGAATACATCCAAGCCACACATCAAACATACACACTTTAAGAAACCTATAAAAATTGCTATTTCTATTGCAGTCTAAATATAACAATCAAATATTTAGATTTTGTAAAAGAATAAAAGGTCGGTCGACAGATCTACACTCAGAAAGAAAATAAATTAGGTAGCTATACTCTTATACAACCTGGATTATAATTAAACTTACAAGTGAAATAAATGCTACGGGGATCTTCAATTATTGTTCTTCTTTCTTTCTTTGAATTAGCTTGCTCTAGGCTTCATAGGACCTCCTAAGTTTTTTGCCTTCTAGATTCATCCTAAACCCCATAGCACTAATCCCAATCCTATTACAAAAATTACACCTTTATGAAAAATAAAATCTAACTACACTTACAAAATAGATGTTAGCTTAAATAAATATACAAAGTAAGCAATTATATTTCACATATTTGGACTTAGCACCCTACGTTGGGTAACCAAGCCCCTATCATAATTGGATTATGCTTAGGGACATAAATACTTACAAGCAAGAGCATTTATATTAATTTTATTACAATGGCCCCTTAAGTACAATCCCTAGATAGAACATTATTAGGCTAATAACTACCTAACATCCGGTCTATACATAAACAATCCTAACATCCAATCTAAATATTATATCACAAAATAGAATATAGGATCGTGACTTAGCATTCTAAAGTGTGCTAATGTTTAGTGTAGTATGTCTTGATTAAGCTTTGGGACTAGGATTCTTTAAAGTTTAGGATTGTTTAAATTTCCCATTGAGGATGGTTTCACATTAAGTCTGTTAGTAGCTTGATTGAGTTTTAACTTATTTATTTTTATTTTGTTCACTTCTCATTTAGGATCAAATTATTATGAAGAGAAGAAAGTGACATGACTCTTTCATCCTAACCTAAGTTGATTTCTAAAGGTAAATTATTATTTCTTTAACTTTCTTAATGGATCATTCATGAATTTTATTTGAGCCTAAGTTTATATTAGCCTTAATGAATCTTATCAAAATATAAAAGGCATCTTAAGACCAATGAAATTGAGTCACCATCACAATAATAATACTACTACTTCATTTCATTATCAATAACATCCACATTCTTTCTTTTTTAATTTCTTGAATATTTGGTTTAATACATATATATAAGACCTCCTTGGGGTTACTTAAAAGCCTCTTATTTGGATGTCCAAACTATGTACTTGCCAATTCAAATACATATATACATAAACATAGAAATAAAATGAAAAGGTTGTGAATGAATATATTTTACTTATGTAAAGCTTCTTGGCAAAAGGAAAAGGGTTTTACTTTATATTCTAATGTATGGACACACATAAATGAAATTAAACATGCCATTGTTAAACTAGGAAAGTGAGATTATTTAAGATCTCTTTGGGACTACTTAAAGCCTCAGTATTCTGGATGTCTAGACTATGTTTGCCAATTCAAATACATGAATGCATAAATATGAACATAGGAATAAAACCATCAATTTCCATCTTTTGATTACAAGTAAATGAACATTTCATTTTTCCCATAATTAATTATTTACAGTTAGCATTGATTTAAGATTCACAATTTACATATGGTTTCAAAATACTTTGAGATTTACTAATGATAATAGCCACTTCATGTGATAACATTTGTCCAACTCATGTAATTTAAATACAATCATATTCTTTTAATTTTAAAACATGAATATATGAAGG
Source organism: Cymbidium sinense (assembly GCA_021442155.1). Lineage (NCBI taxonomy): Eukaryota > Viridiplantae > Streptophyta > Magnoliopsida > Asparagales > Orchidaceae > Cymbidium > Cymbidium sinense. Next base: position 32,457,168 of record CM038225.1, read on the forward strand.
ACATTTATGATAATTTGGAAGGAAGTAGTTGAGCATCATCACATCATATACTTAATTTCTTTAAAACTTAAGGACAATCAAGTTAGGCAAACATCTTCTAAAGTTAATCAATATTTCTTTAATGCTTAATTTTAATATTCAAATTGTTAAGAACATAAAAGAGAAGAAATAATGCTTAGAATTCACTCCATCCCATGTTGGTTTTTTTAAGATGTTAAAGGAAGGAAATTTAACTATTTTATGGATTAATTAAGTTCAATCTATTAATTATATCAATTTGATCACCCTTCCCAAACTTCTTTAATTTAATTAACTACCTAAACATGAGCCTACAATGATATGCTTTAGAAAAATAAAAGTTGCAGTGCACCTAAAGAGATCTAATGCAATTATGCTTATGCTTAAGAATAAAATAAATTAAAGAAGGACAAGGTTAAGATAAGCACTATTATGGTTTTCTCACACCAATGGAAAATCATAATTTTTTAATGGCATAATGTTAGTAAACACATAAATGAAATAATAGGTTGCACTTAAGTTACTTAAATCGATTTCATTTACCTTTCATTATTAATTTTTCTTAATTTACTCTTTATTATTAAGCATATTAATTAAAACTTTTAAGAGAATATAATTGGAAACAATTAGAGAGGGGTCCTAATTAATTTTTATGTTATCCCACTATTTTTATTAACTAATTAACCTCAATTACTTGATTTTACTATTCATTAATTTTAATAATTATTAAATTATTTAAATGGGGTAATTAGGATTGAAAATTTAGAATTTTCCAAACCACTTGACAAATAATTTAAAGAAAACTATAGGAGGCAGCGGACATCCCATAGAATTATCATGTCAAATTTGGAATTAATTAATCAAGTAATTTAGCCTTAATTAAAGTAATTAGCCTAAGCTTTAAATCTTAATTAAGCACTATTCATTCAAATCTTAAAGTAATTAGCCTAAACTTCAATGGGTTTGACCCGAAGTTCACCATGGGTTAGGCTCACTTGGGCAGGCCCATGGTGACCCAAGGATGAGTCATTCAAAGTTTAGTTTGGTTTGGCTCAATTTTATTCATTTAGGTCAAATGAGCTCAATTGGACTAAGTTGACCAATTTTACCAAATTGGGTCAAAGTGGAGTTTGGTTAAGTTTAATTAGTCATTTGGAATGAGTTAGTTCAATTAGTTTCACTCAATTTGGGTTAAGTTTGGATTTGGTTCATATAGTTCAATTTGGGTCAAATGGGTTATTGCCCTTACTTTTAGATGAGCTTAGTATTATTCATAATCTTAGAAATTATGATCCTTTAATATTAAATTAAGAGCCTAATTAGACACTTAAAACACAATACTTAGTGGCAAGGTAAACAAACTCAAATAAAATAATAAATTGAATCAAATACTAAATTTGAATAAACTAAATTGAATTCAAATACCAAAATAAAAGCCATAAATCATCTTAGTGAACCTTTCTAGGACTTAACATAACCCATTTAGATTGTGTGATTCTAAATAAAATTCAAACTTAATATAAATCTAAAATAAATATATATTTAAATTAAAATTTAATTTCAAGTGAGCTCGGATTGAGGTAATCGGTTGATTAACTCAATTAACTTATTTGAGCTCAAAGTCACTTAAATCCAAATGAAATCAAATAAATCAAAATTAAATAAAAATGGCATAGGATAAATGCATAAATATAAATAAACACAAAAATAAATTTATAAGAAGTTCAAAGTGGTCAATCAAGCTATTTGACCTAAAGTTGACAAATGTGGGTCCCACTAAGTCAGAAAGTCAACTTATCAAATTTGGTCAAATTAAGCCACTATAAAGACTTTAAAATACCACATGAATTTATCCAAACACAAAAATAAATAAAACTAAATTAAATTGAGGTTAATATTGTCTATTTAAGCCACTTAGCTCAAGTAGGCTCAAATAGACTTTAGTAAGCTAAATTTCAAATTAAATTAAAATTAACTCAAATTAAATATTCAAAATTATCTTAAATTTCTATATAAAAATAATTCAAATAATCCTTGAATTTAATTCAACCAATTTGATTAGTTGACCTAAATGAACAAATATTAACCCATTAAATTCAATTTTGGTCAAACTTGGGCCAAATCCAAAATTGACTCAAATTAAACAAGATTAATTAACCTAAATCACTACAAATAATCTATAAAACATGATTTAAGCCTAGTCTAAACATAAAGTAATAAATTGAATCATATAAATCAATTTAATCAATTTTAGTCAAAGTTGGTCAAATTTGGGTCAAACATTGATCAAATCTGAAATCAAGCCAAACTAAATGAAAGTAATTAAATGAAATCATCATAAATGATTATTCAAACATAATTGAAGCATAATAAAAACACAACATGACAAATTAGGGCATGATAACTCAATTAGATCCACTTTGGTGAAAGTGGGTCAAAATGGGCTTAAATCATTTCAAAATCAAATCAAATTAAATTAATTAAATTCGTAGGAATGAAATGAGCAGTTGGTTATAATTGAACCTTAAATCCAAAGCCAATGAGTTAATATGGGTTACTTAAACCCAATCCAAATTAATTGGGTCAACATGAGTTGACCTAAATCCAAAATCAAGATAAAAAAGTCCAAATTGGACTTTGGTAATCCAAAAACTAGCCAATTTACATAAAATGTGAATTAGGCTTCAACTTTGGTGGCTTGATATGAGATAAAGTGGGATGAGGGATTAAATGCTAAAAGAAGAAATTTTAAACAAACTTTTAAAATCCCTAATCCTCCATAGTAACTTGCAAGATCCAAATCGCTATGGCCGACCACCTCCAAGCTCCATTAATGGGGAGGGGGTTGGCCATCTATAAAATCTCATTATTAGCCTATTTCAACATTTTTTGAACATTCCCTACACACTCATCATCCTCTAAGGAGAGAAATCGAGCTTTCCCCCACCTTCCCCAACTCCAAATCGACCAAAATATCTTGAGCTTGGTAGAAAGTTGGCGTCCCAGTGATCGGAGGCAGAGCCCATATTCACTCTAAAGCTTCATCTCATATCCAGGAGCATGTTCGAATCGACTTGACCATTGGACATTAGCTCCAACGAGGTAACTTTGTCAAACTATAGCCGGCCAACTAGGTATCCATTTTTTGTGAAGTGAGATCGCACGAATTTAGGAAATTTTCCTAGAACCCTCTTGCTCTTACAATTTCCAACCTTCGACGAAAACATGAGTTTACGTGTGACAGCCAAAAATCAAGCCTAAGGGGTGGTGGCAATGTCGTCCGCCCCTCTCTGTTCGTCAATTTTGGGGAAGAAAGTATAGCAGCCATCTGATCCCTATTAACTGGCATAGACAACTGAGATTAAAACATTAGGGGTATATAATTTAAGTCGTTAAATCACGATCTCGGTCGACCATCGATCTTTGATTGAGCGGTCGAATCGGATCTCAAATTCCTCAAATGCTTGGTCGACATCGCGTGGGTCTTACCGTGAGCGAGTCCAATCAATACATGGTGTTGATTGGGTTAAATAGAAAATAGAATTTTCAATTTTAAAAATGCTTAAAATTATGTGAAACTTCAAAAATCATAAAAAAAATAAAAAACACTTACTAAAGGTTGCAAATAAGGGCTCATTGGATTCATCTTTTAAGAGGAATCTTTTAAACCCAAAATCCCTAATTCTCATTTAGTATTTTGAGCTTAATTTAGGTTTTAGTAAAAACTAAATTTCATTTATTAATCTAACCTATTAATCAAATTGACTGAAACTTTGAGAGGGAAAAACAGAGTTAAAAACACACCCACCATAAATATTTCAAGTCAAAATAATTTATATATTGGGAGATACTAAATTTTGAAGATCAAATGGCTTATTTTAAGAAAATAAATAATTCAAAATCATGGAAAATCAATGAAATTGCTCAAAACATTTTAATCAACATTAAAAAGCTTTAAACAATATTTGAACCCCTTTAGAGCTTCATAAATTTAAAATCATTTAATTAAGATTTGATAAATCATTATTACCAACACTAATATTAAAACTTAAATCTCAATAAATTAAATATCAAACTAAAACTATAAATAAAATAGTACTCAAACTCCCATTAACTTGAATTTAAGTTAGTACTCAAACAAAACTAAACTTAATTTAATCAAATTAAGAATTAGTTAAGCTTTAAATCTAATTTAATCAAACTAATTTAGCATATCAATCATTAATTAAACTAGTTATATCAAAGTAGATTTAATTCATATAAGACTAATTAAGTAATTTAAATCACATCAAATGAAATAAATAAAGTCAAATTCTAATAGGTTTAATTGAGATCAATCATAGTGAACATATAATTAAACTTAATTAAACCAATTAAAATTAATCTAATAAATATTTTATCATTAAGGCAAGGGAGTTGCTTGATCAATCTTAATTAAGTCTAACATTTCATTAAGGTATTTTGTGATAATTCCAAGATCAAATCAAACTCCAATCACCTACTTAGTTAATTATTTAATTAGGAAAAAATCCAATTAATTGTTAATTTGATCTTAATTAATGAACTACATTGCTAAAATAATTATAATTATTAATCAACTAATCTTTAATCCAATAATTATCTAATTAGCATGAGAATTAAATTTATCATTAATTAAAATCCCAATGAAAATCAATCATTAATTAAGCAAACAAAAACAACTAACTACTTAACTATTAACCAATCTTAGTTAGGTCAATCATTTAATTAAATTAATTATGATTAACTTAACTAATCATTAATTAACTTTTAATTAGTTATGTTAGTTAATTAATCAAGATAAGCGTTTGATTATCTGATGGATTATCACTTAATTAAACATTATTTAATTAATCGTTAAAATAAATTAATCTTTTAATCAAATTAGCCACTTAATAAAATAAAGGCTTAGTTAATTATCAATTTTATGTTTGAATTAATTATCTAATTAGATTAGATGTAATCCATCAACTTCTAATAAGAACAACTCAACCAAATATGATAATGAATTCCAAAACTAATTAATTATTCATCTAATTAAACTAATCTTTAAGTTAAGCTTAACTTAAAACAAACATTTAATTAAATGTACTATCATGTTTCAATCAAAATGAGTATGATTAATTAAATTACTAGTTAATTTATAATTAATCTGAACAAATCATTTAATCAAGTTAATCATACAATTAAATTAATCATATTGAATTTAAACCCTTAATTTAGTCTAATTAACCCATCCAAAATAATCATAATATGAACAAATTAGTTTTGATAAGATAAAGATAACTATTAATCAAACCCAACTACACCAAGTCAATCAAATTAAACATGAATGCTTTAATTGATTAAATTAATCTTGATAGTAGAAATCTAAGTAAGTCAATCATTTACATTAAGTTCTAAATAATTAAATAAAATAATTAGGTTAATTACCATTAATTAATTTATAATTGCTTCAATCAAATCTTTTAATCAAGTCAACTACCAAATTGAATTAAATCATCCTTAATTGAAATAAGTTAATCAAACATTTGACAAAGTTAAATCTAATTTGAATAAATTAAGCTAATTAAAATAAATCAAGAGAATCATTAATCAAATGTCGATTATCTAAGCTAATTAATCAAGATAATTATAAGTATCTAGTCAGTCATTAAGCTCACTTTGATCAATTTAATGAATTTAGATGATAATAGGCTAAAATGGGTTATATAATGTAGTAAAACAAATCTATAGCCAAATTGGCTTATTTAATCATTGATCAATCATGAAGTCCTAAGTAAATTGATCATTTAAATTAAATAAATAATAAACTAAACACATCACGAACCTTAATCAAACAAACAACTTAATCAAATCAAGTAAGACTAAAGTAGATTATACATCAATTCAATTAAATAATTTGATAGGTTAAATTATTTGAATAAAGTAAACAAATGATTGATGAACTTTAAGTGAAGTAATCAAATTGAATATTGAATTGTTATTTAAAGACACTAAACAAACTCTAATTAATATGACAAATGAATTTATTTAAGTGAAATTTTACTTAAATAAACATAGTCAAATTTAATTGAATAGTAATTGCAATAAATATTAGATGAATAAATTGTCAAATAAACAAATAATATTACATAAATCTTAACCTTAAAATAGTTAGCCAAATAATCTAAATCAAATAAAACTCTAATTAATTTGATAAGAAGGCCATGATCAACCCATGATTAAACCTTAATTAAGCAAATCATAATAAAATAATTAATATTTAATCAAAATACTCAGGTAATCTCTAATTAAGTTTAATATTCAATATCCAACTAAATTTAATCATTTAATTAGAAATCAAACTTGATTGATTATTAATCCAATCTCAATTAAATTAATAACTTAGAATATTGATTTGTCAAATCAATAAATCTTCAATTAACAAGAAGTTTAATCAACTATTTGGCCAAGAAAATTATCCCTTGGTTAATGATAATGTAACTATACAATTACCTAATGAGAGTTGAATCAATTGATCATTAAATTCTTAATCAAATCAAACATTTAATAAGCTAAATGGTTAAACAATCACTAACCCAATAAGAATTAAAGTTAATCAGATTAAACATAATATAATTAGAGTAAAGCAACTTAATCTAGATAAACTAAGTCACTCAATTGCTTAACCAAGTGAAAGCCAAATTAGATTTATTTCAGACTATTTGAACAAAGGTGAACTAATTAACCATTAAATATATAAGTTTAAATAATCAAGTTCAACATGAATTATTAATTAAAGACATTTAACATAATAGACGAATCAAAGTAAGTGAAACTCTAATTATAAACAAACAAGTTTAATTGAAATCAAAGTAAGCATTTAATTCACCTAATATAAGCAAGTCAATAAATAAATAAAATTTAACAAATCAAATTAATTAAATTAAATCAAAGGATTAAATTGAACCAAACAATCATTAAACTACAATCAACATATTAATAAAATGCAATAAGTTAACCAGTCATTAACTCATTAATAAAAGAATAAGTTTAATCAATTGAACTTTAAATTAAAATTATGAACTAAATTAGAATTTTAATTGAATTAAATAACTTCTAATTAAATCATCCAAACATAATTAAACTAAACTAAATAATCATTAAACAAAATCAAATATAACTAGACTAAACTAAATAATCAATAAACCAAATCAAACAATTTAAAACATTTAAACTTAGCAAATAATCAAATTAAATTCAACAAAATGAATAATTATAACTTGAACCTAAAAGAAATAAAATTAATCAATCTAAGAATATATGAAATTGAGTAATCACAATCAATATTTTTAAACCTTAATCAAATTAAATAAACATAAAATTAAATATAACCTCTAAGTCATCAAATCACATCCAACCACTCTCAATTTCAAATAATATCAAAATAAAACAATAAAAGAAAACTCAAACAAAACAAACAAGCATGATAGGAATTAATAAACTAAATTAAATAGATCATCAAACCAAAAGTGATCAATATATAAACTAAATGACTAAATTTAAGGAATTTAAATTAAACCCATGAAATTCAAATAAAAGAGCACATTAAATTCAATTAAATCATAAGTTAATTGGAATATATTCACCAATCCAAATCAAGTTTAAATGAAATGATAAGATTAGTAAATCTAAATAACATTGAAATAATTTAATCAACATTAATCATATAAAGTTAAAATCTTAAATAGAAACCCAATAGAAAGGAATTATATATTAATTTAAAGGATTTTAAATTATCTAAATTTAATCAACTCAAACTAAATTCTAATGAATCCAAAATTAATCAATCAAAATACATGAAGTTAAATAAATTTTAAATCCAAATCAAATCAAATAAATATTAATCAAATCAAATCAATTCAACTAAATCATTCAAGTAAATGGATTAAATTAAATACTTAGGTTCTTAGTTTGACCCTTAGAATATATTTTCACCTTATGGTGAAAATTTCATTATTAGATTAGAATGTTGAATAGATTTGGTTCTATTCATAAAATTTATTTTATTCATCATTCTTTAAGATCTAAATTCAACTTCAACACAAAAGTAAACCTAAAATTAGAATAAAATCTAAAATCAATTAAATTATTTAAATTGAAAGCATTCAATGGTATAAATAAATAAATTCTAAATTCAAATCAAATTTAAAATGAAACAAAGCCTAGAATTGACTTGCCACACAAGACTTCTTTTCACATAGTAGAATACTAGGTCTTTGACCCTAGAATTATAGTAGGCCAATGTGTTGATGTGATGTGCTTTTCTTATTTTTTTGTATTGTTTTAGGCGGATGGCTAGAATTGTTTGCTTGCTGTGGATATTATGGAGTTCTTTTTTAATACTATTTTCTACAAGGGGTTGTGCTTAAAGAGTTGTAATAAATATAAAATAATGTTATTTGCTTGCAGTGCTACTTAAGTCCCCAGCATAGCCCAATAAGGCAAGGATTGACAATCACTAATGCTTGGGTATGTTTGAAATATAAACTATTGGTATGCTATATGTTTTCCTAACATCTATTTTGTAGAGTATAAAATTTTATTTTGGAATTTAAAATGTAATTTGAGACTAAAAATAGGTTAGGATCTATGGGGTTTAGGGTTGTGAGCTAACTATACCCATTTGGTTATCTCAGTGGAGCTTGATCAGGTCCCTGAAGAAGGCGACAATCCTAAAGTTGATAAAGATCCCGTAGATCAAACTTTTAGTTCTAGGTAGGGCTTGTTGACCTCATTTTTAGAATGAGCTCTCAACCCTCCCATCTTAAGCATAAGATTCCTCTTAGGCTTTAAGAGTTCCTTAGTCTTAAGACACATCTAGTGATTAGGTGGACACTCAAACCTAACCCTAGAGACTTAAAAGAGTCAGCCATAGTAATAGGTCATGCCTTAGAGGTGCTAGAAAAATTTTCTACCCTTAGCTTAAACCATTCCTCACTTTCCTTCTTTCAAGTCAAACTCCAAATCAATTCTATTTAATTTTCTCCAAACTCAAATAAATTCCATGATTCAAATCCATGATTGAAATCTATGATTGAAAACCCATGATCAAAATCCATCAAAATTCCTAAGTCCAAAGTTTTAGTCCTTAAGCTTCCTTAAGGACTTAACCAAAATCATGATTCAAACCTATTCAAATCTTTGAGATTTTCTCATTATCCATTTATATTCTCATTTATATGCTCACTTATAAATGAAATATAAATTCAAACCCTCAAATTAAATTCCAAATTTAAAATCATAGAAATTCTCTTAAATCCCTTAATTTTCCATTAATTGATTTAACCTAAACTTTGATCAAACCTATTCAAACTCATGGGATTTTCTCAAAACTTATTTATATTCTCATTTACATTCTCATATATAAATGAAGTATAAATATACATCTATCAATCCAATCCAAAAAATTAAATTTCAAATTAAAATTTCCTTAAATCCTTTAAATTCCTTTAATGGATTTAACCCAAATCATGATTAAACCACTTCAAATCATTAAAATTTTCTCATGATCAATTTATATCTTCATTTATATTCACATATATAAATGAAATATAAATTCAAACAATCAAAACCAATTCCAAAATCAAATTCAAATCCACTCAAAATCAAATCTAAGCTTTTCAAGTCAAAATCTTGAACTTAGCCAAATCACTTTCAAATCAAGCTAAAGCCTTGATTTTCTCTCATGGTTCAATCAATCCTACAATCATGAGCTCAAATATAAATCAAACTACAGTCAAAAATCAAAACCCAAATCAAAAATCAAACCCAAAACCCTTTCATATTCTTCCTTTGAATGAAATTTTCAAATGGATCAAAACCCATTTGACTTCAAACCACTTGTAAATGGATTTATATTTCAATCATGAATCCATACAAGATCAATCAACTTCAATCAAGCTTTGACCAAGCCAATTGACCTACTTAGACTTACTTGACCCAAAGTGAGCTAAAGTACCCTTATGAGCCAACTTTTGATCCTAACCAAATTGGATTGAACCAAACTCATATTTGCCTCTCATCATGATCAACAATCATCATGGGATGATCAATCAATAAAATTGGACCAAGTCAAACTAATGGTTGATCAAGTCCATCCCAAATCACTTGTGAAACTTGGCCAAAGCCTCTGTTTGAACTGACCTAATTGACCTTGGACCAACATGACTAAAGGGGTCATGTTGAGCCAAAATTGAACTTCATCCAAATTGATTGGAAACAATGGGTCAATCCACTCCATATGACTAACCTAACCTAAACCTACCCTTGACCTACCTCAAATAGGTCAAATGGGTCAAATAGGTTAACTTGACCCATTTGACCTAAATGAGTCATATGAGCCAAAACCAAATATATATCAAATTGAACCAAACCAAAGCCACCAAAATATTTCAAATGGTCATATGAACTTGACCCAACCCTTCGTTTGACCCAATTTGACCAATTGGTCAACTTGACCCAAGTTGACCCATTTTGACCTAAATGGGTCAACATGAAACCCATATCAAATGGATTCCAAATCCAATGAAACTTAGCCAAACCTATTTTCATAACATACCAAACATACCCAAAGTAAAAAAATAGCAAAATGACATTCTACCCTAGGCCATAGAACAAATTTTGGCTAACCCATGGGTATTTTGGTCATACCCTCTTCACAATCACTTGAGGTTTTCTAAAAGCTCAAGGGGACTTAGATGAGTGGTGCACCATATGGGTTTGGGTCAGCCTATTTGGCCCATAGACCAAACCCGACCGCATAGCTTGAAATTGAGTTTTCAAATTCCATCTTAAGCTCAATTTGATGCACATGGGAGGTTGGCATTCCACCCAAGGGATCAAACTGACAATGTGCAATGATCTAACAGCCTAAACAACCTCTTAATCAGTCAATTGGATCAAAATAGCAAGGAATGGTTTTGGGTCATCCATTGCCATGAGAGAGATATACTCCCCTAATTTAATGAAATTTGAATTCACTGTCGATTGGAGCCTAGAACCCTTATCATCCGAGAGCATTCCCAAGGTCTAGAGGAATAGAATTCTTCATTCTTGATTTTGTACAATGCAAAATAGGGAGGTGGAGTAAATTGCTAGCTTCCTCTACACTTGATTCCATCCAATTCCTTCACACTCCTTCTAAGGACCAATCAGAGCTCACTCAAGTTCACATTGGAGTTCTCATAGGAAGGAGAGGATCAATTCAATCAAAGTTGAAGCCCAAGCAAGGAGGAGCTAGTCTTCCCCTTAATCACTCAATCTCAAGGCCTAGGAATTTCAATAGGGCTTCCTCTCCTAGGCAAGTTACCATTGATCTCAGTGTCAATGATCACATTGGTGAGGTATGGAATTTTTTTGACCACTTAGATTAGGAGTGTTCATCCTTTGTGAAAGCATGTGAAATGTGGGATAGGTTGGTAATTGTGCTTAGATGGTGTGGGTTGATTTTTGTATGATTCCATGCTAGATCGGGCTTGGATCTCCCCTTAGATCATGGGCGGTCTCCATTGATCCTCAGGGAAGAACTTGGCTCATCTCAACCATCCATCCGCGCATTTTAGATGGATGGTTAAGATTATTTAGCATGTTTAGTAATTCATTTCTCCTTTTAAAACCACAGGTGAATCCTTAGTCGTCTGATCTTTGATCGAACGACCCAGGATATTATCGTGCAGCCGTACCATTTGGGATGTGACGTTTAAGTCAACCCTCACATGTGACACGTGTAAGCGACCTCGCCATGCGCATGCTATGTGAGGATTAAGTAGGATTAGTTAATTACCTAATTAATTCCTAATTAATCCATATAACTTAAAATTCATAATTCCCTCTAGAAAATTTAGAAAAATAAAAGGAAAAATGTTATGGAAAGATAATTTCATCTAGAATATTTTAAAATATTTTCAATGGATTTTGAGTAACTCTTTTATCTGAATTTGGGTTTCTTTGGGAATCTTAATTAGCTAATTATCCTCTAATTGGGTTCAATTAATCTTAAATTTATAGGGTTCATTTAGGGATGACCTCTACTAATTTTCTTGAGATTTATTGAGGGTTCAATTGGGAAATTCATTTTATTCTCTAATTACCCTTTCATGTAATTAAGGGTAAAGGTGTGATTAGTGCATTTACCCTATGATTAGGTTGATTAAGGTTAGATATAGTAAGTAGAGGTTTATGGAATAATTTTGGGCATTTCCCTAAACTATTCCCAAACCCCTCTTATCTCCTTAATCTCCTTTAATTAAGGGTTAATTCAATAATCCCTTAATCAATTTTCAAAATTCTAAAAGTTTCATACTTAATTAATCTACCTTGGGTAGATGCTTGGGTGTTTAACGCTTAAGTTCAATTAAAATTAAAACCCCTTTCATAAGTATGAAAGGGTGTTTTAAAGTACTTAAGCTAAAACTCCTTAGCTTAATTTACTTTTAATTGTGAGCCAAATTGCATTAGGCCTTTTTTTATTATTAGGTGCATTGCAAATTTAAATTCCTTGTGGGTTTTATGTCATCTCATTGGCTCATAATATTTAGTTAATTCTAAGGTGGTGTAGGTAAGGGTTAATTAAGCCACTTAATTCATACCTTAACCTAATCAACACTTAAAATGGATCTAATTACATAGAAATTAAGAAAATAAAAAAAAAAACACATGGGAATGGGTTAGGAACAACAAACTCATCTCACCTTTTTTTAAAATTAAATCAAACTTCAAACTAAACAAAAATCATTTTAAAATTCACTTTGATTTATTCTAAATTTTCTTATTCTATAAGAATATCTTTAGGATTTAAGTAAAGTGAGTTTGTTTACATCTTTATTATTTTGTATCTTTCT